>CP126892.1:57377500-57977500 GCA_030440675.1 Furcifer pardalis | reverse complement strand
CCCCAGTAAGTGTGTTTTGCATTACAACCTACAGCCATATTTTCACAGGAACAGAATGTAAGGAACATTGTGGGATGTCCCTTGCAGGGAAATATGCCGAGAGCAAAAGACACACAGCGGCACCTTTCATGCCTACTGCGTGAACTAGAAGAAATCTGAGATTAAAAGAGGGGCTTCTCTGCAGGCTGAGTACCTCTAATTGTCAATAGCAGCAACATTTAATATACAGCTCCCTAGCACTTAGTGCACTCCGTGGGTGGTTGACAAGTTAATTAGCATTTTGCCCCCAACATGCTGGGTACTCAAAGCAGCTTTTTATGGAACAGGCCACTGGCTTCCTGTGCAAGTTTGCCACCTCCATCGATAATCGTTGTCTGGTAGGATCACATTACTTTAGCAATTAGCCTTCATATACCACCCCATAGTGTTTAGTGCACTCTCTGAGCGGTTCACCAGGTAAACCTGGATTAAGATAATAACATACACAAAGGTAGCGTTTTTAAAGCTAGTATTTCGTTTGACAATGCTAGGAAACATTATGAAAACATACAGATCTTTAGAGTAGCAATTAGAAATTACACTTAGCATTTAGTGCTAAGTTAATTAGCAATTAGACTTTATATACAGTACTAGCCCACAGTGTTTTGTGCACCCTGGGTGGTTCACCAGGTTAACCTGGATCAAAATAATTAGTAATATGCTCGTGTGGCTGGCCTTGGAAAGATGAACTGCTGACTCAACCTTTCTGTCCCATCAGGATCGAACTCACAACGTTTTGGCTGCAGTGCTGCAATTGAACCACTGCGCCACTAGGGCTCTTATCTGGGACATTACTTTGGGCTCCCAGCTCCTGATTTGTGTGGCCAGGTCGGCTGCTCGCGCGGGATGGGCGACGCGGCCGTAGGATCGAGGCGCAAGTCGGCCGCTTACCTTCTCGCGGGGTGGGGAGGATGTGGTCGCTGCTGGCCGGCGGGATGCAGAGGTCGTTGTCCTGGGGGAAGCGGCCGCAGTCCAGCATGTCCGGCCAGGGGAAGCCGAAGGCGGACATGACCGGGGCGCAGCTGTCCTTCACCTGCTGGCAGAGCGAGTGGCACGGCTGGATGGTCTCGTCCAGGTCGTCGATGCAGACGGGCGCGAAGAGCGAGCAGAGGAACTTGCGCGTGTCCGGGTGGCACTGCTTCTGCACCAGCGGGATCCAGGCGCCCGCCTGCTCCAGCACCTCCTGCAGGGTCTCGTGGCCCAGGAGGTTGGGCAGCCGCATGTTGGGGTACTCGATGCCCCGGCACAGCAGCAGCGAGGCCGGGATGGGCTTACAGTTGGAGCGCTTGTACGAGAACTCCGGCTGCCCGAAGAGGAAGAGACCCCGGGGCGAGCCCAAGCCGGGCGCCGCCGCCAGGAAGAGCAGGCACAGGAGCAGGCGTCGGGCGGGCATCATCGTGTGTGCCTGGGGGAGTAAAGGCTGCACAAGGGCCAGGGATGGAGCGGGCGCGAGGCTGAGCCTCCCGCGGGCTACATGCGCGCGCGCCCCCCCCCCCTTTTGCCCCCGCACCACCGCAGCAGCAGCAGCCACCACTGCCCGACTCCGCTGTGCGCTCCGAGGCGCTCGCGCGCGGTACCTTGTATGCAAATCGGCCGGAGGCGGGGGGGCGAGAGTGGGCGGGGCATACCTGGCCAGACGCTGAACGGGATTGGTCGTTCCTGCCGAGTGGGGGGGTTCCTTTCAGGAAAGCTCTCTCTCTCTCTCTCTTCTCCCTGGATTGTTCTTTTTCCTTTTTTTTGGCACCGTCCCGGTTTCGAGCCTGAGGGGTGGTCGCTGCCCTCCGGACTGGCTTCTGAATAGAGTCGGGGGTTGAGGTGGGGGGCGGGGGCGGGAGAGAGGTGCAGACGTTAGCAATAGCCATCATACTTCTGTACCGCCCCATAGGGACTGCGGTGGCTTTAGTGGTTCAGGCGTGGAACTTGCTGCACGTCAACCGTTCGAGACCCCGACAGTGCTGCATGACGGAGTGAGCCTCCGTGGTCTGCCCCCCAGCTCTTGCCAACCTAACAGTTCAAAAGGAAGAAACTGCAAGTAGGGAAAAAAATAGGGACCACTACGGTGGGAAGGGAAACAGCGTCCCGTGCGTCCTGGTGTCTAATCATGCCTGCCACATGACTACAGAAACAATTGCAGACGGCTATAAACGGAGATGAGTCGGATGCGACTGGCTTTCGAGCAAGGGCGACCTTCATCGCCCCATTGCGCTCAGTGCACTCTCTGAGTTGTTCACAAGATAAATTACTATTTTGCCCCCCCCCCCCCCGTGCTGGGTACTCATGGGCACTCGTTTTAAGGAAGGAAGAAGGGCAAGTCAACCTGGGTCCCGTCAAGATGGAAGTCACAATGTTTTGGCTGCAGTACACTGTGCCACCAGCGCCCTTTGGGACCATTGCAGCCTCTGACGCCACAGGGAAGGGGGTGAAGGATGGAGAGGTTGGTGAGGGTTACTGTGCTTGGGCTGCCTGCAGCACCAAGAATCCCCCACCATGGATTTTGAAAGTTGTAGTCCCGAACAGTGAGTCCAGGCAAGCCACTGGATCACCCGATCTGCCCCTAGTTCACAGTGTGGGTCTATAAGTATCCTTTACAGCAGGGGTTCCTAACCTATACCTGCTGTGGGCTGGACCACGTCCCCGGTCATGTGGTTCCTCCCGCCGTAAACACTGCTGTAAAATACATCCACAAATGTCTGAGGGAGTGTGACCGGCCCTTGGCTTAAAAAGGTTGAGAACTTCTGATGTAAATGAAGCTAATTTATATCAGCAGCTGTTCTAGTTGTATTTCTGATTATTTTAACTTTCGCCTTTGCAACCTCCTCAAGGAGGTTTTATCCCAAAAGGTATCATCCAGTATTAATCCTTTAATATCAGTATTATAAAACATATATTTTTAAGGAAATATGCCATTCAATTGCTCATTACTGGAAGTATGTAAAGCTGGGGTTCTCAACCTACCGCCTGTGAGCCAGATGCAGCCTGCAGCACTATTTCATGTCCCCCCCCCCCCCGCGTCCACGACACCCAGAAGTGCCATGTGTGGTTCCTATTTAATGTACAGGCCGTCCATAGCATGCAGGCAGGCAGGAGCAAAATGGCCATCCGGCACCCAAAGCTGTCTGAGGGAGCGTGACCCAACCCTCGGCTTGAAAAGTTTGAGAACCCCTGAGGTAAAGGATTTCACTGACGTTGACTCTCATCTTATTGGAAGCAATAAGGTGATTATGTCAGCAAATTTTAGCATCCAGATTCTATTGCAAAAAAAAAAAAAAAAAAGGAATTAAAGGTAATTGCTTACTTTTGAGAAGCAGGGAAGCAAATGGCTAAGAATTAAAATAAGTTTTTGATTTGCCAATATCCTGAAGTGGTTCTCTTCATAAACCAATATGGCAAATTGACAATAGAATGAGCTGGATCAAACAGGTTCAGTGGAGATGCATATGCCATTTGGATGTGAAGATTACACCAAGTGGCATACCAGACCTTTCCATGACCTTATTTAGTCCAATCCGGCCTGATGCAGTGAGCCTGGTAGACAAGGAATCTGTCACAGACTATTTCTCCTTGAGTGACTCTAAAACAGCCTTCTTTTTCTTTCTAACTCTTGCCTGTAAGACCCTCTATTCTAAAAGGGCATTTGAGTAGAGCTGTAGACCAGGCTTCTCCCCAGTAGATTCTAGTCATACCCAATTATTCAGTTGCTAATCACACTAGAACTCTGCTCCTGGATACTATTCAGGTATACCAAGCCATCCCAAACAAACCTGGTACTGTTAATTACAAATACATATATACACTTAGGTTTAAAATGGGCATAATTGGCACACAAGAGTCTAACTCAGTGACAAGACAACTGCCTGTGCCGAGAATTCCTTTCAAACACTATTTGGTTAAAGTGCACCTATGTGTATGTGTTGGGAGTACAGGTAAAGCAGAAACCTAGACACAGTCGTAGCTTAGTTTTAGAAGACTCCTTGACAGGGAATGGACTCCATGATCCATTGGGTCCTTCCTGCTTTGCAGTTTGATGCTGATGATGCTGATCCACCAGATGTATGGACTGGAGTTTTGGAAACCCACTGCTCTGGTCCTAGCCCTGGACCTAAGAGTTGGTGACGTATTGCTGCTAATTAGTAATGCTACTCTCTGCGACTGCTCTGTTGTGATCCAAATGTCAGTTACATTCAGATGCTTTTTCAAGTCCTTTTGGGATTGCTCCCAGTGCTCCTGTCACTACTGGTATCACTGTTACCCTTTACTTCAGTTCTCAAATCCAGATATTGCATGATCTTTTCAATCTCTTTTTGATGTGAATTCTATGAACGTCTTATGTTTTGGTTGAGTGGTCTGGCAGATTTTGCAATGTAACGAAAATAATGTACTTTTGAGAAGCTGCAACACCAAAACTAAGGCACCCATGAAAATAAGGGTATGTCATTTGAAAGATTGTCTTGGCAACTTTAAGAATTGGCAGAACCCAAAAGCCAAAAATGCAAAGTGATGATGTCATCACTTTTGGAAGTGGAATCGGAAAAGTGACAGTTTTCCTGGGTGGGTGGGTTGTCAGGGGGGCATAGAAAAAACTAAGCAACCAATTCAGATGATCCAAAGTGTGTTTGAAAGAAGAAAGATTAACCTTTGTGGGGAAACTTTCAGATTTGGAATTGGATTTCGGAAAAATAATCTATGAAGCATTTTAAAAAACACCACTCAAACAAGGTCACAAAAACTCAATAAATGGAGGGAAAACCAATTTAGAAACTGAATATGACAACTTCCTGAGGTGGATACAGTTCACATACAACATGTGGAGAAAAATGACACTGAAGCAGGAATCCACAAAAAAGATATTGAGAAAAAAGTGACTTGTTAAACTGACATTTCCGTGGGGTGTGTGTGTGTGATTGGTGGTGAGCCAACAAAAAAACAAAAAACAAACAATTGACCGATCGAAGTGATCCAAAGTGCACTTGAAAGAGTACAGAATAACCTTTCTTTTGGCACTTACACAATTTGGATCGGACTTCAGAAATATTTTCTATGAAGGTTAAAAAAAAACCTCTTTCTGGCTGGAAGAGACTTCCGGAGGGCGCCCAGAGAGGCGACCGATCAGGTTGCCCAGGGGTTTGCAAAACACCCCCTCAGGCGATCCCCTCCGGATGGCTGCTACCGATTCGCACATACCGATCCGAACCGGGAGCAGCCAATCACTGTGTTATCTGGAAAGGTTAGTTCAGGGATGCCCAATTACGGCCTGGGGCCCGGATCCGCCCCTGATGCCAATTCAACTGTCCCACAAAGCCCTCATTGCTCCTGGAAGCAAAAGTAAAACGTGCCCATACAGTCGCATTTTACTTCTGCTTCCAGGAATGACGAGGGCTTCGTGGGCCGGATGAATTGGCATTGGGTGTGTGTGTGTGTCTGGGTCCTGGGCCATAGTGACCAGCTCTCTGAACCACATGACTGGCCCGTGGCCCGAAAAGTTTGGACATCCCTGGGTTTGCTCATTTATTTCAGGATACTTATCTGAAGCCAGAAATGAAAACAGCTGTTAGACAGTTTTCAGTAAGCAAGATGCTAGATCAATCTAATCCTTATTTCAAGTCCATAATTTAAGGGAGTTTTAGGAGAGGAAGATGAAAAGGTTCTTGTTTAGAATTAGATCAAGCTAAGCGTTAAGTTGGGGGCACCTGCCCTTTAACATGTTTGCCCCTTTACAAGGATGCTAAGGAGTTTTGAGATCAAATTACTTCTCCTAGCAAAAAGGAGTTTTTTCCACAACAGTTGCTTTATTAGGGTGGTTACAAGTTCATCCCTACCCCCATCTTCCATGAAACGATGTTAAGAATAGGATTACATTTTGCATAAGGTTCTGGTTTTGTTTTTGAAAACAGGGGTTGTGTTTCAGCCTTTCTAAACTGAAATGATGTTTCAGAGTTGTCAGTTTTAAAGCAGAGAAGTCTGATGCGTACCACCTGGATCTGTCTGAAAGGCTATTTTAAAGGAAGCATAGCTTCAGCAGGAAGGCTTGTTAATATTGATAGTTTTCACTGCGTGCAGATGAGAACACAGACTATAGTAATTTGTAGAAATTATGCAAAGATAATTATAATGAATACATCTGAATTTTATATAAATATCTAATATAGGCTTTATTACTTTCTTCCTTTCTCTCTTCCTAATAACTCTGTGAGGTAAGTTATTGTAATTTTTCATAATATTTGTAATTATCATTTACAAATAGGACTTAATCTAAGAAAAAACAGCAATAGAATAAAACCCTGGGTTACAAATGCCCTGGTTTACATTTGCAGCGGTTTACGATGGCAAATTTAATAAAATTTATTGCTCTGGTTTATGATTTTTTTTTGTTTACGACCAGGAATTGTGCTATTTTAAACTCTAAAATGACTGCCAGCACTGTTTTAGAGTTTAAAATGGCACCCGCCTTTTCCTTTGGAAGTTGCAATTAATCACTTACCACTACAGAGATCCCGTCATTGTTGGCATTTCTGCTGCTATTTCCAGATTGTCCAAAAGGCTCCCCCATGCCACCCCAAAGCCACCCGGCATTTGCTTTTTTAAAAAACAAAATTTGTATCATACAACAATGAAAGTCATTGTACAGTACAATTTTTTAAAAAAGGCAATCGTACCATTTCATCACTATATGATGCAATCATTGTAGAGGGTTCTACTATAATGAGTTGACTTCTAAAGCTCTTGAGATAAAGGTAGTTGAAAGACTATCTGTTTCTGTGTGTGCCTGACTCTAATCTAAGATCATCAACTAAAGCTTGTCTTTTGATGCTCTCACCAAGCAATGTGTTGAAGGGGCCACTAGGGAAAAGATCATCTCAGTAGTGGGCCCTAATTCTGGACCACTGTCTCTTCTTCAAATGCATGTCCAATTCTGAATATTGGCTATCATCATGGCAGTCAGCCATGAAGATTGTCCTGGGAACAATATTTTCCTTCTGCATTGCAGTGTGACATCCATGCCTCTGATCCAGTTCCACAAGCCACTTTCTGTTCCTGAGCCCTTTTGGGACTCAAAGTCCTCCTCAGCTGCAGGCCAGTATTGATGAAGCTACTGCCCTCCATCAAGATGGATTTAAGTGGGATTTAAACCACTTGGGGACTATCTCCCTTCCCTGTCTCACCTTTGCCAAATTACAGGGTTGGTTTTTTGGGGGGTGGGTGGGGGGTGGGGAGTGCTGATCTATTAAACTATGTGTTCTTCAAGTTTTTGTGTTGAATTGCTTTTATTGTGAAATTGATTTTTGTAAGATGCCATGAGAATTCTATACATGCATCCTGATAAATAATAAAAGAATACAAACCATGCAGAACTATTGTACTACAGCAAGGATTCTCAACCCATGGCCCATGGGCTGGATGTGGCCTGCGGTGCCGCCTTCACCACACCAGGAAGTGCCATGTGGTGGAGGAAGGGCAAAATGGCCATCTGAGGGAGCATGTCCTGGCCCCTGGCTTAAAAAGTTTGAGAACTCCTGTACTATAGCCATTCTTCTTATACCACCATTTTGAAGCAATTCCTGTTAAATCCTTGTTTTGTGTTTGAAACACATCTCCGTTTGATGATTGTTCTAAAACCTGTTGCAACTTTCTGTTTTATGTAAAACAATAATTGTTTATCCTATCTTGAAATGTAGTACACTATTCCCATCCCCTGGACATGTTAACTACTTTCCTTACATAGTTGTTATCCCTTTCACCCTTTTGGAGGTGATGTGAGGAGAGAATCGTGTAAAAGATACCAAACAGGGGGGAGAGAGAGAAAAGGAAAAGGGATTGTGGAAGGAAAGAAGGGATTCCTTCCTTGCCCATGGAATTTCTTCCCAAGCAAGTCCTTCTTGCTCTCACTTTCTTCCATGGCTTGATCAGCTCCAACCTCCTTCTGCTGTATGTGTTCACTCCAATAAACAGCCACTGTTTCATGCTTAATTGGGAATGAAACTAATGAGATATTTCTGGCCCCTGGCTGTATTTTCCCATGTATTTAACACACTAGACGCCACAACATCTTTCAGAGTTCTTCATTGCTTGTTCAAAGAAGCTCTGGGAACCTTTGTGATATATGGGAAGGAACTCCCATCCCGCCCCCCTTTGCCTAGCTTTGTCTTTCAGAGGAGTAAAAAACTGATGGAGATTTCCCCTAGTTTCTCTTTTCTGTTCAGAGAAGCCTTTTCTTGTATAATCCCTATAAAGTAGCATACTTTATAACATGCTCAACAAAGATATTTCCATCTTCCATGAACTTTATCAGGGATTCCCCTAGCGATATGTGTGGCTGGATAGCAGAGTAGCACTTTTAAGCTCTTACGCAGCGAAAGCCTTAGTGCAATAACACACACACATATGCCTTCAGTGGAAAGGTGCGCTTTACTTACAGTGAGGGGAAGACAGACATACACAGGACTATATACAACAGTCTCTCTCTCTCCAAGCCCCACAGTAGGTAGACAGCTTGGGTCCCTGGTGATCCTTTAGCAGTTCTTTCTTCTCAGTTGAAGAAAAGCTCTCAACAGCATCACCTCCTTCAGTGTCTCAGTCCTTCTCAGTATATAGACTCCTTCAGAATAGCAACCTCCTCACAGATAATCTCCTACAGAATAATAACCTCCTCCATAGACCCTTCCCAGAGGGCCACAGTTATAACCTAGTGTTGCTGGGCAGATTCTCTAATCAGCCACAGCTGGGCTATTACAGGAGCACATGGACCAAGCATGCACAGCCTGGCCATCAGTTTGAGGCTCTATTATGAACACCTGTGTTCAGAACACATGGAGGACCTTAAAGTTGTACTATTCCACTGGGCAGCAATCTTTGTACAATACCCCCAAATGAAAAATGTCCTAACATGCTCCTCCTATTGTACAAGATGGATGCCACAATATACAGGTCAGAACACATAAGCAATATATACATAGACACAGTTACAGTACAAGATTCTTTACAGTACACTCAGTTTCAGTATTTACAACATCAGCTTACACTCTTCACATGCCTATTGGCACCAGGAGGAAACAGTTTATTATTTTTCTTTGCACCTTTGGAATACCTTGGTCTCCTAGACCCACACACCCTATGCCTTTTAGATTCTGGCATACACTCAGACAGGTCCCGAGGTGGGGATGCCTCCCTGTCTAATTCTACCTGCCGTGCACCCAACTTTGCACCTGGCAATGCAGTTTCCTCAGTAGGGGTTTCTGGCTTTGCTTTATCCATTAACGCCACAGTGGCCTGATATCTATCAGGTCTCCTTCTAGTCCGACTGGACCTTCGTGGCAGGACTCTATCAGTGGTATCTCCCCCAGACTCCCCAGAAATGACAGACTCCTCTGACTCACTTCTTTTCTCTTCTTTTACCCCAGCTTCTCTATCAGTGGGACTTTTACTAACAAGCTCACTTCTGCTGGGTTGAGGAACTGGCTTCTCTGCCTTCTCCTCCTCAAACAGGAGTTCAGGAATGTGGACACTTTCCACATGATCCCACCGGGAGTGCTCCAGGAACTTGGCATTCTTACTTTTTGTAACCTGGTTGGATCCTGGCACCCAAAACCTATACTCCCTATGGTTCGCCTCATACCCTATGAAGATCAGTTTGCGAGGGCAAGGCTGCCCCGGGATGCGTACCAGGGCAGGAGAGCCAAAGACTCGAAGATAGCCCAAGTTTGGCTTCCTTCCATGCCACCTGCTTGCAGGGATGTCTCCAATCTCAGAATGATACACGTTGTTTAGCAGATGGTTTGCACACTTCATAGCCTCTGCCCAGAGTGTGCAAGGCAGACCTGCATCACTTAGCATAGCCCTTGTCATGGCCTGCAGAGTTTGGCCTCTCCTCTCTACAGTTGAGCTATGCTGAGGTCTGTGGTGGACTATCCCATGCCTAGCCAGGAATTCAGTACTGGCTTTATTTGAGAACAGTGTCCCATCAGTCATTAGGGTCTTTACCTGTGTGTTTGCCTTGTTCTGGGCAAACCTTACCCATCTGGTTAAAGTTGAGCAGATCTCACCCTTGGACCTTAGCAAATACACAAACCCATAACTTGTGTGGTGATCTACAATGCACAGGGCATACCTTGAGCCACCAGGGCTTGGGCTCATAGGACCTATTAATTCAGCAGACACCACCTCTAAGGGCTGGGTAGTGCTAAAACCACCCACTCTACTTGCAGGAGTGACCATAGACTTCTCCTCGTTACAAGGTTTACAGCTCAGAAATTTGCTGCATGGTTTCACTGCTATGCCCTCAGTCAGATCAATGGTCCTTCTCAAGTCTTGGAAATTTACATGTCCCAGCCGTCTGTGCATTAAGTGTATGCATTTGTCATGGGGGAGCTTGTTGCTAAAACCTTTATCATCCAGATTCGCACTCAGTGCATGGGAGCCTAACACAAACAGATCATTGTGTAGGGGCACAGTTAACTCCTTTTCTTGTCCCTTAATGACACATTCCTTCCCCTGGAATGTCACTGAGTAACCCATTTTCAGTAGGGTCCTAACAGATAGCAAATTATACTTCATCTCAGGGACATAAAGCATTTCTAGCTCTTCACCCAGAGCTTCACATCTTACCTGGCCTTTACCCAGTGCATGGACTCGTGACCCATTAGCAAAGGTGACAGTCTGGTTTGTTTTAGACATTTCAGTAAACATTTTCCTATTTTTACAAATGGAAAAAGATGCACCAGAATCAATTAACCAGGTGCCAGGTTCAACATTAGTAAAAGCAGCAACAGATAGATTAGCTTTTCTACATGTCTTGTCCTTATCTGGGCTCGACCTTGCCTTACAGAACTTGGCAATATGCCCAGACTTCTGACATCTAAAACATCTCTTTGCTACACACACAGTGGGAGGAGGGGGTGATTTGCTTCTACCTCTTCCAGTATGAGGTTCTGGTTTTCTGAACTCTTTCAGAGAACCCCTTAATCTGTCTTGTTCCAGTAAGCGTCCTTGGACCCCCTGGAAATTTAACTCACTCCTGGGCAAAATGTCCAAGGACGAAACATAACCATCAAATTCTTCCGACAAAGACGAAAAGAGAATGTATGCCTTTTGTTCTTCAGTAAAGAACAAGTTTGTTTCAGCAAGACGCTGGAGCAAATCACTAATTGAATGGAGGTGCTGAACCATATCTCCACCAGGCTGGAGGCGTAACCTAAACAAACGTCTGGTGAGAGATATTTGGGAACCGACTGAGTCCCTTACATATAATTGCTTAAACCTCTGCCAACATGCGGCAGCTGAATTCTCCCCTCTCATATATGTTAACTGACTCTCTGCTACAGTTAACCCAATAATTGCCAAAGCCCTTTGATTATTATACTCAAGTCTGTCCCTATTGTCAGTGTCTTCTTCATCCAAGGCTTCTAGCTTCTGGGGATTCTCAACAATGTCCCAGAGCCCTTCCTTGCACAGAAGAAGACTGCACTTGGTTGACCACGTCTGGTAGTTGGTGCCATCAAGCAGGGGCACCAGTGAGAGACTGGAAACAGCCATTCTTCCCTCACTTGCAGACTCACAAAACATGCAGCTGGCAGGAACTCTCGAAGCAAAGTGGACGTCTTCTGGACCTCTGTTGGAGCGTCTGGTTGCGTTGGGGTGCTGTCCTGCAGGCGATGAGTCCTCCAGGGAACACGGCTCCTCCGAACGCTGATCAGGGCTCCACAGCTCCAGTCCAGGCACACAGCACTTCCGGGCTTGACAGGCGAAAACTCACGGGCGCAGTTAGGGCGTCGGGCGTAGCTGTTAGGTGCACCCTGGGCCCATAACCCGTTATCAGGGATTCCCCTAGCGATATGTGTGGCTGGATAGCAGAGTAGCACTTTTAAGCTCTTACGCAGCGAAAGCCTTAGTGCAATAACACACACACATATGCCTTCAGTGGAAAGGTGCGCTTTACTTACAGTGAGGGGAAGACAGACATACACAGGACTATATACAACAGTCTCTCTCTCTCCAAGCCCCACAATAGGTAGACAGCTTGGGTCCCTGGTGATCCTTTAGCAGTTCTTTCTTCTCAGTTGAAGAAAAGCTCTCAACAGCATCACCTCCTTCAGTGTCTCAGTCCTTCTCAGTATATAGACTCCTTCAGAATAGCAACCTCCTCACAGATAATCTCCTACAGAATAATAGCCTCCTCCAGAATGAATACCTCCTCCATAGACCCTTCCCAGAGGGCCACAGTTATAACCTAGTGTTGCTGGGCAGATTCTCTAATCAGCCACAGCTGGGCTATTACAGGAGCACATGGACCAAGCATGCACAGCCTGGCCATCAGTTTGAGGCTCTATTATGAACACCTGTGTTCAGAACACATGGAGGACCTTAAAATTGTACTATTCCACTGGGCAGCAATCTTTGTACAATACCCCCAAATGAAAAATGTCCTAACAAACTTATTGGCCTGGTCCAGAAGAATTTGTAGTTAACAGGAATATAGTTCTGGAGGCCTTTTCCCCCTTTTGACTCTGTCTACCTTTTCAGCTTCTCATTGCCACCAATGGCAGATGCTGTTGACTAGAAGAAGAAAGAAAAGTCTTTTTCCAGTATATTAACTTTTATATCTGGTGTGCTGCTCTAGCTGTATGTCAGGTTATCAAGTAGACTAAAAAATGTTCTGACGGATGAGGCTGTCATAATTAACTACTTCTTAAGACCCCAGATGTCTTCACCAAGTGAGGGCCAATCAGTTTTGGATAAAGAAAAGTTGCAGGTAGAATCTCAGGACACTACCGTCGGGGATTTAGTGCGTGAATTTGATGTGTTGATTTATGCTCATTAGTTCATTTATTTCTTTTATTTCATTCATTATTTAAAGGTGATGTTTCAAATGGGAAAAAATAAAGACATTATGTTAATAAAATCTAAGATTTTTTTGCGCTAAGGTAAAGGTCACCCTTGATCAAAAGCCAGTCATATATGACTCTAGATTTCAGTACTCATTTCTGTTTATAGTCAAAGAGCCAGTGCTGTCTGTGTCTACAGACATTTCCATGGACATGTGGCAGGCATGGAACACTGTTTACCTTCCCACCAAAGTGGTCTCTATTTATCTTCTTGTATTTGCTTGCTTTTGAACTACTACATTGTGTTAACCCAAAACCATAAATCCCAATTTCATTTGTGTTTATTATTTTTATATATTTTATTTTTCAATGAAGATGTTTTTAACCTTTATTTTCCATTCTCCCTGACTCTACCCATTATGCACACGTGTCCATAATCATCCCACTGTAGACACAATAATTCACCACAGTGAATAACTGCAAAGGATCTCTTTTTAATAAATATTTCAATAGTCAAATCGCAAAGAAAAAGAGTTTTTCCTTCAAGATTCCTTGAAAGCAGTTCTTCAAAAAGAGGGAAAGCCAAAAGGAAAAGTGGTTATGACTTCAAAGGAGAAACTTGCTACAGTGTATCCATTTTCACACCAATTTATTCTGGTGTGGAGAGATACTTTTTTTTGAAGGAAAGAAGGTTAGAAAGAGTGTTTTTTTTAAACTTTCATAGAAAATGTTTCTGAAGTCCGATCCAAATTGTGTAAGTGTCAAAAGAAAGGTTATTCTGTCCTCTTTCAAGCGCACTTTGGATCACTTTGATCAGTTGATTAGGTTTTTTTTTTTTTTGCTGGATCACCGCTCCCCCCCCCGACCCCGACATGTCATTTGTACAAGTCACATTTTTCCTCAATATCTTTTTTGTGGATTCCTGCTTCAGTGTCATTTTTCTCCACATGTTGTATACAAACTGTATCCACTTCGGGAAGTTGTCATATTCAATTTCTAAATTGGTTTTCCCTTCATTTATTGGGTTTTTGTGACCTTGTTTGAGTGGTGTTTTGTAAAATGCTTCATAGATTATTTTTCCGAAGTCCAATTCCAAATCTGAAAGTGTCCCCACAAAGGTTAATCTCTCTTTCAAACGCACTTTGGATCATCTGAATTGGTTGTGTAGCTTTTTCGCTGCCCTCCCGACAACCAACCCCCTGCAAAGCTGTCACTTTTCTGATGCTACTTCTGAATGCAATGATGTAATCACTTTACATTTTTAGCTTTTGTGTCCTACCAATTCTTAAAGTCGCCGAGACGTTCTTTCAAATGACATAACCCTTATTTTCGTGGGTGCCTCAGTTTTGGTGTTGCAGCTTCTCAAAAGTACTTGATTTTCGTTACACTGCAAAAGCTGCCAGACCACCCAACCGAAACATAAGACGTTCATAGAATTCACATCAAAAACCTATATATTTTTTAAAAACAGGACAATAACAGCATCCTCCGTTCATTTTCAGAAGCAACTGGTGCTGAGTAGCATGCTGCCTCTGGCATAGGAGCTATTGTGATTTGTAGCCATTGATAGTTTTATCCTTCAATATAATTATGGTGCATCATCCACACAAGATAAAGCATGATTTTGTGAATTTTGTCTGAAAGAATACTCTTCAGGAGTACACCAAGGTGAAAGTAGAGCTAAGGATTTTTCTGGGCTGCAGAAATACTGCAAGAATAAGTCCTCAAAGCTGTGAAACAGCAGTGAGGGACGACCTTGAATCTGCTACTTTCTGTGTCTGTCACTCAGCAGAGAAGGAATTTGAAATCAAATCTCACACAAGAAAGACAGATGGCTGTCTTTGGGAATGCTTTTTGTATAGGTATATGCTTTTGTGCTGTTGCCCAGCTGTGAAACAGGTGATCAGCAATACAGCTAGCTGCAAATCCAGCAGCTGGATTTAGAACTTGTCAGTGGAATCTAGGGCAGCCTGGTTCACACTTTGCAGTAATCTTATGAGGAAGTTCCTGAGGATGGTTGGGACTGAGCTCAAATGGAAGAGAAAATGCCTCGCATGAGCCAGGACAAAGAGATGAGACACTGTGGTCTGGAAGGTAATATTTAATTGGTTTTCATTTAATAAGTGGTAAATATGTGTGCATACTTACATTCAAACACACTTGGATGAAAAAAAAATGCTACACTGCTATTTAAGAGCAGGAAGTTATTTTCTCTTTACATATAGTTTGTACTGAAATGAATGTGACTCTGCTGTTTACTTTCTTAAATGGGAGCAAGCATATTTATCAGTTTCTGTAGCAGGCATTATTGTCCAAAGCGCTGAGATTTATAATACTGGTGATTTCTTTATCTAAGAGGCAGATCCTTATATTCGGTTCAGTTGCATTTAGCCTTTCACCTCACCCCTTCTCTTCTTCTTTTCCCCTCCCAAAATTTCCACGCTCTCTCTGCTTCTGAAGAACCAGTAATTTATTGCTCCAGTGATCTGTTGCGACCCCATGAAGTCCCTTTAAACAGAGACTCTCTCTAATTGCACATAGTCCAAACTGCTGAATGAAAATGTGCACAAATGAGGCTTAGAAATTGCCGGAGTGTCTGTGAGGACCCCTCTCTATTGTCTGGCAGGCTTGGGCAACAGGGGTCACTGGGTTTAGTTGGTGTTCCACTCTAGTGGAAATTTATTGCCATCAGATAAGAGGGTAAAGTCAATACAAAAAGAAAAAGAAAAGCTAATAGTGGCAGAGACAAACCATGGGATTTGCATTTTTCTCAGTGAATAACTTGGGAAAACAGCCAAAATAGATGCACAGGAAAATGACAACAATAAACATGTACCATTTTTCTATTAGGGCTTCTTGAATAAGATTTATGTTTTTGGGAAATGCTTTTCTACATTACTTTATTGCTGAAATTCACACTCTACTTAACAGTTTCAAACAACGCTTTCTTCTGTTTTTTAGAATATAATCCACATTAAAGGACAGGGTGAGTCCTTGAGTGTAACAACCCCTTTGCAACCACATTAGCATTTGCCCTTTGCTATATTGGCCTAGGATTTCAAATTACATTTACTGGAAGAATTTTAAAATGGGCAAAGAACAGAAGAAAGCCTTACCACATAATAATGTTTAAAGCTACCCCATTATTACTTTACAAGAGCCCATAATCTTTTAAACTGCTGTAAATTAATAAAGGTGACACATGTCGTTAAGACACTGTAAATCCTTAAGAGTTACATGAATGTTAAGTCTTGTTTAGGTCCTTAGGTTAAAATAGGTCTGAACAGGGCAATCCTGTGCATATCTCAGAGAAATAAGATTTATTCACAGATAGGCATGTAACTTAAAACATTTTAATCATTGAGATCTCTTTAGAAATATAATGAAAAAGATGCAATCAATAGATTAATTTATAGCCAAAGCAAAAATTGGTAGTGGCTTTTAGTCCCAACTCTAAGACTGTGTTTGTTACTGATCTCTTCCTAGGAATAATCCATCCAGATATCGACTTCACTGGCATCTTTAAAAGTATGCAGGATTGGTCCAAGATATTCTGTGGGTTGAGCTGAAAGACAATTCTGCTTTTAGCCCCACCTCCCGAGTTGAATACCATGGTCAGAAACAAGTTAGATGAATTGATAATGACCTCAAAACTTGGGATGGGAACAAGGCAGTGGTGGGATTAAAAATGTTTAACTGCCTGCTCTGTGGGTGTGGTATGGTGGGAGTGGCCAGGGGAAAAGCCCTGTGTTGCACCCGAATTAGGACTACTTTATTTCAAAACATGGATGGGCGGGGGCAACCAGAATTTGTGCTACCGGTTCTGGTGAACAGGTGAGAACCTACTGAATCCCACCACTGGAATAAGGTCTTCTACCGGAACTAGATTTATGAAACTTCTTCTTCTGCCATATCCAAATCCAAATATAGGTGATCATTATGGTGATCAGCCATGAAAACTGTCCTGAGAATATAATGCAGTGGCCTTTCTTCTGCCTTCCACATCGCAGTGTGAACCCAGTACCATTGATCCAGTTCTGCGAGTCACTTTCTGGTCTTGAGCTCTTTTCTCATGCAGAATCTGCATCAGCCCCATTCCAGTATTAATGAAGCTGCTGCCCTCTATCAAGATGGATTCAAGTGGGATTTAATCCACTTAGGGCTCATAACCCTTCCATGTGGACTTTGGTACCCAAGGCCATTAGTCTGCAAGGTGATCAGGTTAGTTAACTGCCACATGGCACGGTGAGTTGCCGAAAGTATGGTCTACCCTATTACCATAGCAGGACAACTTTGCCTGCCTGCTTGTGAAATTTACTTTTCATATATTGCTACAGCTTCCAGAATAGCCCTGTTGGTTGCTGTCCTGGCTGGGGTATACTTGGAGTTGTAGACTTCCAAAAGAGCAAACAAGCAACCTTTCCCATCTCTGACCATGTCTGAGAGCAAGATAGCTTGAGAGACATGGAACAAGATAGATAGCACACATAGCTATGCCTCTAAGGCTGTAACTCTCCTCAGCATCTGCCACCTGGATCAGATCCCTTAATTCTGATATGGCTGGCCCAAAAGTCTCTAAATTGGTTTGGCTATTGCTGAAGATTTATACATGTCAAATATCACAGTCTATTTTCACTTGGACAATGGCCAATAACTTTCAGTACTTCTTGCTCATTTCCATAATGCTCATACCCCTAAATGTTTGTATACACTTTATGTGTGATTCCTGCTTGTTCTTCGCAAGGGGGAAATGTTAAGGGATATGGACAAGCCAATCATTACTGGTTCTTCAGAAGCAGAGAGAACATTGAAAATATTCCAATGAAGATTTTTTGTTCTGTTTTGTTTCCTACAGAGAATGGATAGAGTCCCAGTAAAAAAGAAAGAAAGAAGGAATGAACCAAAGTTGTTCCAAGAAAAGATTCCCATGGAGAGACAATTCAGATGCAGGGGTATATGCACATTAAAGGGAATTTTTGCTTCCTTCTCTGACTTGTCTTTAAAGTCCATTCAGACCAAGGCTACTCACGTCCTACAGTATCTTACATCCAGTATCCCTGGAGTCAATCAGGAGAAGTGGAATATATTTGATAGAGGTGGTTATTATATTTGAAAAGTTATGAAAGATTGTTGTAATAGCAGCTGCTAACATATGTCTGCATAATAAACAGCTGGAATGTAGTTGGAATCTAAGCCCACTTATGAAAGAATAAGTCCCACTGAGCTTTAGTACTAAGATACATACTATTCTAGCCAGATTATTGGAATTTGGTGAGTAATATTCAGGATCAGCAGAATCCTGGTATTTGACCTCAATTCTGTTCTTGTAGTAAATGGTAGCTGTGACAAAATCTGGGTTGGGGGGAGGTTGGCCTTCTAGCTACCGAGCCACACTAACTTGTTTTGCCTGGGGTAGGTGAACTACCCAGGAGAAGCAGTTGTGATGATGACTATGGAGCAGCTTGGTGCTAGTGACCTCCAATACCCCAGCCTTCCCAAACTTGGCAACATTCCAGGGGAGTCCAAAAACCCATAAGGCTAGAACACTTGTGACTGATATACCCACTTTGCAAGATAGACTGCCACCACATAAACAAAAATATCCAAACTCCTGGTAGCTGATCAAGGAAAGACTTGGTTTTAGTACCACAAACTGTCAGCAAAAACAAACAAAACAGACAATTGGTTGAAGAGATTTTAAAAATATTTTTATTATAGTAAAAAGATCAAAGGTAAAATATTACAAAAGATTTCTGAATATTTTGAAGAGTGGTTGGAGCAAGTATACGATTGAGCTAAATCAATCAAGAACAAAACAGAAAACAAGAAAGTGAAAATCTATCTAATGCTCACATATTAGCATAGAGTCATCATTGTTCTGAAGCATACACAAAGGACATCTTTCCAGACATGACATAGCATAACAGCAATTGAAAATGGCATGTCCTGAGAGGTAAGCTAACTGAACGAAAGTAATTTCTGAAGCTTTTTTATACTTTAAACATCCCATTATAGACTTCCTGATGGTCTGCAAATCTGGCATTGAGTTCCCATGTTCATGAAGACAAATAATTTCTTTCTCCTTCAATCACACAATTGAAATTATCTCCCAATTAGTGCAGTACCAGAGAAGAAGCTGATTTGAACATGGAGATCTTCATGAAGAAGTTATTTCCTCCTTATTACTAGGTAGACAATGTCCAGCATGTTCCCATCTAGCTTTCCTCCTTTTTTAACAATAAGCTTATTAATTTTCCAATAACGATACACACAAAAAACAACAACAAAGTGGATATCCAGACAACAGAAGAAAATAAAAATGAACAAAACAATTAAGAATGAAAAGGGGAGAGGAGAATCAGAAATACCGTACATGTAATTTTTTTAAATGGGGAAAAATGTTTTTAAAAAACTTTCTTGCCACAGATATCATCATCATGCTTTCATTCTTAATATATTCTATCTTCCCTCAATTTCTCAGGTTCTTCACAATCGCCATACTGTATCAGGCGGATCTCAATGAGAATTACCATCTCAAGAATCCACTGGTGGCACTTGCCTTCAGTACTGTAATTTAGTCCATATGTCAATAACATGAGCTTTATTTGTGTTGTCAGAAAAAAGCTACCGGTAATTGAAATTTGTGCAGGGAAGAGTGTGACCACCGCCTCCTCTCTTACCACAAATGACAGTAGAGAGAAGATGCTGCTATAAGCAGATGCTCTGACAAATCAATATTCCCACTTCTGTGGAGCGACAAAATCTGCTTTCTAAACATTGTTCCCAGATAAAGAGAGTGATAGGAAAGGGGCAGGTCTCTCACTGTTTCCCAGTATATATTCAGATTAATTGTTTTCTGACTGCTTGGATTGGGATATGGGCTTCTACCATGGCTTATACAGAGGTGGGGAATGTGTGGTCTTCCAGGTGTTCTGGACTTCAACCACCATCGGTTTGAGCCAGCATTGTTAGCACAAAGGGATGATAATACAATCCAGTCTGATGAAAGCCAGCTGGCTGCACATCCCCCAACCCTGGTCTAAGACATTCAGCCAGTTTGGCCTGCATGTTCTAAAAATGAATAACTCCAGAATCTGTGGTCTCTAAAGCAACAGTGTTCAGTATTGGAGTTTGGAAAGGTTCCCTTTTTTTCTAGCCATGCTGGCTGTGGGATTCTGGGGCTTGAGATCCAAAGAAGTGGCTCTTCCAAATTCTGCATGAACATGATAAGCAGAAGGAGTTATTCTTCTCCATATCTCTTTCAGCACAACCAATTAAGATAGGCCTTATTTCGTATAGCCTGCAAAATTGTATTTTCATTCCTCTTATTGCTACGGTCACAAAAGATTTCCATAAAATATGCCTTTCTCTGGAGGATATCTTTGTTGTTAGTCTGAAGTTCTGTCAATTTTACAGTATAAATACTTCTTTGTGTCCCAGCTTTGTTTCCCTATGCTGCATCTTTCCTCATTTATTTTCCCACGAGCTTCAGCCTTCTTTTTCCTAACATGTCATTCACCTGAAAAGAAAGGGGGGGGGGGGAGAAGCACAAGAAGAGAAAATGTGATCACTAATCTCAAGTACTGGCAAAAATTGTGCAACAAAAACAAGCATGTAAATCAGGGATTCTCAACCGCATGGGCAGATGCAGCCTGTGGCACCATTTCATTGGCCTCTCCATCATCTCCACCACACCAGGAAGTGCCATGTAGTGGAGGAATGGCAAAAGCTGTCTGACGGAGCATGACCCGGCCCCTGGCTTAAAAAGGTTGAGAACTCCTGACGTAAATGAAGTTAATTTATAGCAGTTAGCCACTTTCCTCCCCTAATATATCTCAATCATAAAATGTGAAGTTTGCCTATATTGTAATAAATCTGCAATTCCATACCTTAAGCCTTTACTTCTTTCTCGTGTTGCCTTCTCTCAAAAGAAAAAAAATGCTGTTCAGTCAAAGTAATTGGCCATTCTTTACATATGGAAAAGCTCACTAAAGTTATTTTATTACTTTAATCAAATTAAATGTATTGCACGTGAATAAAATGAAAGGCATTTCCTGAAAGTTTTACAGTTTCCTCAACCTAGCCACAAGCTTCAGCTTGTGTTAATGCAGCAGAAGCTCATATGGTGAGCATCAGTATAGAATGAACATATACACCAATTACTGGTTAAATAATTGTGGTTAAGTTCTTCTTGCACTCTTACTAATCTACCACCTTATGACAGGATTCCTACTATAGCTAGTAGATCAGGGCGAAAGACTCAATCTGTTTTATCGAAATTCAGGAGATCACCCACAAACTGTTACGTGAAAGGGCTTGGACTGAAATAAAGAGGAAAGAACAATCAGATCTGTTTGTTTAAATTTTCTGTGGGAATCCAAAAGGCTACAGAGGAAAATACATTTCTGGGTATGAAGAAACTTAAGCCCTCATTGTCTGAAAGAGGAAACATTGATTGCAACCTATCACTGTCTCTATGTATAATAAGCAGAGAATTATACACACGCAAAGTTTCCCTCAGACAAGCTTCGGGCGGCCTTCATCTCCAAAATGGTTGCTCTATTGCCCCTTTAAAATATAGATTAGTATATGAATGCAGTTAAAACACTACAATATGCTATTAAGATGTTAGAAAAATATTGTTTCCTTCATTCCCACTCACAATCTTTAGTCCACCTGGATAATTTTTTTGGGGTGTGTGTGTGTGTTCAGATTATTCTATACTATTATTCCATGTGCTCATGTGCTTCATGTATTAAACATTAGAGAGTAAATGAAACAAAAAAGGTCTGAAAGGTAAACTCATTAGCAAATGTGCAATGTCACATTGTTTATCTTGCATCAACCTACTAATCATTTTCAATTTAACAGGGTCAAGGTAAAGGGCTCCCTTGAAAGCCAGTCTTATCTGACTCTAGGGTTCAGTGCTCATCTCCATTTATAGCCAAAGAGCCAGTGCCGTCTGCATCTGCAGGAATTTCCATGGACATGTGGCAGACATGCTTAGACACTGGAATGCACAGAATGCTGTTTACCTTCCCACCAAAGTGGTACTATTTATCTACTTGCCATGTCTTGCTTTTTAACTGTTAGGTTGGCAGGAGCTGGGACAAAGCCAGAGGCTCACTCCATCATTCCAGCACATGGGTCTCGAACTGCTGACCTGCCAACCTTCCAGTCGTCAAGTTCAGTGTCTTAACCACTAAGCCACCACAGTCCAACTTCACAGAAAGTCTGAACAACAACCAGGGATCTTCTGCTATTACCAGTTGTAAAAGGCCACATAGATTTGTCTACAGTACTTATCTGTTATTCTAGCTAACCATTGTGTAACTCTGTCTGATGCCATGAATTCTCAATCTTATATATGACAAAGTGGACTTGATCCACAAAAGCTAACATTAAAATACAGCAGTTAGTCTCTAAGGTGCTACAATGTTTTTTTTGTCTTTTTGTTTTGCTTACTATCTGATATGCTTGTACAGACTAACATGGCTACCATTTCAAAAATTTCAAGTGTTAAAAATGTTATACATTTTAATGCACCGAAGCCTGAGCCATAACTGGGCTATTCTATCCAATGCTGTAGCAACAATCATAATTTCATTGAAAAGTTTGGATGATATAGAGTATCAGAAAGGTCTGATGTCAGAGAGTTCATCATGTTGGGTCACACAAAAGGGGCAAAAGGGATGGGGAAGCTACATTTTCCTTCCTGCCTCAGGGTTCATCTCTTTTCCTTCCCATTTCCCATAGAGAGTGTGAAATTCTTTTATGCTAGTTCCAGGACTAGTATATTTTCCACCACATTGGTGTATATGTGCTCAGGGACTGGGAGAACTTTGGATCTTGCGACACTAAGGCAGGGGTGCCCAAACTACAGATTGTGGGTGGGATCCAGTCCCCGATGCCAATTCATCCAGCCAATGAAGCCCTCATTGCTCCCGGAAGCAGAAGTAAAACATGCCCATCTGGACGGTTTTTACTTCCACTTCTGGGAGTGATGAGGGCTTTGTGGGCTGGATGAATTGGCATCAGGGCCTGGATCTGGCCCATGGGCCATAGTGACCGGCCCTCTAAACCATGTGACTGGCCCACAGACTGAAAGGTTTGGCACTCCTGCTCTAAGACCTCTCCACATATGTCCATGCTGTCCTCCTGATCTGCCCCCTTTTTCATCTCTTCCAATATCAGAGCAAAGCTGGAAACAGATGCTAGACAAAGCCTGTAATTAGAGATGAAAGTGTACTCTAGTTGCACAGAGGTGACTGAGGCAGTCATTCCAGGTTTATGAGACCAGACTTTAAAGGAATCCTATGCTTAAACCCTGAAGATCAATCATGAAACAAAACAAACTAATCTCCATAATCCTGGAGGAGAAAGAAGCTCATTGTCTGCATGAGGTAAAGCTGAAGATGGTGTCAAAAAGGTAAAAGTTGTCCAAAAAACAACAACAACAACAACCCACACCCTGTTAATATCTGGAGGGGTGAGGGGTTTTTTTTTACCCAAATGTGGGGGTGGTGGTATTTTTTGTTCTGCTTTGCTCTGCTTTTCTCGTGTGGACCCATCTACCCAGGCCAATCTACACCGTTTGGGTCTCATCAAATGATGTTTCTTAATGAGTGTGTTTATACTTGTCAGTTTTGACCCCTCTGAGCCTTAGCTTGTTTCTTTTGTTTAGTTTTCTTCATATAGTGCTGAAATGGTTGGATAATTTTTCTCCTGAGGTGCATAAGTACCGGTACTTAAAATTTGACCAGTATCCCAAGCTTTGATTAAATGATGTAGCACAAAAGCAGGCAACCCAGAGAATTGAACAACAATTCAAAAGGAAATATTGTCAGACAGTGTGCCTGACTACCCCACTAAAAACTGGGGGAGTTGTTCTGGTGTGAAAACTTGACTGTTATAAAACAGATGAAACTATTTTTTTAACTAACTTTATAGTACAAAGGCTAATTTGAATCCATACTGTGCTTTTTGCTCCAAAAGTTTTCCTCCTGTGTTGCGGAAGGACTTTTATTTTTTCATGTTGGAAAAATTTGATTGAGCTTTTTCCTGTGCAGTCAGTTGTGAGTCCTTGTAAAGATGGGGGCAAATGTCTGTAGGTGGTGTTTTGGTGACATAGGCAATTAGGGTGGGACTGCAGTGGCTCAAGTGGCTATGCCACTGACTGGAAGGCAGGAGGTCAGCAGTTCAACTCCTGAGTACTGCAGGACAGAATGAGCTCCCATCTTTGTCGCAGTTCCTGCCAACCTAGCAGATCGAAAGCAAGAAATTGCAAGTAGATAAATAGGGACCACTTCGGTGGGAAGGTAAATAGTGTTCTGTGCACTCCAGTGTCTAGTCATGCCTGCCACATGACCATGGAAACATCTGCAGAAGCAGACAGCACTGACTCTTCACCTTTAAATGCTTTTCAATAGAAGTAAGAGAAATGTCAGTGGAGCTAATAGCGCACAGAAAGATGGTCCATTAATATTGACTGCCTTTTCTGGCATACAAAAGTTTTCCCCAAAATACTTGAGTTTAATTACTTAATTAATTAATTAATTTTTATTTATTTATTTAAATTTGTTTATCACCCTCCTCCCCAAGGGGACCCAGGGTGATTCACAACACATCAGCATCGACAACAATTAAAAACCAGTTCAAAAAATTAAAAGTTTTAAAAGTTTAAAAGAAGCTTAAAAACCTATCATTAAAAACTAGGTGTTGTAGCTTGGAGGCACTGGGGGTACATTTGTTCAAACCATCCAGCCTGCTGGGGAAATTGATCCATCCATTCCCCAGGCCTGACTTGCCAACCTGGTGGCATCTTAATAGTCAAAGGGGATGTTAAGCAAAATAATTGTCTGAAATTAGTCCATTTCCCCTCTTGCTATATGAGTTATGTGCCATGTCAACTTGATTTACAAATTAAGCTTGAGTTTACCTTCCACAATCGGCAAAACAAAGCACGCTCAAAGCATTGTGAGGGACGTCATGTTCTGTGAGCAACTCATGTCTTCCACTACTTGAGAGATCCTCCCCTTCTAAAAATGTTCTAAGCACATTGCAGCAAAGGTCTATTTTATTCAGGCGGGAATTTGGCAACTTGATCTTGCTTGTTGAGGGAGGTGCCATGAAAAATGGTGGGGTGAAGAAGGACGCTGAATTTTCTTTAACTACTTTGTTTTCAATTTGCTTTAAATTTCTATTGTTTTTTAATTGTATCTTTATTTTGTATCTTGTTTGGTTGCAAAATGTCTTTATTTCCTTTCATAGTGGGAGAAAAAAATGACAAGACATGGAATGAATAAACAAATTCTAAATAAATAAAGGAAGGAGGAATGTAATGGCTAGGTAAGATAAAGGTCACCCTTGCTTGAAAGCCATTCATATCCAGCTCTAGGGTTCAGTGTTCATCTCTGCTTGTAGCCAAAGAACTGGTACTGTCCTCATCTGCAGACATTTCCATGGACATGTGGCAGACATGACTAGACCCCAGAGCCCACAGAATGTTGTTTACCTTTCCACTGAAGCAGTACCTCTTTATCTACTTGCAAATTCTTGCTTTTGAACTGCAAGGGAGGAGCTGGCACAGAGATGGAAGCTCATTCCATTGTGCAGCAATCCAGTCTTGAACTACTGGCCTGCTGACCTTCCAGTCGTCAAGTTCAGCGTTTTAACCACTAAGCCACCACAGTCCGAACTAGGCTAGTTAAGTTCACACAAATAAAATGCCTGATACAAAACTGAGGACTGAAATCTCAGTTGATGCTGATAAGCCATTTCCCTTGAGTCTTTACAGGAAGAGAATAGATTGCCATTAATATGTAATATGCAATGGTAGTACACAGACAACTCTCAACAGTTTTCAGAAACAATTGATAAAAATGTAAAAATAAACTATTGACCTCTTGGTGGCGCTTGTGCACAGATATAATTTCTGCTAGGTTTGTCAAGTCCACGTTGTTAATTTTCAAGATAGGGCCACTGCTTTCCAGATTATCTTGATTGATTTCGAAGATTATGTTGTAAGGAATTGCCAATCATGTGCCAGTGTAATAGGGTCTTCAGATTACTTAAAAGAAATCAACAAATATTTTTGAAGTGAGTTCATGTTTTAAATCTGTTGTTCCTGTGAAACAGAATATGTTAAAAAAAGGTCTAAAAGCCAAATTAGACATTATACTAGTGTAATTACATAGAAAATGTTTCATTTGTTTCCCTAAATAATAGCTGTAATGCACAGCTGTTACTGTGGACTGTGATTTTATTAACCCCTCCTCATGTTTCAATCGTTCTAGCTTGTTGTAGTACTGCCGAGGTCAACACTACCATTCTATGTGGATCCCCAGATGTTTTTAATTGTAATAAAACAATAACAGCTAACAGCACACTCTTAAACATGTCTACTCAGAAGTAAGTATGGCTGATTTTCCACAGAATAACTGCTCAGATTCTGAGCAGGTGGTGTAATAAAACATCCTCATTGAAGCAAAGGGTGACCTTGACCTATAAGTGAGGGATGATATCTCCACGCTTTGGAGTATTCTGGGCTAGGGAGTTATTACCCCTCCCAAGACAACAAGGAATGTTAGGGGCAGCATTCATCCCTACTCTTCCAAATGTAACCACAAGAATTTAAAACTAGTGCTCTCTGTTGAAAAACCAGCATTCTTGGCAAAAGATCAGTTCACCCACAGCGGTTGGGAATTTTCCTTTGAACCGTAGCTCCCAGAATTCACATGCATGGCCATGCTAGATGGGGGTTCTAGGAGTTGTTCAAAAAGTAACTTTCCTAAGCTATACGTACGGTGTTTATATTCTGCCATATCTCCCACAGTTTAAACTATACTCTGCTTTTAGCAAATTCGTTTTCTACATTGCTTACTCTGTAGTAACTCTAGTAACAAATGTTCTATGCTGAAGCAAGTTTCTCTAATAGCTAAAAGTGGCCATTAGATAAAAGTGTTTGGTGGCAACAAATTCAGATGACCTGTTCAAGACAGAATAAAAACAGTTATGGTCATGCACTTGCTTCAACAAAACTAGGATTTCTTAAACTGTGCCTTGGTTATGCTTTACACATAAATGTTATGTTTCCACGGGAAGAAGAAGAAAAGCCATGCCAACCATTATAAATAGTCAACTGGCTATTATTATTATTATTATTATTATTATTATTATTATTATTATTATTATTATTATTATTATTATTATTATTATTATTATTATTATTATTGTGTGTGTGCAAGATAGGGCACCCCTAGTCCTTAGTACAGCTTCAGCTGACACAGTGATGGATCATACCCGCCTGTCTTTTTTATAACATAACCAAAGTTTGTACCGGTAGTTTACTGGGTTTTCTTTCCTGGTTTAATTCTAAGCTCTATTGAGCAAGCTTTTAGCTTTTTACTAGCTTGTAAGAATTATTGGGCTTCCCCTTTGGGCTTCCTCAGTAAGAAGGTCAGTATTATGAGGCAAGTTTCCCCTAAACAACTACATATTTTGGTCATATACATGAAGGTGAACTGAATGTACATCCTAGCACATTATCAAGAATTCTCTGCAGCACTTTAGGGTTATGTATGATGGAGGGCCCTTACTGGGTTGGCATTAGAAATATTCTGAGGATAGATAGATAGGAATATGTCAACAAATAAAATGAATTTGGAGTGCAACACCAGTAGCAACATAGCCTTGCTTTGTACCATTTCAAAACAAAATGCAAGAGCTGAATTTGCTAATTGTTAATAAAACTATCGGTTGTTGACACTATTCAAAGTGAAGGAGGTAGCCTGAAAATATACCTTCTACAATGGAGGTAGAAAAAGTTTCCTTCAATGGAGATACAATGTCTTCCTTCCTTGGAAGAACCTCCTAGTTAGAGGCCTAGGGATTTCTTTAGCATTTCAGGAGCCCTTATAATGATCTTTTTTCATACCACTGTCCTATGAAGCCAGTTTATACAGATTTCAGAGAGTAAGACTTTTGAGCAAATTTCCAGGCAGACCCTTTAAAGACTTGCTTAGCTGACTGGTATGCTCCCCATTTGAAATCCATGAAAATTGGCATTCTTCTTTTTTTGACCATGCCTTGCTTATGTTTTGATGAGACCGTATGGCAGGGGTACCCAAACTTTTCAGGCTGTGGGCTGGTTACGTGGTTGAGCAGGCCAGTCACGTGGTTCCTCCCACCAGAAGCAGAAGTAAAACAAAATGCTGCCATAAATGCACCCATGACTGTTGAAAATGCTTTTACGACAGCTGCGGGTGCTTTACAGCAGCGTTTTGCGCATGCATAGGTGGGTTTAACTTCTGCTTCCAGGAGCGGCAAGGGCAGTGTGTGCCGGATTATTAGGTGGCATGGGCCAGATCCAGCCCACAGAGTGTAGTTTGGGCACCACTGCCATATGGCTATGGATCGAAACAGAAAATCAAAGCTAGTGAAGAAAAACAATCCTTCTTTTGGAGAACGAGAAGGGACTTCTTTTGTGCCTTATGTTTCAGATATGAAGTACATTTATTGAGGGCATGATGTATCACTTTTTCTGTATTTTATTATTTTGCTGTTGTTGTTCAGTCACACTGTCGATTCTGACCCTTTGCGACCCCATGGACCACTGTCCGCCAGGCACCTCTGTCCTCCACCATCCTCTTCAACTCGCTCAGTTCTGTACCCATTGTCTCTACAATACCATCTAGTCATCTCATTTTTGGCCGCCCCTTTTTCTTTTGCCCTCCACCTTTCCCAGCATTAAGGCTTTCTCAGGTGAATCCTCTCTTTTCATTTGATGTCCATTATTATGTATTAGTTATTGGAAAACGCTACTTGAAGATATAGTCAGATAATTATTTATTGCATAGAGGTTGCTTGTATAAATACTGTATAGCATTGACATCCTAGGGAGGAGGAAATCATTTGTGTTTTCCACTCATGGATTGAAATTGTCATGACCCATTATCGTGGTTTCTCTGCATTTTCTCTGCATTTTCAAGCTGCTTCTGTTGCTTTTATCCTAACAAAAATATGGTCCCATTGAGGAAAGCTCCTGACCCCCTTGTCACGAAGGGCATGGGCTGCTATCTTTGATTTTGGGGTTTTGTGGACTTTTAAATTTCAACCTGTAAACTGCCTAGCATAGTGCTTGCACTAGGGGAAGTATATAAACTGAATAAATAAATCCATAAATCCATTTCATAGTTTTGAAAGCAGCTAGCTGATGGTGAACAACTGGACCTACAGGATTTATAATACCAGGCTTTTTGAATCAATGAGATTCTGGTGCCTCAATAGTTATTCAAGTTCTGTTGATCCAGTTGATTTGCTAGAGATGAGATTACCAAATGGATTTAGCCCTGTGAGTCTTTGGCCTGTCCTGCCTGGAAATATAATTCCATTACTTCGATATCAGGGATATGATTTCTGTTAAGGCACCATGACGGTAAGACAGCTGACAACTGTAGTTAATCATATCAATCTCCAACCAGAATTTACTGTCCACCTGAGAAAGTTAAGAGTACCAGCAACCTACTAATAATTATTAAATTACCACCTGCAATTGAAATAAAACCTAGTGCAATGATGGTGAACCTTGATAATCCAGGTGTTCTTGGACTTCAATTCCCAGAAGCCCTTGTCAGCACTCCTACTGATTAGAGCTTCAGGGAATTGAAGTTCAAGAACAGCTGGAGTGCCAAGGTTTGCCATCACTGACCTAGTGTGTCTGCTGGCCTCATATAACTTTATGGTTGAAATCCAGTCATATGTTATAACTAGAGTAGACCAGTAGATTTATAATGATGGGTCATCAAATCCCTACTGACTCAGGGGACTTGCTGTAATTGCCACTTGCTACTAGATTCCAGCCAGTGTCATCTAAATTTTATGTGCTCATCCAGTTGTGAGTTCTCAATTGGAATATTGTGGTAAAAGAAACATAAAACCGAGACATCCACTTCAGCAGCTCCATTATGTTTTTGGCTTCTGTGAGCTCCCATCTCTGTCCCAGCTCATGCTAACCTAGCAGTTCGAAAACAAGAAATTGCAAGTAGATAAATAGGTATTTACACAAGCATTCCAGTGTCTAGTCATGCCTGCCATGTGTCCATGGAAACATCTGCAGACAGCGCTGGCTCTTTGGCTAAAAACAGAGATGAGCGTTGAACCCTAGAGTCAGATACAACTGACTTTCGACCAAGGGTGACCTTTTCCTTTACCTGTGCAAAATGTTGAATGAATCTAGTGGAGCTATTGGAGTACAGTGCATTTGCAGTCATGTGTATGTGCATTTGTGCATGCATGCTTCACAGATTAACTCTCCCTTTCCTGGTGCATTTGCACGTGCAAAGAGTGAGAAGGACATGAAAGGGGGTTGGAAAGCATCCCCCTTTTTTGCAGCGCTTGTTAGATCTGTTCTCTGAGAAGTACGTTACTTCTATGATTTGCATTTTGTCAGAGCACAGTGTATTGTATCGGAGCAGACCTCCCTCTCTTCATGGGTGCCTGCCATATGACAATGAGCCAGCTTTTACTGTTCAAGGCATCACCAATATAACTGTTTATTCTCTAAACCTGGAGGAGATCCAGTAGGATTCGGTTTTATGGGGTTTAATGCAAAGGTGTTGTATTTCATGAGATGAAATCATAACACAGTGGGTTTGCAAGAATTTTGAAAGATTATTTTTTCAGAGGGCTGGCAAGCACTATTCTCTTGATAATTATGTGTCTAAAAACAGAAATACAGGTCTTCTTTCATTGGATTGAAATGATAGCTAATCTTTAATTCTTCCTACATGTGTACTTAGAATGTATGTGCTCTGTGATCGTTTAAATTTGGGGATGCTGAACAACATTGTTCTGTTCCTTAACCATTGCTTCAGTTACCAGCCAGGTCATTTCCATTTTTTAAATGGTCTCAAATCTTATTGTTATAAAGGATTGTGAAACTAAACGTGATCATGATCTATCTGTAGACATAAAGCAGAACTGAAGGGGAAAAATAGGATTAGCATTCTGGTGCTTGGAGGTAGGATTTTAATCACATTGTTGGTAGAATGGTGTGCATTTAACTCTGTGTGAGACATGGCTCCTTTTTTTAGCACACTGGATGCATGGAAATAGGTCCACAGCACAGGTTACTGTGACTTTTCTCCACATTTCAGCTACTTGCTGGGAGCATTTTTCTTTCTATAACAATTCAGTTGAATCTCAACCACTCCCCACTCCCCATGGGAAACACATGAACAATATGACCAGAGGGAGGAAATGCTATAAAAAGTGTATTTTTTATTTTAGTTTATAAGATTTTATCTCCGCCGTATGCTCTCGGGGTGTTGTGTAGACAGGACACACACAAACCGTCGTTATCCGGTTTTTAACGTTGTGCGATACATTGATCACACAATGTTTAAAAAAGCCCTGTTTCCCTGGAGGCTCCAGCAAGCCAGAACGTCGGGATTTGAATCCTGACATTTTGGCTTGCTGCAGCCTCCAGGGAGGTGGGGGAACTTTGGAAACAGCTTGGATCAGGTCTCCCCACGTCCCTGGACCCGGCGGGGGTGGGGGGTCAGAGACCCCAAAATTGGTAAAAAAAAGGATGTTTTTTTTTTTTTTTACCAATTTTGGGGTCTCTGACCCCCCCCCCGGCTGGGTCCAGGGAGGTGTGGAGACCCAATCCAAGCTGTTTCTGGGCTTCCCCGACGTCCTCAGCCAAGGTGGGGGAACTTCAAAAATAGCGCGCATCGGCTCTAGGGAGGTCGGGAGACCCGATGTGCGCTAATTTTGAAGTTCCCCCACCCTCTTTGAGGCTGCAGCAAGCCAGAATGTTGGGATTCGAACCCTGACATTCTGGCTTGCTGCACTGGCTGAGGACGTCGGGGAAGCCCAGAAACAGCTTGGATCGGGTCCCCTGCTTGTTCCAGAGAGTTCAGAGGACCCAATCTACAGCTGCAGGGTGACTGGGGAAGCTGACGGGGACTCCCTGTCAGCTTCCCTAGCCACCCGCCCTTGCCTCTGCAGCTGTGGGGTGGCTGGGGAAGCCGACAGGGGAGCCCTCCGTCAGCTTTCCAGCCTCCCCACCCCTGCCTCCGTAGCTGCAGGGTGGCTGGGAAACTGAACGGAGAACCCCGTTCAGCTTTCCAGCCACCCTGCTGCTAAGAACGACTGTATCGGATAACGTTAAAAATTGCGTTATTCGATACAAGATTTTTCCAAAAATCTTGTAACATGTGGTTTTCACGCTATACAGTACTCCCGTTATCCGGGGTATTACTGTATATCAGTCTGGCCAGGTTATCGTGTTATAGTAATAGAGTAAACCATACTGCCAGCAACTCAACACTGAGTGTTAGGTGGTGATTAACTAACCTGACAACCCTGAGTACTAATGGCCTTGGGTGTCAAAGTCCACAGGGAAAGGTGATGGTCCCCAAGTGGATTATATCCCACTTGAATCTATCTTGATGGTGGACAGCAGCTTCATCAATACTGGCCTGGGGCTGATGAGGACATTGCATGCCAAAGGGCTCAGGACCAGAACGTGACTCGTGGAACTGGAACAGTGGCATGGGTGTCATGCTGCAATGCAGATGGAAAATGGAAGACCACTGCATTATATTCTCAGGACAATCTTGATGGCTGATCACCATGAGGAGAGCCAATATTCAGACTGACAGGGAAAAAGAAGAAGACGACGACCCTGGAGACATCATTAGTCCAAACTAAATTTTATCTCATGTGCCCATAGGTTTCCCAGGTCTCAAAGAGCCAGTTGACATTGCTGTACAGGTCGCCACTCCCCTCCAGTATTCACAGGTTCCGTTTCCAGAGTTACAGTTATCCAGGGATACAGTGGTTTGCAACAGGGTAGGAAAGTTTAATGTTGTTACTCAAAATAGTGTGCAATGTGAAACTTACAATTTTCTTTTTTTCAAGTAAGCAAGCTGGAAAAGGATCAAACATACACTTCTTCCCCATTTGGAGCAATACTTTATAAAACTGTGATGCCATTTTGAGTGACAGGTTTGTTGTGCTCCTTAAATACCGGTACATCATATGAATCGCCTGTGATGACAGTAAAATAAAGTGTTTCTCTCAATGAAGTAACATACAGAGCATTTCTACTGTCCATGCTTGTTGCCATATTATCACTTTGTTTAATGTGAAACTTAATTTTTGTTTAAAAATATCTCCAAAGTGCTAAAGTAGTGGTGCTGGCAGTTCAATGGATGAATTAAAATGAACAAAAGTGTAAATGTCTATTGAAGTGAAGCTGTGAATTATATTCCTGGATACTGATTGAGAGGTGAAGAAAATCATTTGTGTAGCAATACAAGTTGGTGGAGATGTGATAGGGAGTGTCCCTGCACAGCAGTACTGCCCTAGCCACACCAACTGTTGTTTCGGTACGTGTAGCAGCTGTTTTGAAGTCCCCAAACACAAGAAAGACAAAACAGTCTTGCATTGAAGTGAAAAACAAAACAGAACTTTAGTTGCTATATTAATGAGTGCTGGCTTCTATGTACAGTGCAGAAAATAATAACATGAATGAAGAAATAATACCAAGCTTATCTTCAGCGTAGGAGTGCAAAGATATATACAAGGTCACAGCCTTACTTCAGAGTTCTGTTGTCTTCAAACGGAGGCAGCAAGTAAAGCAAACAATTCCCCAAACTGGGAGCAGCCAAATCTTCTTTGTCCACGATGTGGTAGGCTTGCAAATATACAACCAAAAGTCCAAGGCTTCTGACCAATGGTCACAGCAAGCAGGATAAATCCAAACAGTAGCAGAGCAGCACGAAAGAGCAAGCAGCAGAGAGAGAGAAGCCAAAAAGGTTGCTCACTCTTATTCCTATACAACAGCTGATTATGCAACTACTCCCTGGGGCCTTAAAGGAATATACCATTACTTTGTCAAGTTGCAATCTAGTATTCTAAGCACAGACCCATGGTCCTATCAAGTTGCATTCATAGATATGGTTGATGAGGGTGTGTGGTGACTCAGTGTTTAAGAAGCTCACCTTGTTAGCTGGAAGGCTGGGTATTGCATGACGGGATGAGTGCCTGTCTCTGTCCCAGTTCTTGGGGACATGAAAGGAGCCTCATTTGGGCATTCCTTGAGTGGAGTTTCCTGTGCAAAAATCCTTTCAACCCAGAATAATTTCTGACAATAAATTATATTATGAGGAAGTAGAAGAACATGTTGAAGAACATCACAAAGTTTTGACAAATGAGGAACTAGAAGAACTTGTCAAGTCATCAACAGAGGAAGAGGAAGATGTGGAGGAGGAAGAGTCTGTAGCAGAATCAGGAGCATGGACATTGAAAAAAAACTGGCAAAGTGTTTCGACTTGTACAGGATTTAAAGAAAAATATTGAGGATTATGATGGAATGCAGCATTAAAGTGACTTGTATAATCACCAAAACTTTAGAACCTCTCCAGCAAATGTTTGATGAACTGAAAAGAAAGAAACAGCAAATTCCTATCATGATGTTTTTTTCAAAATGGTGAAACACAAACCATGTCCGCTGTCAAGGAATCCCAATCATCAGCATCATCTGCTTGTTTCTGACATATTTAAATAAATACTGTACAGTGAATTTAGAAAATTAAAAATGTTCTAAAACGTTTTATTGCTGCATCATTATTCGAGGGTTAAACTAAAACATCAGAATCCTGTTCTTTTGAGAGAGCACAAGTTTAATAAAGTTAATTGAATTTTTAAGTTATGTAATGTTGGGATTTTGATTCATTTAATTCATTCTGCAATATATGGAATGAACTAATTTTTGTCAAAGGCTTCCTGGCTATTTTAAACTTTACCCTAGGCTTCCCAGGTACATTAAATGAAAAATGAGTTCAGTAACTCTAAACCAGGAAACTGCAGGAAGAAATGCCTTGTGGAGGAATGATATTTCCAAAAGGAGTCATTTACTTAGTGCTCTGCAGGCAATAATTTAATCAAGTTTTGGATTACACTATCAGATGGGCAGAGGCATTTGCCCCTTACATTAATGATACCAGCATGCATATAATGGGGTTTGCTACTATCCATGGTTTTAGATATCCACATAAGATCTTGGAACATTTCTCCATGGATATTGGGGCAGGATCAGCCTATACTTACTGACGTTGCTTAGTCTGTGTCTTGTTCCTGTGTAATATTGCCAAAGTTGGGCCATGCTGGCTTAATGGTAAAGATGTTGATCTTGAGGACCGGAAATGTTGAGAATGACCGCGCGCCGGCGGGACATCCAGCCGGCGCGCGCTTTGCCCGGGCGGCGGGGGAGGAGGAGGCGTCGGCGGCGAGCTCCGTGGGCGGAGCCACGCGCGATGGCCCTATGGTACGGCGGGTAATACAGGTTATAACTCGGTCCCCAGGGCCGCCATGCCCTTCGGGGACCAATCCTTGCCCCTGGGTGACCACCTGCTCCCGGCGACTAGGGATAAGATATGGCGCCGGGAGTACGTGGATTTTTTTAGCCTCCTGAATAGAGATTCTACCAAGGAGGAGCGGGACAAGGAGGACGACCGTGATAAGGAGGTGTCGCGGTGCAAGAAGCCCCCGCGGACCTGGGCTAACTGGCTCCCAGGTTTTTTAGTTTACGCGGGGGTCCTGACGAAGGCTTACCCGGATATGGCCATCCCTTTGTTTCAGTACCTGGATATTATCTACCGGGCGTATGTCGATTTTCCGGGCCAGGCATGGCTTGTTTACGACGAGACGTTCCGGATGCGCGCGGCCATACGCCCGGCTATGCGCTGGGATGAGCTCCACTCGCAGCTGTGGCTCCAGCTGATGACGCCATCACGACCTGCCCTGGGCGATCGTTATGATTGCGGGCACTTGGTTCAGCGCCCCGGCCCGGCACAGTCTCCCCGCCAGGGGGTTCCAGCCCGCCTGCTGTGCTGGGACTTTTCGTCCACGGGTCGTTGTAACCGGAAGCCGTGTCGCTTTCGCCACGAGTGCGCAGTCTGCGCCGGGCCGCACCCGGCCTCCTCATGCTTTAAAGCGGGCGCGTCCCGGGGACGGGGCAGGGACCAGCCCGGCGGCAAGCGCCCCGCCCCTGACTCAGCCGTTGCCAAAGGGACCCAGCCCCATTCGGCTGGAGGTTCTCAATAACTGGCTAAGTGCCTACCCCAGGCGGGCCGACGCGGCCTACCTGGCCGACGGTTTTGCCTGCGGTTTTCGAATCCCCTTTGTTGGTCCCCGGTCGCCACAGGATGCGCCGAACTTACGGTCACTCGTGGGCCTTGAACATGTGGCCAGAGCACAGATTTTCAAGGAGGTTGGTTTGGGTAGGGTGGCTGGCCCCTTTGACCGGCCACCGTACCCCAACCTCAAAGTGTCCCCGTTGGGGCTGGTGCCTAAGAAGGCCCCAGGTGAGTATCGCCTTATCCACCACCTCTCCTACCCTGAGGGATCGTCAGTCAACGACGCTATACCGGACGCTCTCTGTTCTGTCCGGTATACTTCGTTTGATGAAGCGGTGACGATGGTTCGGTCCTGTGGGCCGGGAGCCTTGTTGGCCAAATGCGACGTTAAGTCCGCGTTTCGGCTGCTCCCGGTTCACCCCGATGATTTCGAACTACTGGGCTTCTGGTTCGAAGGCCAGTATTTCGTTGACCGGGCAATGCCGTTTGGGTGTTCCATCTCCTGTGCTGCGTTTGAGCGCTTCAGTACTTTCCTGCACTGGGCGTTGGTACGCAGGGCGCGCTCCGACAAAGTCGCGCATTACCTCGACGATTTCCTCTTGGGGGGTCCGGCGCACTCCCCAGCGTGCTTGCGCCTCCTGCACTCTTTCCAGGAGCTGGCGGCTGAATTGGCTCTGCCGCTGGCTCCTGAGAAGACTGAGGGCCCGACCACTACCCTCACGTTCCTTGGGATTGAGCTGGATACGGTGGCCCAGACGTCCCGGCTCCCGCCCGACAAGGTCGAGAGGGTGGCTGCCTTGACCCGTCGCCTCGTTCGACGGCGTAAGGTTACGCTCCAGGAGCTTCAGGAGCTACTAGGGCATCTTAATTTTGCCTGCCGGGTGGTGGCACCGGGCAGGGCCTTTTCGCGCCGCATTTGCGATGCGACGGTGGGCCTGACCAAAACTTTTCACCACACACGGATGACCCGGGGGATGCGGGCCGACCTTATGGTGTGGCTTGAGTTTCTCCGGGATTTTAACGGCGTTTCCTTCTGGCGCAATGAGCTACCATTGGCCTCCAGGTTCCAGGTCCATTCGGATGCATCCGGGGCCTTTGGATACGGCATCTTTTTCGACGGCCAGTGGTGTTGCAGCGAATGGCCGCACAGCTGGCGGGGCACCGAGGTCCTTCGGGACCTGACGTTCCTGGAGTTCTTTCCGATTCTGGGCGCCATCACCCTGTGGGGACCGCAGTGGTCTGACTCCGTTGTCATATTTTGGTGTGACAATGCGGCGGTGGTCCAGATTGTGAACACCCAGACCTCGCGTTCCCCCAGAGTTATGGCTTTGGTGCGGCCCTTTGTCCTGGCTGCGCTCCGGCACAACATCGTTTTCAGGGCCCGCCACGTCCCGGGTGTGGATAACTCTATTGCTGATGCCCTGTCCCGCTTACAGATGTCGCGGTTCAGGGCGTTGGCTCCCGGGGCGCGGGCCCTCCCCTTACAACTGCCGGAGTCGCTGTGGAACCTTGGCGGGCAGAGGTGAACAGAGCCATGGGCCTTTCGCTGTCGGCCCGGACCCGCAGGGCGTATGAACAGGCTAGCCAGTCTTTCGCCGATTTCCGGACCCGTTCCCACCTCCCTCACTTATGGCCGTTGCCGGTCGACCATGTCCTGCGTTTCATGGTCTCTCTACATGACGACGGCCTCGCCCCCCGGACCATCGGGGGGCGCCTGTCCGCACTTTCATTTGTAGCTAAGGCCAATGGTTTTCGCGACACGTTGGGGGACTTCCGCATCCGACGGGTGTTGGAGGGGTGGAACAGGGAACGGGGCCCTAGTGTGGATTCCCGACATCCTATTTCCCCGCTGGTGTTGCGGCGGTTGGCTGCGGCCTGGCCCCAGATCTGCATGGACCCCTATGAGTCATGTCTTTTCCATGCGGCTGCCTCGGTGGCCTTCTTCGGGGCCCTCCGGGTTGGGGAATTGGTGGTCGCCTCCAAGACCGACTGTTCGGGTCGGGCCCTGGCCTTGGCGGATGTCAGCTTGGCCGGGGAATCGGTCAGGCTGACGATCTGATCCTCTAAGACGGACCAGCGGGGGCGGGGGACGTCTTTGTTGCTGCTCTCGTGCAGTTTCACCGATGTCTGCCCGGTGGTGGCGGTGTCCCGTTATTTGGCGATCCGCCCGGCCTCCCCTGGCCCATTTTTTGTGCACGCGGACCGCTCCCCATTGACCCGTTTCCAATTTTGGAAGGTCACCGGAGCTGCGCTGTCCATGGTGGGGCTCCTGGGGGTGCGTTATGGTTCCCATTCATTTCGCATAGGGGCTGCATCCACGGCGGCAGCGTTGGGTTATGGGGAGGCAGACATCATGCGGATGGGGCGGTGGGTGTCCTCCCGGTTTCGGAATTATGTGCGACCTCTTTCTGTTTAACAGTTTCGCTGGCACAGTTTCTGTTTCTTTTTAAGATCGCCCCCCGCTGCCGGTTCCTGCCCGTGTGTGGATTGTCGGGCACAGCTATGTTTTCTGGGCTGCCTGCCATGCTGCGGCCTCCTGCTGTGGAACCCACCTTGGTTTCCGGGGCCGCACGTACCTGCTGTGGCGAGGTTTCCGGGGCATGGAGTGGAACGACCTCCTCCAGTTTGTGGAGGCCTGCGGGAGGGCCCCACCGCCCGATGTCCTGGTTATCCATTTGGGGGGCAACGATCTGGGGAGGCGTATGGGCATTGACCTTGCCCGGGCGATTTGCCAGGATTTGGAGTACCTCCATGGTAGGTGGCCGTATACCAGGTTGATCTGGTTGGCCATGGTGCCACGAATGGTCTACCGGAGCGCCGGTGACCCGCGCCGCATTGATCGCGCCCGGCGGGGCGTGAACCGCGTGGTGGCCCGCTTCTTCGCCAGGGAAGGGTTGGGCACTGTAGTTGAGCACCCTCGTTTGAGGGTCGAAAACCCGCATTTGTACCGCCAAGACGGGGTGCACCTCTCGGCGGATGGCCTGGCGGCGTTTATTGAAGCCCTGCACCTGGGCCTCCGGGCGGAATTGTCGCCCTCTTGGGGGTGGGGGGGCGGTGAGTAGTTCGCACTCCTCCCCGTGTGGCGGGTAGCACTGGTAACGATATTGCGTGGATCCCTGGCGAATCTGGTGGGGACGCAGTTCATCAGTCAGCCTGGGGCGAAGCATAGAGAGAATGACAGCACTGGCTGATGAAAGGCGGTCCGGGGACAAGGGACTGCCAGTTTGGACAGACTGCAGTCCCAAAAACTGTCCGCCCGATTCGGAGGTCCGAAGCTCTACGGAGACTTCGGACAAAGGGATCATCAATTGGGTAAACTAAATAAAGTTAATAAGTAAAAGTTATTAAGAAAAATTAAGGTAAGTATGGTGATTCAATCCTTACCAGTGCTACTCTGGCCCGTTGCAGGGCAGTTTAAAGCGTTAAGCGTTAAAATGAGTTAAGCTGATTCAAGTTAATAAAGTGGCCCAGTTTTCAAACCAAAAGATGTTGTCTGACTCCTCATTTCGCCGTACCAGGGCAATAGAATGCTGTGTGATGGAGTGAGGTCCTGTTGTCTGTCCCAGGTCCTGCCAGCAGAGCAGTTCAAAAGCAAGAAATTGCATGCAGATAAATAGGTACCACTTGGGCAGGAAAGGTAACAGTGTTCTGTGTCCTCTGGCATCTGTTCATGCCTACCATATGATGACCACAGAAATGTCTGTAGATTCAGCCAGCGTTGGCTCTGTGGCTGCAAACAAGGATGAGTACCACCCCCTTTTCAGACTTTCCCACCATTACAGCAGTTAACAATTACAAATCTCATAGCATTCTCGAAGGGTTAGGTTAGGCTTTCTGATTAGGCTTGGTTTCTGGTCCATTTAGCTGCTAAAGACAAATAAGTGTAAGGTAGACACATCAGTATACAAGATACCATCCCCTCATCTTTTTCAGTCATTGTTAAAAGTCTTTCTGCTTTAGTGCCTGGAAAATATTCCACAGCCTGTACACACATTGCTTTAGGGAAAAGCATTACTGTATTCTGATTGTTTTCTCAGCATCTATATGGGAATATGGTTAAGTATTAATTTTATGGTATAGTTCCCAAGAACCAAATGTAATGTTCAGTTATGCATTCCATCTGCCAAACTCTGGCTGTGGTTGTTGTTGTTCAGTTGCACAGTCAATTCCAACCCAATGCAACCCAATGGACCATTGCCCGCCAGGCACCCCTGTCCTCCATCATCTTCCTCAGCCCACCCAGCTTTGTGCCCATTGCATCTACAATACCATTTAGCCATCTCATTTTTGGCCACCCCCTTCTTCTTTTGCCCTCCACCTTTCCCAGCATCAAGGCTTTCTCAAGTGAAAAAGCACAATGTGTTAAAAGTAAGGGGCAGGAGGAGGATACATGATTAAAAACAGGGAAAGAATGACAATTAGCCCCAGTAAGTCTCTCTGCCTTTTTCTCTCCTTGCTTAACCCATCCTGCTCTGGGGATTTTAAAGGTGATTTTAAAGGAAGCAAATAGACTAGATAAGCCAGCCAGTTTGCAATCTGAAATAACAGGTGGTGGAGGACCTGTTTTAACTAAGGAAATAATATTCCTTATAGAATATTATTATATATTATATTTCCTTCAACAGAAATTAAATTCTATCCACAGAGGCACAAACTATTTTTATTTGGTGTTACATCTGTATTTAGCCTCTTTAACAGTGATGAACTGAAAGCCTTGTCTTGCTGTAGGCACCATTTCTTAACCCTCTCACCATAACTGGTTGTAACACTAGACAATGGTATCCTTATATTTCAAAATGTCAAGGTCAAATGTATGACTCACAAACAAAGCATGATAAGATTAATAACACTGCTTGGTGCTGTTCTGCACTGGATAACACAAATGGCTGAAAATATCAGTGGTTTTTAAATGAATTTAGTCATTAACACTATGGATGGACAAATAGCATGAAGTGATGTGGCTTAACTGAAAAAAGCAGCTAGAAAGTACATTGCATGAAACTGGGCAGTCAAAATACTGCCTGGATGCTTCCCACAGGACTGATTCTATCCTAGCACTTCATCGCAAACCTGAATCAGCTGGATCCAGAATCTGCTGCTTCATTTTTAAAATAACAATGAGACCTATTTAAAGCACAAGGTTGAGAATGGATTCCCCAGAGAGCTGTTAGATGCAACAGAACACAAATGTACGTCTAATATTTAATAAATAAAATAAAATAAATATATTTTCAGTTTCAGTGACAGAAAAGAAAATGACATTTACAACACAGCTGTCCTCAGTGTTCCTGGAAGCAGGTGGCCAGGTGCTCATGAATCCGGCCTTAATGATGGAAAACTCAGTGACGCTATTGGGATGCAGTGATGACAAGCTCAGTAAAAGAGCAGACCCGAACGTCTCCCCTGAGACAGTAGAGAGTTTTCCAGCCCAGGTTTGCTAGAAGCAGAGTTTCAAGTAACACTCCTGAGCGGGTCTGTTATTTCAATACCCAAAGCCTTAACTTTCTTTGGCCTCCTGTTAGCACTTTTGGCAATGTCATCGTAATAAGAGACATTATAGCAAAAGTTATAGCTGCTAGAATTGGCTGGAGCACTCTATCAGTCTTCAAGATTGAATTTCTGAGGCCTGATGGCAGAATGATCTCAGTGAAAATTAACTTTCTTTATCTATCTGTCCATCTATCTGGCTGCAAACTCACAAGACAGATAAGACTTGGACTGAAGTTCATTTAGCCTCTTTGGCTTCCATGCATGGAGATAAATGATGCTCAACATTAACATTGATGGATTAGTAATAAATTAGTTTAGGAATTAGTAATGAACTTTCTTTAATGGAAAAAAAAAGACCTACCTAAGATACAGTTTTGTTGTTGTTGTTGTTCAGTCACACAGTTGAGTCTAACCTTTTGCAACCCCATGGACCACTACATACCAGGCTCCTCTGCCCTCTGCCATTCTCTGCAGCCTGGCCAGATCTACGTCCATAGTACAAAATGCTATATCTCTGTTTTATCTTTCCATGCAGATGAAAGATGATGGATCTATCTATGTCTCCTATCAAAGGTTAACATGACTTAAGTAGTGACATGAAGACAAATTATTAACATCTTTCAACTAACCACAAACCAGGTAAATATGACTTCAGCTCAGTATCACATCAAGTTTCCCCCATTCATTTTATTGCACCATATAAATCATCAAGCACAGTTTTTATAAATATGTGAAAGTCTTAGAGATCTCTTAATGAGGAAGGAATTCAGAGCAGGTCTTACTCTTATACCCTTTCTCTCTGTTACTGATATCAAACTCCCTTTGTTTCATCACTTAACTATGTACATCAGGGGTTCCCAACCTATGGCCTGTGACACCATTCCATCTGGCCCTTCACCACCTCTGCTGCACCCAGAAGTAGAAGCGGGCGCATTTACATCAGCCATAAAATGCACCTGTGCATTCACAAATGCACCCATGGCTTTTGTAAATGTGGAAGTGTGCAGATTTACAACAGCTGTAAATGTGTCTAGTTCCATTTCTGGGGGCATGGTCTGGCCCGCTCAGCTGTCCAGTGGCATGATCAGGCCCTCAACATAAAAAGGTTGGCCACTCCTCATGTACATAATGGCCTCTTTCATTAATACAGGAATAAGTAACTACCTCAACACTAGGAACTGCAGAATATTTTTGTGATGTGATGTGAAGGAGGGCTCAATATTAACAAGTTTTTCCTCTTCGTGCTTTCTACACCTGTTTATAAAACCAAGCAAGCAAGCAAGCAAGCAACCAACCAATCAACCAACCTATTGTCAAAAGAAAATGCATAACATGTGTACCTCCCAAGCTTGAAGTATATAGATCCCTTTATATAAGACCTAGAATTAGGGGTAGGTAGTGAAAATAAAATAGACTGTGAAGGGCTCCTAAAGTATGAGTATGGACATTGAAAGGGCACAATTTAATGTAAGCAAGTATAAAGTGAAACTTAAAAGGTCAAAGATTCCCAATTTTGGGCACACACTGCTGGGGATCAGGCAGCAACCCTTAGAAGAAATCTTGGTATTGTTTTAGTTAATGCAATGAAAATGTCAGTCCAGCTAATGTGTGGCTGCTGCTATGTAAAAAAGCTGAATGATATGTTGGCTGTACAAATACAGAAATACAACTGCAAACGTCCTATGCTGCCAAAATAGAAGTGCATATCCACATCTGGAATACTGATTACAGCACCAGCAAAGAGAGATTACAGAGCTGGAGAAGGTGCAGAAAACAGCAACCAGTGTGATCAAGGAACTTCAGCAACATCTCTGTGATGAAAAGTTGCAGTGTTTTGGGATATTTTAACAAAGAAATAAGTAAGCAAAGGAATGGCAATTTATAAAACAATGCATAGAATGGGGGAAATATATAGGGAGTAGCTTTTCAGGCTCTTTTATATTGAAGCAAAATGGGGAGGTTCAAGACAGATGAAATATTTAATGTAGTACATAGTTAAATAAACAAAGTAAGCCTATGTAGGTACTATTGTCTGAGTGGTTCAAGGTATTTCAGTCTCTTTCTGGCTCAAAATTCGTTATTCTCAGAAAGTTAGTAACTCAGTACACTCTTGCAACCATAATTTACTTCAGAGATTTATTCTTCCTGTTTTATTGCAACCAAGATGAAGTGAACTGCTACATTGTATCTTTGCCATTTACCTGGCAACTTTATTTGAACACAAGATTTGTAAGTAAACATTCTTTGTCTTTCTGTTAAAGATGTGCCTGAGCATTTGTTCAATGGGAACTAGGAGAAAAGAAAAGGGGAATTCAGGACGGCTTGCATTTCAAGGTACAGTATTTAATCTTAATCACCTGGGATGCTAGCTCAGTGGTGGCGAACCTAGGGCACATGTGCCAGAGGTGGCACTCAGAACTCTCTATGTGGTCTGTTAGATCCGGAGATCAGGGCGCGGGAGTGAGGACACGGAAGCCATTAAGGGTGAACCAAACAACACGTCTGTTTATTGTGGTTAGCACAGACAACAACAACAACGGCTGGGTCAGCAGGGGATTAAATACCCTGCTTGACCCAGCCCACTGACCAATGGGTAGCGGCGATTTTCCCGCCGCTAGGACATTTAAATATCTAACACCCCTTCCCCCCAGAATGCCCCAGTCTGCTATTTGCATACAAAATCCTCCAGGTGACGGGGGCGTGTTCTTACTCGATCGGACCTGCGCAGTTCAGTCGGCGCTGGGGCATCGAGCAGAGCGGACCTGTCGCTCTCGCTCTGCCCTGGCTGGGCCGGGAGTGGATCCGGAATACGAGCGTCGGGCTCCGCGGTGACCGGGGGTGAGCCTGTTCCACACGGTAAGCTGGCCGGTGATGGTGCTCCGTGAATGGGGCTGTTTTCTGGCCGAACCGGGTCAGTGACCGGTTCGTCCATCGGGTGCATGTCTGGCTCAGCGCCGGTCTGCACTCCCCGGGGGAGGTTGCTATCCGTGTCGGGACTCGTTCGCCTCCTGAGCTGGTCGACATGGCGTTTCCATGTCCGACCATCAGCGAGGCGAACCTTGTAGGTGTAGGGGCCCAGCATTTCGCTGACGGTTCCCTCTTCCCACGGGTGGCCCGACGCGTAGTTCCTAGCGAAGATTGGTGAGTCAATGGCCAGTGTCCGGCCCTGTGGTTGGTCCCCCCTGAACTTGTCTGGAGAGTACCTAGGGTGTAACCGGTCAAGCTGACAACGGAGTCTCCTACCCATGAGTAACTCTGCGGGGGCCCTTCCCGTGGCAGCGCAGGGAAGGTTGTGTTGGGGCAACAAGAACGTGTCTACGCGTTCCTGCCAGTCCCCGGGTCCTAGCCTTTCCAGGGCCTCCTTTGCGCTGCGCACGAATCTCTCGGCCTGCCCATTCCCTTGCGCCCTGAACGGGGATGTGAGAGCGTGCCTGGTTCCTAGGGATGCCAGGTACTGTTCAAACTCAGTGGCCGTGAACTGAGGCCCATTGTCAGAGACTAGGGTGTCGGGAATGCCGTGTGTGGAAAAGAGTTGTCTGAGTTCCCGGATCATTGCTCTGGCTGTGGTGCTACTCAGGAGTCGGATCTCCAACCATTTCGAGTAGGCATCCACTACAATCAGGAATGTTTGGCCGTGGAATGGGCCGGCGAGGTCGATGTGAATCCTCTGCCATGGGCCCGAGGGCTGTTCCCATTCTCTGACCGGGGCTGCTGGTGGATTGGGTCGTGATGATTGGCAAGGTGTACATTTGGCCACCCACGACTCTATGTCCTTGTCAATACCAGGCCACCACACGTAACTTCGGGCTAACCCCTTCATCTTTACTATTCCCGGGTGGCTGGCATGCAGTGTTTCTAGGACCTTGGGGCGGATTTTCCTGGGCACCACTACCCGGTCCCCCCCCAGCAAGCAACCCCCCACACAGCACAGTTCGTCTTTCTTGTCGAAATATACCTTGAACTCCCCTTCCCCCTTGTCCGGCCACCCCCGCTGAACCCAGCTGGAAACGGCCCGAAGTTCGGCGTCCCGCGCCGTCGCCCTGGCAACCTCGGCCGACGTAGTGGGGGCAGAGTCCAGGATGTCCAGGGCAAGAACCGATGCTTCCCCCCGTTCCGCGCCTTCCTGGGTCGGGAGGGGGCATCTGCTCAAGGCGTCAGCATTTCCCATGTGTTTCCCGGGCCGGTAGACTAAGGTGTATGAGTACCCCGACAGGAAAATGGCCCACCTTTGCATCCGGGGGGACAAGGCAGAGGGTGTAGGCCGGTCGCCAGCCAGGAGTCCCAATAGGGGCTTATGATCAGTCACAAGTTCGAAGTCCCGGCCGTACAAGTAGTCATGGAATTTTCTTACCCCTGCCACTGCCGCCAGCGCCTCCTTGTCGATCTGGCCGTAGTTCCTCTCCGTCGGCGACATGGTCCTGGAGTAATAGGTGATGGGCGCCTCGAGGCCGTTGGGCAGTCGGTGGGCCAGGACTGCGCCGACGCCGTAGGGAGACGCGTCGCAGGCGAGGACCAGTGGCAGGGTCGCGTTGTATTGGATCAGGAAACTGTCCTGGGAGAGAAGATTTTTAACCGCAGCGAAAGCTGACTTTTGCTCGGGTCCCCACACCCACTCTGCCTTCGCGGCCAACAGTCTGTGTAGGGGCTCAGCCGCGGTGGCCTTTCCTTTCAGGAAGGTCGCGTAGAAATTCAGGAGTCCCAGGAACGCCTGCAGCTCCTGCTTGTTTTTCGGGGCCGGGGCGTTCCGAATCGCTTCCACTTTTCCCTTCGTTGGGTGGATGCCCTTGGCGTCGATGTGGAACCCTAAGAAGTCCACTGAGGGGACCCCCAACAGGCACTTATCCCGTTTCACCCTGAGCCCAGCGGCCCTGAATTTAGCCAGGACAGCGGCGACCCTGTCCTTGAGCTGCCCGGGATCCCCCGCAATTATCAGGACATCATCGAAATAGGGTACCACCCCCGGGAGTCCTTGGAGGAGCCTTTCCATCGTGCTCTGAAACAGTCCCGGAGCTATGCTGACCCCGAACTGCAGCCTCGTGCACTTGAATGCCCCCCGGTGTGTGACAATGGTCTGGGCTTCGGCCGTAGTGTCATCCACCGGAAGCTGTTGGTACGCTTGGGCCAGGTCCAGCTTGGCAAAGATCTTGCCAGGGCCCAGTGAATGGAGTAAGTGGTCTATGACGGGAACCGGGTACGCGCTCGGCTCTAATGCCTTGTTGATCGTGCATTTGTAGTCCGCACAGATGCGCACTGACCCGTCCGGTTTGATGGGGGTCACTATGGGGGTCTCTCACCGAGCGTGGTCTACGGGAACGAGGATTCCCTGGGCGACCAGCTTGTCGAGCTCCTTCTCGACCCTGGGCTTGAGTGCCAGTGGGACTCTCCGGGCCTTAAGTCGGATGGGGGCAACGCTCGGGTTGAGTGCAAATGAAATAGGGGACCCCACATACCTGCCCAATCCTTCCCCGAAAACGTCCTGGAATTCGGCCATCAGGTCGTCCCTCAGCGAGGCGTCCCCGGGCTGGTCAGTCGCAGTGTTGTGGATGCCAGCGATGGACAGTCCCAGGGCGGGGAACCAGTTTGTGCCCAGTAGCGTCGGGATGTTACCGTGGACTACGGTCAGCGGTAGGCTTTCTTCCTTCGGTCCGTACTTGACACGGACCCACTTCTGTCCTGCGACGGGGAGGAACTTGCCTTGGCAGTCCTTGATTCGGATCCGCTGGGTCTGGAGGTCTGATTCTTTTAGGGCCGGGAATGTCTTCTTCATCCACCTCCACGGGATGATGGATATGGCGGCCCCAGAGTCGACCTCCATCGGACACTCTGCCCCGTCGATCGTGACTGTGGCGTGGTACTTCTCTCCCTTCTGTGTGGCGGTGTGGCTTATCGTGAGCGTGTGCGTCTCTGCATCTTCGAATTTGCCGCTGTTGCGTCCCTGGCGCCTCTGATTTGTCCTCTGTTTGGCGGCCATCTTGCCTGGCGGGAACTTTTGAATCTGCCGGTCAGCTTGGTTCTCCGCTTGCCTTGCCCGGCAGACCTTCCCAATGTGTCCCCGCTTGTCGCAATAGCGGCAGATGGCCTCCCTGAAGCGGCAATGTGCCCGCTGGTGTGGCCCTCCGCAGCTGGCGCAGCGCTGGCCGCTCCTGCCCGAGTTTCCCCCGTCGGTCGCGCACACCTCTGCTTCTTCCTCCTCGTCCTCGTCAGAAACGACGTCTTGATGGTGAGCGGAGGCTTGGTGGGGCGCCGACGGGGACCGGTTGAGGGAGGATGCGGTCGACATCGAGAGCTCGAAAGCTCTGGCCTCCTCGATGGCCCCGGCCAAGGTCAGGTCTCTCCGGGCCAATAGCCTCTTCCGGAGCTTGTTGTCACGGACTCCTCTGATAAGCTGCTCGGTCAGGGAGTCCTCGAGGAATGGCCCGAATATCGCCGGGACGGCTGCTGCCCTTAGGGCGGCTACGTACTCGCCGATGGTTTCCCCTGGCATCTGGTATCGGTCCCGGAACTGGATCCGGAACACGAACTTCGATGGCTCCGGCGCATAGTGGTTCTTGAGGGCCAACTGTAGTGCTTCCCATGAGACGTCCAGGATTGGTGTTGGATCCACCAGGGACTGGGCCACTTCGTAGACCTTGGCTCCGCAGTGGGTGAGGAAGAACGCCTTCTTCCGCTCCGATGCTATCTCTCCCAGTTCCGCAGCTAGCAGGGAGAACTCAAAACGGTCCATATAGCTCTTCCATCTCTCGTCCTTCGGTTGGAAGGGAGCCGGTGGAACGTAAGCAGCCATGGCGAGGTGCCTTCGTGAGAGATGGCTCTGGTGTGTGTGATGGTTCTGGTCCGTTCCTCAATATCCCACCTTCGTCGCCAGTGTTAGATCCGGAGATCAGGGCGCGGGAGTGAGGACACGGAAGCCATTAAGGGTGAACCAAACAACACGTCTGTTTATTGTGGTTAGCACAGACAACAACAACAACGGCTGGGTCAGCAGGGGATTAAATACCCTGCTTGACCCAGCCCACTGACCAATGGGTAGCGGCGATTTTCCCGCCGCTAGGACATTTAAATATCTAACATGGACACTCACACCAATACCCCAGCACAGAGTTCAACCCCTCCCTCTGCCCAGCAGCTCAATGGGAGTGCTTCCTTCTTCTCCAACACAGAGTTGCCCCGCCCTTCTGCCAAGCAGCCCAATAGGAGTGCTTCCTCCCTTCTCCCAGCACAGAGCTTGACCCACTCCTCTGCAGCTCGGGTAGCAGCCTGTTGAGTTTGAGCATTCAGTTTGCCCTCACTGCTCTAGCTGTACCACACAGAAAAGATTATCCACTAATTGTGTGAATCATTTGTAAAAAACAATAATACAATTTTAGTAGTTTTCTCCTCAACAGTCCTTAGTGTGAGATTTGCTTTTTGCTAGCTTTATTCTATGGTCTGTTTAGAGGCTGGAAAGTTGCTTTTTAAACATACATGTCATTTCTATTTTTTGTTAAAATCAGAGAACAATCATTATTTTTACTTGTTAGAATGTTGGAAGTGCCTTTTTTGAGAATTAAGTAACTGATGTTCTTCTTATGGATGCTGTCATCCATAAGAAGAACATCATTCTCAGCAGGGTCTTCACTGTTCCCAGGCCAGGATGGGAGGCTCTTTACCTGATGGTGGGAGACAGTGAGAGCTGGTGGCTGGGGCTGGTCTGTTGAGCTCCTCATGATCTGGTCTCCGCCCTCCTGGGGCTGTCCGACTTCATTGCTTTGATGGTGTTGTCATCCCACAGGACATTGGTGTTGGGTGACTTCAGCATTCATTCAGAGGGATGCTTATTGGGGGCAACCTCAGAATTTATTGATACCATGATATGCATGGGTCTCTCCCAGTGTGTCACTGGTCCTACAAATGTGGTAGGGCATATCCTGGATTTGATCTTTTCTGGGACTCACATAGACAATTCTCTGAGGGCGGAGGGTATTGTTTCCTCCACCCTATCATGGTCAGATCACCACCTGCTGAAATTTAAGGCTGTCACACACACACACACACCGCCCCAGAGTTAGGACCGATTAAGATGGTCTGATCACGAAGGCTGCTCAGGTTGGTTTCCTACCTGCCTTGGGTGGGTTTCCAACTGATATGATCAGCATTCCTGTTGAAGCTCAGGTTGCCAGATGGTACTCTGAGGCAACCTGTGCAGTGGACATGATTCCTCCTAAGTGCTCTCTCCTCTGCAGAACTCGTCCATCTCCACAAGTGGACAATCTCTGGGCCCTCACCAAAACCGACATAGTTGTGAAGGATTCCCAACCTATTTTAGAACAAAGGTTGAGATCATCCACTGGGACCGTTACTCCACAGTTGATACAGTAAATCAAGTAGAGATGTCCAGTGAGACTTCCTGTCAAGCTTTATGGGATCAGTTCCAAGTTTTGTCATCTGAGGAGGTGGACAAGGCACTTTACGGTATAAACCCACAACCACTTGCTTTGACACTTGCCCATCTGTAAAGGAGGTGGGGAATTAGCTGAGGAATATTATAAATGCTTCTCTAACCAAAGGTGTTATGCCCTCTGGTCTAAAAGAGACTGTTATATGCCTTCTCTTGGAAAAAAAATCTAATTTAGTTACAGATGTCTTTGGTAACTATAGACCTGTAGCTGATATTCCTTTCTTGGGTAAAGTCATTGAAAGGGTTGTGGCTGATCAGCTGCAGGTGTTCTTGGATGAAACCAACTGCTTGGATCCATTTGAGTTGGGCTTTAGACCTCGCCATGGCACCAAAACTACTCTGGTCGTGCTGCATGATGATCTTCTCTGGGAAGCTGACAGCGGTTTTTGATACTGTTGATAGAGGTTTGAGGCACTCTCCTTGGTGGTTGCACCCAGAGAGTCCAGCTTGGAGAGTTAATGTCAGCTCTGCAGACCCTTCAATGGGGTGATCCTCAGGGGTCGATTATCTTCCCATTATTTAATATCTATGTTAAGCCACTGGGAGGGGGCATCTGGAGATTTGGATGCCATGTCCCCAATATGTAGATGAGACTAACCAGTAACATAGTGTGTATTTCAGCCTTCCGGGGCTTAAGCCAATTTTGCCACCCCGTGGTGGATGCCAGTGCCCACTTCCGCTAGGGCTTCTGGGAATTATAGTCCAAGAACACCCATAGCCCAAAAAGTGCCAAGGGACGCCCCCCTGACACCCCTATGTGACGCCACTGACACTAATTCTCCTTTTCATCTTCTGCAGTAGATGCGGTCCAGTGCCATGGCGATTGTCTGACAGCGGTAACAAGAGCTAAAAAGCTGAGACTGAACTCAGACAAGATGGAGGTTCTGGTGTTGGAGGATCCATCAGCCAGACTAGGTGATCTAGCCACTAGGATGGATGGGATTGCTCTCACCCCTAGGGACCAGGCACACAACCTAGGGTTCATATTAGATCCTCATCTGAACCTCAAAACACAAATTGCAGTGGTGAGCAAAGCTGCCTTTTTCCAACTCTACTAAATTGCTAAGATGCATTCCTACATAGACAGGCAGTCCCTTATAACATGTAATGTTATGTATTGATTACTATGATGCTTTCTACATGGGATTTTCCTTGTTCCTGATACGGAAGCTTCAATGGGTGCTAACAGCAGCAGCCAAGCTGATCATATCTCCCCAGCATTGGCAGGGCTGCATTTGCTATCCATTCCTTTCTGTATCAGGTACAAGATGTTAGTTCTACCTTTTAAGGCCCGAAATAGTTTTGGACCTTCCTACCTGGTGGAACATCTTCCCTTCAGGACATCAGCCCACATCACTCATTCCTCTCCGACAGCACAGCTCAAGGTGCCATCCCCAATATTGACAAGAAAGGCCATGACTTGGAGAGGAGCCTTCTCAGTGGCAGCACCAACTCTGTGGAACTCTCTCCCAGTTGAACTGCAAAAGGTTCCATTTCTGCATATATTTAAAAAAAAATTATAGCCGTTCCTTTTAAAAGAAGCTTTTAAGGATATATTGCCAATGGCTGAACGTTAGGAATTGTATTTTATATTTCCTGTCGCCAATAGGTGTTTTTTTGTTTCTGTTTTTTTAAAAAATGTGTGGGTATTGTTTTGCTTTATTGATGTTTCTAATTTTGAGCAATTGGTGTATATCCAGCAGTGATGGGATGATAAAAAATCTTCTACCACTCCCTGATGTCACAGACGTCGTGGGTGTGGCCAACGTCATGACGTCATGGGTGGAGCCACCGTCATGACATCATGATGTTGTGGGCGGGGCCTAAATTTTTTTTAAAAAAATTTAAAATAAAACACACACGCACACACCCCTTAACCCACCCACCCACCCACAACACAAAACCATAAATAAATTAAATAAATAAAAGAAAGATATAAAATAAAAAATAAATAAAAATACACCCACCCACCAACCCACCCCAAACACAAACCCCTCACTTAAAAGTAAAACAATACAAAACAGTACTTACCCTTGGAAGCGGCCGAGCTCCTGCAGGAGGAGGAGGCACAGGTAGCCGGGCAGCCCACGGCCTTCCGGCTGGAACCCTCGGTGGGCGGCCCTGTCTCCCGGTGGCGGCCGCAGGAGGAGGAGGCTCAGCTAGCCGGGCAGCCCAGGGCCTTCTGGCTGGAACCCTCGGCGGGCGGCCCCGGCTCCCGGTGGCGGCCGCAGGAGGAGGCGGCGCAGCTAGCTGGGCAGCCCAGGGCCTTCTGGCTGGAACCCTCAGTGGGTGGCCCTGGGTCTCAGTGCTCGGCAGCAGCCACAGGAAGAGGAGGCATGCCTAGCCGGGCGGCCAAGAGGCCCTGGGCTGCCCGGCTACCCACACCTCCTCCTCCTGAGGCTGCTGCCAGGCACCGAGGCCGCCCACCAAGGGTTGTGGCCGGGATGCCCTGGGCTGCTCGCTTAGCCACACCTCCTCCTCCTGCGGCCGCTGCCGGGCGCCAAGGCCCAGGGCTGCCCACCGAGGGTTGCGGTCAGGAAGCCCTGGGCCACCCGACTAGCTGCGCCGCTTCCTCCTGTGGCCTCCGCCGGAGCCGCTCCATTAAGGTCCGGCTCTGGCAAAAACTAACGTGCATGCGCAGAAACTCAGTCTGACGCATGCACGATTCAAAATTGCAGCGTGCATGCGTCAGATTGACTTCTGTGTATGCGCACTAAATTGGAGCCATTTTGGCTCCAATTTTAAAATTTTCTTTTTCTTTTTTTGAGGCGTCGGAACCGGACGCCTCAAAAAAAGGTCTACCCTCCCGGAGAACCCACCGGGATTATTCCTAACGGTTCTATGGACCCGGTTGGAACCGGCAACATCCCATCACTGATATCCAGTGATAGGATTTAACAGGTTCACACCAGTTCACCAAAACCGGTAGTAACTTTTCCCGGTAGCAGCTTTTGGGAGGAACCACCTTCAGGGCTTACCTTTTCACTGGTTCCCCCGTTGCGCGTGCGCACCAAGCACTGGTGTACATGCACGCCTACAGTGCTTGGCACGTATGCGCGACCTCCTTGCTGTCCTCCCAAGTGGGGAGGAGGAAAAGAAGCTGCTAGCCTGAAGCTCCCTATAGTCTGCTCCCCAGGGTAAGTGACTCACCTTTGGATGTGGTGTGTCTGTGTGTATTTTAATGTGTATTTAATACCTTTACCTATATTGACGTACTACCACTGTTCCTAAAAAGGCCTGGCGGCTGGCAGGCCTGGCTTGGGGTTTTTAAGCAAAGTCTTGGAGTTACCTCATCCATAAGCTACACCTGTGCTGTTCCAATTGCTGTTCCAATTGGAGAACCCTTAAGGAGATACAGCTGTTTTACATTTACATTAAGGCATATTATCCTAGAGAACTGGTACGACAACCATATCCATCTTGCAACATGGTGCTGCCCAGGCACTTATACTAACAGGTAAGTGACGGGTTTGTGTTTGGGGTGGGTGGGTGAATGGGTTCATTTATGTCTGGGGTGGGTGGGTGGGGGTTTGGGTGGATTGGTGAATTTTAATATAATTTTTATTTATTTAATTAATATATTTACAGGTTTGTGTTGTGGGTGGGTGGATGGGTTGATGTGTGTGTGTTTATTTTTATTTTATTATATTATTTTATTTTTCATTTTTTCCTTTGGCCCTGCCCACAATGTCATGACATCATGACATTAGCTATGCCCACACTGTGATGATGTCATGGTGGGGTAGTAAATTTTTTGATATCCCACCACTGTGTATATCACTCAATTGTTGTGAAGATTTTTTACTATTGTTGCCATTATGTTGTAAGCTGCTCAGAGTGGGACAATATCCCAGATGGGTGGGGTATAAATGTAAGTAAGTAAGTAAGTAAGTAAGTAAGTAAGTAAGTAAGTAAGTAAGTAAGTAAATCCTGGAATGGAGCGGGCTGGATTGGGGACTTTGTAAAAATAAAGGATCATACCAGAAGTAGAGGGATGTGATGAATGAACATCAGAGTAGCAATAGCAGTTAGCAATTACACTTCTATACCACTACATAGTACTTAATGCACTTACTAGGTGGTTCACAGAGTAATTAGCATTTTTCTCCCAACATGCTGGGTACTCATTTTACTAACTTCGAAAGGATGGAAAGCTGACTCATCCTTGCGCTCCGTCAAAAATTGGATTTACAACATGCAGGCTGCAGTACAGCAGATTAACCTCTGTGTCACCAGAATAATACAGTCAAACCTCGCATAAGAGTGTTTCGCTTAAAGAGTAACTTGCTTAAAGAGCAGAATTTTCTCTGAATGTTTGCTTTGCTTAACAAACAAAACCAACCAAAAATTTGCTTAACAAATAAATTGGGGTTTGCAGTACCCCCCACAATTGGTCACTTACAATGGTGTTTCGCTTAAAGAGCAAACTCGCTTAAAGAGCAATCCTGTGGAACGCATTATGCTCTTTAAGCGAGGTACAACTGTATTTTAGAACTCAAAACTAATAAACATTATGTTATCATTCAAGTTTTATTGCTGCTAACCTGCCGGAACTCGATAACCCAACCAAATTGAGGGCACATATTGATGAGACAGAGCTGTAAACCATCCACAGAAACAACACAACTGTAACCATTTGGGGCAGAAAACCAATATGGGAAATAAAAAGGCCTGGAATAGAAAGTTCCAGTGTTTATTCCAGGCAGAAAACTGACATTGCAAAAAGCCATTGGAATGATGACTTCCAAGTAGGACAGCCCAATCAAATTAATCATTTGCTTCTAACTAGACTACATTAAGACAATCAGCCGCAAAACACTCCTGGAAATAACATTTTGAGCAAAAAGAGAATTTTGTAAAATAACAGTCCAGAATGGTCATTTCCAAGTAGGTTTGCCCAACTAAGTTCTTCCTTCATTTGTGTCAGAGGTACCACAAGCATATAATAACATGGAAAGCTAAAATTAACATGTCTAAAACAAAGAGGAATTAGAAGACATCTCCCAATATCAGGCCACATCAACAGCATTTCCTCTTGTTAACATAAGGTCCTCCTCAATGCACATTGAGGGGCATCATCTGCATTGTATCATATGGGAGATGGTTTGTACTTCTCCACATTCACAGAGGCTGTCATCTACAGGGAAACTCCACTTTCTCAGATTAACCCCTGGTCTTCCTACTCCGACACACAGTCTGTTTAAAGCTTTCCACACAGGCTGTCCTTGCTCATCTTCCATTGTTCTAAGGTGATCTGTTGGAGTTGGTTGTTTGGAGGGGCAGAAGTTGTGAGGAAGTTGTGCCTTGATTTCAGTTTCAGAAGCCTAACTAAGTAATGATAATAAAATTTCAGCATAATGGGAAACTTTGTTCATTATACTTTAACTACTATGGTTTCATTCTAAGAAATACTGTGATTTGTAGTTTGGTGAGGTACTTAGAATTCTTTGCTGTACATCTGTGCACTGAACTAGAACTCTCTAACAGAGACAGTGATGGGCAGCAGCAGGTTCACACCAGTTCACCAGAACTGGTAGTAGCTTTCCCCAGTGTCCCAGAGAACCGGTAGTGGCTTTTGGGGGGAACCACCTCGGGGGGTTACCTTTTCTCTAGTTCCCCCACTGCGCATGCGTGCCAAATGTTCGGCACGCCTACAGCGCTTGGCGCGCCTACAGCGCTTGGCGCGCCTACAGCGCTTGGCATACATGTGCGCCTAGAGCACTTGGTACACCTACAGTGCATTTGCACCTATAGCTTTGGCACACCTACAGCACTTGGCGTGCATGCGCGCCTACAGCACTCTGCCTGCTGTGCCAAGCAGCCATTTGCTGCTTGGTGTGTGGCAGCGCAGAGCATTGTGCGGTCACACACAGCTACAGAGGAACCAGTGGCTGCTGTGAGGCCCTTGGCACCCTCCCCAAGTGGGGAGGAGGAAGAGCAGCTGCTAGCCTGAAGCTCCCTACAGCCTGCTCTCCAGGGTAAGTGACTCGCCTTTGGGTGTGGGGTGGGTGGGTGTATTTTAATGTGTATTTAATGAGTATTTATTTTTAATGTGTATTTTTATGTGTTTTATGTGTATGTAATGTGTATTTTTATGTGTTTTTATTTCTATTTAATATGTATTTAATGTGCATTTGTTTTTAATGTGTATTTTTATGTGTTTTATGTACAGTAATACCTCGGATAACGCTAAGACTTGGTTCCACAAGTCTTGGTGTTATCCGATTTTTAGTGTTATCTGATGCATGTTAAAATCCTATGGGATGGATCGGATAACGTTAAAGCTCCATAGAGATACATTGTAACCGCACATGCTTTAGCGGTTGTTATCCGATCCATCCCATAGGACCTTAACGTTATTCGATCCAATTCTCCTCCCCACATTACTTAATGTTATGCAATCTTAGCGTTCTCCGAGGTATTACTGTATATTTAATTTATGTGTTTTTATGTCTATTTAATGTCTATTTAATGTCTATTTATTTTTAATGTGTATTTTATGTGTTTTATGTGTATTTTTATGTATTTATATGTCTATTTAATTTGAATTTTTATGTGTACTTATTTCAATGGGTTTTTTTTACTTTGGCTCCGCCCATGACATTGGCTCCCCATGACATCATGATGTTGGCTCTGCCCATGGCATCATGACATTGGCTCCACCTATGAAGTTGGTACCGCCCATGACATTGGCTCTGCCCACAGTGTGGTAGTAAAATTTTTGGCTGCCCACCTTTGAACAGAGAGTTCTTGCTAAGGTACAAATGCAAAGATTACTTATGAACCATCTGTGGCTGTTACACTGATGTCAAACCACTATAACTGTGCAACTGTAAATTTTTAAATGTAATTAATGTGTTTTTAACTGTGTTTTTAATTTTGGAAGCCACCCTGAGTCTTTGGATGAGGGTGGGGTATAAATGCGATTAAATAAATAAATAATAAATGTAGATACACTCTATGTTGCATGAATTCATTATTTACAAGCTTTGTTTTTTAAAAAAATCTTAAAAAAGTTTTAATCAAAAGAAAACTCCTTTAATATGCAAGACTTAGGTGTGCCTTATTGCACTTTATCTGACTAGCTTTGGGATTTGATGCAAAATAAACCTGATCTTCCTTTGTATACATTGCACAATGAAAATTTTTGTGAGTGTTTTATAACACTCATCTGCTTTTAATCCATATGATTTCATTGACTTATTTTGTTTAATATAATGGTATCATAGACTGGCTGATCTCAGCTAGGGGTATATCTTCTACATCCTTGAGACTGGTATCCCTCTGTACACCATTTCATATTTCCATTCCACTATTATTGTCATTAATATAATCCATTCATTTTTTGCCAGTGCTTTGTTTTTCATCTTGAAGAATGCAAGTGCATGTTATGATTATCATTAAATATTTCCATTGCCTTAGAAACCATTTTTCCTCTCTATTAATTTCTCCAGGATTAAGTATAGTTACATTTGAACAGAGAAATATGTCTTCTGCAGTCTTGGCTATGGTCTTAAAAACACTTACAAGTAGTCTCATTTCTAATGAGTGAGTGGTTTCTAGATTGCTTCATTATTTAATGTAAGCATTGCTAAAATAACATACAAAATCAATAAGACAACCAGTGTGTGTGCAAGCTGCTTGAAACAATTACTGTGAAATGCACTGAGAAAACAATGAAGCACTAAAGTAAGCCAGGCCACCAATATTGTAAATTTCAAGGTTTGAGTATTATATCATGTGAAATGGGCCTCTACTTCACATTATGATGATACTATATCTATAGAAACCATCTGTTTATATCTACATCCCCAGAGACTTCTTTAGTGAACTAATGGAAGAAGAAGAGTAGGAATTGCTGATTTATCATAGCATTTTGAAATTCTAGTGAAAAATGGAATAAAACACAGAACAGCTATTAGTCATAGGCCAGAATCTTACTGGTGTTCAAGTAGGATTTGTGCAACTTGCCGAGGCTAATGTCATCTAAATGATGAGATATTGGGGCATATGACTAAGTGTGTGATAGAAATATGCCCTTGCACTTCTTCAGTTAGCTGCAATTATTTACAGAAAGCTATGTGAACCTTATGTGTCAATCCTAAGAGAGCAATGTTTACTGCACAAATAGTGGGAGGGGAGTCTGTATGTTTTCTTCTTCATTCGTGTCTATGCCATATGTGAAACTGCCAAAAAGAAGGCACCTTTTGGTGAGTTAATTCTGCAGCTTCTTTCACCTGACTTAGTGTAAGAAAGGTTAGCTGGCAACAAAAGGTTGCAGTTACCAGGGTATGCCAGATCGTGTTTCAAAAATACCCCAATCTTTGAGTCTGATGCAGCACAACACATGCAATTGGAATATGGAATGTGAAAAGTATGATCAAGGTAAACTGGAAATCATAAAGCAAGAAATAGAACATATAAACATTGCAGTGCTTGGCGTCAGTGAACTAAAGCCGACTGGAACATGATAGTTTTAGTCAGATAACTGCAAAGTGTTATCTGACTAAATCGAGTTGCGCCTACAGACAGAGCTCCTACCCTTTCAGAAAGGTTTAAAAACCTGGCTGGCTAAGCAAGTGTGGGGACAGAGGATCGTGGGGTCCCATATAGGGTGGCTGAACTAGTTACAGCCACCCTTCGGTTCATTTGGTGTGATTTTAATGTTTTTATGAATTTTTTAAAGTTTTTAACATCAAGCCTTAGGATGTCGATATTTAGTCTGTAAGCCGCTCAGAGTCGGGCTTGCCTGATTGGAGCGGGGTATTAAATACGAATAATAAATAAATAAATAAATAAATAAATAAATAAGTAAAGTGATCTACTAAGGAAATGAAAAATCTGAAGAAAAGGAGTTGATCTAATACTGAGGGAAGATGTAGCATAGGCAATTAGGGGCTATAATATAAAGATGCTATCAATCAGCCTTGTAGGAAACTTGTCAGCATAACCATCAGTCAAATCTTTGCTCCAACCACATGTGCGGAAGGGGAGAAAATTAAAAGCTTTTATGCAAGCATCTAGAAGGAAACTGACCATACGCCAAAACCAGACATGCTATAATCATAGGTGACTGGAACAAAAAAGTAGGAAACAAAGCAGAATCAAATGTTGTTATCTAGGGGACAGAAATGAAGCAGGAGAATGACTCATAAAGTTCTGAGAAGCTAACAATCTGTTTCTTGCAAATGTATGCTTCAAGCAACCAAACACACAATTATACAAGTGGACATCACCAGATAGTCAATATAGAAATCCAATAGATTACATAATTGGAAATAGGAGGTTGAGAATCTGTATGCTTTCAGCAAAAACAAGACAAGGAGTGGGTTGTGGTACATGATTCATGATCCAACATTAGACTGCAGTGCCAAAATATACTGGTAGTTTAAATAGCAATCCTGATGAATTTAAAGTCCACATAAAGAACAGGTTTGCATTAATGAACAAAATCGATCACAAACCAGAAAAATAGTAGACTGAAACCACAGTAATTATAAGGGAAGAATACAAAAAGACAATTCCATAAATAAAATGAAAAGAGAATCCTAGATGGATGATGGAAATAACACAAAAAATTTAAAGGACAGGTAAGAAGCAAAGGATGTTAGAAATAGTGTCAGAACCCTGAATGCAGCTTTTCAGTGGCTGCCATGCAAAGACAAAAAGAAGTACTGTATTGCAATAATTAGTGCAAAGAAACAGAAAAATTATCAAAGTGGAAAAACAAGAGATTTCTTCCAGAAGATCCAAGAAATCAAAGGGAAATTTAAGCCTAGATTAGGAAAACTGAAATACTGTAGTTGTACTTCACTTAAAGAGCATAATACGTTCCACAGAATTGCTCTTTAAGCGAGTTTGCTCTTTAAGCGAAACACCATTGTAAGTGACCAATTGTGACTTCTTGTGGGGGGGGGGAGATTTTGAACCCTGATTTATTTGTTAAGTGATTTTTGTTTGGTTTTATTTGTTAAGCAAAGCGTACATTCAGAGAAAATTCTGCTCTTTAAGCGAGGATGGAGGAAAATGTGGAAACTATATAGAAAAGATAAAGGATGACAGACTACATTGAAGAGGAATCCTATGATGAAGATCTGTAGTTCTGATGTTCAAACTAGATTCCAAAAAGGAAAAGACACTTGAGATTATATTGCAAATATTCGATGGTTTAGGAATGCACAAAAAAGTTTCAGATCATTCTATGCTTTATGGACTACAGCAAAGACTTGGACTGGGTGGGTCACCAGACCACCTTCTTCTGATAGTTCAGCTTCCTGGACTTCCAAAAGGCCAAGTTTTGCTGAATGCAGGAATTCTGCCCCCATGTTAGGTTTAGGGGAAGATCCTGGTTCATTTGCACTGGAGGACTCTAAAGGACCATGACAGGGTGGCACTTTATTTATTTATTTATTTATTTCACTTTCAGTTTTGTTCCCTTACTTGAGAAAAGTCTGATCCTAATTACAAAGTCTCTTTCATAGGTCACCATTGTTGGACTGGGTGCATTAATGTTCATAACTTCAGCCAAAGAAATGAGCGGTTTCTCAGCTGTATTGGCACATACTGAGAAATAAGGTAGCATAATGAAATAGTATGCTGTGGTCACACTTTGTGGAGTTATTTTTACAGTGTGCTCAAGAATTATGGAGTCTAAAAATTGTTTTGGCAGGTCTCTGGGCAACATTGGGAGCTCATTTAATTTGTTTTCCTATTTTCAGACTTGATTTAGGTCCTGCATGTGATTTTTTTAAAATTAGTATATTATAGGATCGGATGTGAATGAAAATTAGGATAACACTGGGGGAAAAGAAATGCAGGATAGAATACAAAACGAGATGATTTACTATGTGCATGACTCTAGCTTTTATTATACTAATCAATTTCTTAATAATGTAGCATTAACTTGGGAAAATATGTCTGAAACCCACAGAATTAAGGTATACATTGGAAAAATTCTTGCAACAAAAAAAAAAAATGCATAGCTGTGTGGCTATGTAACAAATTGGCCACATCACCTGCTCATAAATTTGGTTAGAAAAACCACACTAATGAGATAATAAGGCATAATTTATGAGTAGAAATTAAAAGGCCCAGGTAAGGTGAAGACATGCTGTGTATTTAAATCTAAAATATATGCTGTTCAAATAACACCAAAACACTGACTCACTCTCATGAAAAAATTGAAGGGTGGAGTTAATGGTGAAACTTCTGCTTAACTCAATAGTATAGTCAGGTTGAGAAGAGCGGGCATGATGAGCCAAAATTAAGTATTACAAAGTCTTGTGTGGATTTCACTGGGAAGGCAAAAGTTATTCTTCTTTTTCTCCCATATATGGCTTTCTTCTCCCAACCCTCTGAAGCAGTTTTTGAGAGTAAAGGGGGGGGGGGGAGTAACAGTTCCTTGAGCTCCATAGAGAGAAGCAAGTGCATCATTGGAATGAAGGCTTTGTCAATAAAAAGCTAGACCAGTAAGTCCACCAGTAGGTGTTATAGTTCAGTGGCTGAAATTCTGTTGCTTTAACTTAACGCCTTGCCAGGCAGATGCTGTCATCAGCCATGGTGATTTTAGGGGGAAATAAAAAATTCCAATTTCATCACACCCTATCTCACGAAAGTTCCAAAATTTCTTTGGAGTTGTTGGGGAAGCCTTCAAGGGCTAAGGGACGGGGAGAATTCTTTAATCATCAATGCCAGGACAATTCCAGTCATTATTTTGCTAATACAGATACAATATCAAGGTACAGTCAAACCTCGCATAAAGAGTGTTTCGCTTAAAGAGCAGAATTTTCTCTGAATGGTCATCACTTCGCTTAACAAATAAAACCAATCAAAAACTTGCTTAACAAATAAATTGGGTTCGCAATCCCCCCCACAATTGGTCACTAACAATGGTGTTTCGCTTAAAGAGCAAACTCGCTTAAAGAGCAATCCTGTGGAACACATTATGCTCTTTAAGCGAGGTGCAACTGTAGTTTCTATTACAATATTTATTTATTTATTATTTCAATTTATATCGCCGCCCCACTCCAAGGACATTGGGTGGCGATATAAATTTATACCAATAGCGATTACATTTTTAGACTGCCCCATTGCGCTTAGAACACTCTTTGGGTAGTTCACAAGTTAATCAGTATTTTGTCCCCAACATGCAGGGTGCTCACTTTACCAACCGCAAAATGATGGAAGGCTGGGTTGACCTTGGTTCCCATCAAGATTGAATTCACAATGTTTGGGTAGCAGTACAGCATTTTAACTATTATGCCATAAGGGCTCTTCATCCAGTAGGGTGACTTACTATCCAAAAAGCAGTCAAAATATTAAATGTTATATTTAAATATTTAAGGACCAAGTCAATGGTATAAAATTAAAACAAATTTCAATTATGGAAACAAAATCAAACATGAATATGTAATTGCTATGTTCTGCTATAAGATGGTTGCAATACTTAGAGCAGGATATATGTAAATGACAGGAAGCAGCAGGCACACAATAGAAGAAGTATTTCATCACATCTCAAACTGTGAAGTTCAAAGCCATCATTTTAAATTGGTCCTAGAAATTGGTATCGTAGGGTAACAAAAGATTGGAGTACAGTATTATGTTCATAGAGCCTTCTTATTATTTTCCCTTGCTTACCAGACACCTCTGGGAAGTGATGGAGTGAAACTTTATTTTACACTCTAGAACAGGGTTCCTCAAACATGGCTCTCAAGATATTCTTGAACTTCAATTCCCAGAAGCCCTGATCAGCAAGTGGGCTGATTTGGGCTTCTGATAATTGAAGTCCAAGAACACCTGGAGAGCCAAGTTTGAAGAACCCTAATCTAAAAGATGCATCTCCTTTCATGGGGAAGAGTAGAGAGGACAGGTCCAGGTTTCCTGGATTCTTTTTCTGCTCTGACCAGGACTGATCTTCCTTTGCTCTTATTTATTTATATTGTATTGTTATTACATAAAATAATACATGAAGTAGCAATGGTGTTGTCAATAATTATTTTAAGGGTAAATATTTCCCTTGCTCAAAAGCCAGTCATATCCATCTCTAGGGTTCAATGCTCATCTCCAGTGATGGGCTGCTGCCGGTTCGTCCGAAATGGTAGCGGCCATCCTAAGGGGATCACAGGGTGGTGGTGGTGGTAAACCCCCAGGCGACCAGTTCGGTTGCCTCTCTGGCTGCCCTCCGGATGTGTCTTTCTGAGCAACCAAAATGGCTGCCCGGAACTGCGCATGCGTCAACCCTCCATTTGATGCATGCACACTAAAAAATTGAAGTGTGCATGCATCAAATGGAGGTTTGACACATGCGTAGTTCCAGGCAGCCATTTTGGCTGCCCGGAAGGGCGCATGCAGCACCTTTAGGAGCGACGGCAGTGGCCTTTCCTTGCCGGGCTGCACTGTGCTGCACTGCCAGGCCGCTGCGCCGCTGCGGTGGTTTGCCACAGCAGCAGTTTCCTCTGTGGTTTCCCCCCACGGCGGTTTGCCTCCCTGCCTGCCTAGTGCCTGCCTGCCTGCCTAGTGCCTGCTCCCCGACCCCAGGCCAGGTAAGTGGCGGTTTTGTGTTTGGGGTGGGTGGGTGGGTTGATTTGTGTGCTATGTATTATGGGTATTGATTTTAATTTTAATGTGTATTTTTATTTATTTTATTAATTTTTTCTTTGGCTCCGCCCACATTATGACATCATGATGTTGGTTCAGCCCATGCCGTCATGACATCATGATGTTGGCTCCACCCATGATGTCAGCTCCGCCCACAGTGGGATAGTAAAAATTTTGATAGCCCACCACTGCTCATCTCTTGTTTCAAAGCTGAAGAGCCAGCACTGTCTGCTTCTGCAGACATTTCTGTGGTCATATGGCAGGCATGACTAGACACCGGAGTGCACAGAATTCTGTTTACCTTCCCACCAAAGTGGTCCCTATTTATCTACTTGCAATTTCTTCCTTCCAAACTGCTAGGTTGGCAGGAGCTCATTCCGTCCTGCAGTACTCGGGAATCGAACTGCTGACCTGCCGCCTTCCAGTAAACAGAAAAATTATAATTAAAACAAAAAACAAATATAGAGTATTTTTTCTTTTTGACTATAATTCTCTCAAACTTTGCTAATACTGTACATATCTTTATTACTCTCTACTGTACTTTCAATATACATTTGTTTTACTTAATTTGCTATAGAACATAATAACTATACATAGGTCCACTATATTCCAGTCCTCTGACATTAAAAAAATTCATAATCATTCTGTGCTATTTACATCATCGGGAAAATTACTGTACCATCTAACTTTTAATAATTTCTTTATTAATCATAGTCTGTTTTCCAGAAACTCATTGCTTCTCGTATGGGTCTGCACCCTTTATATTTTTTTCAATACATGTTCCACAAAAAGCTTCCAAATGTCCCAAAACCAATTATTTTTTTACTAATCTTTCCCTTTAATTCAATTCCCATGTAAGCTTGTGGTTCAGTGCAATTTCCCACACATCCATGTACCATTTTTCTATTTTGTGGTTAAGGTTACCTTTCCAGTTTTTAGCTACTATGACTCTTGCTAACGATATAAAAAATTGTCAATAATTATTCTGGTTTATGCTTAATCCTTCCAATTCTGTTAACATTACTGCTTTTGTGTTTAATTTCAATCTAGTTCCCAATATCTTGTTCATCTCTTCCTCCAAATTTGTCCCAAAATTCAATATGTGTTTATAACCCCACCACATGTGTTCATACATCCCCAAACTATCATGACATCTCCAACAATTTTTAGATTTTCCTTGGTTCATTTGATTTAATCATATCAGGGTTGAATACCATTTCCATAGTATTTAAAATGACAGTACAGTATGTTCTTTGACTCTAGTCAACATGCTTCTCATTATTCTCGCTCCCCATTTACTACTCCAGGATTTTTCTGATATTTTAATATTCAGGGCTGATTCCCATGATTGCCTTAATATTTTTCTCAGGTCTTGCGTGTTGTTTAATATTTTGTATATTTTACTTACAACCTCCTTCATGCTAATTGTTCCGTTCCTTATTTTGTATACTATTTCATCAAAGTTGGTTAAAGATCTAATTAATCCAATTTGTTCTCTATTTATTTATTTATTTATTTATTTATTGTTCATACTTATATGCTACCCTCCTTGAGAAACTACTCAGGGCGGCTAACAACAGCAATATAGTACAACAATCTGGTAATAAAATTAAACCATAAAAACTGTGACAATCCCCTAAAAATTTATCAGGTTAAAAGATTTAAAAGATAAAACAGGTAAAACAATTAAAAAGTTATGAGTGGGAGAGGCATTCAAATCAACCAGCCGGTTGGGTTTGTCATATTGTTAGTACCCCATACCTGCCCTGCCAGCCATGTTTTTGCACCCTCCCTAAAGGGCAGCAGCTCTGTCTAGAGGCACAGCTTAATTGGAAGGAGGTTTCAAAGGGCCAGAGCAGACACAGAGAAGGCCCTCTTTCTGGTGCTAGAGAGAAGACCCTCTATGCTCTTTGCTCCAACTTTCCATTCATAATTTTTGAAACCGATTCATGTTAATTTTTTATACATTTCTTGTCTTGTCTTGCTTGTCTTTTACATTCCTCCAACCAATCTTTTTACAAGTAAATCTTATTTTTTATTAATATTTCTTTAATTATGTCATTAGTCTTTATGGGACCCGTTTGATCTTACACTACTATTTTTAGAGTCCCTGACATGGCTTTTTTCCTTCTCACACTTCTCTCTTATCTCTCCAAGGAGTAGACATCTTGCCTTTGCTCTCTAGATGTGAAAGTGGAAGCGATGGTTGCCAATGTCTCCAACTCTGGGGAAGTGTCCAAGATGGCAATGGAGTAACACAGACTCTGTTTTGCTCATGCTTTCATAAAGGTGGATCAATGAGACAATAATAAAGGTGGATCATAAATCATAAAGGTGGATCAATGAGACAATAATAAAAAATTTTAAAAAATGGTGCTGGACTAGCAACAGTTAGGACAGAATACAGAATGATGGAGTGGTTTGGAATAGGAAATGGAGTAAGACAAGGCTGCATTTTGTCACCCTGCTTATTCAACTTATACACAGAGCACATAATGTGCAATGCAGGGAATCAGAATCTGGGATCAAAATTGCTGGGAGAAACATCAACAATATGAGATATGCAGATGATGCCAAGATAATGGCAACAGGCCCTATCAGTTCCTGGAAAATAGATAGGGAAGAAGTAGAAGCAGTGACAGATTTTACTTTCCTAGGATCAAAGCTCATTGCAGATGGTGATTGCAGCCATGAAATAAAAATGTGACTGATACTTGGGAGACAAGCTATGAGATACATGGGGAACATCATTAAAAGTAGAGACATCACCTTGCAAACAAAAATTTGCATAGTCAAAGCAATGGTATTCCCGGTGGTAATGTATGGTTGTGAGAGCCGGACCATTAGGAAAGCTGAGTACAGAAGAATAGATGCCTCTGAAATGTGGTGTTGGTGGAGAGTTTTGAGAGTCTCCTGGACAACGAGGAGAACAAATAAGTCAATCCTAAAAGAAATCCACCCTAACTGCTCCTTAGAAGGTCAAATAGTAAAGATGAAGCTAAAGTACTTTGGACACCAAATGAGAAGAGAGGATTCACTTGAGAAAGCCTTGATGCTGGGAAAGGTAGAGGACAAAAGAAGAAGGGGGCAGCCAAAAATGAGATGGCTGGATGGTATTGCAGATGCAATGGGCACAGAGCTAGGCGGGTTGAGGAAGATGGTGGAGGACAGAGGTGCCTGGCAGGCAATGGTCCATAGGGTCGCAAAGGGTTGGAATCGAGTGTGCAACTGAACAACAACAAAAGACATTATTCTTTTGCACAGTCAGAATTGTACTCAGGTAAACATTCTGAATGCCAAAAGGCTGAACCCATAAGTTAACATTTTTCAGGTACTGTATCTCTATCTGTGTACGTTTCAACAATTCTAAAGGTACTTAGATTTATCATTATGTTTCACATCTTAATTTTGGATTGTTAACTGAATTTCATCTATTGTTTGCTTTTTCCTGATCACCATGACACTGTTTTTATTAATTATTAATTATTAATTATTAATTATTTACTTGGTTAACTTTATGAATTACTTACTGCATACCATCTAATTTTTCAGCTGGTAGTACTGTAACATATGTATATCAGCTATTGATAGTGTCTCCATTTAGAATGATACGATAACCTGAATCAGCAAGTGCTTCATTAAATATGTTTTTGGATATATCTGACCAAGAAAAATTCATTTTGTCATGTTTTGTACCAGTGGGAGTCCCCCAGATTGTCAATACAATAAACTAAAATGAAAAGAGACTAGTTTTTTTAAAATACAAAGGACTGCTTCCTTCCAGCATCTACCACATGTTGTACTTGACTCCTACTGTCTAATGTGAGGGTTGACCTTGAAAGGAATCACCACAGACCATTTTGTTCAAGTCTACTTCATACTTACAGATGGATCTCCATCAACAGAAAGCTCACTGAGAAAACACAACTACAAGGATGCTATTTGGATTGCCAGATGTATAAGTTGGGGCTGGCAATTATTGACCTTCCAGATGTTGTTGGATGGCATCGCCTATATTCTTAACCATAGACTCTGCTGACTACAACAGATGGAGAGTGAGATCCACCAGCATCCAGAAGACCATAAGCTGTGCATTACTAGTTTGTTAGTAAGTGGGTAAGTACAACACAGCAATGTGACAACAGAAGGTGCATGCAGTCTGTCTTGCTCTAAGTTGGATTTGGCTTTCAGAGTTACCCCTGGGAACTCACAGGTTATTGTCCCCTAAGGATATTCTTGACTTAGATTGTGGCTGAAACTGAGCCAATACATTTAAGCATTAAAGTTTCCTATGGAGAGGGGGGAAGACCCCCTTGAATATTTACAGTGTGATTTCAGGCCCCTATATAGAAGCTTATAAGGAAGTTCAAATTAGCAGAGCTGTTTCATTTGGACATTTTCCACTGCTCTGAATGTGGCAGACTCAAGATTTTGGCACTGTTACTCAGATCAAATCTCTGTTTAGGACTGTAGATCAAATATCACCTAGGGACAAACACACACACACAATCTTTTGCATGTGTTAACTATCTCCTTACCACAGAGTAGGACCAATATACACTTTTTGTTAACCCTGCAAAGATTAGTTTAGCTATGCCCCTACTTGCTTGAGTGAAAGTTGGCTTTGCAGATCTGTCCTTCACTGTTTCACCCAACCATCCAGTTTCACATTTTACACCAATTCTTCATATCACAAGCACAGGGTAGTAGTTAGGCAAGATGCAATTCCATGGAAAATGTCAACAGGAAGATGCATTTGAACTGTTTGACTCCTCTGACCCTTCCTTCCAAAGATAATTGTGCTCTTTATGTCTCTTTTCAAGTGCATGGCAATAGAGCTAAACTTGATGTCATATTAATCAATGTATGCAATTAAATGTGCCCAGTGTTTAAAATTTAAACAGCAACCATGTGGGAGTCTTAGTAAATGTGACTACCATATGTTGGAAGGGTGTAATACCTAGCATAGTCCCAATGGGAAAATATGCTTTAAAACCACAAGTAAAGATGCTTATTTTTTAAAATAAGAATCCTACTTCTCAAAATGTCAGTTTGAATGTAGCCAGAATGACACTATTCACATATGAAAGGGAGAAATAATGAGACATGGGGAAACAATGTTTCCAAAAGAGGGAGAAGATTGTCCAGGAGGAGAAGCTTACAAGAGTCGGGTTTACCTGATAGGGGCGGGATAATAAATTTGAATGAATAAATAAATAAATAAATAAATAAATAAATAGTTCTAATCAAATATAAACATTTATAAAACATTGTGCAAATAACAAATAATAAGCGTAAAGAATAAAACAAACTTCATATCCACATCGTTCTTAAAACAAATAAGTACAGGTGTCAGTCAGTCTTTCAACATTATAGTGAATATCATATATTTCCATGATAGGCAGGTCTTTTTCTTTCATGTCTCGATCAAATTCTGGACTGCCAAAATAAAGCCACTTTCTTGTCTTTGTCATTGGCCAAACTTAAGTCCTCATGTGCATGTTTCTGACAGTAATTGGCAGACCAGTAAAAGAGCTGGATTCTATGTCTCTCCACATTCACACCGTATGTTGTTGTCCACCAGAAGCTACCACTTGAGCATGTTGGTCTTACATTAAGGGACACCGATCCTCAGACTATTCAGGGTCCTCCAAGCAGTGATGGGATGTAACAGGTTCTCACCAGTTCGCCAGAACCAATAGTAACTTTCCCCAGTGTCCCGGAGAACTGGTAGCAGCTTTTGGGGAGAACCACCTTTGGGGCTTACCTTTTCACTTGGTGTGCATGCATGCCTACAGTGATTGGCGCGTGTGCACGGCCTCCTTGCTGTCCTTGTGTTGTGGGTGGATAGGTGGGTTGAGGTGTGTGTGTGTTCGTGCGTGCGTGCGTGCGCGGGCATGTCCTTATTTTTATTTTATAATTTTATTATTTTTTCTTTGGCTCCGTCCATGTCATGACATCATGACATTAGCTCCGCCCACACTGTGATGACATCACAGTGTGGTAGTAAAAATTTTAACATCCCATCACTGCCTCCAAGTGATGTAGGGGAGGTTGAATTCCTCAGCTATATTTTCCTTTCATGTTGTTCCTTGTCCAGTGAGCTCCTTCCTCCATCTTTGAATTTGGTTTTGTTCTTGTGTACCCTCAAGAATATTTGTTCTTACCATAAAGCTCTTCCTGGATCTGAACAGCCAGACTTGAGGCTCATATTCATTCAGAGGATGTCGAGGGTCATTCTCCTGCTTAGTTCTCTCAATGATTGGCAGGTTAAGAGGGGAAGGCTTTGTGGAACAAGAATGTTTTCACTCATTTTCAAAATGCCAGCCAAGTTGGTGCAGATCTAACTTCTGCTGGCAATTGTTTCACAGCCTAAGGGCTATGGCAGAAAACGCCCTTGAGCTGGTCACCAAAATTGTTGCCTCTTTAGGGTGACCACCCATGCTTGTTGTAATGAAGAATGTTGAAAGGAAAAAGATATAGAAAAAAGAAAGGAAAAAATATATTTGCCTATCCTTTTATATTTTAAAATTTCTTTATGAATCTAAGGGGATCTTTTATGACCTATGAAGCAGAATATTGTTTTATCCCAGGGGATCCAGGGCTTAACTAAAAGATCTGCTCAATATTCTGCCCGAATAATTTATTTAATTTTTGATGTGAATTCTATGAACGTCTTACCTTTTGGTTGGCTGGTCTGGCAGCTCTTGCAATGTAACGAAAATCATGTACAGTAATACCTCATATAACATTAGTATCGAATAACACTAAAATCACATAACATTAAGCAATCTGGGGGGGAGAATTGCATCGGATAACATTAAGATCCTATGGGATGCATCGGATAACAACCGCTAAAGCCTGTGTGGTTACAACGTATCTCTATGGATCCCATAGGATTTTAACATGCATTGGATAACACTAAAAATTGGATAACACCAAGACTTGTGGAACCAGGTTTTAACGTTATCCGAGGTTTTACTGTACTTTTAAGAAGGTGTAACACCAAAACTAAGGCACCCACGAAAATAAGGGTTATGTAATTTGAAAGATCGTCTCAGTGACTTTAAGAATTCATAGAACACAAAAGCAAAAAATTCAAAGAGATGACATCATCGGTTTCAGAAGTAGCATCAGAAAAGTGACAGTTTTGCTGAGGGGGGGTCAGTTGTCGTGGGGCTAGCAAAAAACAACAACAACTACACAACCAATTCAGATGATCCAAAGTGCATTTGAAAGAGGAAATATTAACCTTTGTGGGGACACTTTCAGATTTGGAATTGGACTTCAGATAAATAATTTATGAAGCATTTTACAAAAAAACACTAAAAAGAGGTCACACAAACCCCCCAAAAGGAGGGAAAACCAATTTTAAAAGTGAATATGACAACTTCCTGAGGTGGATACAGTTCACATACAACATGAGGAGAAAAATGACACCATAGCAGGAATCAACAAAAAAGATATTGAGGAAAAATGAGACACATTGAAATGACATTTCCCGGGGGGGGGGGTGTTTGGCAGTGATCCAACCAAAAACTGATTGACCAATCAACATGATCTAAAGTGGGTTTGAAAGAGGACAGAATAGCCTTTCTTTTGATACTTATACAATTTGGATCAGACTTCAGAAACATTATCTGTGAAGGTTTAAAACAAAAAAACAACTTTCTTTCTAACCTTTCCTTCAAAAAAAGTCTCTCTCCATTCCAGAATATATACATCCATGTGAGAATGGATACACTGTAGGAAGTTTCTCCTTTGAAGTCATAACCAGTTTCCTTTTTGGCTTTCCCACTTCTTGAAGAACTGCTTTCAAGGAATCTTGCAGGAAAAACTCTTTTTCTTTGCAGTTTGACTGGGTAGAGTTGGGGAGAATGGGAAATAAAGATTAAAAGCATCTTTATTGAAAAATAAAATATAAAAAAATAATAAACACAAATGAAATTGGGATTTCTGGTTTTGGGTTAAAACAATGTAGCAGTTCAAAAATAAGAAATTGCACAAAAATAAAGAGGGATCACTTTGGTGGGAAAGTAAACAGCATTCCATGCCTGCCACATGTCCACAAAAATGTCTGCAGACACAGACAGCGCTGGCTCTTTGGCTATAAACAGAGATGAGCACTGAAACCTAGAGATGACTGGCTTTCAAGCAAGGATGACCTTTACCTTCGCTCAGAAAACCTTAGATTTTATGAACATTTTATGAAAACTTTAATTTTATGAACATAATGACTTTATTTTCCACCATTTGAAACATCACCCTTAACTAATGAATGAAATAAAAGAACTAAATGAACTAATGAGCTTAATTCAACACATCGAATTCACGCACTAATTCCCTTAGACTCTACCTGCCACTTTTTTTATTTTATTTGTCCAATTTATATAGCTACCCAACTCAAAATTACTCTGGGCAGCTCACAACATTAAAATCAGCACCACAGTCTAAAACTTAAAACCCATAAAAACCCAATTAAAAATGCTACAAGAATTACCCCAAACAACTAAAAGAATGAGGCAGCGATATTGCTATATCAGCCAGCAGGCACCAGATCATTGGTGCCCCACACCTGTTTTGCCAGCCAGGTTTTTAGCTCTTTCCTGAAGGGCAGTAACTCAGTCTGGAGTCGTAACTCGATTTGCAGGAGGTTCCATAGGACCAGAGCAGACACAGAGAAGGCCCACCTTCTGGTGCTAAAGAGGCAAACCTTTCTAACAGATGGCACAATATGAGAGCCTCTCTGGTCTGCTCTGGTGGGACAGACTGATGTTCTAAGAGTGATGTGGTTTCTTAAGTATCCTGGCACACTACCATGTAGTAGGGCTTTAAAGGTCATTATCAGCACCTTGAAGCAGTGGCAAGTTATGGGCAGAATAGGATAAAAGAACACATAAGAGGTATTGAGCTGCCTATACAGCACCCTCATTGACCATAATATGAAATATCTCTTGTACAGTGAGCTAATGGAAGCAGCTGTTTATATAACTTATCACAAGAAAATTCTGTTTTTGAGATTTGTTTACTGCACATGTGGTTGAAGCTTGTATCCATATGTTGCCTCAAGATAGAAGATTATGCTTCTTGTGGCACATTATACTTTCCTGACCCCACACCTAGAATTTTGGAAGTATGAGCTGTGACACTATGGCAGATCTATGTTTTATGTGTGTCTCATGTGCCACCAAGTCACATAAAGCATATGGTGACCCCATTACGATTTTAAAATAAATGAGATATTTCAGGAGTGCTTTTATTAGTGTCATACCCCAGTGAGTTTTGATGACCAAGCAGGACTCATGAGGACTCAAAGTAGGCTTCTGAACACGTCTTTTGCTTTTTCTTTCCTGGCAGCTTGCAGTGGTTGGCAACTGAGGACTTGAGAAGCCCGGGATCCATACTGAAATCTTTTCTGAAGATCTCAAGTTCCAGGCAGAGAGGCTTGTCTGGAGAAAATGGGAGGATGTGATGTAGTTTTGGACTCTGTTCCCATCTGTCACTTTTCTAGCCTCTTCCCTTCCCTTCTAGACAGTTCCAAATGCATGACTGAGAGGGCAAATTGAATCTTGGCCTTCAGCCTTCACCCCCCTCGGAGGAGTTAGATGGAGAAGAAGCCAGAAAGGGGCCCTTTTGCTTCTCTATTACCAAGCATTTGGTCCTGATACATATTTTCTTTAAAAGAATATAAAGAATCCAGGATCTCTTTTTAAAAATTAACTTTCAGTGCTGCTAGGCTTTTGGCAGCTGTGAAAAAGGAAGAGCAACCCAAAATTCTGTGCTGTCAGTCCAACAGGAAACAGGTAGGGATGAGTTGTATCTATAGCCCCGCAAGCAATCTCTAGCTATATATTAGATCCGGGATTCTCAACCTGTGTCCTGCAACCCAGATATGGCCCACAGTGGCATTCCATGTGGCCCCACTCCACCACACCAGGAAGTGCCATGTGGTGGAGGAAGGTCAAAATGGCGTCCAGCCCCCGAAGCTGTCTGAGGGAGCACGACCCAGCTTAAAAAGATTGAAAACTCCTATATTAGATGTTCATTTCAGGATCAAAAAGTACACTGTTTTGTTGTTGTTTAGTTGCACAGCCGATTCCGACCCTTTGCGACCCCATGGACCAGTGTCCGCCAGGCACTTCTGTCCTCCACCATCCTCCTCAACTCGCTCAGCTTTGTGCCCATTGTGTCTACAATACCATCTAGCCATCTCGTTTTTGGCCGCCCCCTTCTTCTTTTGCCCTCTACCCTTCCCAGCATCAAGGCCTTCTCAAGTGAATCTTCTCATTTGATGTCCAAAGTACTTTAGCTTCATCTTTACTATTTGACCTTCTAAGGAGCAGTCAGGGTTGATTTCTTCATAGAACAATTCATTGAAAGAGGGAATTCATTAATGGTTGAGTCTGTGTTTGTCACAGAAACACCTTCTCACCCCTCCCACAATTTAGAAAATAGCTTGCTTTGTGATGTGATTGGCTTCCAGGATATAAGCATACTCTTTTATTTCAAGTCTGAGTTCTCAGGGACAAAAGTCTGCCTGAAACATATCTTTGGGACAGTTCTTCTTCTTCTTCAGTCAGGTTATCTGTAATATACTCTCCTCCCCCCCCCCCCCAATCTCACTAACCTTTTCTATGTGGGTGGAAAACATTCTCTCTCTTCATTTCCTTGCCAGATATTTCAGGCACAGGGAGCAGTATCAGGCACATTGAATAATTGATCTAGAAAAAAAAAATCATTGATGGATAATTTGAACAACAAGGTCTTTCATCTAATCAAGGTTTGGACCCTGGGTCTGTTATCTAGCGAGTTGTTATTAGATACCAAATTTTTGTGCCTGGTAGAGACTTTAAATTTCCACAAAATAAACCTAACCTGAGTAAAGTTAGAGAAAGGAATTTTGAAATTAGATGCTTCCCAGTACAGTAAGTAACTATGCAACATCATAGCTGTGGTTTGGTTTCAGATTTTTCCTTCAGATTTGGTCTGGAAAAAAGTCTGACTCATGAGAAATGTACAGAAGGAAATAATTCCCAAGACATATGTATATTTTACCTATGATAGCTAAATATCATTTACACTAAGGATGAACATTCTTTTTATTCTCTTTTTCATTGTGTGCTTGGGTAAGATTTTAAAGTACGCACTGATTTACTTTTCCCTGTCTTCTTCCTTCAATTACCTTTCCCTTTTTTAAGAAGGCACTTCTGAACTCAGAAGATGACACTTTTGGATATATTATAAAACTTCTGTGACCTTCATTTTCAGTTGGCATGAACCTTAGCAGCACTCACAGCTTTGAAAAGTTACCTTTCTGCACAGCTTCCAGAATCCTTTGGTCTACATGATCATTGTAGTCCACAAAGATGAATTTCATTGAAAATATACATACTTGTACTTGTGAATGTAAAAATTAAGTTAAATGAGCAGCTAAGGAAGAAAAATTAATACATGGAGAAGAATGACTGGGGGGGGGGAGCAATAAGTTGACCCCACTACAATCTGTCTTGTTTTCACAGTTTCTTAATAGACTTTAGATGTAGAGCCTCTCTAAAGATGATGTCTTTGTAACTATACAAAGCATTCTGCCAAGCATAACAGAATATCAATTCTACAATTCTTGGCAACCTGTGGCTAATTGACTAAAATCCAAATACTTGTTTTATAACATGTACTGAAATACCAAGGATGCAGTTGTATCTTCTTAGTATTAAGTATTGACTCAAGAATGAATAGTTTATGTGATACTAAAAAGTTAATTTGAATAGATTTGGTTTTCTTCTATTTACAGCACAGTTGTATAAATGTTTTTTTTCTGTAATATATCCCACAATGAAACTTAGTCCTTGCACTGCAGACTTTAATTACAGATGACTAACTGAGAACTTCCTTTCTGAACAGGAAGATAAGCAGAGCTTGGCTCGGTGGGTCTCAAAGCCTTCTAGTTTAGGCTTTTGTTTTGTCCCATCTTAAAATGTCTGTCTGTCAAGTGGACCTCCCAGATTAGACAGCTATGGGATGTGTAGTACAAAAATTTGAAAATCACATCACTTGTAGTATAGGGCAGAATATAGACTAACAAATTAAAGTTCAGTTCAAAGCAGATAGAGACAAATTGCTCCTGGTCTGAAGGCAAAATCTGAACAGAAATTCAACCTCTTTTGGATGGAGTAGTACTTTCCATGAATAATTAAATTTGTAGTTTGACAGTGCTCCAAACCTCAGCTTTGCATTTGGATGATCACATGGTTGCTATAGGAAGCTTTTGCTCAGAATAGGCAGCGGCACCAGAAAGTGTCTGTTTCAGACAAAGCCAGACATGGCCATTGTGGCATGTGCATTAGTTACACCTAGAGAGGAACAGCATTAAACAATGTGATGCAGTAGCAAAATAATAATAAACGCAAAAACTTTATTGTGGTACATCAGCAGCTGGTTAGGTTAGACTAGGGGTGCCCAACCTTGCTGCCCCAGGTGTTCTTGGACTTCAATTACCAGAAGACCAAGTCAGCACACCTGCTGATCAAAGCTTCTGGAAACTGAAGTCAAAGAACATCTGGAGATCCATGTTTGCTGACCCCTGGATAGACCTATGCTGGAATCCCATCATTTGGACATTATAGTTTAAGTAGGATATTGACAAGCTAGAATGTGTTCAGCGTTTTTCCCTCTCTGTCACAACACTGGTGATAAGAAGGAGAAGACCAAAACTTCAGATCTACTACTGGGCAAAATTCATTCAAGAACTTGGTGGACCTTAATCAGCTATGAACTTGGCTGTGCAAATGTGTTTTCTTTCTCTAGTTTCTTGTCCAGATATGTGACTGGTAAATGTCCTTTAAACACCAATTTTAATATATATATATTTTAAGATAATTTTATTATTAAGCCAGTACAATGATTTGATGATCACATGTACTTGATCAGGCTCATATTCAGACTTACCATGGTGCATGTTGGGGCAAGCAATGGTAGGCATACCATAGCTGAAAACAGAAGCATTGGATGAAATAGTGAGAGTAGCTATTCCAATTTTAATTTCCCCAGAATTTCCTTAAGACTTCCACTGAAGCCTGGGGCATTCTGGGAAACTCAGAGTGCAGCTGCACAGGAAGAAACACCTGATTTACTTTAAAGTTTTTAAAGGTGGGTGCCTGCTGGTTTCTACTGCTGAAGTCACTGTACTCATCCACACCAATATAAATAATTATCCTGTTGCAAGCATCTACATTACACTTCCAAACCGATTCAATTTCTGGGCACACAACCCCGTCTAATGAATACTGCCCTCTTCCCCATCTGTTCCTGTATTTTCTTTTTAACTCTAATCTCCCCCCCCCCCAAAAAAGTGACATAATGCTTATCTGAAACAGCACTAAATTTGACAAACATAATCTCAGAGACAACAGGCACTTAGTTGAAGGGAATTATCCTGCTGTAACATCACATTCCATTGAACACATCACTGTCAATGTTGCTGTGTAGGACATATCCATGACTGCCCTCCTTTGGATAGAGACAGGCAATCACGCTCATCAGAAAACAGAGAAAAGTGTTACCAGCTGAATCAGTGTAAAATAAAACATCTCCTCCAGGCTGAACAAAAATAAACAAATGTCCATGGAAAAAGACTGTGCATGCCCACGCTTAGTTTTATGTCATGTGGTCAACTGTAAATACTTCAATTTTAACAGTGCCAACTCTGACACAAACCATGAAGTAGATTGCAGTGTATTTACACCTGAGATGGTGGCATATGAAGCCACCTCAAGAGCATTTAGGTCATTTTAAAAGAATGTTAGAAACCTTCTTTTAAAGTGAGCCAAACAATGAGGTAAGAGTCCGACATGGTGAGCTCCCTGGTACCTGTAGGGCCCTGAATTTCCAAGCACCCTAGAAAGTGCAGATGTTAATTCTCCACATTTGGTGGTCCGTTTTTTTCCTGATTGGACCCATATGTATCTAGCATTCAGAAACAGGATATCATCCTGCTTGAGCCAGTATGTTAAACCAGATGTATTAGTACTTTTTTTCAGGCTTCCCCCCCTCAAAATAAATTTTGAAATGTAATTTCAGGCTACATTAAACTCAATCAGTCGTTTCTGGACAATAACGCGGCATAGCTTCACATTCAAAATTAATGTATTTACTTTCTCCCCACTCCCTTTTATACTTATTAAATACATATGCTCTCTATATCTAACAGTAGGGACAGCTGGATAGATACATAAATGGTAGATAGGTAGGAACCTTTTTTTCACAAACCCATTACTTTCTAAAGCTGTTTTTACAAACCATAATTATGAATTCTTTTTATTTACATCTTCCAGTCAGAGCATCTTTCTGTTTGGTGACCTACTGAGGTTAGAAACAGGGCCAAACTAGACAATGCAATGAACATATAATTCAAAGCAGAGCTCCTGTCAAAAGAAAGGGCTGTTTATTCTAACGGAAGCTTGCCTCAATTTGCATTTGGCAAATTAGTCTGCTTTTTAAAAAATATAACTGATCAACTGGAAGATGGTACAGTTCAGTTGCATGTCTGCTTTCTAAGGCACTAGCACTAAAATATTTGAATACCAGAAAGGACAATAGTTTACTCTCTCATGACCAATCATGAAATAAAAGAAACTTAGGGTACATCAACATTGTTTTAAAAAACAAAATAAAATCTTACGTCTGCATCGATACCCAATCAGTTTAAAGATCAGTATCTACATGATGCAGAGCCAAAATTGCTATATTTTGACAGCCAAGTGGTTTATGTTAAACCACTGGCTGGGGGACTGTTTATTTTGCACCAATACAGGTATTGGTGTAAAATAGATTGATTTGGGCTGTGTGCTCACTTGTGTCATTGTTTTTCCAGGTTTCCCCAAAGAAGCTTCCGGCAGCAGCTGAGACAGCCTCCATTTGATGGGTACAGTTGATCCATGGCATCTCCGCTACCACTGCATTTTACCACTGCTGATCAGCTGTGCCCCCTCTCCATCAGTCAGCTGGATCCCCTCTCCACTGCAGCTGTGGTTTATTTTATTTTTTAAAAAAATGTTTAATTGAAGTGACATAGTGCCATGCCACTTCAAATAACTATTTCAAAGAAAATGACCTGCTGCAGCACTGGAGATGGGCTCCTGCTGATTAGCAATGGCAGCTATCACCATCTGCCATGGCAGCTATCACCATCTGCCATGGCAGCTATCACCATCTGCCATGGCAAACTGCCATAGCAGTAGAGTTAAGGTCAATCTGATTGGTGGAGATTGATCCCAGTTGATCTGCTGCATCTCCATTGCCACTCTGATCCGTGCCACCAAGCTCTTCCACCAATCAGCTGGCTCCAGCTGATTGGCTGTGGGAAACCATGGTCACGATCGGGGTGGATCAGCTAGGGCTGGTCTCCCCTGCCACTGTAGATCTCTCCCACCAACCAGCAGAAAGGGATTCCAGCTAATTGATGGAGACAGGTAGGAATGTGCACACAGACTTAAACACCATGTGAAATTGGGGTTAAATTGCCCCATAAAGCAATCCTAATTTAAATTTTAAATAGATGGGATATTTAAGGAGTGGTTTTTATCCTTCAGTGGATTTCTGAGGCCAAGCAGGAATCCAAAAACAGGTCTGCTGAATCTTAGTCCATACTCTATCCACTACACCACACTGGACATCCATCCATTCTTCCAACCACCCATCCTGTGAAGAGTTGGACCATGGGGGTAGCAAGGAGGACCTTTTTTGGCTCATGGCAGCACCCAAGCTTATTCTCAGGCTGTGCTCACACTCCAATCAAGGAAACGCTCTCCACCCTTCCCATACCTTTCCACCCTTTGCCAGGGACACATCCTCCAAAAAGGGAAGGATTCTCAGGCCAGGTCTTGTGCACACCTGCCCTTCCTTCTTTGTAACTGATCCAAGCAATTGTCACTCCCTGTCTGTGCCGAGATGTTTCATAACCAGGAATGGACCTTGTTCCCCAGAACTCCTGGTGAGTGTCACAGCTTCAAAGTTGGCTTTTAAGTAGAACACTTTATTGATTGAAACAAAACAGGATGGAAAAACGAGGCAAAACAGGGTGAAACACACATGTAAAAAAATAAAATAAAAATAAAGGACCCACACAAGGCTCTGGGCTGGAAAGTAAAACTGTCCAATTGGAAAGCCAAAAAGTGATAGAATAAGCTTTTCAGTCCACAAAAACCTGCTCAACTCAAAAGGGAATAAACGAGTGGAACCTTGCAGCCTTGTAGGCCAGACCAGTGTATAAGTTTGTCCCTTTGCTATTACTAAACTAATAGTAATACCAAGTGAGAGCCTTGTCAAAATGTGGGGGGCATGATCAGTCTAACTAGGTTGTGTTGTCCTTCTCTCGTCAATGATGTTAGGCTGGGACTAAAACTCACAAAAGTGCCCTCTGTCAGATCCCTTGGGCCAAGTGAAAGTGGAGGGCATATGTCATGGTCAACCTAGCCAGTAGGTGACATGATATCCAAATGGCTAAAAACTGCAAGTTGTGCAGAATGTCGTTGTGGATATGTCTACTCATGCAATGACTCCTTGTTGAATAACAACTCCAAGGTATCCAAGGTATTACTAAGCTACTCATTCCTGTGCTCCATGGAACAACCCATGTGGGAAGTTCCTCTGTGGCTTGGGTCAGACAGCCATCCTGACCCCTCAAAGATTGGTACATGAAAGACAAACCTTAACCACTTCCATCATCCCCTTGCCTGATCTTACTCTAACCAATGGGTGATTAATAGTCAGAATTCTACTGGTGCTTGTGCAAGGTTTGCATTATTTGGCCATGGCTAAATGCAGATAATTGGTCAGGTACCAGGATACATCTTGTTTGTGTGGCTAGCTACACACCTAGCTGTGCCACAGACATGTGCTCTGGCATTGCATTAATTAGGAATGATTAATTTATGTGAACTCCAGTAGGATTTCAGCTTATCCATAATTTGTCCAAAATGAAATCAAATTGACAGCGGAGCTATTGAATGATGCCTACAGCTATGGCTCAAGAAGTTCAGAGCTTGGATTACAACTGAGCACTCTGGCTGGGGACTCTTGAGAGCTATAGCTTGTTAAAAAATAACTTTTAAAATTTCTGAATGCTGTTGCTATGTTTCTCTATAATACAAATATATATAGTGTGACTTGATCAGAACATAAGTTTTTCCTCTGCTATAGTTCAGCTGGTTTTCATTTGAATTATCTGAAAATTCAACATCTTGTATCCTTCACCCAAGGGATCTTTCATACCAAATTTCATACTGATAGGACAAATCATCTTGAATTCATAAGCAATAGGATTTTTGTGGTCCTAACAGAATGCCTCTAACTTAAATATATTTGTTCTCCCAACTTGTAGATATACAGTATTTGTAAAGTCAAACGTGATATGAAAGTTCAATATAGCAGCACAATCTCCTACCTGAAATGCTGTATGTTTTTCTCAAATACAGTAATACCTCGGATAACGTTTCCCTCGGATAATGTCGGGGAATTTTCGGCAAACATTTGCATTGCACAACGTTAACATAATGTTGTGTGATGCAAATGTTTGCCTCAAAATCCCCGACGTTGATCTCTGCCCCAAAGCCTGCAGGGCTGGAGACCAGCCCTGCAGGCTTTGGGGCAGAGATCTACTGAGGCAAACATTGTTCATTTGGTTGAGGGGAGATCAGACATGCTCCCAACCTCCCCCTAACCAAACCGGCACTACAAAGCTTGCACTAGTGGTGTGGCTGGAAGCAGAATGGGGGCTCCCTTGGCAACAGCAGCGCATTTGGGAAGACAACTGGGGAGCCCCTGTTCAGCTTCCCAAATGCACCGCTGCTGCGATCAGTGCTTGGGTTGGGTGCGTGCCGCCAGGTTATTTCCCCCAACCCAAGCACCAATCACAATGTACGATGGCTGGTTTGGTGGGGGAAAGAACAGGGTGCGCACCTGGTAACAATGATCCAGACAAGGGTTTATGAAGAGAGGCTTGGGGAAACTTTCCCCAGCTTCTTTTCAGAAACCCCCACCACCACCTCAATTGCTAAGGGGCTTATCCATCGGGGGGGGGGGGGAAGCTTATGAAGAGAGGCTGAGAAAAGGATTCCCAGCCTCTCTTCAGAATGCCCTCCCCCACCTGGATCACTAAGCCCCTTAGCAATCCAGGCAGGGGTTTCTGAAGAGAGGTTAGGAAAAACTTTTCCCAGCTTCTTTTCAGATACCCCCCCCCCGGGCCTGGATTGCTAAGGGGCTTAGCTATCCAGTTTGGGAGGGGGTTCTGAAGAGAGGCTGGGAAAATGATCCCCAGCCTCTCTTCAAAATGCCCCCCCCCCCAGATCACTAAGCCCATTCTTTCCCCCAACCCCAGTGCCGATGCCAGCTTTGGATCAGCCCTGGGGTTGAGCGGAAAGGGAACAGGGCTTTTTTTTATGTTGTGGGATCAATGCATTGCATAACGTTAAAAACTGGATAACGTTATGACTTGTGGATCCAAGTCATAATGTTATCCGAGGTACTAGTGTACTGTACATGGTTTTGCTAAATGCTTATAATTTTTATGCACACACAAACTGGCTGAAATCCTGTTGCTTAGCATGGTAAGTTGCAGTACAACAGGTCCAGAGATTCATTGAGGATTTATTGAGTCAACATTTCTATAAGCTCCACTGATTCAAATGGGGCAATGCTAGCTGCAGCTTACTTTAGCATGGTGTGATCTTTGGTTGCATAGTGGCAAGCTGGAAATTGCAGCTACCCTGCAGGTAGAATGGTGTGCTCTACAGTATCTGAAGAGTTTACCAGCCATTTTATGGACACACAAGCTTGCATTTTTATGATGTATATCAGGGGTTCTCAATGTATGGCTTATGGGCTGCATCTGGCCCATAGTGTCATTCCATCTAGCCCTTGCTCTCACTGCCACTGCTGCCTTTCCCCCCTCTGCCTGGGATGTCTCTAATGCCGCTCTGTAGCAGGGCCCTGCTGTGGATCAGTGTTAAGGACATGCCAAGCCAGGCAGAGGGGGAAAGTACAGTGGCACTGGCAGTGGAAGCGGAAGAGGCCTGCAACACCCATGTCTTTCCCGAGGATGGGCAAGGACATACAGGAGCCTTCATTCACCCATGACAGGCTGCTAAGCAGGGAAGCAGTGGTGGCAGGGGGGAGAGTGTTTGTAGTGGTGGTGGTGGTGGTGGTGGTGGTGGTGGTGGGGAGTGTTGGTGGGCAAGACTGGTGGTGTGTGGGAGAGTGTTGGTGGCAGTGGCAGGGGGACACCAGTCTGGCCCACCAACAGTTTGAGGGGGCATGATCTGCCCCCCCGGCTTAAAAAGGTAGAGAACCCCTGATGTATATATGCAGACAAGCCCACATCATTATACGATAGTAAAGGTACTCTTTCTTGTGGAAACACTTCAGAACAGATATCAGGGACAATTGTCCCATTAGAACAATGACTGGGCCAACCTCTTTAGGACAGTAAAATGAAATAAATATAGGTAAAGGCAAAGGTCACCCTTGCTCCAAAGCCAGTCATGTCCAACTCTAGGGTGTGCCAGTCATCTCCATTTACAGACAAAGAGCCAGCGTTGTCTGCATCTGCAGACATTTCCATGGTCATGTGGCAGGCATGACTAGACACAGAACGTTGTGTCCTGATTTTTAAGTATTTTTCAAATCCTTATACTCAAATGAGTTTGAATGCAAAAGTTTTAGATTCTAGACACTTATACCCAATTATGCCTAGATAAAGGTACTGTATTTTAGTTCCTAAGGACTTTTGCCCAATGTCCTCAGGAGAAAGTTTTAGGTTTTGTGAGTCCTGTTTTCCTCACCTGCCATTTGTTCATGTGCCAATTGCCAACAGCACTTCTCTGCTGTCCAAACCCTCATAAGTCAATTGAGTTGGAAGCAATCAAGGAAAAAAGTTACAGTCAAACCTCGCATAAAGAGCACCTCGCTTAAAGATTAACTCACTTAAAGAGCAGAATTTTCTCTGAATGGTGACTTCACTTAACAAATAAAGCCAACCAAAAACTCACTTAACAACTAAATTGGGGTTTGCAATCCTCCCCCCCCCCCCAGCAGTCACAATTGGTCACTTACAATCGTGTTTCGCTTAAAGAGCAAACTCACTTAAAGAGCAATCCTGTGGAATGCATTATGCTCTTCAAGCGAAGTACAACTGTATTTCCAATCTGAGCTCTTTATTACTGATCAGTATTAAGGAGGCCCTTCTGGGTGCTCACTCAGTGAAATCTGGGTGTCAGGGTGGCACACCGAACTACGAAAAAGTACAAGTTATTATACATTCCTTTACCTTTTCCGCCTCCCAAATCTCCCTTTGAAACTCCAAAAGTGTCTTGTTAGTAAATAATTAATGTTCTTTTTGACCCAAAAAGTTACAAGTGTCCTGACAACTTTCCTGTTTTCTAATTGCCTGTCACTAAGCGAGAAACAAAACAAGGAATCGGAAGATTTAAAACTTCTTTCCCCATCTGGGTGATGTAACCTAGTATTCTAACCTTGAAAAAGAAATATCTCCCTCTGAAGTTCCCTACTCCTTTCCTTCCTCCCTATCATAAAGCCTTCTTAACAAAGCTGTTGGATTAGGATAAAAGAAATAGGCAAATGTCTTAGAGAAAGATTTTGTCAACTTCCCCCATCTCTTAACAACCCAAAAATGCTTACAAAAGGGCTTTCTATGTTCCTACATTTTACTTAACTGCTACATATGTTACTATCCTATCTTTATGATGCTGAATGTATAAAAATATCTCTCTTATAAAGTTCTAAAACTACTGGTATAAAATTATACTAATAGTGAGTGAGTGTGCTAAGTAAAATATAAGAATAAAGAAATAAAGTCAATGAAATCACACATAAAAACAATATAACTTCTTTGTACTTAAGTATATAGGCTAACATGTGTAAACTAACATGTGTATAAACTTGCTATTATAAGGATGAACACAATCTGAATGTTAGATCCAGTACATTTCTATGTAACTATGATAGATTTATATTTAATAAAAATCAGTCCTCATCAAGCTTCCCACTAAAGCAGCACCTGGTCTGTTAATCTTTTAATCTTTTGTTTTTAAGTTTTTAACTTTTTAATTATTACTGGGACCTGTGGATTTTTATAAATTTTAAAAAACTTTATAAATTTTATAATTGTAATTTTGAAGTTTTTAACAATGGGTTTGGGTTGGGTTGTATTATGCTTTTATGATGTTGTAAACCGCCCTAGGTCGCCCTGGCGAGAAGGGCGGCATAAAAATGTAAATAAATAAATAAATAAATATTTATCAACTTGCAATTTCTTGATTTCGAACTGCTAGGTTGGTAGGAACTGGGGCAGAAATGGGATTTCACTCTGTCACACAGTACTTACGCCGCAAACTGCTGACCTGACAACTTTCCAGTCACCAAGCTCATCTTCTTAACCACTAAGGTTATGTGGCCCTCTGCCCCATTACAGCATGATATTATATGTTATCAAGTTGGAAATGAGTTATAGTGATCGTAACAGATGCACTGTTTCAAGTTAACAGTGCATCTTGATTAGGGAAAAGTACTACATTTGCATCAGTTTTGCCAGGTTCAAAATAAATTTAAAAAACAAGGAATACACAATGCACAGGTGAGGAACACAATAACCTGCCAAAATGCCACCCCTCATAGGTCATTTATTTTGCACAATTACCTGAAACTGCTGTATTCTTCTGAGTGCTTGTGTGTGTCAGCGCATATTGTGCCTCTTGGTTTGCCTTGTAAAGTTTGCAGGATTTCCTGCAGCGTAAAAATGGCTCCCCCTCAATTCTTACATTTATAGCACTACGACTCCAGTTCAGTGGTTTGTTTACTGTCATGCCAAACAACCATTGCAGCACCGTAGCAACTGAATATAATAATAATAAAAAAACGTATAACAATTGTTACTAATGGGTGGGTGCAGAGGAGAGGCAATGGGGGTTGTACCCAAAGGTGTCAGCAGATTCCCACACCTCCCGCCTTCAGAATGGAGGCTGCCTGCCAAACAGCTGCATGGCCATGGTGTGGTGGTGGAGATTTTTTTAAAAAGAAGAGAAAATGGGAACCTTATGGGGACTGGTGGAGAGGAGGGAAATCGGGAGGCTGCTTGGTGACTATGGCTACAGTGTTAAAAGAAACACATCGGGGCAAAGTTAAGGTAAAGGTCACCCTTGCTCGAAAGCCAGTCATATCCAACTCTAGGGTTCAGTGTTCACCTCTTTTTCATAGCTGAAGAGCCAGCACTGGCTGCTTCTGCAGATGTTTCCATGGTCATGTGGTAGGCATGACTTGACAACTGAGTGCACGGAACCCTGTTTAGCTTCCCACTGAAGCGGTCCTTAATTATCTGCTTGCAATTTCTTCCCTTCGAACTGCCAGGTTGGCAGAAACTGGGACAAAGACAGGAGCTCATTCAATCCTGCAGTATTCAGGTATCAAACTGCTGACCTCCCCCTTCCAGCCAGTGTCTTAGCCTCTTGAGCCATTGCAGCGATAAAAGAAACGCATTGGGCCAAGTACCTGCAAACCAACAGAAACACAGCATGACTGTAACTTGATTTTTTTTTAAAAAAAGCCCAGTTGGAAACCTGATTCTTTTGACAGTCAAGACAACTCTTAAGAAATGGTTTTTACCAGTTCTTCACTTCCAGTAAGCTTCCATGGTTGAGGAAGGATTTGAACCCAGACCTGCAAAATCCTAGCCTTCCAGTCCACCTACTACACTACACTGGGTAGCCTATCATAGTATGTGTAATATAGGCATAACTATTTTCATATAGCATTGATCTTAGCATTTTATAGGGAATCTGTAGGAAATCTGGATAATCATAAGATTTGGTTAATCAATATTCAAATGACAGAATGTATCTGATTGATGTTTTTGTCTGTTTAAACTGCATTTTATTTTATTCATTCAGTTGTGGTTTGGCAAGCATAAAAAGCTGAATGCAAACTGGGTAAAATGTTCCCAGTACCTCAACCTTTCTCAGTTTCCAAAAATCTTCATGCCCTTCTGCTTAGCAACTCTCACACAAATAAATTAATCATCCTTTGAATGAAAGGAGGGGCAGTTAGTTTCATATTTTCTGAGTTCCTCAACAGATCCCATTTCAAAGTTATTGTTCCTGAAAGAGTGTGCTGAAATGAAAAATGAAATGGCTTTCAGCATTTTTCTTTATTCCTCGAAGACCAGTTCCAGGAAAGCACAATGAGCCAAAATTGCTTTGGATTGCTTCCAGCCTTTGTCACAATATGGATGACAAGGAAGAGAAATATCTGCGAATGCACATTTTAAAACGATCTATTTCCAGATATGATACAACAGCATAGGCATTCCTTCGCATAACTGCAGCTCAAAAGTACAAAACTTGTTGCACTCATCACCACTCCAAAAGGAAAGATTTCTGTGTTTCTAGTGAAGAACAGTCTGGCCAGATTATCCTGCTATGGTAATAGAGTAGACCGTACTGTCAGCGTGTCAATGCTGAGTGTCAGGTGGTGATTAACTAACCTGACAACCCTAAGGACTAATGGCCTTGAGTACTGAAGTCCACAGGGAAGGGTGATGGTCTCCAAGTGAATTAAATCCCACTTGAATCCATCTTGATGAGGGGCAGCAGCTTCATCAATACTGGCGTGCAGCTGATGAGGACTTTCCATGCCAAAAGGGTTCAGGACCAGAAAGTGACTTGCAGAACTGGATCGGTAGTATGGGTGTCATATAGCAATGCAGAAGGTAGATGAAAATCCACTTCATTTTATTCTCAGGACAGTCTTCATGGGTGATCACTATGAGGATCACCAAAATTCAGATTTGGATACAGCAGCAGAAGAAGAACTGAAGAGGTAATCATGGGCCTCTGATGTATGTATGTACATGCATGCACACATGTGTGCACACACGTGCACACACACACACACACACACACATACACACAGGGCACCCAGAGAATAACATTTCTTACATTTCTGTGTCTATGGTTCTGTTTGTGCCTGTGCATGTATGCACAGCATGCTGCAGGGGTTGACGAGGAATGGTAATTATTGGTGAGTAACTCCAATTCTACATATCATTTCATAATGTTTTTATACTAAAGTCAGTCATAATTTCTCTGTTTTCTTATTGTTACTGCTTTTCAATGCCTGTCTTTTTACTGTTATGTTTAAGTGCTGCTTCCTTGTTTTGTTATTGATTTAGTTACTTAGAATCATTGATCGGTCGATAGATCAACAGGTAAGCAGGTAGACATATTTCTCCCTTGCTACACAACAAGGCACCTGCCTGTTGATCAATCCATTCATCGATCAATCTAAACCAATCAATCAATAATAAAACAAAACAAAGAAACATCACTTAAATGTAACAGTCGGCAGGCAGGAATGGGAAAAACAGAAGCAACAAGAAAATGGGGAAAGAAAGGCTAAATTTAGCATGAAAACATTATGAAATGGTATTTAGAACTGAAATTGAAACAGTATTTGCAAGCTCCATTATCACCTAAAGCACAAAACTCACACAATTTAACAGCCATTTAAAAATACAGCAATACCTCAGATAACGTTTGCCTTGGATAATGCTAAAATTGGATAACGTTGGGGAATTTGAGGCAAAAGTTTGCATTGCACAACATTAACATAACGTTGTGTGATACAAATGTTTGCCTCAAATTCCCCAACGTTGATCTCTGCCCCAAAGCCTGCCGGGCTGGAGATCAGCCCTGCAGGGTTTGGGGCAGAGATCTCCACCGTGATCACTGCTTGGGTTGGGGTGTTGAACTGCCACATGCACCTGTTCTTCCACCCAACCCAAGCAGCAATCACAGAGATTCACCCTGCCCACCCTGTTGTTTCAGCAGTGGGGCAGGGCTAATCTCTCCTGCTGTTAGGTTTGCCTTTGTCCAGAGAAGCCACCAGCCAAAGGCAAACCTAACAGCGAGGGATTCACCTTGCCCACCCTGTTGTTTCAGCACATTAAAAACCGGATAACATTAAGACTTTTGGAACCAAGTCTTAATGTTATCCAAGGTACCACTTGTACAGTGAAACAGAAGAAGAGATTTACCCACCATTAAAGGTCCTTCCTCATGATATCAGATAGCCAGGCCTGAATCCAGATTTAGATAATATGTCTCATCAAGAAATCCTTGAAGATAATAGGACACAACATACTCAAATCTTTCTCAAAAATGGAAGTTTACCCAATAATTACACATTACCCTGGGATTCAGGGAAAGCATCTTCCGCAGAGGTTCTTCTACTGTGTCTTCTGGGCTTAATGAATCACTTCTTTGCTGCAGGGAGGCACTCACTGTTTCCATTACTTATTTGTTTGGCAGCCCAGGTCCTTTTTTATTTGAATGATAAAGACCAAAGGTGTAACATTCATACAGTATGGTGGTTCTCACCCTTCCAAAGGTCCTGTCTTATCCCAGTGGTGGCGAACCTATGGCACACATGCCAGAGGTAGCATTCACAGCCCTCTCTGTGGGCATGTGCACCGTTGACCCAGCACAGAGCTTGCCCCACCCCTCTGCCCAGCAGCCCAATGGGAGCACTTCCTCCCTCCCCCCCAGCACAGAGTTCATCCTGCCCCTCTATTTGGGCACTTGGTCTCTAAAAGGTTCATCATCACTGTCCTAAGCTATACCAATTGAAAGCTGTCACTGCTGAAGGGACATTTACCAGCCCTTTATCAACTGTCCAGTAAACTGCAAAAAGATAGGAAATCTCATAAGCTCTGAGGGCCAGTTTTATACTGTGACATCTTCCATGGGAAACATGCCAAAATTGCGATGGGGAAAGTTGTTTATAAGTGTCTAGAAGTTCACTTCCAGTTTTTAAAATTGGGCATTTTTGTTGTTGTGAAACATTGTGGTAGGGCCTCTTAATTGTTATTCCTGGAAGCTTCCAGGGACAGCAATCCTTAGCCTCTCTTTGACAAAACAATTGCTATTTTACAGAAAATTAGAATATTCACTCATAATTCAATGACATCCTCAGAGGGTGACTTCATGGGCCTTTAACCCTTTTGATATGCTGTAGGAATGATCTAATTCAAGGAGCTTTCTTTTTTTAGGTGCGGGTAGTATTACTATGTTTTGCTTTGTTTCACGAAAGTGTGATTGCTTCCTGTTCTTAGCCAGAAATTCCTTCCTTCTTCTGCTCTGTGAAGGAGCAGAAGAAGAAAGGAAAGCAAATATTCACCACCAAAGACCAATTAGGGCAATGCTGACATACTGTACCTTTTAAAGAAAATAATATAATAAAAATGAAAGGAAGTGGAAGATCGCCCATGACGTAGGCTCCGCTCACAATGTAGACACCTCCCACAACGTAGGCTCCGTCCATGACATAGCTCCACCCACGGTGTGGTAGCAATTTTTTTTTTGGCTGCCCACCATCCGGCCCCTGAAGCTGTCTGAAGGAGCATGAGCCGGCCCCTGGCTTTAAATTTATAGTCAGAGGAATAATTGGGGAAAATGGAGTCATCCACATGCAGGAGACCCTATCTGCTTGCTGCTTGAAGGATGGCCAGAGGAAGGAGAGAAAAGGATCAACAAAATAGCAGGAGCAAAAAGAAACAGGAAGAGGGATGGAGGCTTGCCTTAAATGCCAGAGATAGGAAAAGAGCTTTATAAAACATGTCAGTGACAAAGAACAATCACACTACTTTGTAAAGCCCTGTCCTACTGATACTCAGTGTTAGTGTATGCAAGATTGCTTTTATCACAACACATGGCATTCCGGATCTCTGCTTTATGTTAAGTGACCTTATTAAACCCATGGCAGTCCGCTCCAAATGAGAAGTGCAGCCAAGCTATCAATGTCCAAAAATAGCATCTGCACAAGATGGAAGTGGCCAGATAATATAAAACAAGAGTTCTATATTTCAGTAAAAATAATTGAATATGAATTCATGAAACCATTAGGTTATATAACTTTGCAAGAAATGAGCAAGAGAATTCAATAAAAAAAAATATGTGAAACAGATTTTATTAGGTAATATGAACATGGTATTAAGGGTTCTGGCTGCTACAGTCTTCAATTGCATTTAGTTTAGGTTCAGGAGGGATGGGTTAAGTTTATCCTTGCCCAGAATACAGTTGCCAGGAGTCCCTGTGACATCTTAATTTTCTACAATTCTACAACACAAATGTGCATTGCTGTGCGGTTTTTGTACAGGGTGACCCATAAGTCCCTACCCAGCCTGAAAGCCCCTACACACCCCTATATCTTAGATATCTAGTAAATCTGTGTGTTGTCCCTCATTCTCACTGCATCATGTTATGCAACACCCTGTTCTGTGAGACATTTACCTCAACATAGCAGGGGTTATTGTCCCAAATGCTGAAGTAACAGTTGCCTTCTACTCATCATTAAAATTATAATGTTGCTTAGACACAAAGAGAGTAGGGCTCTGCTGGGGGAGGAAGGAAGCACTCCCATTGGACTGCTGGGCAGAGGGGCAGTAGGGACTTTTGGGCTGGGTAGGGACTTACAGGCAACCTTGTATGCCAAGCACAGAAAATAACTTAGTAATAAACAAGGTGCTTTCTTTAATTTGTCACTTTAAGGTTATAAAACCAGGAAAGATTCTGTCTATGAGACAATAGAGTATCTTGAAAGAATGGTTTTAAACAGTCACTAGATAAAGGTAAAGGTCTCCCTTGCTTGAAAGCCAGTTATATCTGACTCTAAGGTGTGGTGCTCATATCCATTTACAACCAAAAAGACAGCACTCTCTAGTTCTGCAGATTTTTCCATGGACATGTAGCAGTAATGATTAGCCACCAGAAGGCACAGAATGCTGTTACCTTTCTCACCAAAGCAGTACCTATTTATCTACTTGCAATTTCTTGCTTTTGAACTGCTAGGTTGGCAGGAGCTGGGCAAGACAACAGCAGCTCACTCTGTCACAGGGCTGTAGCCAGGATTCTAGATTTGGGGGAGGGTGCAGTTTTTTTCAGGAGGGGCAAAAAATTTTCAGGTGAGGCAACAATGTCACACTCAAATATCTAACATTAGCACCGGGGGGGGGGGGAGGACACCTGTTATCTCAGGAGTGTTTTCAGGGGGGGCTGGCTACAGCCCTGCTCTGTCATGCAGCATTCAGGTCTCAAACTGCTGACCTGCCAACCTTCTGGTCTTGAAGCTCAGTGTTGCAACCACTAAGCCACCTGCAAGCTTTTAGATGCCATTTGTTGTCAACATCGACATTTAGGGATAAAATGATACCCGATGTTACAAGGGGTAGTCTAAAGGGGACTGGATTCTGTCTCAAATACAATGAATATTTTTTTTTAATCCTCTGAAGATGGACTGGTTTCTCAGGCTCTTAAGAGGCTGTCAATTCCTTTTTGACCCATATAAATCTTTAATTGATTTCCTCCACATTGGAATTATCTGTACTCAAGAAGTTGCTTTTTGCTAACTGTCTGGACAGAGAGAAGGAGAGGGAACAGAAATAAAAAGCCTCCCAAATTCTTCTTCCATGTCTAAACCAGACACGAAACTGCCAAAATGAAGGCACCTTTTGGTGGGTTCATTCTGTAGTTCCGTTTACCTGACCTAGTGTGAGAAAAATTATCCAGCAACACAAGCTTGCCATTACTATGGTATGCCCGACTGTGGTTCAAAAATACCACTATCTTTGAGGAAGCTCCTTCTGAGTACCCCACAAATAATGATAATCTACAAGTTATTTGTTTAAAAAAAGATCAGTTGCATTCCTAGGATTGTTTGTGAATCGCAGGATGTTTGGGAAACAGTATTTTATTACTACTTTACAATGGACAAGCAATCTCAAACATCTTTATGTGATTTATTATATTGTGCGTTCTCTGGGCTTTGCAGATCATTGACGCATGCTTGCTCTTGTATCACATTATTTAGCCAACAAAACAGAGGAAAGACCAGCAGAGAGAAAGAAAAATAGTGATACCTTCAGCACTTCCAACCTTATTATTAATTTCGGAATGCTAGGTTACTTGTTACTCAAATTGCTATTGGCTGAGTCTATCCAGATGTTTCAGTCTCCAAAACATTTAGAGAGTAATGATCCCATTCTGTAGACTTCATATTTCTCTTAATTAATTGAAATTATTTCCCATGGTAAACATGAGCTTTTACTTTACTGGCGAACAGGGTTCAGAGTAACTGAATACCATGGACAGGTGCCCAGATTTCTGTTTGGGATGGCCAAATTCTGCACATGATTGCAGTATCATTATTATCAAGAAAAAAGTCTAATTATGGAAAAATGATAAAAACACTGCAGCAGACTTTATGGTAGTATTAAGTATTTAGAAAATGGGCCCTGTTACAACAGATCAAAATAATTGAAATGGAAGTTTAGCTTTGTTTATACTCAGAGCTGGACACCAGGCCAAAAACATAACAGCCTCTGTACTGCTTTGCCTTTTCTGACAAATGATATTAGGTACTATTTGACAAAATCTAGTCATCAATTTTTTATTTGGGAAAATTGAAGGTAGAGTGGTTGGGATAGGCTTTTAGTGGAGCTTGGGAAGTGCTTTTAAAAAGAATAGACATAGAAATATGCTCACTATATATAGTACCAGAGCAATGTAGGAAAATGCTCTGAGGGTCGGAGCACCATCCTATGTTGCTCATTTATGCATGCCTTCTGAATACTCTTATTAAAAGTAAATCACCATACTGTCCAGCCTTCACACCCATACATGGTGACTGGGAGTTCAATAGAGGGTGGCCCGTAAGTCCCAACCCAGCCCGTAAATCCCTACCTATCCCCTCTGTGGGCACGTGCCCCACCCCTCTGCCCAGCAGTCCAATGGAAGCACTTCCTCCCTCCTCCCAGCACAGAGTTTGCCCCGCCCCTCTGCCCAGCAGCCCAATGGGAGCACATTTTTGTTATGTGAAAGACGTTTGGAAAAATGATGTCAATGGTTTTAGCAAGTTTCCAATATTTATGTTCTTTAAACTTGCTTGAACAAAGGCCTCACTGTTGTAAAAGAAAACTTCCTTCTTGGCTTCCAAGTTGGCCTCTGTTTTATTACTGGCCTTTGATCAGATCCAGCAAGGCTCTTTCCATATTCCTATGGATGTATATCTCATGGAAACCCCTGTCATTATGGGCATATGGAATCTGTATCCACAGTGCAATTTTGAAAAAGCATCAGCTTTATTTGTTTAGTCCCTGTTCCACCACTGATATATACAATGAAACTACCCACGTGTGTAGATATCATTAGCAGGAGTGAATTGGGAATCATTTCACAGAATTTGCATCTGGAGATGGTGCTAGTGTTGGTTAGTATTCCAGGTAAGGCATATGGTGAAATTATTTTTATGTACTTGTAGAAATACTTGTCACCCATGGAGCTAGCTGTTCCCTGTTCAACTCCATGGGTGATAGGTATTTGTGTACCAAGTTACAGAAATAGGGATCTGGACATCTAGAATTTTGTTATGTGGAAGGCGTTTGGAAACATGATGTTAATGGTTTTAGCAAGTTCTCAATATTTATGTTCTTTAAGCTCCCTTGAACAAAGGACTCATTGTTTTGAAAGAAAGGAAGCAAGAAATAGAAAAGGATAGGCATCTGCAGATGGTAAGAAGCTGGCCAAATATGGACATTTTATGTTTTGTTTCGCTTTTTATTTATTTGGGTTTTTTGCACACTAGGCAAAAGGAGAATAAATTCTTGGATGCTTTGGACCCCACTAGATCTTTGGCTGTCTTTCTGAAAGGCTTATTTTAATTGCAAGCTATGCCAGGAAATATAGAATGTTTTGATTGCTAACACAAATGTTCTGTGTAAGAACAGACACAGTATCATTAGGATAACCTTTTGCCATCCTTGACATTATTTGGCAAATAAGTAAGCTAAGCCTTTTGGAAAGAAACATAATTATTTTTAAAGAATTATTGCAGAGTTTTTGCAATTATGCCATATAGGAGAAATGCAATCCCAATCCTCTTTGTTATCATAGGTCCTGATGTACCCACATTTCTCCATATGAGAGTCTGAATGCACCCGTACGCAGCACCAGTGAAGGGCTACATACCTTCATCTAAACCCATGGTTCCCAATGTGGGGCACATGCCCCACAGGAGGGCAATTTGGTTTTTAAGGAGGGCTATTCAGAAATGAGTTATTAAAAGTGAAAATTTTGCAAGACTAGGTTAATTGCCTTTTAGGCTTCCTCCGTGTGAAGAGTTCACTTTTTAAATAAAAGTTTGGGAACCACTGGTCTGTCCAGAAAGGCACTTCGTAGGGCATGTAGAAACATCACACTAGAAATGGACATGCAGGTGCCCATATGTATCAGCTATACACATGGATACTTTTGAAAGTTCTTCTTTGCTCAATTGAAATGTTGATACTATGACGTTTATATGTGCTACTAAATAAGTTCTGACTTTACAGGATTTGAATGTTAAAATTACTGAACTATCATGGAAAAGAAAGTGGAGGAGAAGAATTATGAGAACAATGTCTGTAAGAGTGAAAGAACATAATTATAAATGGTACTTGACCCCAGTTAGGCTCCATCAAATAGATAAAAATACAAGTGATATATGTTGGAGATGCAAACAAACAAGGGGAACATATGAGCACATGTGGTGGAGTTGCAATGTGGTAAAAGTTTTTTGGGGGGAAATAGAAGAAGAAATTGCAAGAATTATGAAGATGCGGCTTAGACTAGGGTCAGGTACAGTATTATTGACCAATGTTGACAGTATAAATATGGATGAGGATTAAAAAGAGTTAATATCTGAAATGTTAACATCAACAAGGCAATGCATAGCAAGAAATTGGAAAAATGATGTGGTTCTAAAGATTGAAGATTGGTATAAAGAAATGTGGGAAGATGAATGTGATATACCGCGATCCTCCAGGCAATGTAAATAGCACTGTGGTGTTTATTTTAAGTTAGGTATAGTATTACATGTCTTTTTTTATTATGTCATTAGTTATGTATTTTTATGTATCCTTTTTGTATTGAATTTGTTGTCTTGTTTTCAAATGTGGAAAATTATGTTGTTATTTTTCATAGTGTTGTATTTGTATTTTTATTTGAAAACTTAATAAAAATTTAAAAATCTAAATCAGTTCTGACTTTTGGTGATTCTTCCCAGAGTTTTCTATGCAGGAAATACTTAGGAGTTCACTAGTAGTTCTGGTGATTGCCTGGGAGTGCATAGCTGGCTCAAGGTCACACAGACTGACCTTCCCTCTGTCTTTCTCTCTGTACTCTTCAGTCATTCTCCGTTTACAACCAAAGAGCCAGCACTGTCTGTATGGCAGACATGACTAGACATGGAGCACTGTTACCTTCCCACTGAAGCGGTAGCCATTTATCCACTTGCAATTTTTTTATTTCAAACATCTAGGTTGGCAGGAGCTGGGGCAGAGATGGGAGCTCACTTCATCATGCAGCACTCGGGAATCGAACTGCTGACCTGCCAACCTTCTAATTGTCAAGTTCAGCATCTTAACCACAAAGCCACCCTAAATGCTTACCCTGCTAAAAACATGGGGATGGTGTGTGTGGAAGTTCTCCATCCAATTCTGAACCCCAATTTCCCGCATTTAGAACTGCATGAGATGCATCCATCCATTGAAGAGGCTGCTTACTTCAGAGGAACTTTGGAGGGATCTAACACTACAAAACTTCCCTTTTCTTATACTTTAAAATAGTCTATAATGCATGAATTAGGATTATGTGTGCTACATTTCCAGAAACAAACTTTGTCTTGAAAGCTGAAATCTTAGAATTCCATAAATTAATTGGGAAATGGACAATAAGACATTGTTTTGCACAAGCAAAAACATGGAGAAAACAATCTGGGAGTTAGTTTGGTTTTTTAAAAAGTCCTATGACAATTTTGGAGACATGTGAACAAATCTAAAACTAACTTTCACACAGGTATGAAAAATACTTCAGCATAATTAGGGGGGGGGGGAATCATGTGTTGCAGCTGGCCCCTGACCATAACAGCTTAGGAGATAAGCTTGCCAGGCACTTCAGTCTATACCACTCTAGCCTGCCAAGGTCAACTGAGGAGACCTATTAATTGGGAAAGTTATTGCAGCTGATGTCCTGTGAGAATCTGAATGTAAGTCTAAGTTCTGGGAAGTTCTGGGCTTTGTGGAGTTTAACTGTTTGCTGTAATACAGGGGTGGCCAAACTACAGCCTGTTGGCCATGGTGCCAATTCATCCAGCCTGTGGGCTGGATTGCTGGCATCACCGGAAATAATGCAAAAACTGCACCAAAATGCTGTGAAAATGCAGTGAAAATTTCAAAACTGTGGTGGAAATATGTTGCCCTCACTCCCGCTGCCATGGGAAGCAGCGGAGGCAGCAAAAATGCCCCAAAACACACAATGAGTTCACACACTGCCACCGGGAGGAACCTTGTGGCTGGCCCACTCAGCTGTCTGTGGGGGCATGGTCAGGTCTTGGCAGGAAATGTTTGGGCACCCCTGCTGTAATATATCAGTGATAGAAGAGCCCAAGTGTACAAAAGCTGATGAAGTTTCCTGACTAACATCTTCACTTTCCTCATCACATCCTATTATTTACTTGGATGTTCTGAAAATGTACTCTTGTGTATGCTCTGTATCCTGACCACTGCATTGAGAATTCAAATGCTGAAACTATAGTTTTAGCATTTTTAAAATTGTATCTGTCTTCTAAAAACAGTCCTCTGCATTGACTTATTCCTTCTGTTTAATCTGGCTTTTCTTAAATGTTTAACAGCAACAATAATGATGGTAATACTAACAGTAATTTGTGGTATCTAGTTGGCTGAATGGGCTGGGTAATTGGCTGTAGAGTCCAGGGGGTTGAGAATTCAGTTCCCAGGAAAAGCCAGCCTATGTAGTCTTGGGCAGGCTGCACAGTCCCAGAGTACTCCAGAAGACTGGTAAAATATTTCCAAATGATCTGTGATTAGAAGATCCTGAAAAAAGATTAATGATGATGACAACAATGGTGATGAAAACAATGGTAATAAAACAACTACGATGATGATAATGATGATATCACAATTTCTCTATAGGCTTGATATTGGGTTTTCCTTCTGATTCTAGGGAAGGAGGGGGTTCAGGTTACCAAGGAACTATAGGGGGATCGGAAATGTCAAAATTTTCCATGATTTGGGTTGTTAGTCTAATAATGAAATGGTGGCAGCTTATCTACTGAGTAGGGCTGGTTTGTCTACTCAAACACATTACCAACTGGTTGGTCTTCTGTGGGTTAACATCTGGCATTGGTCTAGATTTGCATTGACAGAAAGCTATGGAGGTAATGCCACTGTGAAACCACCAGGTTGTAATTAATTAACAAGAAAAATTGCAGTGCCAAATCCTATTATGATAAAGCATGTCAGGATTCCAGATTTTAGAAATTGTAGTAGCACTGACTTATAACTTCATATAATCAATGCTAATTAGCTATTTTTAGTCTGATATTGTTTAAACGGTGATAATATGCATGATAATACTTTGTTTTAAATTGTGATAACATGTATGATGAGAGGATACTGGCGTAGAAACCGGCAAACCAACGTCACAAATTTTGCCAAGAGAACCCTATGGACCAAAACAAGAGGCAAAACAAATGGGGCAATTTAGAGGTAATAGGATGCTTAGCACATCAGATCAGAAGAAGGGGAGGGACAGGAAAGGGGGAGGAGAAATACAGTGTTGCAAGGAACAATACTGTATAGGGACATGGAATGTAAGATCTATGAATCAAGGAAAACTGGAAGTGGTAAAAAAGGAAATGGAAAGAATAAGCATTGACATCTTGGGAATCAGCGAGTTAAAATGGTCAGGGATGGGTGAATTAAGCTCTGGAAACCATTATATCTACTACTGTGGACAAGAAAACCTCAGAAAAAATGGAGTAGCCATAATTGTCAATAAAAGGGTGAGAAAAGCAGTAATGGGATATAATCTCAAAAATGATAGAATGATGTCAGTCAGAATACAAGGCAAGCCATTCAATATCACTGTAATCCAAATATACGCACCAACCACTAGTGCAGATGAAGCCACAATTGACCAGCTCTATGAAGACTTAGAACACCTCATAGAACAGACACCAAGAAATGATGTACACATTATCATAGGAGACTGGAACGCCAAAGTAGGAAATCAAAAAGTAAATGGAATAACAGGCAAGTTTGGTCTTGGAACACAGAATGAAGCAGGGCAAAGACTGATAGAGTTCTGCCAAGATAACGCACTGGTCATAGCAAACACTCTTCCAGCAACACAAGAGGAGACTTTACATATGGACATCACCAGATGGCCAACATCGAAACCAGATTGATTACATACTCTGCAGTCAAAGATGGAGAACTTCCATACAGTCAGCAAAAACAAGACCAGGAGCAGATTGTGGCTCAGATCACAACCTACTGATTGCAAAATTCAGGCTTAGACTAAAGAAAATAGGAAAAACAATTAGGCCAGACAGATAAGACCTATACAACATTCCTTGGGAATACACAGTGGAGGTGTGGAACAGATTTAATGGCTTGGACCAGATAGACAGAGTGCCAGAAGAATTATGGAGAGAGATGCGGGACATCATGCAGGAGGCAGCAAGGAAAACCATACCAAAAGAAAAGAAGTGTAAGAAAGCGAAGTGGTTGTCCGATGAGGCTCTTAAAATAGCAGAGGACAGAAGGAATGCAAAATGCCAAGGAGAAAGGAAAAAAATACAGTCACTTGAATACAGAATTTCAAAGAAAAGCAAGGAGAGATAAGGAAACCTACCTGAATGAACAGTGCAAAGAAATAGAGGAAAACAATATCAGGGGTAGGACTAGAGATCTTTAAAAAAAAAATTGGGGAACTCAAGGGAACATTTAAAGCAAAAATGACCATGATAAAAGACAAAGATGGCAAGGAGTTAGCAGATGCAGAAGAGATTAAGAAAAGATGGAAAGAGTACACAGAGGAACTCTACAAAAAGGACCTCAACACACCTGATAATCACAATGATGAGAACATTGAACATGAGCCAGATATTCTAGAGAGTGAAGTCAGAAAGGCCCTAAAAAACACTGCAAACAACAAAGCCAGTGGAGATGATGGTATCCAAGTTGAACTTTTCAAAGCCTTAAAAGATGATGGAATCAAATTATTGCATTCTATATGCCAGCAGATTTGGAAAACACAATGGCCACAGGATTGGAAAAGATCTGTATACGTTCCACTCCCCAAAAAGGGTAATGCCAAAGAATGTGAAAATTATCGAACAATTGCGCTCATCCCTCACGCTACCAAGGTGATGCTCAAGATAATACAGGATAGACTGCAACAGTATGTGGAGAGAGAATTACCAGAAGTGCAGGCGGGTTCAGAAGAGGCAGGGGGACTAGAGACCACATCACCAACATAAGATGGATCATGGACAAAACAAAGGAATATCAGAAACAAGTCTACTTCTGTTTCATTGATTACACTAAGGCTTTTGACTGTGTCTACCACAACAAAATGTGGCAAGTAATTAAAGAGATGGGAATACCGGAACACCTTATAGGCCTCGTGAGAAATCTGTACATGAATCAAGAGGCAACAGTTAGGACAGAAAATGGAATGACGGAGTGGTTTGGAATAGGAAAAGGAGTAAGACAAGGCTGCATTTTGTCACCCTGCTTATTCAACTTATACACAGAACACATAATGCGCAATACAGGGATGGAGGAATCACAATTTGGGATCAAAATTGCTGGAAGAAACATCAACAATTTGAGATATGCAGATGATACCACCCTAATGGCAGAAAGTGAGGAGGACCTAAAGAAGCTCCTGATTAGGTTGAAAGAAGAAAGAGAAAAAGCTGGCTTGAGACTCAATATCAAGAAAACCAAGATAATGGCAACAGACCCTATCAGTCCCTGGAAAATAGATGGGGAAGAAGAAGAAGCAGTAACATATTTTACTTTCCTAGGATCAAAGCTCACTGCAGATGGTGATTGCAGCCATGAAATAAAAAGGCGACTGATTCTTGGGAGGCAAGCAATGAGAAACCTGGGGAGTATAGTGAAAAGTAGAGACATTAAATTGCAAACAAAGATTCACATAGTCAAAGCAATGGTATTCCCTGTAGCAATGTATGGTTGTGAGAGCTGGACCATTAGGAAAGCTGAGCGCAGAAGAATAGACGCCTTTGAGATGTGGTGTTGGAGGAGAGTTTTGAGAATCCCCTGGACAGCGAGGAGAACAAATAGGTCAATCTTAGAAGAAATCACCCCTTACTGCTCCTTAGAAGGTCAAATAATAAAGATGAAGCTAAAGTACTTTGGACATCAAATGAGAAGAGAGGATTCACTTGAGAAAGCCTTGATGCTTGGAAGGGTCGAGGGCAAAAGAAGAAGGCGACGGCCCAAGATGAGATGGCTAGATGGTATTGTGGAGACAGTGGGCTCAGAGCTGAGCGAGTTGAGGGGGATGGTGGAGGACAGGAGTGCCTGGCGGACAGTGGTCCATGGAGTCGCAGAGGTTCGAAATCGACTGTGGGACTGAACAACAAAAGTAGCACAAAGAGTTTCTGCAATATCAACAGATGGCTGAAGTCAGTCATAAATCTGTGGACCTTTGCAAGAGGAAGCTACACATTTTACTGGATCCAATAAAAGCCAAAGAGAGTGTCAATAAACTGATTTATGAAGTTAGGAAAGGAAGCTGAAAAGCAAACTGATTTATGCTTTCCTGATGTTACAATCATAGTGTCATCTTAAGTTGCTGCTCCAATGTTAAACAGAGACCATTAACTTCGGTTGCCTTCAAAGCAGGATAAAATTAGATATGATTAAGCTGTATTGAAACCAGTGGGTTTTGAACATGCAACTCTACAGACTCATACACTCATACAGACTCATATGCAGAACTATATTGTGCTGAGTTTGATAGGCTATATTCCAGGCATGTGGGAATATGACTGCAGGACATCTCTATGATCTGCCACATAATTTTTATTGACTTTTTCTTCTTTTTTGTATGTCAATTTTAAATGCATTTTGTCTGATAGAAAGTTTCCTTTGAGCTCTAAATCAGATCCTGGAAAAGTTACTTTTTGAATTAAAGTTCCCATAATTTTGAAGACAGCAAAGCCATTGCTCTCAAGTGTCCAAGATTATGAAGAACAGCCAATTTATATTTTCATTTATTAAACTGACTTTTTTTATCATCAAGGCAAAATTCTGCCTATAGCAGATATTCATGTTTATGTACCTTCATCATTACTTGTACAGTATTTCAATTGTTCATGCATAGTTTACGTAATGAGCTAAAACCGATATGCTGGACCCTTACATTCTTAGCGTTTTGAAGTTACAACTAACTGGCAATATTCTTTCATCAGGGCATTGCATTCCACTACCCCACCTTTTCAAAATTCCATCGCAGAGCATCTGCCCTAAAGGTTTGTTTCAGCAATTTTTTAAAATTGCAAACATTTGGGGTTTCTCTGGCATGCTGACTATTCTGTCTTCTTGTTTGGTGTTACTGTTTGGTCTTCAACACCTATCAGATGATTTCCCTATTACAAGCAGCAGTTTCCTTTCTAAACATACTGCATCTTATGTATAATGTATCTGTTCAGTACAATCCCCTGGAGACTTTGGATCAAGCTAGACCCTAAGGGAAGGGAAATACAGTTAGCATGCTCTTTCTCTACAACATGATTCCTGCCCAATTAAGTGCCTAAGATATCAAACTTGCAAGGAAGGCCCATGTTTATCTTTCAATGACCAACCACAAAACCACATATGCAATTCCAATCATGTTTTTCATCACTTAACGAAGTACAAGTTCTAATGGTGCACTGACTGTTAAGATTCTTTAGTACATCTGATGGATGCAAATTACATATAGAGTAGATTATTCTGATTTTTACTATTCCATAGGAATAGGAGGGAACTTTCTAGCCCTTACGTGATTGCTTGTCTTGCACTCTAAAGGGCTGGAGGAGGGGTGAAATAGATACCTCTGACCCCCAAGTTCTGCAAAAAGTAGGAGACAAGTAAGTTAATTATTTGAAATAGTAGCTGTGTTAGTCTGTGTTTTAAGCACATAAACAAAAAACAAAATAAAAACATTGTGCCTTTAAAGATTAACTGCTGTATTTTTATGTTAACTTTCATTACTCTTTAAAGTGCGACGTGTTTTTTTGTGTGTATTTTGTTTTGTTTACATACAAGTACTGTAAGTGCCTTCCTGAAAACCATGCTTCACTGATGAACAATTTCCAGACACTTTGAAAAATGCTTGTTAAGGAGTCTTTCTCTTCTTCTTTCGTGTCTAGGCCAGATGTAAAACTGTCAAAATGAAGCCATGTGCAAAGGAAAATAATTGTTTCTTCTTAATAAGAGAAAGACGGTGATGGAGGTTATTATTACTGTATCCTTTCTCCCCAAACACTGTGGGCACTACACACTGGTTGAGTAGTAGCAATGGGTTCAAATCTTCCAACTCATAACAAAGTGTTTTGTGACTGCCTCTCCCCACCCCTACTGAAAAGGAAAGAAAACAGACTTTAAATTAATTCTCTTTGTGAAACTAATAGCTTATTGTGTGTGTAAGAAAACTATACAGAGTTCTATAGAACTGGAGGTTTTTTTTTCAGGTGGGCCTAAATTATTTGTAAACTGGATGATATTTTTGGCTCTGGGTCACAATTTTGTTTTGTTCCTAGACTTGACAAAATAACTTTCTTTTGATTATGGTAAGCATAGTGGGGAAGGAGGGAATGCTACATTTCATACATGTAAGATGGGAACTAATTTCAGGTTCTAATTATACTGGCTTTGATTGCAATCAATGAATTAAGTTTCCATAACTATAAGAGTTGACAGCATAGCTTTGTGAGGTCAAGGCAGTGCTAGAAAAGTTGCTGTCATGCTCATCGTACAAAAGTACTGTTTTTTCTAACCAAGATTTGAGAACTTTAAGGAAAATCTAAGAAGTAGAATCATTTCTCTGTTTGCTTTTTCTCTTGTGAAGCATGTATTTTTGAAAGTTAAAATGCTACTTCTGTACAAATGTATCTTAGGTTTTGTTTACAAGGTAGAGATTTAGAAAGAGAAACAATTGCAACATGTTGTGGTTTTCTCCATTTCTTTTTGGATAAAATCTAGGTCGCTAGGTTTTCCTTTCCCATGGCTGTTCTCATGGTAACTAAATAAATCTGTTGCTCTTAAGAACTTGAGAACCAAGGTTCCTATAGAAGCTTGCCTCTGGGGAAAATAAAATGCCAGAAAATGTCAGTTTTCCATTACATTGTAAGGAAAAATGGGGCAACCTTACAAGAATGTTGTATGCAGAACTGAAACAGGAAGAATATCCCTGGATAAATGAAACATGAATGATACAAGCCTAAACACCTCTACTCAAATCTGTTCAGTTGTTGAGTTCACTGGGCATTGTCCCCAAGTAAGCAGCCGAATTCTTCCAAAATTCCCAACTCACATGTACCATAAGGGTGTTCCAACATTACACTATTGGATATCTACAGCAACTGCTTCCCCTTCGCCTTGGCAGTAAGATAATTCTAGTGTGTAATGAAGTAGTGTCAGGCGTTGGTTAACTAACCTGACAACCCTGAGGACTAATGGCATTGGGTGTCACAGTCCACAGGGAAAGTAATGTTTTCCAAGTGAATTAAATCCCACTTGAATCCATCTTGATGGAGGGCAGCAACTTCGTCAATCCTGGCCTGGGGCCGATGAGAACTTTGTGTGCCAAAAGGGCTCAGGACCAGAAAGTGACTCGTGGGACTGGATCAGTGGTACAGGTGTCACGCTGTGATGTGGAAGGCAGATGAAAGGACACTGCATTATATGCTCAGGACATTCTTTATGACTGATTGTCATGATAATCACCTATACAGTATTTTGATTTGGATACAGCAGCAGAATAATAATAATAATTAAGTAGTGGATATTCATTTGTTAGAAGACAAAGATAACTTTCAAAGGCTGGGTGAATTTTTTCCACATTCAGTCAGTCATTTAAACTTTCTCTCGATAAAAGGGCCCCAAGCAGTGTACAAAATAACTAAAAGACAAATGAGAAGGCAGTTAAAATTACAAAAAAATAGCAATATTTGTTGTGGTGGTTATTTTCCAGTCTGCATGGAAGAACAAGTAATATTTCCTTCTATAACATTAGTTCTGGGGGTGGGGACAGATGGTAAATTATCCCTAAAATTCAGACACTTTCAGATTTAAGCATAATTTATTGTGGAGATCTATGTGTCTCTGGTAATAAACCTGACTTCAGATTAAAGCACATATATTTAGCTTACCATGGAAATCTAGCTTGGAACCAAACACACCAACTGTATTCAGTATTTATGGGAACATCATAAGACAAAAATATGTGTGGTCATGACTAATAATCTCCCATGTGTAAACTCATTAGAATGAACAGAAGATAGATAAGAACACAGCCTTGCATAGGAAAATACCCCAGTACAGTGATAACTTGGGTAACACTAAGACTTGGTTCCACAAGTCTTAGCGTTATCTGGTTTTTAACATTGTGTGATGCATTAATTGCACAACTTTAAAAAAAACCCCAGTTTCCTTTCCGAAGAGGAAAAAGAACGGGGTCGATCTGCCTGACTCTTTGGAAAGGGCAGCAGGGATGCCCTGTGTGGAATCCCAGCTGCCCTTTCCAAAGAGTCAGGTGGATCGAGCCAAGCACTGGCTTGGTTGGGAGGAGGGTGTGTGCAATTGTTCTCCCCCCAACCAAACCTGTGATTGGACACTCAGGCGATCTGAGTGTCAGCGGCATAGGTGGTGGACATGCTGGACTCAGCTGCACAAACAGCCACAAGGATGTTTTTTACAATGTCCTCATTATGTCCAGCATGTCCGCCACCCCCTGCACCCCCGGAAGGGTTGGGAGGAAAGATAATATCAGTCCCAGCCATTCTGTGAAGCACAGAGACTTCGCTGCAATTGAAAAAGTCCAGGTGACTGTTTCGATTGCAGTGAAGTCTGTGGGCTTTAGAGAATAGCTGGGATGGATACTATCTTTCTTCCTAACCCTTTCAGAGCCTGTTGACCCAGTGGACAAGACAGCAACAGCGGCAGAAACAGCCACTGGGGCATTTTTTATGATGTCCTCTTATGAGCTTTCACTGTCCTGTCCACTGGGTCTGTAGACTCTGGAAGTGCTAGGAGGAAAGATCATATCTGTCCCAGCCATTCTCTGAAGCCCACCGACTTTGCTGCAATCGAAAAAGTCCCCCAGATTTTTTTGATTGCAGCAAACTCTCTGTGCTTCACAGAATGCCTGGGACCAATACGATCTCTCCTCCCAACCCTTCCGGAGGTGGAGGGGGTGGCAGAAATGCTGGACACAGTGGCATAAACAGCCATGAGGATGTTGTAAAAGGCATCCTTGTGGCCGTTCATGCAGCTGAGTCTGGCGTGTCTGCCACCCCTGCTGCCGACAGATCTCTGGTTGGGCGGGAGGGTGCACAGTCCCATTCTCCCCCAACCAAACTGCCATTCTGAGCAGAGATCTCTGCCCCAAAGCCCGCAGGGCTGGAGACCAGCCCTCTGGGCTTTGGGGCAGAGATCAACATTGGAGAATTTGAGGCAAACTTTTGAATTCCAAACAGCTGTGAGACTCGACAGCCTACAAGAACTGCACTGGGGCTGCTGCCTTTGTTTTTGCGGCTGGTTGCTCCCTGGCGTGGAATGATGCTCCCGCTCACCCCTCTGGGTCCCACTATCAAAGCCCAGAGGAGGAGAAGCACTGCCAGCTATGGGCGTTTGGAGGCCACTCCCGCCCCCCTCCGGACCCTGCCATTGACATCCAGTGAAGGATAAAAGAACACCGGCCATGGGCAGTTCAAGGATGTTCCCGTTCACCCCTCTGGGTTCATTGTTACTTTGTATTGCTTGTTTTGCTCGATTATGTTGCTATATTGCATTGTCATTTTTTTTGCTGTATGGGTTGTGTCCTATTGCTCTGTTATATTCTATTGTTATTTTGTGAAACTGTTACAATTTGCAATAATGATATGTTATTATGATTGTGGAATCTGTATTTGATATGTTTATTATTACTATGTGGAACTTATAACTGTATATTTTTGTATCTGTGTTAGCTGCCCAGAGTGGGCGGCATACAAGTATAACAATTAAATCAAAAAAATTAAATCACACAACATTATCTTAACATTGAGTGGTGCCAAATTCCCCAATGTTATCCGATTTTAGCGTTATCTGATGTTTTCGTTATTGAAGGTTCCACTGTACTTGTGTCTTATACTCAGGGCCATAGCGGGGGGCGGGGGGCGGGGGGCAGCGGGGGGCAGCGGTGGCGGTGGCGGGGGGGCAAAAACCCTCCTGAGCTAACAGCCCACCCCACTCTTGATGAGGGTGGGATATAAATGTGAGAAGCGATGCAACGTCAAGTGTCAGGCGGCAGTTAACTAACCTGACAACCCTGATGGTTAATGGGATTGGGTGGCCAAGTCTATAGGGAAGGGTGATGGTTTCCAAGTGGATAAAATCCCACTTGAATCCATCTTGATGGAGGGCAGCAGCTTCATCAATACTGGCCTGGAGATGATGAGGGCTTTGTGTGGTTAAAAGGGCTCAGGGCCAGAAAGTGACTTGTAGAACTGGATCAGTGGTATGGGAGTCATGCTGCAATGTGGAAGGCAGATGAAAGGCCACTGCATTATATTCTCAGGACAGTCTTCATGGTTGATCACCATGATGATCATTTATATTCAGACTCGGATATGGCAGAAGAAGAAGAATGCCCACCCCAGATGTCTGTAATGTATTCTTTAGTATTTGAGTGAATTTTGAATCTGGCAAACCCAACATAGGACTTTTCCTAATTAAGATGCACCCTGCTATACCTGAGCAACTGTATCTACAGTTACTCATGTGAACATATCTTTGTGTAATTTGGCTCATAACCCCCTGCATGGATGCATGCCAGATTACTGGGGTAACTGCCAAACTTTAAGAATCATTCTTTTAATACAGCTTTTGCTTTCTTACCTGTCAGAAATACTTCACTGCTTAGGTTAGGAAAACTATCCAGAATTCCTGTCAAGCTGGAATGGAAACAACAGCTAAGAACAGCCGCAGAGAAAACCATTTGAACTATTATCAATTTGATAATCGGAGCCCCAGAGCCAGGAGATGTTCAGATGAATTTGCAGTTAAAAGCAATAATTGAAGCAATACTTAAAGATAAAATAAAATAAAATGAGCCAAACTGAGAGGAGTTGGTATTTGTTTATATAATGCAATCATTCAATTTCCATGATTTCCAGAAAATAATTTCTGGAATGCAGCAGTTGGCTGCATGTTCACATATCCCATTTTTAGTCAATCATAAAGCTTCCAATTCATGCTGTACAAGTATAACTATGCAACTTCTTATCATTAAGGAACTTAATTCAGGAGAAGATAAAGATCTTTTTAAAATGGGAGCCATTTTTGATAAGTATCAGAGCCCTAGTTGTCCATCTTGGGGAAGTTTGTGAGTCATACAAAAGAGCTTTGATCCAGAAAAAAATAATTTGAGAATACCTCTGTGCTTCTTGTTCTCATCAGGCTTAAGATCCAGTTATAGAGCAAGTCCCCATTTTCCTTGCCAAAATGGAAGTACTGTATGACGTACTGTAAATGAGGTCCATCTTGACTATGGCCAGGCAAAATGTACAAAGCACATTAAAAAACATAAGATGAGCATAATGAATTTGCATAGTTTGCATATATCTGATTGGCATATCTAATCATGTTTTTAAGGTAGGATAATAAGAAAATAATGGTTTAAAAAATGAAACTGAAACTTCAGAATATGACTGCTAAGTCACACCAATACAATAATACCTTGGATAATGCTAAAACTTGGTTCCACAAGTCTTGGTGTTATCCTATTTTTAGTGTTATCCGATGCATGTTAAAATCCTATGGGATGTATCGGATAATGTTAAAGCTCCATAGAGATACATTGTAACCGCACAGGCTTTAGCGGTTGTTATCCGATCCATCCCATAGGACCTTAACGTTATTCGATCCAATTCCCCCCCCCCAGATTACTTAACATTATGCAATTTTAGCATTATCTGAGGTAAACATTATCCGAGGTATTACTTGTATGCCACAAGGGTTGTGCCAGTCCATTATTTTTCCATTTTTCTTTTATCCCAAATTCCAGGGGTCTCCATTTGGAAGTCCTAACAGACAGGCACACACCATAATATGGCTCATCTTAGAGAAAGACCTAAGCTAAATGGATTGTGGCCTAAACCAGTTTCCTTTTTGAACAGGAAGCTAGTTGGAACTAGTTCTATGCTAGACCACAAGACCTTCCAGCTTAGGTCTTTCCCCAAAGGTGAGCCCATTCAGGTGTCTACAGGTGTCTCTCTGTCACATGGGACTCCCACATTGGAAGATCTTGGGATTTGTAGTTTAAAAAACAACAACAGATGGGCACATCTCTATATATGAGAAACTACAGTACTGTATAAGAACTGTAGAAAGGTGGAATTATCATCATCTGAATTTTGCTGTGTGTGTTCAATTTTCACCTGAGTTATTGCCCTACCCTTATTTTGCAGTCACAGAATTTTCTTTTCTATTCTTACAAGGGAATTTATGTGGATTTTTTTTACATTTTCAATTTGTACATATTTTTGCACCCAAGATTAATATGCATTTACTCCATGGACTAAGCTTGTTTTGATCTATTTTTTTTTACAGATGTACATTGTTAACTATTTGAATTTTAAAGCTGTCTGTACGGTTTAGTGCATTCATTGTATTTAGATTTTGATCCCAAACTCACTGTGAGGTGTTATTAGATAAAATAGTTTGTTTAAAATAGAACAAAAGGCCTGATTTAAAACTAATGAACATTTAAAAAACTGAACACTAGAAAAAAAGAAAAGAACCCAACTAGTAACAAGACCTGTCTAATATCTTTTACCTACCTACCTACCTACCTACCTACCTACCTACCTACCTACCTACCTACCTACCTGCAAACAAACAAACAAACAAACAAACAAACAAACAAACGTACATACATACATACATACATACATACATACATACATACATACATACATACATACATACATACATACATACATACCAGACAGGTTATGATATATCCCAAAGGACAGAGTTGGGAGAGACTTGCCAAATTTCAGTTTTGGAGATTTGTGTATTAGGCACCTTAAAATGTGTCATTTAAAAAACACACTAGTAGGCTGAATTGATTTATGCCCCATCTGGTGTGATACAAATCTGGACATTCCTATTTATTCTGCTCCTAACCCAAGTCAGCTTGAATCAGGCTAATTCATCTTAGAATGTAGTATTTGTCTGCATCTGGTGCTGATGCTAGTTCATCTGGTATCATGGCTAATCTCAGGCCAACTCAGAGCAAAGATATTTTCATGCCGTACCTTTTACATCTTGGTTTAAGTTCAACCCAATTCTGACAGAGTTCTGCTGACTATAATTTTGTGTTTGCAACTTGCAATATATTGGATGTGCAATATATTGGAGACGATTGCTATACTAATTCTGAAAATGTACAATTATTAACACAACTTGGTCTTGTCCTAGTTAGTGGAATGATGTTGTTGGATAGAGGTTTTTGTTTGAAATAGCGGTCTTCAGCTAGCTACTTTATTTTATTTTATTTTATTTTATTTTTAAAAATACAGTTGATTACATTATGGCAGCTGAACCAGCTGAAGGCTGATTATAATGTCCATTTAGGGTTAGACAGATTTGTCTGTTTTGAGTCCAGGTCTGTAGTTTTTGAAGTGATAACATTGTTAGTGTGTAGGCGTACCTGACAAGAACAAAACAAAAATAAAAGCAAAAGTTCAGAAATTTATTTATTTATTTATTTATATTTGTTTATCGCCCTCCTCCCCAAAGGGACCCAGGGCGATTTCCAAAAATTTTAAAAACACTTTAAAAATTAAAAACTTTAAAAGCTTAAAAACTTAATTAAAAGCTAGGCATTATAACTGCAGAGGAGGGAGTGGCCTTGTTTCGTGAAAACTCACACCTTCACTTAATTTCTGCCTTTTGTGGTTGTGTCCCTGGGGTTTAGTAGGCTTGGCCTTAGCACAAACTTTCCCTCACCCTGCACCTCTCCCCCAAACCCACTCCCTTGGCTGGTTTTCCAGCAGATATTAGCCAGCAAAATAGTTCTGTCCACAGACAGCTCTGAGGACAGATTTCTGAGCTCACAGAAGGAAAGAGGTTTTGTCAATAGTAAGACATTTCTGCTAGCAAAAGAAATTTGTGGCTAATCCCAAACGTCTATAACCAACGTATTTTTGAATTGAACTGCAGTTCAAAAGCAGGAAATTGCAAGTAGATAAAAAGGTACCACTTTGACAGGAAAGGTAACAATGTTCCATGCACTCTTGTCACGGCTGGATTAAGACCATTAGAGGCCCTAAACCAGGGTTGCTCAAGGTTTTTAGTCATGGTCCTGACCACGCCTCCTGGACTGCTGATCAGGCCAGTCACATGGTTCCTCCTACCCAGAAGCGGAAGTAAAATGCATGCAGTGCATGCGCAGAACGCATTTTAATTTTGCTTCCAGGATTGGCGAGGGCAATGGAGATCGGATGCATTGGTGTTAGGAGTCGGGTTTAGCCCACAGGTTGTAGGTTGATAATGCCTGCCCTAAGCACTTAAAAGATTTTGGTGCCCCCATATATATGTACTTCAAAATATAAACAATAAATCATAAAATAAAATTTTATTTATCAAAATTAAACAAAATTCACAATAAGATGGAAAACAATGTTTATTTTTGTATACTACCACTTTATTTATATTTGAAAAATTTTCCTCTTACTTTTTTTAATTGCAAAGTCTTTGATCAGATCCTCAAAACTAATCTTATGTAACACATCTGCTTCTATACTTAATAGAGATATGGCATTCAGCCTGCCTTGTTGCATAGTTGTTCTGATAGGATTTTTAATATACTTCAACTGAGAAACTGAACACTCAGCTGAGCAATTTGTAACCTTCTGTATCCTTTCTATATCACTCATTCTCCCCAAATGGCCAGCTCCAGGTGCCGACCTCAGGATTGGCAAGGAAGAACATGACATGGAGAAGAGCCTTCTCAGTGGCGGCACCAACTTAGTGGAACTCTCTTCCAGTTGACCTATGCCAGGTTCTGTCACTGCTTGCATTTTTAAAACAGTTATAATCATTTCTTTGTAAATAAGCTTTTAAGGATATATTGCCAACGGCTGAGTGTTAGGTATTTTTTTTAAAAAAAATCTCTCTCCGTCACCAGTAAGTTTTCTGTTCCTGCTATATTCATATGTATTTTTAGAAATTTGTGATTGCTTTTAATGTGTACATTTTCTTTTGTTAGCCATCCAGAGTAGGAATATCTCCTAGATGAGCAGGATATTAATTAATTAATTAATTAATTAATTAATTAATTAATTAATTAATTAATTAATTAATGTTAAAAATATATGAAATATATGTCTACATTTGGAAAGGCACACTCAATATTGTCGTCTACAATTATTTTATAAAGTTCAGCATGACTGAATCTTGTTTTTACATTTTTTGTTGCACTGAACTTATGACACACATATGAATGAAACTGCTGAAGCTCAGCTGAGAAAATTACTATTGAAGTCTTCAGAGTAAGCATCAATCAGCTTTTGACAGCACTGGGAATATCTTTCAATGTTAGTAGATGATGAAGTTACATAATGTGGCACATCACTTAGAAAAGAAATCTCTCTGCTATTTCTTTGTATATATCTCCTCTTGTTTTCATCTCAGTTTCAAGTTTATCAACAATTGTGTAATCCGAAATTTATCTCTGGTATTCAGATATACTTCTGGTGTATCTCCATTATTGGGTACCTTCTTTCTGATACATTTGCAAGTTGTAGCTGCCTTATAATCAACATCTGGCAGAATTTCCTTTGTAGTTCTTCATATCTTTTAAATTCATCTTGTGAAGAGCACAGTTGGTCAGTTAATGATACACACAGACCTGCACTTGTTTTTAAGTTCACATCCTCATTTTGTAGAACTTGGCTTACTGTGAAAATCCTGCAAAATCTCATTCCAAAAATACAACATAAAAATGAATTCTAGCTCTTGTATCTTATCTGCAATATTATTTGCTTCTCTTTTAGTGTCTCCATTTTGTGACTGGTCTTTGGCTATAAAATCTTAAGGAAAGATTTCAAACTTGTTGCTGTTGCCATAGCATGAGCCTCCCATCTGGTATCAGAGAAGGAGTTTAAGCTGTTTTCATTTCCAGTACAACCTTTTAGGATTTTCCACCGGCTACTTGATGCTGAAAAAAAGGGTATAGAGTAACTGCACTGTAGAGAAGAAATTAACTGCCCCTTAACAGCAATCAACAGCACTTCGGCCTACCAAATTTCGTGAATGAGCTGCACTCTCTGAGTGCTCTTGTTATTATTGTATATATCTGTATGTAATTTTCACTTACTGTTGGCCTGTTTTGTGGATCCTGGTTCAGCTGCACCATTTACAGTATTGCACCATATGGCCCATGGTAAATTTTGCTATGGAAAATTTCTGTGGTGCCCCCTTCCCTTGATGCCTTAAGCATGTGCTTATTTTGATTAATGGTTAATGCACCCCTGACTCTTGTGTCTAGCACTGGGCAATTATGTTCTATTATTTACCTTTCTCTAGAAAAAGAAGACCACTTCAGTTTGCATAAGGGCATGCATTTGGTATAGGACCCCAGTTGGGCTGCACCGTATGAATAGTAGGGTTAGTGATAAATGTTGGCGATGTAAACATGAGATGGGAACGTATGTACACATGTGGTGGAACTGTAAAAGTTTGGAAAATTTTTGGGGAAATGTGAAAAATGAAGTGAACAATATACTAGGTAAACAGCTCATATGGGGCCCAGACACAGGGTTGTTAACAGAGGTTGATAAGTTTAACATAAGTAATGATAATAAAGAATTGATGTCTGTGATGTTGTCAGCGGCAAGAATTTGTATTGCGAAAAATTGGAAAAACGAGATTTCGATTAAGATCCATGATTGGTATAAAGAAATGTGGGAGCTGGCACTTAATGATAAACTTACCTGTGAACTAAAAGTAAAAAAAGGCAGAGCCAAAGTTAATAATTTTTGGAGAGTCTGGAAACCTTTTGTGGAATATGTGACGGTCAAGAAAAAAGGGGTTACTCCTGTACCAGAACAAAATGACTTTTGGAAATTATGAGTTTCTTTTTACAAGCCCTTGGACATTGTAAATATCACAGTGGTGTTATTAAAGAGTGATTGAAAATAGTGAAGGAAACTAAATGTATTAGAAAATGCTAAGACGAGTTATTAAGTTAGAATCGTGATACTTTATTAACATTTATTAGAGACATTATATTTCTTTACTCCTTTTATGGAGGTTTATACTTGGTTTATGAGAAGCATATGCATAGATTTAAAGATGGAAGTTGTGTTTCTTTTTTTTACGATTGATTTTTTAATTTAGTTATATTTGTTATCTTTGTATTCCTGTATGTTTTTTACTTTTGTATGATTTACTATACTTGCTTTTTGTATGTTTTTCATTTAAATACCTATATAAAAATAAAGTTTAAAAAAAAAATAAAACTGTTGTAACCCTAATGGTAGTAACTATATCAAAAAGATTTTCCACCAGAAAAAGGGAGAAACCAGAAAAATAGGAGCTATTATATCTTCTGATTTTTCTTTGGCTATACCTGCATTAGTTTTAGTGCCTCTAAAGATACTTGGCTTTCAGGAATTCAGTTTAGACACATGCGGAAAAGAGGCTTCTGCAAAACATTTATTGCTGTACAGTAAAACCTCGGATAATGCTAAAACTTGGTTCCACAAGTCTTGGTGTTATCCGATTTTTAGTGTTATCCGATGCATGTTAAAATCCTATGGGATGTATCGGATAACGTTAAAGCTCCATAGAGATACATTGTAACCGCACAGGCTTTAGCGGTTGTTATCCAATGCATCCCATAGGCATAGGAGATTAACGTTATTCGATGCAATTCTCCCCCCCAGATTATTTAACGTTATGCGATTTTTGTGTTATCCGAGATAAACGTTATCCGAGGTATTACTGTATTTACATAAACTTTGGATTACAGTCTACTTTCTAGATTGTTTAAAATGTATGAACTCCTTCTTGTTGTTATGTGTCATCAAGTTGGAACCGATTTATAGTGACCCCTAACAGGGCTTTTCAAGGTAAGCCAGATAATTAAGAATTTGTTTTACCACATCCCCAGTGAAATTCCATGTCTGAGCAGGGATTCGAACCTAGGTCTCCTGAGTTCTAGTCCATCATTCTCTCCACTACACCATACTGACATCCATTAATTCTTTAGGTAAAGGTTGCCCTTGCTCGAAAGCCAGTCATATCCAACTCTACAGTATGGTGCTCATCTCCACTTACATCTAAAAAGTCAGTGCTGTCTGTGTATGCAGACATTTCCATGGTCATGTGGCATACACTGAAGTGCATGGAATGCTGTTACCTTCCCACTGAAGTGATACCTACCAGTATTTATCTAATTGTAATTTCTTGCTTCCAAACTGCTAGGTTGGAAGGAGCTGGGAGAGGGACAGGAGTTCACTCTGCCATGTAGCACTCAGGTCTCAAACTGCTGACCTTCCAGTTGTCTTAACCACTAAGCCACCACAGTCCCATTATTCCCATAATTCTTTACTGCCAATTAAAAACAAGAAATAATATTACCATATATACTCGAGTATAAGTTGGGTTTTTAGCCTCCAAAATGAGGCCCCAAAATGGGACTTGACTTATACTCAGGTTAACGTAAACACTCCAAAACATACCCACACAAATGTCTAAATTAATTAATTTACCTTATTTTCATGTACAGTACTGTATTTTAATTATTGAAACTCACTAGCAGCTGTTGCATTTTCCACCTCTGACTTATACTCGGATTAATCTATTTTCCTAGTTTTAGAGGTCCAAATTAGGTACCTTGATTCAGGATGAGTTATAGTCAAGTATATATGATAAGTACTTTTTCCCTCTCCTTAATCTTCTTGAGGCTTTCATTATTTCTTATTTTTCTTGCTTTTTACACTTCCATCTCCTGTTCCAGAAAGAAATACTGTACATACTACATATATTCTCCAGTCTTCATTCTGCTGTTCATGCTTTCTCCATTGCAATCTTCTTAAGCATCTGGCTCTCCACTTGCATTTTCTGAACTTTGCCAACTACCTGTACTTTAGTGCAACTTTCCAGCCACTTTCGTTTCAGAAAACATTTCCTAAGGAAGAGCTCTTCCTCTCCCTTTCTCCAAATGAGGCCCTGATCTCAGTGCTTTGACATCTCTAGTAGCAGCTACTGCTTTAGTCATACATGTGTACAAAGACAATCAATAAGCCCAAGAAACACAGCTGGCTAGCTACAAGGTTCCCACTTCTTCTTCTGTGTCTATGCTAGAAATGAAACTGGAACCTTTTTTGGGGGGTGGGTGGGTTCATTTTGCATTTCCTTTCACCTGACCTAGTGTGAGAAAGATTAGCTGGCAACAGAAGGTTTCTGTTACCAGAGGATGCCTGATTGTGGTTCAAAAATACCACAATCTTCGAGGAGGCTCTTTCTGTGTACCCCAAGATTCCCACTGACCTGGGCTAATAATAAACAGCAATGTGATCTGAGAAACGAATGGGCAAAACGAAATGAAGGCACCTTATTACATCCTTATTTAATAAAATCTAAATTCTTCTGGCTAAGGAAACCACCTTGTTTAATAGTAGGGATTATCCTGTGATAGGAGTATAAATACAATTTAGATTACATTGTGTGAATTTGAGAAATAAGGATCAGGGGAAACAAGTGGATGACTATTACCACAATTAATAGGTAAAGGTAAAGGCTGCCTTTGCTTGAAAGCCAGGCATATCCAACTCTAGGGTTTGGTGCTCATCTCCATTTTTGGCCAAGGAGCCAGCACAGTCTATGTCTGCAGACATTTTCGTGGACAGGCAGGCATGCCTAGACACCAAGGCTAAAATAAAGCTTCACTACAGCTCTTATTTAGGACAGATGAATTTTATTTCAGAAAGTTCATACATAATAGGTCATTGGACTGTGAATGTAATCTACTTTGAAAACAGGATTTTAAGAGTACTTTAGTCAGTAGGAAGGTCCAAGTTCTGATTTTTAATTTTTTGTGACTACAGCTGTCAACACTCTACAAAACTATTGGGGGAAATAACATTTTGTGTTACGACCTGATCTGGATCTTGGAAGATCTGAGTTAAATTATTATGTCCCACAGAGTTTTTACATGACCTTAGTCAGAAGAGTGTGCATTCTTCATCAGATTAAATTTCTGTGAGGAGTAATAGGAAAAGAATCAGCTCTGGAGCCGGCTCCCTATTCCAGAGACAAAAAGCAGAGAGTTGGCACTAGCCTACAATTCCCTTAGAGGCCAATTGCCATAAAGTCATCCCATAAATCCAAAATGGATTATTCTCTAAACCTAATTCTATGTCTAACATGCACAGTCTCGTTCCATGCTAGTACTGCAGGTGATGTTCCAAATTGCTTTCATCTTTTGCTCAGAATTTCTGATTCCAAGATCTAACATGAAGAAGCCCTTTACCTTTCTGTCTGGAGGCAGATCCTGACCTCTTCATTTCTGACTGTCCCTATGTGAGTGTTCTTAGCACTTGTTCACCATTAAAATGTGGGATATGGCATCTTGACTATCTTTGGTATGAACAACCTTTCTGCCTGAACTTCCAGGCTTCTGCCTTTCTCACCAATTTATTCTCTTTTATGTTTTTCCACACCATTCCCCTTTATTGTGATACTGCAGATGATTACTGGAATTCTGAATACCGTTTCTCTCCTGTTTGCCAAAGGTGGAATCTCAGGAGAGGTGAGTTTTCTATTATCTGATTGACTCGATAAACAACCGCAAGCCCCCACTAGGTGAGAACCTTGTCTGGGCACGGAAGCTTCAGCGGTCTAACTAGCCAGTGTTGCTGATCTCTTGTCAATGATGTTAAGCTGGGACTTAAACTCACCAAAGCGTCCTCCATCAGATCCCTTGTGAAAGGTGAAAGTGGAGGGCACACGTCATGGTCCACCTAGCCAGTGGGTGGCATGATATCAAAATAGCCAAAAAACCTGCATGCAAATGACCTTGATTGCTTAGGTCCATTTGCATGTGCGGAATGTTTTGCGGAGACGTCTACCAATGTATGGACTCATCACTGAATAACAACTCCAAGGTATCCAACAAATATAAATGTTTGCTATATCCAAACAAGAAGTACGCCACTGCAGGTGAAAATCCAACAGCTCCATGGCAATTATTTTCATTTATCTCAATTTTATCTATTCTGGATGAAGATTGTAACTCAATTTCTGGATGTTGTGTTACCTCTTCAAATCATACCTTCACAATTTAGAGTATATTGCATAAGAATTGAAAATGATATGATCCAGTTACTGGGGGCGAGTGTGTACGTCTTTTTAAAGGAAAAGTGAAGGTGTTTTTCTGTGTAATAGAATGATTGTTGTTGTTTTGTTGTAGAAAAATAGTTTGTGTATACAGAGTTTAGTAATTAACTGCTGGACTGCAGTAGCTTAGTGGTTAAGATGCTGAATTTGGAGACTGGAAGATTGGCAGGTCAGCAGTTTGAGAGCCGAGTGCTACATGATAGAGTGAGTTTTTGTCTCTGTCTCAGCTCCTGCCAACCTAGCAGTTCACAAGCAAGAAATTGCAAGTATATTATTATTATTATTACTATTATTATTACTATTATTATTACTATTACTACTACTACTACTACTACTACTACTACTACTACTACTACTACTACTACTACTATTATTATTATTATTATTATTATTATTATTATTATTATTATTATTATTATTATTATTATTATTATTATTATTATTATTATTATTATTATTATTATTATTATATTTGGACTTGTATGCCGCCCACTCAACAATGTGACTCAGGGCGGCTCACAACAATACCACATCTAATACTTTATACATGTATCGCAATACAATAAAATAAGATACAATTAGCTTTCCAGGTGCCTGGAGACTGTTAGGGTCTGGATAGGGAACAGCGGGCTACAACTGAATCCTGACCTGACAAGACTGAGTGGTTGTGGGTCAGAGGTCCTGCATTAACTTGTGAGCTACCATCTTTGGTTCTGGATGGGGCAGTTTTACCCCAAACAGACCCAGTGCATAATCTGGGGGTCCACTTGTACTCACAACTACTGCTCAAAGAGCAGGTGGCAGTTGTGGCCAGGAGGGCTTTTGCACAACTTTGTGTAATACGCCAGTTACGCCTGCTCCTAGACCCGGACTCCTTGCTCATGATCACACATGCTTTGGTCACTTCCAGACTTGATTATTATAATGCACTCTACATGGTGCTGCCCTTGGTGACCATTTGGAGGCTGCAACTGGTCCAGAATGTGGCTGCCCTCCTGATGATGAGGTGTGGGTGGTATGCACACACTTCGCCTCTACTTCGGGAGCTGCACTGGTTGCCAGTGTGCCTCAGGGTGCAATTCAAGGTGCTGGTTATTACCTTTAAAGCCCTATATGGTAGTGGGCCATGATACTTAATAGACCGCATTGTGCTAATGACATCTGTCTGTCTCACCAGAGCGGACTGGAGAGGCTGTCTGGTTGTACCTTTGGTTAGAGAGGCACACCTCTGTAGCACTAGGAGGAGGGCCTTCTCTTTGTCTGCTCCAGCCCTATGGAACCTCCTGCCAAGTGAGTTCCATCTCCAGATGGAGCTGCTGCCCTTTAGGAGGGGGGTTAAGACCTGGCTGGCGGGGCATGTATGGGGTATGGGCCAAATGGTTGCTTCAGTCTGTTGGCTAATCTGACCCCTCCCCCCTCTGTGTGTGTGTGTGTGTGTGTGTGTGTGTGTGTGGTTTTTTATAAAAAAATCTTTTTAATCTCTGTAATTTTTAATCTTGATTTATATACTGTGTTTTTATTGTGTTTTAAGTGTTTTTAAAGTCTAGTAGCCATCCTGAGTCCTTGTGAGGAGGGTGGCATAAAAGTTTGATCAAATAAATAAATAATACAATAATAGAAATAAGCCACAGTATCAAAAAATCACATAAGTCAAAACATCATAAATCAAATACCATCATAAAACATTAAAAAGTCATTTATCTCAAAAGTTCAGCAAGCTGACAGCAAAAAAGTCCAAGGCTTAAAAGTCCTAAAAGTCCACGGCCTAGGCTGGCCAGGGGCCAATGTCCGCCCACCCCAACAGCCAAGTTTATGCTCAAGTCCACAGCACCAGCCAGCATAAGATACCACCTCAGTGAGAAGGTAAACAGGCATTCAGTGCACTTCTAGTCATGTCCACAGAAAAGTCTGCAGATGCAGACAGTGTTGGTTCTTTAGTTATAAACATAGAGCACTGAACCCTAGAGTCAGATACAATTGGCTTTCAAGCAAGGGTGACCTTTACCTTTACCTAATCTTATTTAATTACAGGCCATGCTTTCTAATTATGCCTAATAGATAACTTTTACTTATTGGAGATAGCTCTCAAGTAGATGTGATGGTTTGAGACTAGATAGGCAAGAGGTACGAAGGTTGGGAAATATATAGAAACAGGAGTAGTTGCTGGCAGAAGTATTAGTGTTTTTATAAAAATAGCAGATGTGGAGGGAAAGGGTGCCAAGACGACTAACATAATCTCAGTGGGAAGCCGCTGGCATGTAAATGTTAACGACCCAACAAGGCACCATGAAGAAAGACGTTTGCTAGAAATCCAAAAATGTGGATGAGGTTGTTGAGAATAACATTCCCAGGGGAAGGAGCTGGGGGAAAGAGAGTATCTAAGAAATATGAGCAATGCAAGCACTGCCATGTTTAAGGTTTAAAATGTTTGGCTAAGGAAATGAGAATTTATATGTCATTAAACTAAAGATAAATTCAGAGGTCAAAAAAAATAGTGTCAGAATTCTGAAATAAGCAGAGAGGAAAAAGCAAGGTCATAGCACATAAAAAGGTATAGTTGTCAGATCTGATGAGCTGGAATCTTTATTTATTTATTTGGATATATTTATGATCCCAACTATTTTGACAGCAGAGGTTAGGTACTGTTTAAATCTGTGTAAGTCAAATCACAATTGTAATTTAACATCTTAAAAGAGCATCCCAAGATATTAGTTAGAAGCACAACTTGGTGACATGGTTATCAGAAAAACAGAATGGGGAATTTCTCAAATATGGTGGCACTTTCTTTAAGGCTGGCAAGTCTCAGGTATTGAGTTAGATCTTACCAAAATTCATAGAGACTTTATACACATGGTTAGTCGTGACAATAGTTCTCTCTCTCTCTCTCTCTCTCTCTCTCTCTCTCTATCTATCTATCTATCTATCTATCTATCTATCTATCTATCCATCCATCCATCCATCCATCCCAGGACATTCTTCTTGGGAATCGGATATGGCACAAGAAGAAGAAACTAATCGTAGGGAGGCTCTTTGTAGTACGTAATTTCAAAAGTGAAACAAATAATTGATTGATGTTGATGGCGGTTGATTAATCATGTGGCTCCATCCATCTCTTTATAATGCTATCTATATAGCACACAATCTCAAATTAAAAAAAATATTGATTTGAGTGTCCAAGTTTTTTTATTTAAACAGCATTTTAATAAGAAGTTTGACAAATGTTAGCAGATCAGCCCTTTTGGCAATCTAAAACCTAATAATATAGTGGTTTATAGTCATAACCAATATTTGATTTGTGCCAGCCAAGAGGACAACATGTTAACCAATAAAACTGTTGCAACTGTGGGGTTGTGTGTTTTCTTTTACACAACAGTTCCCCAAATGTGAGGTAAATAAGTTTATATGGGCAAGGGAGCCATCAGTAAAAAGTCTGGCATTAGTAGAGGCTGTTTTCATTAAAGCAAAGACAAGACTGGATACAGTCCACTTGAGTATATAGAAAATATGATATATCTTCCCTATAAATGAAATAACACTACACCTAGGAATCAGCATATGGCACTGGTAATCAGTGATAAACCAAGGCAAATAAAAACAATAGCTTGCCACACTGGGTACAATTATGAACTTCATATGAATATCTAATGTACTACACTGAGTAATCAATGTATGGGAAGGAGATATGGAATTTTGACAGTTGGATTGCAGAATGATCCTAAACAAAAGCAACCAGAATTAATTACTCATGGATTTAACAAAGATTAATCCTAGGTAGATGTGTACAGGCTTGCGGCTTTAAAAGCCAATTAGATGACAGTTGTAGAGAATAGGTATGCTGGTGGCTTGTGGTCATGACTAAGTTAAACCTCAGAATACTGCCATCTAGAACCGTGATGGCAAACCTTGGCACTCCAGATGTTCTTGGACTTCAATTCCCAGAAGCCCAAGCACCTAGTGAATCCACACAAATGGGTTTACTGAGATTCATCCAGCCCACGCTGCCCTCGTCGTTCCCAGAAGTGGAAGTAAAATGGACCCATTCGAGAATTGAAGTACAAGAACATCTGGAGTGCCAAGGTTCGCCATCATGTATCTAGAAACACTACTTGTTTGGGTTCTGTGATTGACCAGACTATCAAGGGACAAATTCCTGCTGGTAGCAACTCATTTTCCATTTGTTTTGCTGACATGTTCTTCTTCTCCAGGTTCAACCAAAACTTTTCACGATTGAGTCTTTCCATCTTTTTTTTTTTTTTGGGGGGGGGGGCTGCCAAGGAATCTTGGACTAAAATGGAATAAAAAAAGTAGTTTTTCCAAGCTTTGCAGAATACATATTGATCGAAGAGTGGAATGGTAGGGGATAGATCTTGCCTTGCTTGTGATTTTCTTATAAATACTTGAAATAATTTGCAAACTATTATACTTAATTTGTTTCCCCTTCTTTGTTAAAATCTTCTACTATGTTTTCACAATTATACTAGTCAGGAAATGCAAATTATGTTAGTCATGAAAAACGATGAATGTTTCTGACTGCTTTATTGCTTTAGAATGGTTTTGACCAACGTCAATAAATCACCATATCCCCTTAATATTTTAATAAGAATGTATCAGATTCTATCCTGTGTTTCCCAGTGTTGGGACAGACACATTTGAGCTCACCAGACCTTTGATTTAGCCTAGCAGTCTTTTTCTTCTGTACTTACAACCTCCAGCTTCCATGACCAGTCACACACCTGACCAGAATTATTTCAGTGCATAGTTTTCTTTATTTGCACTTTCTAAATCTTGGCTCATAAACCAATTATAAGCAATCTCCCCAGATGTCTAGCTGTTCTTTGGCTCGTCACCTCCAAATATGTATTAAATCTTGGCTCTGAAGTACTCTTTTCTTTCCAGAAATCCAGATAACCTCTCTACAGCATTCCTTTTACTGGCAGGATTAAATAGTCTGTTCCTGTAGTCCATTTTTTTTCTGTTTGGGTGTTGCAGCTACTTTGTCATTTCCTTTAGAAGGTACAAGCAGTGGGATCTCACCAAAAGGAAATCAGTAAAATCACTGAAATCCAAAAAGTATATTAAAAAGACCGGGTGCGGCCCCCGATGCCAATTCATCCAGTCTGCGAAGCCCTCATCGCTCCTGGAAGCAGAAGTAAAACATGCCTGTATGGGTGCATTTTACTTCCGCTTCCAGGAGCGATGAGGGCTTAGTTTGGGCACCACTGGAGTAGACTGTACAGTCAGCAACTCAACGCCGAGTGTTGGGTGGCAGTTAATAACCTGACTCCCTAAAGGAGCCAATGACTATTGGCAGATGAGCCCCTTTTGGTGGGGTAATGATCCCCCTCAGTGAAGAAAATGCCACTGGAAACCATCATATTGGGCCCAACAGCAAAGTGAGCTGAGGAGGAACCACGTCACTATTTTGATTCCCAGTGGTAATGGAGGTGGAAGAGGCTGTGCCATGGCTGTGAAGGAGCACCTTGTCAATATCCTTAGACTGTGGCAGTCCATTGCAGTCCCGGGGTCAAATCCTACATGTCTCATTTCATACTTTCCACAGGAGATGGCTCTGTGATCATAGTGTGTGGGTCACTTCCTGGCAAGCTGGGATCCACCTTAAACAAATTCATGCCAATGGCATTTTCCTGGGTAGCAGCTGATGATGACCTTCACTTTATTTCAATGGTAGGAATCTTGATTTATCTAATTCTTCATAAATTTGAATGAGATTGTAATCTTCCTGGAATCACATTTTACTTAAGAATCCACACAAAATTAGATGTCTAGTGTAGGCAATCTTCTCTGAGCTTCAGCTGCTTGCCCTGGGATTTTACAAAATGCCTCCATTAAAATAGCTCCGCCAAAAGGCCAATTTTTAACGTTAGCAAACATGGTTGTCGCTTTTCTAAATGTAAATAATAGCTTTTGGAGGGTGGTAAAGAACACAGTATGGGACTGTGGTGGCTTAGTGGTTAAGACTCTGAACTTGATGACTGGAAGGGTGGCAGGGCAACAGTTCAAGACCTGAGTACTGCACAATGAAGTGAGCTTCCGTCTCTGTTCCAGCTCCTGCCAACCTAGCAGTTCGAAAGCAAGAAATTGCAAATAGATAAATAGGTATCACTTTGGGGGGTGGAGGGCAGGGCCAATGACACACCAAGCAGCCCTCAAAACTGTGGCTGACAAATCTGATCCTCCTAATATCTGGACATCAATTTCCAGTATCTAGGGATCATGACAGGACATTGCCAAACTAATCATAAGCTTCCCCAGTGTGTTTTTGCAGGGAAGAAAGCTTTACGGAAAACAACACTAGCAAAGGTTTTTCAATGGCAAAAATAGGGAGGAAATAAGGAAGGTGAGCTAGCTTGGAGATATCTTTTAAAAAAAACCCACAGATATAGTTAGAGCACCTGATGCTGAGAAAAATTGCACCTGATGAAATTACTTCTACCATTTAACTTCCAAGGCCATAGCACATAGTTATAGAAATCCATTTCTAGAAGGGACAATCCCACAAGTGGTAAAGGAAGCATACTTGTCATTTGTGTGATCTCTGGAATGTAAATGATTTCCTCTCATGCCCAATTCCAGGCTCACACAAAATATAGCATGTGATTTGTTGCATAGACAGAGGAAGTTGTATAGAATTCGAACTCACTAGCCCTAGAAAATCTCCACACACCCAATGTTCGTGCAACTCTTCACCTTTGAAATAGATACCATACATCACTCAGAGAGTGTTGACTATTTTATAGAAGAAGTCTTCACTAGCTGAAAGAAATGTGTGACTCCATGTAGAGGACAGCTCTGGGAAGATTGTTTCAAGGAGAGGATACTATTCCAGACAGAGCACAAGACTGATTATTTCTAATCCAATAAACACCATATGAGTCAGCAGCCTGGTTCAGCATAAAATGGTTCCTTACCTCGTGAAATACTCCATGTGAAAAAGAGGTCATTACATTCAAAAGGATGCCAAATTGTTTGAATATGTCTCACTGCCTTAAGTCAGGGTGGGCAATGTTAAGTTATTTGTAGCAGCTGCACAGCAAAGTGGGTATGTTTTAGGCAATTTTATGTTCAAATGCAAATCTTTCAGTTCACCTCTTTTAGCCTAGCTAATAAACACTCTTGAACTAGATATGTGAGAGAAAGAAATATATAATTTACTCACAAAATGAAGGCAGAAGGTACATGTGCTCAGGAGTCTTGGTGACATTGGTTTAGAAAAAAGTAAAGTCTTTCTTCCAGTCATGTGGCCTGGAAGATGGAGGAGCTCAAAAGAACATCTTTCTTCTTTGAAAGGCAGAAAGCAAGAGAGAAAAGGCCAGACCAAAACAAAGGCCTTAACACATGCAAATAGGGTCAGGTGAACTCTGAGGGAGGAAAGAACCTTTCTCATTGTAATTACAGGCAAACAATGCAAAACAACTTCCATTGGATCAGGGTAGTATTTCCTATCTCTCTCATTACTGCATGCTGGGGTTGCACTAGAATACTCAACAGGCAACTGTGGCCCTTCAAAAGATTTTGAACAACTTCTCCCAGCAGCATAACCAGTATGAGAGATTATGGGATCTACAGATCAAAAACATCAAGAAAGCCATAGTCACCCACCAGCACTCTATATCTTTGCTTAGCAGTCCTATACTGAAAAAGCATTTCTGGTCATGATCTCTAGCCCTACCATGATATAGGAATTTGAGTAAAATTGAGTAAACTCCAATGTTTTTATGATTTATGTGTGAAAATGAAAGTAATAAAAATATTCCAGCAGCCCTTCATAGTCTGCTTCTTGATCATTCTACCAGATGTTTTATAATGCTAGACAAAAGACCATTTGCTCCTTCACCCACCCCAACCCCAAGAGAAAAGAAAGGTTTGGCTATGATTCAGAAGCCTCCAGGTTTCTGATTCTATAGTTCAGGAACATCACAGCAGTTGCTGAAAAATTTGGATTATTCACAGACGATCCCTTCCCTATTTTCTTTGTTGACAAAAATAATAATTAGTCTTTCTCCTCTAGACCTGCTGCATATTTACTGTTAGAAGGAAGCCTCACTTCATCAAATGAACTGCCTTCCAAATAAATGTGAGCAGGACTGCAGCTTTTGAAAGTTATTAAACACATGTTATTAAACACATGTATATTTATTTCATTTAACTGCCCCAAAGAGTCTGGCCCAGTCACTGTTCTAATGGGAAAATTGTCCCAGATATCTGTTCTGAAGTAGTCCCACAAGGAAGAGTACATATTTTTACTACACTTCCAGGAAATGAAAACAAGCAAAATAACAAAACAAAAATATGTCTAAATTTTACAACTGTTTTGGTCTGCAAATATTTTATAGCTCCTTTATTATTATTATTATTATTATTATTATTATTATTATTATTATTATTATTATTATTATTATTATTATTATTATTATTATTATTATTATTATTATTATTATTATTATTATTATTATTATTATTATTATTATTATTATTAACTCACATTTATTATCCTGCCCCAATCGGGTAAACCCGACTCTGGGCGGCTTACAACATGAATTTAAAATCACAAGTAAATCTGTTATGATAATAGCATTTAAGATCTCAAAACCTTAAAATTAAAAGATTAAAACAGTGCAGCAAATAAACAAAGCAAGAGTGGTGGCTGTCCCTTAAATAAGCCAACCTATGTGGGATCCCGTGTTACTGGGCCCCCATACATGCTCCGCCAGCCAGGTCTTCAAGCCTTTTCGGAAAGGCAGGAGCTCTGCCTGTAGGCGCAGCTCAGTTGGAAGGAGGTTCCAAAGGGCCGGGGCAAACACAGAGAAGGCCCTCTTCCTAGTGCTAGAGAGATGAGCTTCCCTAGCCAATGGAATAACAAGAGAGCCCCTCCAATCCGCCCTGGTGGGACGGACAGACGTTCTTAGGGTGACGCGGTCTCTTAAGTATCCTGGCCCACTACCATGTAGGGCTTTAAATGTAATGACCAGCACCTTGAATTGCACCCGGAGACATACTGGTAACCAGTGCAGCTCCCGGAGCAATGGTGTGGCACGAGCATAACGCCCGCACCCCATCACTACCCGGGCCGCCGCATTTTGGACCAGCTGCAGTCTCCGGATGGTCACCAAGGGCAGCCCCATGTAGAGCGCATTACAGTAATCAAGTCTGGAGGTGACCAAAGCATGTGTGACCATGAGCAAGGCGTCCCGGTCTAGGAGGGGGAGTAACTGGCGTATTACACGAAGTTGTGCAAAAGCCCTCCTCGCCACGGCTGCCACCTGTTCTTCGAACAGTAGTCGTGAGTCCAGGAGGACCCCCAGATTACGCACCGGGTCTGTCTGGGGCAAAGCTGCCCCATCCAGAACCAAAGCTGGTAACTCCCGAGATAACACAGGGCCCCTCACCCATAGCCACTCAGTCTTGCCAGGATTCAGCTGTAGCCCGTTGTCCCCCATCCAGACCCTCACAGCCTCCAGGCACCTGGAGAGGACTTCCACCGCACCGCTTGGGTCCCCACGGGCCGAGATGTACAACTGGGTATCATCTGCATACTGATGATACCTCACCCCGTGGGAACGGATGATCTCTCCCAGCGGCTTCATGTAGATGTTAAATAGGAGGGGAGAGAGTACCGAGCCCTGAGGCACCCCATATTGCAGGGGCCTTGGGCTGGAATTCTCACCCTCCAACCATACAGACTGGGTCCGGCACCTCAGAAATGAGGAAAACCAGGACAACACAGTGCCCTGGATCCCCAAACCTTGGAGCCTTCCCAGCAGGATACCATGGTCGACGGTATCGAAAGCCGCTGAAAGGTCGAGAAGAGCAAGGACAGACGGCTTCCCTCCGTCCCGCTCTCTCCAGAGATCATCCACCAATGCGACCAGTGCGGTTTCTGTCCCATATCCGGGCCTGAATCCTGACTGAAAAGGGTCCAGATAATCCGCTTCATCCAGGACATCCTGGAGTTGCTGCGCCACTGCCTTTTCCAGAACCTTACCCAAGAAGGGCAGGTTGGACACTGGACGATAATTAGTGAGTACCATAGGGTCGAGGGATGGTTTTTTCAGAAGGGGTCGCACCAAAGCATGTTTGAAAGGTGCTGGAAAAGACCCCTCCTTTAAAGATAAATTTATAATCGCCTCGACCCAGCCACCTGCCACGGCTGTAGATGCTTTAATCAGCCAGGTGGGGCATGGATCCAGTGCGCAAGTCGTGGCGCGAACAGATCCAAGAAGCCTGTCCACTTACTCAGGGCCAACTGGATCGAACTGATCCCAGATAACATGGCCAGACTGAGCTTCGGTCAACCCCAGCTCCATACGGTCCACGCCGAGATTAAGCTTTGAGCGGATCTGAGCAACTTTCTCCGCCAGATAATCAGCAAAAGCCTCAGCCGACCCCTGCCAACCAGGGCCCGACCCCTCTTTATCAAGAAGGGACCTGGTCACCCGGAACAAGGTCGCTGGGCGATTATCTGCGGAGGCAATAAGGGCGGTGAAATATTGGCGTTTCACCACCCCCATCGCCACTAGGTAGTCTTTAATAGCAGCTCTAACCAGTGTTCGCTCAGACTCACTCCGAGTCTTCACCCAGCGGCGCTCTCGACGTCTCTTTGCCCGTTTGAGCTCCCTTAGTTCTTCTGTAAACCAAGGGGCAGATCGAACCCTACAAGCGCGGAGAGGCCGTAGTGGAGCGATTACATCCAAAGCTGCCGTTGCTCTCTCATTCCAAGCATTGACAAGAGCTTCAGACGAACTGCATTGCAGGTCAAGAGGACAATCCCCCAGTTCCCTTTGGAATCCTTCTGGATCCATTAGTTGCTGGGGGCGGGCCCATTTAATCGGCCCTGCCTCCCTACGGTGGAGTCTCGCCCCCAGGAAGTCAAGAGTCACCAGATAGTGATCTGACCATGGCACAGGAGTGATGTCTAATTTTTGTAATTTCAGATCACTCTGCCACAGCTCCGACAGAAAGATTAAATCCGGGGTGTAGCCACTGCTCCTGGTAGGACCCTGAATTACCTGAGTCAGGCCCATGGCTGCCATGGAAACCATGAACTCCCGAGTCACCACTGAGTCAGACCCCAATGATGGCAAATTGAAGTCCCCCAGGACCATCAGCCTGGGGGCCTCCAACGCCAGCACTGAGACCGCCTCAAGGACCTCGGGCAGGGAATCTGCTACCTTGCAGGGAGGCAGGTACATGAGCAGGATTCCCAACTGACCCTTAGGGCCCACACACAGGAGCAGGGCCTCACAACCCGGAATTTGTGGAGCCGTGGCCCTGGCGACCCCCAGTGACTCCCTGGCTACTACGGCAACCCCACCGCCCCTTCCCCTCTCCCTAGGCTGGTGCCAAATACCGAACCCGGCTGGGCATAATTCCGACAGAGGAACCCCATCCTCAGGCACCAGCCAGGTCTCGGTGATGCATGCCAGATCAGCCCGCTCCCCTAAGATGGCGTCTGAAAGCAGGGGAGCCTTATTGCAGACTGATCTGGCATTCACCAGCAGCAGCATAAGAGAGGGGTCACTCTTGACTGGCTGCTCAGGACCCAGAGATGTAGCCGGAGGGCCAGAACAAGGGACAGCAACCAAACTTCTGACCCGTGTTCTCCGAGTGCGGCCCGCCCCTCGGCTCCCGCCGTAACACCCCATGCCCATCACTACACCAATTTGGGCCCCAAGGAACCCCCCAGGCCCCCCAGGCAGAGTCCGATCCCTACTTCCTGGCTGGTCGAGTCTTTACATGCTAGAACAGTGGTGGCCAAACTACGGCCCATGGGCGGGACCAGGCCCGTGGTGCCAAATAATCTAGCCCACTCCACCTGCACCGCTAACAGAAGTGGAAATAGAATGAGCCCTCAGATGTATAAACGCTGCCAGATGTGGAAGTAAAACGCACCTGTCCCTATGTAAACACTGCCACAAATGCACCCATGGCTGTCATAAATGCATTTATGACAGCCACAAATGTGTTTTACAGTGGGAGTAATCACGTGGCTGGCCTGCTCAATCACATGACTGGACAGTGGCGAGAAAAGTTTGGGTGTCATTTCCCCCCCTGCCACACCATCACTGATGTGCTGAATAGAATTATTTATTTATTTATTTAAAAAATATGTTATTTGCTTTTGTGTGAAGTGCCTATTGAAAGGACAACTATAGACAATTTCTAGATTAGCACTATAGTAAAGGTAAAGGTCGCCCATGCTCAAAAGCCCTTTGTATCCAACTCTAGGTTTTGGTACTCATCTCTGTTTATAGCCAGAGAGCCAGTGCTGTTTGTGTCTGCAGATGTTTTCGTGGATGTGTGGCAAGCATGACTAGTGTGTGAAATGCTGTTTACCTTCCCACTGAAGTGGTACCTATTTATCTACTTGCCATGTCTTGCTTTCGAACTGCTAGGTTGGCAGGAGCTGGGACAGAGACGGAAGCTCATTCCATCATGAAGCGCTTGGGTCTCAAGCTGCCAGCTTTCCAGTCATCAGGTTCAGCATCTTAACCACTAAGCCAGTGCAGTCCCTTTATCACTATACATAAGGCAAATAAAATATGTTTTAATTAATCTGAGCGATTAAGTGTGTTAGCAATGGTCTAGCTGACTAAAAAAGAAATCCACTTCCCCTGCTTTTCTCTTATAGAACAGCAGGGGAAGAATTCAATTTCTGGCTATTCTGAAGTGGTTTGCTTATTAAGTCACTTCATAATACTGGAAATAGGGGCAGCGGTAGCTCATTGGTTAAGAAACTCGCCTTGTTAGCTGGAAGGCCAGCAAGTTGGCAATTGAAAACACGGGTACTGCATGATGGATTGAGCCCCTGTCTCTGCTCCAGCTCTTGGGGACATGAAAGGAGCCTCATTTGGGCTTTCCCGGAGTGGAGTTTCTCCCACAAAAATCCTTTCAACCCAGAATAATTTCTGACATGAAATTATTATTACTGGAAATTAGGCCATCTGTGGTCAGTATACCATTTGGCTGCAACAATCACATCAAATGCCATATCATTCTTCCCTTCAATCTCAATCAATTTAGATTGCACTAGACTCCTCAAGAAGGCCAATGCCGCCCCACCCTATGATAAGCAAGGGATGTAGATTTGTTTTAATCTTTCTGAAGAAATGTAGATGGACTTGCTTAGTGAGGAAACCACATTTTTAATGATTATACATTTTTCTATGGCCTTTCTCAATCGCAGCATGCACAGCACATCACTGACTCAATGCAGATGGCCATTTCTCTCTGACTCACATGACCTTGACTTTAATAGCCCACCATCACCAACTTACATCACTAAGAAGCCATGTCAATTTCATCTGTTGCCAAGTCCTCAAGAGACATTCCAAGAACAGTCCTAAAAAGTCACATTGCACAAATAAAGAATTAATATCAATTTAGTGTTAGACCTGATTCATACAACCAGGAAAAGCTTTATATCTTTTCAGCAGGATGCATGATGTTCAAACAGAAGAATGTAACCCAATCCCGCCCATGTACACACATGATCAGGCAACTTCAGAATAAAATAAGTTGCAAAATATTTTTGCGACCAGGCCATAAAAATATTTCCAATGAGGAAAGGAACACAGTGTAGAGATGTATATGGTAGAAATCTACAAAGCTAGCCCTCTAAGCCCAAGCTTGGAAAAATAATACTGAATTTGATTTCTTGTTTTTTGCAGACAATCTCAAGTGTGCAATTTAACAACAGCAACACGAAGACTACTGCTACTGTTGCTGCCCACCCACCCCCTGCTAGTTTCTATTACAATGGCAGCCACAAATTATAACTCCCTACTGCAGTGGGTCTGGAGGCTACAAAGGATTGTGTAGAGATTACAGTGCTGCTCTTACATATAGGGCTCAACAGTTCAATCCTAAACAAATAAACCAGGAAACCAAAGGCACGGGGGTGATAGAATTAACAGTTCTGCTTATAACCATGGTGGAAATATGTAATCAGGAGAGCTATAGGCAAACCACATGCTATGTTAAGTCTGTAATGTAAAACTGACCCCATTGTTTTTCTTTAGTCATAAATGAACATCTATACCCCCCCCCCCAAAAAAAAAAATCTGGATCAGAACAATCTGCAGGGAGGTTGAAAGGAGGAAAGGGAATTGTCATTTTTGTCAACAGATTGTAGAGGATACATGTCTGGAAATATAGTAGATTTGTGGAGGATTTAAACTTTCCATCCTCATAGATGGTGGTTCTATTCCAAAGTGGGTCTCTCTCCACTTACTTGTGAATAAAGAAAAATGAGTCAGCTGCTTGTTATGTTATTATGTAGCATGTAGTTTAACCATTAAATTTTAATTGAATTGTACCCAGTGGTGGGCTGTCAAAAATTTTGCTACCCCACCGTGGGCGGAGCCAATGTTGTGGGTGGAGCCAATGTCATGACATCATGGGTAGAGGCAACATCATGATGTCATGATGTCATGACATTGTGGGGGGAGCCAAATAAAAAAATTCAATACAAATTAAATAAAAATACACATTAACATTAAAATAATCAACCCATCCATCCACCCAAAACACAAATCAACCCACTCACCCCAAACACAAACCTGTCACTTACCTGGCCTAGGATCGGGGAGCAGGCACTAGACAGGCAGGCAGGCAGGCACTAGGCAGGCAGCAGGGAGCAGGCAGGCAGGAACTGCAGCGACACGGCAGCAAACCGCGCTGTGGCAAACCGCTGCAGTGGTGCAGCAGCCTAGTGGTGCATGGCGGCGTGGCGAGGAAAGGCTGCCACCACCGCTGCCACTTCTCCAGGCGCTGCCGGTGCCCTTCCTTTCTGGGCAGCTAAAATGGCTGCCTGGAACTGCGCATGCATCAAATGGCTGCCCGGAAATACACTTCCGGAGGGGGGCCAGAGAGGTGACCAAGATCCCCTCCAGATGGGCGCTACTGGTTTGGGTGAACTGGTCTGAACTGGTAACAGCCCATCACTGATTGTACCCCATGGTTCAACTCACAAACTGCCTCGAAAGAAAATAAGGGTCTATCTGGACATGTAGCTCTGATCAGAATGGCAACCGACCCTTTCACTGTAACTGAACACTTCCCCTGATTGTCTGCTAATGGTCAGGGAAGTGAAATCATTATTTTATATTGCTGATGTGGTTTCCAAAAGGGATTGGAGCCATGGGTCAATTGGCAGTACACAAAGACACATGAAGATTTTTTTAAACAATTTAAACAAAGGGATACATCCCATCACCAATGATCTAGAAAATATAACAAAATTATTTCACTTCCCTTGAATTTTTGTTGATAATCAGTGAATGTTTTCAATTTCAATTTTCTGCCAAAGTTGCTTTCAGAAGTTGACACTGGAAGCAGGGTTGACCGCTGAAATGTTCCTGTCACCCTGCTTATTCAACTTATACACAGAACACATAATGCGTAATGCAGGGATGGAGGAATCACAATTTGGGATCAAAATTGCTGGAAGAAACATCAACAATTTGAGATATGCAGATGATACCACCCTCATGGCAGAAAGTGAGGAGGACCTAAAAAAGCTCCTGATTAGGTTGAAAGAAGAAAGTGAAAAAGCCGGCTTGAGACTCAATATCAAGAAAACCAAGATAATGGCAACAGGCCCTATCAGTCCCTGGAAAATAGATGGGGAAGAAGTAGAAGCAGTGACAGATTTTACTTTCCTAGGATCAAAACTCACTGCAGATGGTGACTGCAGCCATGAAATAAAAAGGCGACTGATTCTTGGGAGGCAAGCGATGAGAAACCTGGGGAGCATAGTGAAAAGTAGAGACATCACATTAAAGCTGAGCGCAGAAGAATAGACGCCTTTGAGATGTGGTGTTGGAGGAGAGTTTTGAGAGTCCCCTGGACAGCGAGGAGAACAAATAGGTCAATCTTAGAAGAAATCAATCCTGACTGCTCCTTGGAAGGTCAAATAATAAAGATGAAGCTAAAGTACTTTGGACATCAAATGAGAAGAGAGGATTCACTTGAGAAGGCCTTGATGCTTGGAAGGGTCAAGGGCAAAAGAGGAAGGGGACGGCCCAAGATGAGATGGCTAGATGGTATTGTGGAAGCGGTGGGCACAGAGCTGGGCGAGTTGAGGGGGATGGTGGAGGACAGGAGTGCCTGGCGGATGGTGGTCCATGGGGTCGCAGAGGGTCGGAATCGACTGTGCAACTGAACAACAACAACAATGACATTCCTATAGATGGGACCACATCAGGAAAGTAGAAGCTCCCACTGGTGGCTGAAAAGGTGTGTGTGTTGTGTGTGTGGAGTGGGTGGGTGGGTGTGGATGTGACTGGGACCTATCCAGCATCTGACTTGTGTGGATGCTGGAAAAAAAGGGGGGTTAGCCCACCTGCAGAGAGCAGACTTAACATTGGTCTGGTTGATCTCTGATTATGTAATGGCTAGTCAAAAATTCCCAGTATCTAAGGACTGAATATTAAAGCCAACTTATTCGAAGGAAAACTGAGTTTCCTCTTTTTGGCCATGTTGCAGAGAAGATTTTAGGAAGTGTAATAAAAAAAACCCAAGGATTTTTGGTGTGTTCAAGAGGCAAATGATAAACTTCAGAAGTTTTGCTGTGTTGCACTTTCATGATCCTAAATGCTTTCATTATTATGATCTGGGCACGGGGTACACAGAAATAACCTCCTTGAAGATTGTGGTATTTTTGAACCATAATCGGGTGTACCCTTGTGTTGCCAGCTAATCTTTCTCACACTAGGTCTGGCAGAGGGAACTGCAGAATGAACTCACCAAAAGGTGGCTTCATTTTGGCAGTTTCACATCTGGCCTAGACACAGAAGAAGAACCTGGGCATGAGTGATAGCAAAAGTCTTGTGGTTCTGAAACTGAGGGAATCCTAAACTTGATTTTGGAACAGTTTCCAGCTTTGTCAGCAAGCTGATTTACAGCATCCCACTTTTGATTTTTTTTTTTAAAGTAGAAACAGATCAAGAGTTCTTCAGGCAAGACTCGAGCTTCCAGATACTGAATCCCCACTGAATGTACAATTGTGCAGCATTTGATGCCCCTTTGACAATCAGGAAGGCAGCACTTAAAGATTTAATAGGCTTAGAGTTAATGCTAGAGTCTACGGCCATCTGCTTGCATCCTTTATTTATGACTGCCTTGTTTCAGTTGGTTTAGCAAACTATACATGAGAGAATTTACCGAGATCTTGGCAGCACGGCAATGCTTTTGCCAATGATCTGAATTTTTGCCAACTTCATAGGTCACCTCTCGCCTCCTTTCCTCCTCAGTCTGCTATGATACCTGTGGGAGTCCTTGTCAAATAGTTAATTTGGAGCTTTTTCTTTGGAATGTGCTTTATCACACACCTTTTCTGTGCCAAGACCTTTTATGGACTCCAGAACGAATAACGTGCCATATGCTAACATGCTTACTTGTTAAATTGCTTTTACAAGAGAGTGCATATTTCGAGCAGCACAAGGTAGGATATAACTGACTAAATAAATCCACAGTATCTTTATAAAAACACCAGTGAAGGTGCATTTGTTTTCTTTTATAATTTGCTTTGCCTCTACTCACCTTCTTGGTTTAGTTAGCAAATAACCTGGAAAACTAGATTAAAATAATTCCAGATTATTTAGATTTATCACAGGTTGTTAATGTTAAAATTAAGTTTTAAGTTTAAGATCCATTATGCAGCACTCAGGTATCGAGACCGACCTTCCAGTCTCCAAGCTCAGCATCTTAACCACTAAGCCACCACAGTGCTTACATTTTTCAGACTGTTATTTGAAACAAAATGAACTGGGTAACTTTTGTCCACTATTCAATTTAGGACCGACCCTACCATTAGGCAGAGTGAGGTGGTTGCCGCAAGCAGTAGATTTTGGGCACAGTGAAAGGGCAGGAAATTTCCTTCCTTTAAACTGAGATTATTGTATTTTTACCCTCAAGGATAAAGGGGGAGGGGGGAGATGATGAGGGATTTTCTATTTTAAGTTTAGAAACAGATGGGTTGGCTTCCAGTATTGTTTAATCTTGATTTGAGAGTGTGGGATGCAAATTTGCTTTTCTGCCTTCAACCACAAAATGTCTTATGTTAGGCCTGTTTCAATTAAATGTAATACATGGCTCCATAATCTGGACATCCAAGAAGGGAAGGTACAAACTAAATTTATAGTCTGGATGCACTTTCAAATAAGTACTGAAGTAGAGTTATTAAGCTGAGTTATTACCTATTGCTTAAGTACAGAAACAATATGAGATAGATTCCATCCTGTCTGTTTGTTTCTGCGGAGAAAACAGGTTCTGCCACTTACTTAAGTTTGTGTTTTGATGAGACAAGGTGCCCAGGACTGACGTTTTGGTCGCTCTCACCAGGAGGTGCCCTTGGGAATACAGTAATTCCAAGGTAGCACCACTGACTGCCCAATCAAGAGTGAATAGAGCCACTCTAGTTTGATGAAGGAATCCCTTCCCCACTTTGGTCACTGGGTAAGAGAAAGGTTTTATTAGGAATTAAAAGGGGGCATGTCCAGTTTGGGAGTGCTGCCGTCAATTCCCCACAAAGGAAACCAAGGGGTGTCTCCTCACCTTAGAGAATTTGTAGGTGTGTGGGTGTTCACACCCCTTGATGGTTTAGGCACATGGCTAAGCCTCTCAGAGGAGTGACCCACTGATGTGGGTTCAAGAAGCTGATTCCAATCAGAAGGTTGTTAGATTTTTCAATGCTCCGCAACTTCTGCAACAGCTATCCATCATCTCTCCTTCCAGAACCCGGGGTTTCCTGAGTCCCAATATGCCTCCAGGAGTGCAGATGTTTTTATGGTAGCGTGTTAAGTGGAGAGCAAAGGGTGCCTGGCTATGCCCAAGTTGAATCCAACTCAGTAGATTTGTAAAACTCAAGAGCTTTATTTTCCAAGATGCAATTTCATAAAGCAAAGCAGAACGATACTTGTGAAAAGAAAACAGTCCATTGAGATATTCCAAGTATCAAGGTCCAGATATTCGGGCAGGGTACATCTCCAAGATAGTATCCAATCAGCCCCAGTGGGCTACATCCTGCCTCTGTTCCCTCCAGGGAATTTGGTCCTGCTAACGAGAAGCCTTTCAGCACTCAGTCAGAGGACTAGCTAGGTGGTCAAATCTGGCCCCTTAAATAGGAAATTGGAGGGCTGCCCCTCCCTGAGGAATCCATGATCTCATGGGAAAGTTTAGATCAGGGAAAACACCTGGGCTCCCATGATGCAATGCGATTTCACCTCTTCCCCTTGTCCTATGGCCTCTCATCCTGGGTATGAGAAGTCGAAGGGCTAAAGGTTGAGAATGAGGGGTCTGCTTCCCTTGATATCACTTCTGGTGTGGAGAACACCTGGCATCTTACTCAGTAATGGGATGTTACCGGTTCGGGCCGGTTCACCCGAACCGGTAGCACCCATCATGAGGTGTTCGCCGGGGGGATTTCGTAGAACCCCAAGCGACTGGTTCGGTCACCTCCCTGGTTCGGGCTGAACCCCTTTCTGAATTTTTTCCCCAGGAAGCCAGAATGGCTGCCCGTAACTGCACATGCATCAAACCTGTATTTGATGCATGCACAGTAAGAAATAGAACTGCACATGTGTCAAATAGAGGTTTGCCGCATGCACAGTTATGGGCAGTCATTTTGGTTGCCCGGAAAGGAAGCTCAGGCAGTGCTTAAAGTGGCAGCGGCCTTTACTTGGTGCGGCATGCCACCAGGCCGCTGCGACGGTTTCCCGCTGCTCTGCCGCGCCACTGCGGACAAGTCTTCTGCTCCCGGACGAGTCGACCGACCCAGGGTAAGTGACCCAGGGTTTGTGTTTGGGGTTTTTTTTTTTTGGTGTGTGTTTGGGGTAGGTGGGTGTTTGGGTGGGTGGGTGTATTTTGATTTAATTTTTATTTTATTTATTTCTTTATTTTATTTCTTTATTTTATTTCTTTATTTTATTTCTTTATTTTATTTCTTTATTTTATTTATTTACGGGTTTGTGTTGTTGTTTGGTTGGGTAGGTGGGTTGAGAGGTGTGTGTGTGTGTGTGTGTTTATTTTAATTTAATTTAATTTAATTTTAAAAAAAAATTGGCACCGCCCACAGCATCATGACATCATGACATTGGCTCTGCCCATGAAATCATGACATCATGATGTCGGTCACACCCACAAAATCCGTGATGTCATGGTGTGGTAGTAACAAATTTGTCATCCCATCACTGATCTTACTACAGACAGCTGGATTACAGTTACCTTAGCAATCTGAACACCTCTAGCAAAGCAAATTACTGTGGCAACCCTAGGATCATGACAAAGCCAGTGTTAGGCTAAGGTGGTGGAGATCATCAGACGACAGTCGATAATCTGATCTATGGATCTGCTCCATGTGCTATGACAGTGATGTCAAACCTTTTAGAGGGAGGAGGAAAAAAGCAACAGTGTTTATGCCAATAGAAATGGCTGGGAGTGCCACATCTGGCATGCATGCCATAGGTTTGCCACCACTGTTCTATATGAAAGCTGCCAAAATATGCCAGATTGTATGCTGTTGTAAATGATCAATTTAGGAACCTTACAAATTCGAATGCTCATACAAAGGGGAAGTACAGAAGAAAATATAATTGTGAAAGATATGACATGTAAAATTTATAAAATATTGGAGGCAGAAAAGCAACAAAATTATCTTAAGTTATTATGGGAGCATGATCTGGGTGAAGAAATAAGTTGTCAGAGTTGGAAGAAAATATAGGATATGCAAATTTTAAAATCTATATCATTAAGGATAAAGGGGGGAAAGTATACGTTGATTTGGAGATAATTCATGAAATTTAATCAAATAGATAAGGAATATTCAGCATTATGTTGGAGAGAATATCAGGAAATAGGTACCTATTTTCATGTGTGGTGTGGATGAATTGAGTTTTGGCAATAAGTTTTTGAGGAGATAACTAAACTAAGTTTAACAGTATGTACTAAATTTGTTCTTTTATCCATTTATGACAATGTCCAGTGTAACTGGTCAAGTAAATAAATAATTTCAATTTTTTAACCACTGTAGCTAGAAAATGGAGAAGACTTTATATTTTCAAATAAAAGAATGTTACAAACAGGTTTGGAAGGAGACTATTAATGATGTGAGCACCCATCATCTGTCCCAGCTACTGCCAACCTAGCAATTTGAAAACAAGAAATTGCAAGTCGATAAACAGGTATTGCTTCAGTGGGAAAGGTAACAGAATTCTGTGCACTCCAGCATCTAGTCATGCCTGCCACATGACCACAGAAATGTCTGCAAGTGCAGATAGCAATGGCTCTTTGACTGTAAATGAAGAGGAGCACCGCCCCCTAGAGGCAGACACAACTGGCTTTCAAGCAAGGGAGGGCCCTTTACTAATGTGTTACGTTAAGATTAAGAAAGGATTGTTGAAGTAGAATACTTTCAAATATATTTGGAGTAAATGCATAGGTCATGTTTTGCTAATGGGGATAGGGTAGATACCACCACAAGATTCAAATTGATGCAATTTTAAAAGTGAAGTCAAACCTCACATAAAGAGTGCCTCGCTTAAAGAGTAACTCGCTTAAAGAGCAGAATTTTCTCCGAATGTTTGCTTCGCTTAACAAATAAAACCAACCAAAAACTCGCTTAACAAATAAATCAGGGTTCGTAATCCCCCCCACAATTGGTCACTTTCAATGGTGTTTCACTTAAAGAGCAAACACTTAAAGAGCAATCCTATGGAACGCATTATGCTCTTTAAGCGAGGTGCAGTAGTATTATTCTTATGTTCGTGTCTGCCTTTTGCAGCTTTTGAAGTTATATTTCAAAGACATTTAGGGGAAAAAAAGAAACCGGAAGAGGAATGATCTGTTTAGAAACATTAAATGAGATATTTGACCTATAAACCCATTAAAGAAGAGAGAACTATAAAATGTCAGTCAGGTAGTCTGGTTTAATATACCCTCTCTCAAGTTTTTCATTGATTTCCCCAAAAGCTGCTGGCAAAGAGAACAGAACTACAAACAATGTAGCAATCTAATGTTCTTGTGCCAAAATTTAAATGCTGAAGGAGTAGTCCAGTAGAATATGTATTGAATTATCTGCAACGATACCAGAAAGATTTAAGTTCATTATCAGTTCTTTAAAAAGGTTGAAATTATCGTAGATTCTAATGCAACACAGATCTACATGCTTCATGCAAAACAAATACAAACATCTTTATTAAGGGAGTTGATTCTGTTTAGAATAAAACCAAACAAATCTTTGCTTCCTTTTGTAATCCATGTGGGAGTTGGATGCTGGTTGTTTCATCAAGAGCCTAGTAAACAAACTTTTTATTCCTATTCTCTAATCTATTTTGCCTGGCCTAAAATGTCTAGCATCTGCTGGGCTGTATAAAAAGGTGAAGGTCAGTTATAATAAAAATCCCCCTGATAAACATATTTAAGGAGTAAGATATGCAGTCTCCTTTCTGCCTGTATTGGAAACATGTATTTAAAAGTTCAGGATAGGAGGGGGGGGGATTAAAACTGTGTGTCTAGTTATCTTCTCAAACATTTACAAATAACACTTAACTCTACACATATGACTTGAAAAAATAAGAAAGGTCTTCACGTATATTAATGGATCATTGGAAGAATCCACTGTAAATCTCAACATGGTGCAGTGGTGACCCTGGCCATCCGATAGCTACGGTGGTGATGGTGGCTGGATTCCCCCGACAGGTTCAACCATGCCACAAATGTGTCAGCTAGTGGTCCAGAATGCTTCTACATTCTGGGACCACAGGTCAGCAAAGTGGGGTTGGGTACTTGGGCAATGCACTTGGCCAGTGCATTGTTCTAACATGACCAACTTAGACATGAGCCCAGCCAGGTGTGTTAAAATGGTTAAAGGAGCATTGAAAACACGGGCCTCAGTCCCCTGTGCACCAGCAGAACCTGCTATGGCAGCAGTAGGACCTCCTGATGGCAAAAGGCCACTAACATCTTGTGGGATATAATGCTTCGATCTACCACGTCAAACTAGATATATGAAATATGGATCAACCACGTAACCAAGTAAGTATTGGAAGAATCTGGCTTTTGTAAAATTCCAATTCTTGTCAGCTTCTGGAGCAACATTTAGTTATCAATACCACATTTTATTTGTGAAAGCTAACAATAAAAATATAGCAGTTAGTCTTTAAAGTGCTACAGTGTTTTTATATTGCTTTCTGATATGCCTGAACCTCAGACCTACATGGCTATTGTTCCAAAACATTTTATTTGATTATTATTTATTACTGTAAAACAAGGGTGGAGAGACAAGGGCTTGCAGGATATGTTTGGTCTTTTTTACATGAACCTTACAGACCATAATGGAATCCACCAAAGAATACAGTGATTTGTCTAGAAGGCAACGGTAAGACCTACCTAGCTGTGGCTACATCATTTCCCCTGGACCTCTGCATCCTTCCTAGCTGCTATGGATATGTGCCTGCAGTTGCACAGTCAAAGAAATTGAGATTTTTTTTTCTCTGCACAATGTATATTTGCCTGCTGAGATTTTAAAAAAAATCTGTGAGACAATTTTCAGAAAAGCATTAGCAACCTTCAGCTTTGAATCTTGGACTGTTCTCATGTTTTGAATGGGTTTAGAACTGGCAACAATTTTAAGATATGCCTTTCCAGCTTTCCACTCCCAATATTTCAACTTTAATAGTTTTCACTGCTTTTAATTAGATAGACACACAATTTAAGATGAGGCATCTTCTTCTTTACTTCTTCTTTTACACCCTTTGGGTGTTGATGGAAGACTAGCATCACTATCACTAATATTACTATCACTAATATCCCTATCACTAGTATTAATTCCCAAAGAAGATGTCCTGTAGCAGTTCTGAGCACTTCACTGCCTCCTTAGTACAGTATGTGTTTTCTCCTTCTATGGCTAATAAAATGAATATGTAATGTCCAGAAAAATATCCACTGAAAAACCATGCTTAGAAATTGTCATAAGCACATTGCTAGGTAAAAGGGTTTTTTTTAATTGTTAATAAAAAAAATCTTAATTTGATTATGCACGTGTTCTTTGGTAAGTGCAGGAATAGAGCTATGTATTAATTTGGAACTTTTTAAAATTGATTTCTCTTCTCCATTGAAAGATAAGTAGAAGAATAAAGTTTTTCCTCTTCCTGAAAATTCAGCTTCTTTCTTTCTTTCTTTCTTTCTTTCTTTCTTTCTTTCTTTCTTTCTTTCTTTCTTTCTTTCTTTCTTTCTTTCTTTCTTTCTTTCTTTCTTTCTTTCTTTCTTTCTTTCTTTGCTACAGACCAGCCTATCTGACCTTCAGATAGGCTGGGCTGTGTGTAGAGCTCCTGTGTGTAGAGTGGGCTGTGTGTAGAGTGTAAAAGTCTGCTTGTGGGATTGTAGCATCAGAGGAAGGAGAGAATACAATTTAGTCCTCCTCCTCTCAACCTGCTGCACTTCTCAAAAATCTACCCTGGAGAATCCTCTAGAAAAACATGCAAGGATATTGCAGGAAAAAAGGAAGCTGGTGAAGACCATCTTTTCTCTCTTCCATCCAGTGTAATACTGTGATGAATCTCAGTCCTTTTCATGAATAGAAGCAGCCCTTTCATTCATGGAAGGACAGATCCAAACACCTTTTTAAAAACTGGATCTTAAGATTTACAAACATATTGGGGAGGGAATAAAAAAGATGGGGAAAGCAAAAGAGAAAGAGAGAGAAAAAAACAGGATATGATAAAGTGCTAGGGATATACATTAATATAAGTTGACTATATGTCTGGAAAAACTTTGCTTGGATTCGATTTCGTGGAATAAATGTTGAATCACACACAGCTAAAGTAATAAGATGTTCCTGTCTTTGCATGATGTTTACACTTCCAATCTTGAAATATGAGTCTTGTTGGCTACAGTTAGAGTTCATGGGATCCAACTGATTGACCATCAGTCAAGGTTCTAGTCAGCAAACCTGACAATCCTAGCCTCTTTTAGTTACTTCCATAGGCCTCAGTGTGAGCTTTATAAACATACCATGTTCCTGGTAAATCTTATCTCCTTAGCTTGCATTGTGGAGGTGATAAAATATAATTAATGGATCAACTAGAGATACTTCCATTACTACTTGTAATGTGCAACTGTTACAGGTATGTGCTGTCAAGTTGCATATGAATTATAGGCACTTTTCAAAGGTTTTCAAGGTACTACATGAGATATTTAAAGTGCTTTCCTTACTGCTACTCCATTGCTCCCAATAAGCTTCCATGGCTGAGCAGAGATTTTAACCCAAAGGACCTGAGTTCAGGTATGTTGCCTTGTTCACTATATGACACTGAGTATCCCATCATGCAACTTCTCTGCCTCAAATAAGGGAAATTTAGAGATGGTAGACCCCAGACATTATCTTCTTCAATTTGTAACCCTTCCATGTTTTGTCATGACTTCCTTCAGCTTTCCTCATGTACTATCAAGAAAGGTAAGATGAAATGGGTGCAGTTGTGCCATTTAACTTGGCTCAAATGGTTAAGACGCTGAACTCGCTAACTGGAAGATTGGAGTTCGATTCCTGGGTACTGCATGACAGAGTGAGCTCTTGTCTCTGTCCCAGCTCCTGCCAACCTAGCAGTTTGAAAGCAAGAAATTGTAAGTAGATAAATAGGGACCACTTTAGTGGGAAGGTAAACAGCATTCCATGCACTCTGGTGTTGGGACACACCTGCCACAGTCAACGGAAATGTCTGCAGTGCTGGCTCTTTGGCTATAAACAGAAATGAGTATTGATCCCTAGAGTTGGATATGACTGGCTTTTGAGCATGGGCGACCTTTATCCTTTACCCTTACATAAAATTGAGAGATATCTCTATGATTAAGCAACTCCCCCAATACACAACATAATTTCTTTAGAGATACAGTGGTATCTGTACCTTGGCTCAAGTGGTTAAGACGCTGAACTCACTAACTGGAAGATTGGAGTTCGATTCCTGAGTACTGCAGGAATCGCTTAAAGAGCATAATGTGTTCCACGGGATTGCTCTTTAAGCGAGTTTGCTCTTTAAGTGAAACACCATTGCAAGTGACCAGTTGTGACTTCTGGCGGTGTGGGGGGGGGGAATTGTAAACCCTGATTTAGTTGTTAAGCGAGTTTTTGGTTGGTTTTAGTTGTTAAGCGAGGCAACCATTCAGAGAAAATTCTGCTCTTTAAGCGAGTTAGTCTCTAAGCGAGGCGCTCTTTATGCGAGGTTTTACTGTACATGCCCAAGCAAAAAGAGTTGCTAATTGATCTTGTGTTTAGCTTTTAGTGACTAATCAAATCACAAAGCTGAAAATAAGCACAATAAATGCAGGATAAATGGGTGAAGAAAGGCATTCTCTCTGACAAAAGGATCCTTTTACAACTGAAAGGGATTCTATTTTTTGAAAATGTGCTGAACATATTGATAGTTTGGCCTTCAATCAGTGATACTAAGAACAAAATAGTAACTGTAAAAGTAATAATTTAGCTTTTGAAAAAGTAATCATTTAGTAGCTGATGTTCTGAAAGTTCCAAATATTAATTATCTGGATTGGATATACAGTCAAACCTCACATAAAGAGCGCCCTGCGTAAAGAGTAACTCACTTAAAGGGCAGAATTTTCTCTGAATGTTCGCTTCACTTAACAAAGAAAACCAACCAAAAACTTGCTTAACAAATAAATTGGGGTTCGCAATCCCCCCCACAATTGGTCACTTACAATGGTGTTTCACTTAAAGAGCAAACTCGCTTAAAGAACAATCCTGTGGAACACATTATGCTCTTTAAGCAATGTACAACTGTATAAGGCTTTGGAAAGCTAATTGTACATATAACTGAATTTCTGAAAGGAAAGAGAAACCAGTCAAAGCTAGCTCCACTCAGCAAAATTTGTATAAATTAAGCTACAGTCAATATCAGCCAATACTGTACAATGCTTTTTAGACAATGTGAGTGATTGTTAAAACATTTAATCTGTTTTACATCTTTATTTTATTTGTTTTTAACTGTTTTGCATTCCATTTTGTGACTGATAGGATGCATATTTAATAAATAATAAGCAGAATATACTATACAGGAACATCTTTAAGAAATGGGTCTGTTTTCCTGGAGGCTGAGAGAATGAGTTTGAATGTGTTCTTTGTTTAAATATGGCACAGTCAGTTCTCAGGTTGCATCATCCTTTGTATACAGAACTGTCAAAAGCCAGAGTGCACCATGTCTGCAGGAACTTGTATCACTGTGGACAGTGATGCATAATGCCTGACTGGAATCCACACCATTAGGGTGCAATATCAAGCATTAATTGGAAACACTGACTAAGCTTCCAGCTTGCAGATATTTTGCAAGGAAATAAAATAAAAATATAAAAATGAGAAAGCTGTGGATATTCCCAAGTGGCATTCAGATTCTGCATAGATTTTCAAAAACTAGAACACTTAGGGTTGCCATAAGTCCCGGTTTTCCAGGATTTTCCCAGATTCAAGCTGTCCCATCTGGTTCAAAGAAAAACATGTAAAAGTCCCTGTTTCAAAGAAAAACATGTAAAAGTCCCGGGAAGGAGGGAGCAAGAAATGCCCATGTCTATGGAGGATTCCTTCTTCACATGACTACAAAGGGTTAAATGCATAGAGTCACCATTCCTAGAGAGGAAGGGAACACTGTGGATAGGAAGTGAAGAGTTGTCTCTCACAAAGGACCGACTCCAAAATAAGTCCCTTTCTTTTCTCCTTCCGGAGGGAAACAAGGACTCCAAGGGCTGCAGTTCCATTCTAGTTGGGTGGATGGAACAGCCCGGCATCTGGAGATGGGGTATAGCAGGGGCACCCTCCACCTGCCCAACATCACTTACAGTTCATCCCAGGGCAGCAAAATCCCCTGCCAAAGTGGATCGGTGCCTTGTAAAAAAAAAATTCATTGTGTCCTGTCTTTGAAATATGCTGGCCTGCAGCATTGAGGGAGTCTGGGAAATGTAGTCATTGCTGCAAGGTCCCGAACGCTGCAGATTTCAAAGCACTTAATCCCAGGTGGCAGACTTCAGTCTTGCAGAATCAACACAGAATCTTACAAGAATCTGAATATTATTATTATTATTATTATTATTATTATTATTATTATTATTATTATTATTATTATTATTATTATTATTATTATTATTATTATTATTATTATTATTATTATTATTATTATAATATTTGTATTTATATGCCGCTCTCCTTGCCGAAGCAACTCAGAGCGGCTTACAATGTTACAGTATCAATATAAAAGCAACAACATATCAATATAACAAATATAATACAGTCAATATAGTCATAAAAGCAAAAGCACAATACAATCAGAAAAATGCAATTCAAATCAAAAGAAAATACATTATGGTCAAAAATATACGATACAGCACAGTCTAGAAAGTCCTATCCCTAATAAATAATAAATAAACCAAATGGCTCCCACTACTGAAGACATCCATTAAAATTCAAGAATTCAGAGCCTAAGAACTTGTTTTTGTCATTGAACTCAAGGAAAGTTCCTTTTTACTAAGTTACTTTTCATGCATTCATGTGTATCTATGTGAAAAGGGTTGAGAAACTATGCCTTGTTTAGAGCACAGTTTTTCTCAATACATTCCAAAGACATTCCAGAGGGATGACAACACATGTTTAGTGCCCCTAGTAGACAGAAACACCTTAGTTAGACACAGAGGGTTCTCAAACTTATATTTGACCTACAAGTTTGAGAACCCTCTGTCTCTAACTTAGGTGTCTCCAGAGTTCAATGACTTCTGGTGACCGGTCATCCACCTGATCATCTAGTTGGGAGGGGTGCCCAGGAAGGGATCCAGCATGACCCAGGCATGATAGGAATCTGCCCCCCCCCCTGGAAAGACACCTGCTTGTGTCTCACTGCTTGTGAGAAGGGACTTGTGCTTAGAATCATACTCATTTCATTCACAAGACTTACAGATAACTTTTTGGCCTGTAATTTTTGTCTTGCAGATTTTGACTACTCTGAAAACTTTGGGCCTTAGCTTGACTTGATTTTGAGGAAAGCTTCAATTTTATAATGGGTTAGATGACTTCTGGGAGATTCTGCACCTCAAATCAAGCTTTCAAGCATTGTCTATTTCATGAATATCAAAAGCACAACTGTCTGTTGAAGCAAGTTTGTCTTTATTCAGAGGTATTGTTAGTTAATGCCATGCTTGTGAGAAATTGGTGTTACCCAAAAATTTGGGGCCCAGGTACGTTTCTCTGGCAGAGGTGTTAAAAAAACCCAAGAACTTACAACGAGACAGGTAAATCGCTCAAAACAAGGTGATTTATTGGGAGCACAAGCAAAGGAAAGCTATTCAAATTTATAGTCTGGCCAGACCTACAATCTAAACAGCTACCTTCCCTCAATCGTTTTGAGGAGAAACCCTCTCGTGATCTCTGCTCACAAAATTTGGTGAACAAAAGATAACCCCCACCCACCTCTAAGGGCTTATATCTGCTTTCTAGACTAGCTTCTAGGTGACAAGGGAGAGGGGATTGAAACTGGGAAAGAGGAAAGGCAATTAACATATTTTAATTACATGCAAACATAAAACAAAGGCAGCTCTGAGGTCAGAGAATTTAGTTACACAAAAGCGGCAGATTACAGCTATTGCTAAAAAAACCGGTTGTAGAGAGTTTACATTAGGTCAAAGGAGCATATTTGTGGTTGACAGGAATATCTCTTTGTTCTCTGGAAGGCAAGACCGGCCAGTCCATCTTCGTTTGCATCAGCTTAATGTGGTGTGAATCTGCTTGGATGAACAGGAACAGATTAAGTAAATGCCTGTTACTTAAGTAAAGAGAAAAGTTTTAAGTTAAGTGGTCCCCAGGGTGAACTCCAGTTAACCTTTGTACCTTGCCAGGTGTGTGTGACTTGTCACGTCCTCTCTTCCCCCTCCCCCTGATCAATTTTGGGGTTCCATGGTTCTTGTGTTCCCCACAGAATTTTGCTATGTTTATCCTTGGGTCAGTGTTCTAATCAATGTTTAATTGAACTTTAATCAAACCAGAGGAATGAGTCATTCAGCTTCCTTTGTGAAGGAATGAAAAGGAATTTCTGCTTATCAGGACACCCGACAAACCGGTTTTCACACCCTTTGACCCAGTACACAATGGACCTTATTTTTTTTACATTCCTTGCCAGAGTCTATTGACTATTGGGTAATCCCCCTTCCTCCTTGAGAGCATTCCAATCGTATGATTTAACTCCTGGCTTCTACCTTATTTTCCATGTGTGTGTGAGTGTTGTGATTTAATAAACGTTTTGATTAATTATAATGCTTTATTCAAAATTTTAGGTAACACTCCTTCCCTTCTTCTCTTAAGATCGACTTGCCCAAAGGGCAGTCGCGTCTTAGGCTGAGCGGGTCCTGCACGGTGTCTTCAGAGATTGCAAAAGGGGCATACACACCAATAATTACAGCAACCCCAAGTCCCGTCATGAATAAATGTTTCCAACATCTGGGAGTAGGCCAATTAGCCAATTCCCCAGTGAAAACCCAGTGTTTTACTCTCAGTGGTGAGATTGTGGATGGTTTCTTCTGCCTGCTTGCTGTTAAATTTAGGCAGCACATCCATTTAAAATAAGGGGGTTGTCCAAACTACCAAATGAACATCCTAACATTCTATACATTCTACACATGTTTAGAAATTTAAACTAAAGAAAATACAGGAACACAGTTTGCTAGCAATACTTTAGAGAGAGAGAGAGAGAGGTAGAGAGAGAGAGAGAGAGAGAGAGAGAGAGGGAGGGTCGAGAAGAAATGAGGTGGTAGGAATACTAATAATAAAAGACATGATACTCCTCCATTGAATTTTAGACATGCTCTGGAGCACTGTCATCCGTTCACTTTTGGGATCCAACACAAGGCTTCCACATCTTTAGGTTTTCCTGTAGTGAGGGAGAGAAAACACAACACATCTCCCCAAAACCCTCCCACATTTACTTTTAAACTTTATTCCTTACCCCTGGTAACAATAAACGACAACCACTCATGTTTTCAATGTACTTCCATTGCATTCACTGTTCCCTATGGATTTATGTAAGGGAATTCCTTAAGATTCCAGGTTTAGTAGGAGAAGAGGGCTTTTATTGTGCAAACCCCATACTTACTCCAGAAGCCACTAATGCATAATCCAATTGCAACTGTGAGTGCTTTTTAGAGGCAGGAATTTACCTTCCTGGCCCAAACCAATGTAAACCAAATTAAATACTTTGAGCAAACAATTGTTTCACTCCCATCTGATCTGAGGAAGGTGCTGCTTCCCTACCAAATTCAGCCTCCCCCTCCCCTTTGTGAGTCTGGGAGTCTCCTAACTAATTTCTAAACTGGCCTCATTGTGAAATCTATCTGTTTACCTTTACCCTGTTTTCCTTCTGGCATCCTGTATAATAAGAATGAGGGTTTAACAAACGCACTGCAGATGTTTTTGAAATAACTTTATTGTTGGAGTTGCAAAGCAATCTTTATGGTTCAGTTTCTTTAACTAGGATTCTTAACTGGGGACGGTGCATAGGGACGCTCAAATTTCCTTAAGATTGTGCACTTAGTAGGATGAGAGGAAATTTCCCATGTGCGATGTTCCAACAATCTTCAGAAGCCACTCACACAACACACATGCAGACAAGACAAAATACAGCTATACAATGACAGAACAGACTATGCAGGGGCAGGGCACCTCTCCTGCCTTCCTTAAGGGAAATTTTGACAGGGAGTTTGCCCAGAAATAAAAACATTTAGCTTTATTACTTTTGACTGTGCAGCCATTCTTTGTGATGTTAAAGGCTTACAGCTGCTCTTAAGGAGCAAGCTACTATGTGCTTATTTATTTACTATGCAAAACTTCTCCCACCTTTTTCCGGAACTCTTGTTGCAAGGTCCTGGGTTTGAATCACAATTTTTAAAAGCATTTTTTTTTTCAGATCGAAAATCAAATGCGCTTCCTGGGGCTTTTGCGATTCAGTTAATTCAACCCCAGTACATGTGTGTATTGAGCCACATTATACAAAATCAAATTTACAGCAACCATTTCAGAAATGCATATGTTTTCAAAAGGTTTTAATAGGTTTATGTTCAAATTAACTTTTCACTATGGAGCAGCAGTTTCCTCCTTTAAAGCAATTCAGACAAGCAGAGCTTTGCACAGACATGATTCCAAGTTTCCAATTTAAACTTATCCAGATTATAACACATGCATAGCCCCTCTGTTTAAGCAAGTATCAGATTATACAGGACAATGTTCCATTTCCCTGTGCCACACATTAAAGGTTCCCCTTGTTTAATATCCATCCATTATTTTCTACTAGGCCATATCTCCTTTTATTTCTGAAAATGGGTCTCCACGTGCCATATTTAGAGACTGTTAAGGTATACACCAGACAAACCAAATTCTGAGTTAGCATGGCCCTTTTAAGATGTGGGCCAGATTTTCAAAATACGGTTTTGCATTTTAGGCAGATGCTTCTTGGCCCCCCTTCCCACAAAACTGGGTTCTCAAGTGAGACTCCAATTGTCCTTTTTCCCAGGGTAAAAGACAAGCCAAAACCTCCATTTCCGCTATCTTCATGCCCTGCCTTGGGACGAGACCTTGGGCCACCCAGAACTCCAGGATTTGCTCCGAAGGCTTTCTTGGGGTCCCTTGCCTATCTGCAAGTTTTCCAATTCAATTATAATATTGCCAGGTTGAGCTGAGCACTTTAAATGAAGCCGGGTAAAAGGGTGTTTGAGGTGATTTGCCTTCTTGCATTGATATTTTGTGCAGGCCAATTCTGCCTGCTGGGAGTACCCTAAATTTCATCCATATGTGGGGCGTATGGCCAGGTAGCAAACTTATGTTTCAAAATTAGCCTTTCATCAGATGAGGCTCCTTATTTCATATTTGTCAGCCTTGCTGGGACAGCAGGGTGACACAGATTAATTTGGGGCACAACGAAAAGGAAGAATAAGTCCCCATTTCTTTGCCAACTAGGGCAGTGGAATCAGAATTTGGGTGGGGCAGTGCATATGCCTGTAATCTTGGACAGTATGCGACTTTGCTTTTTTTAGTGGCCAAGCTTAGTGGAAGAGGAGGGAGGGGCTGCTTTCCCCCCTTCAGGCTATTGTGAATGGAATGTTTTTTTTTTCTCAGCAGGAGGCAATTTCTTAACCTTTCTGCAGTGCTACAATGTTTGCACTCTGCACATGTTCTATGGAAAGTCCGAATTTTTACTTTGGAAGCCATTTCTTTAAAAGCAAATGCATTTTCAAACACATATTGGTTGCAGTTGGCTTTGTATGGGAAAGAGGGACCTTTCTAATTGATCCATCCCAATTTCCAGCCTTTGCCAATCTCAAGTTTTTAGATATACCAAGCATCAAGCCAGTATATTTGTTTTGTTTTCCAATTAATTCCATTTTATTTGCTGCATTTTTCCACCATTTCTAAGTTCCAATTCTTTAATTTTTCAAGACCTTTATTGCTTGATCAGTTCAATTTCAGGCCTTATTTTAAAGCAGCAATGCATTTGAGCGTTGCTAATTCACTAGCCTTATAATACTTTTGCCATGTCCCAAATCTAAAGGACAACAATAATCCCGATTTATACATTTCCAATCTCTGTCTTAAAGTTTAAACTAGACAGAGAAAGGAATATTATCATTTTGTTATCCATACTTTTTATATACTTTTACATTATATTTACAGATCTGCCACATATCCAGCATGCATCAGGCCTGGGTACTCTTTGGAAGCATAACTTCTTAAGGATATGCTTCCTTCCCCTTTGAAGCCTTCTGCAGAGCATGATAATACCTCACAATGGCAGTTTAAAATTTCTAAGTTTCTAGTCCTCATTATTTACACATCACAAAAATGCAGGCACACATTTATTTCGTTCACACACACAGGGCCCTCACTAAATTCATTCATTCATCATACATGCATGCATATTTACATATATTACACATTCATTCCGTTTTCAAACTGTGTATTAGACCTCTTTCTTTCCTGCACTCGCTATGAAAGCAAGGGAAAATGCCATGCTTTCTCAGACCTTAAGGGCCATGTTTTACTGTGGTTCTCAGGAAGCTGGAATTACCTGCCACCTGGGCACAATGACTTAATCTTATTGCTAATCATTCTTATAAGCCATTCCCAGGCTGCCTCTTATGGCAATAGCCTGGGATTCTTCCAATTTGGGCTGCCCTGTGTTCGAATTGTTACAATTTAACAAATTGCTTTGACTTAATTGGGGCTATCCTTTTAGAAACAACGGACAAGTTACAATTTATATGGGTGCTGAGTTACATTAACCCTTTGTTTAATCTATGACTGCTGTCCCCTTCAAGCCTCTCAGCCTGAATGGATTGCAGTGGGCTCAAATTTTAAATGCTTTTCTGTTCTGGTTTACTCTTTTTCATTCTGCTCTATTTAGCACCCCCACTCAGCTAGCAGGGATGGATGGCAATAAACTATTCCTCCTTCCCTTTTCTCTTTTCGGCTGAGGGGTCCTGTTCTGCTTACTGGGTCCTAGCTTTCCCTTTTCCAACGAGTCCATTGAGATTGGCTCACTGTTTCAATTCGAGCTTTTAATTTTTACCTTTTTCTTTGATTTTATAGTGCCCAATTTTTCCTCATGATTTCCTTATTTCACTAAGGACGCCTTCCATCATTCCTTTCAGCCCGCTCACTCCCGCAACTCCAGGAACTTCCATCTGTTCCCAAGGTCCGATTTCTTCTACAACTCCCCTTCCCAACATGCCCCTCTGGGGCATGTCTGAGAGGTCCAGTAGGTTTACCTCTGCGGTTTAACCCACTGTAACCTGGGGGGGGCTGCAAAGTTACGGACCCCAGACTCTCCCGACTGGATTTGTTCCTTTTGCTGGCAGGGATGGTGGGCATCAAGGGCTGAGGGGGCGCCCCAGATTTACAAGGATACCATGAGCAGCGGGTTTGAGGAATTAAGGAGCCAGAAGGTGCAATGGACCCAAAACGGTCCTCTTCAATCCTCCTCAATTGCCTCTCTATACTTTGGGGGACCCCCAAATTTGGGAGGAGGATTAGCCTTCTCCCATTACAATATAAAGATTGCCCTCGCAAGGGTATCGTTCAAGGTTTTGTGGGTGCAGCCTCACGGAGAGCGCTGCATGTTCTGAGTCCCCAGATCTCCCCAGACTCGCTTCTAGCCTTCTAATAAATTCCTTTAGGTGCCTTAAACTTAAGTTGCCTTCTCTAGGCCAGGCGGGCCTCAGGTCCCTTTGAAAGGGGCCGGTCTTGGGTGCTTAAAAGTTTCAACCTCCATTTGCTCAATTTTAGACTTGGGTCCCACCAAATTCTTCCATTTCTTGAGGACATTGCTGCGTGGCGTCCCACCAGCCTTTTCCTCCTTCCAGCCCAGCCTGAACTCTCAAAAAGCTCCTCCCATAGCTTGCCTTAGGCCTAGGTCTTGGTGCTTACCGAGTTACCCCGCGCAGCGAACTGCCAGGAGCGGACCACACAGATTCTTCCTTTTCTTTTTTTTTTTCGTCTCGTACCGGGAATCACCCGAGCCTAGAGACTAATTTAACCCTGGTCTCACGGGATGACTACCTCCGGTCTTGACCAGGTCAGCCAATCCGCCACGGGCGCTCAGTCAATTACTCTGGCACCCCGTGCTTCTGTGAGATTCCTCAACGGGAGCGACCCGGCTATTGGAACTCAGCCCAAACCGTAAAGACCCCAGTGTCAGGTGATGAATCTGCCAACTGGACCCTGAAATTTAAACTAAATTGCTCACGGGTGGACAATTCCCGTTCTTGCTTTTCTAGTGGTGGTGAAACTCACTAGTGCCCAATCTTTTGTGCAGCTCAGGTCCGTCAAACCGTATCTGCTGCACCACAGGGGTGGGACTCTAACCCACAATCCCTAATACCCGAGCTGCCACTCGGTGGGAAGTCTAGTTCAGTAGGCTTTTTCTTTCTATTAAGTCCAAATGGCTATTCTGTAAAAAACAAACTAAAAAAACAAACGATTGAACTATCTTGGCAAGAATTTCAAAGGGACCCCAAAATCAAAATTATACATTACCGATCCTGAAGTTTTCAGTCGCAGAGACGAACCGCCGATGTGTCTCTCAAAGCCTGATTGAAGATTTCGAGTAGGAGGTCGTTCCGGATCTTCCTTTCCTCACTTTGTGTCCTGCACCTCTTAAGGAGGTTGCAGGAACCAGAGGCATCCCGGGTTTCGGCACCAAAAACTGTTACCCAAAAATTTGGGGCCCAGGTACGTTTCTCTGGCAGAGGTGTTAAAAAAACCCAAGAACTTACAACGAGACAGGTAAATCGCTCAAAACAAGGTGATTTATTGGGAGCACAAGCAAAGGAAAGCTATTCAAATTTATAGTCTGGCCAGACCTACAATCTAAACAGCTACCTTCCCTCAATCGTTTTGAGGAGAAACCCTCTCGTGATCTCTGCTCACAAAATTTGGTGAACAAAAGATAACCCCCACCCACCTCTAAGGGCTTATATCTGCTTTCTAGACTAGCTTCTAGGTGACAAGGGAGAGGGGATTGAAACTGGGAAAGAGGAAAGGCAATTAACATATTTTAATTACATGCAAACATAAAACAAAGGCAGCTCTGAGGTCAGAGAATTTAGTTACACAAAAGCGGCAGATTACAGCTATTGCTAAAAAAACCGGTTGTAGAGAGTTTACATTAGGTCAAAGGAGCATATTTGTGGTTGACAGGAATATCTCTTTGTTCTCTGGAAGGCAAGACCGGCCAGTCCATCTTCGTTTGCATCAGCTTAATGTGGTGTGAATCTGCTTGGATGAACAGGAACAGATTAAGTAAATGCCTGTTACTTAAGTAAAGAGAAAAGTTTTAAGTTAAGTGGTCCCCAGGGTGAACTCCAGTTAACCTTTGTACCTTGCCAGGTGTGTGTGACTTGTCACGTCCTCTCTTCCCCCTCCCCCTGATCAATTTTGGGGTTCCATGGTTCTTGTGTTCCCCACAGAATTTTGCTATGTTTATCCTTGGGTCAGTGTTCTAATCAATGTTTAATTGAACTTTAATCAAACCAGAGGAATGAGTCATTCAGCTTCCTTTGTGAAGGAATGAAAAGGAATTTCTGCTTATCAGGACACCCGACAAACCGGTTTTCACACCCTTTGACCCAGTACACAATGGACCTTATTTTTTTTACATTCCTTGCCAGAGTCTATTGACTATTGGGTAATCCCCCTTCCTCCTTGAGAGCATTCCAATCGTATGATTTAACTCCTGGCTTCTACCTTATTTTCCATGTGTGTGTGAGTGTTGTGATTTAATAAACGTTTTGATTAATTATAATGCTTTATTCAAAATTTTAGGTAACACTGGTAAAACAGAATATAATTGTCTAAAGCAGGGATTTTCAACTTGTGGCCTGTGAGCAGAATGCAACCCTCAGCACCCTTTCATGTGGGCCCCCCACTGCCTCCACTACAGTAGGAAGTGCCATGTGGTGGAGGAAGAGCAAAATGGCCATCCAGCCCCCAAAGCTGTCTGAGGGAGCATGACCCAGCCCCTGGCTTTAAAAGGTTGAGAACTCTGGGTCTAAAGCTACTCAGTTCCGCAGCTGACAAATAAAACACAGACAATCAAAGCCCTGTGTATATGATTCTGATTCTAAAGAACACTGCTGAGATGTTTATCTTTTGTAAAATTTTAATATTCTTTAGCTTATAGGTCCATTAGTAGAAGAGCTGATTCATCCTTTTTTGTTTGGTAGTTCTACATGGATCATACAAACCTGGGCTGTTTTCCAGAAAAGAAGATGGATTATATGGCTCATATGAAATTAGTAAAGCTACCACATTTCTGGCTGGAAGAAGCTCTCCACAGCTATAAATCCATCAATTTTCTGCACTGACTTTCTTGGAGAGCACATTGATACAAATGCTGGAAAACCAGAGTATGGAACACCAGCAAATCCAGATTTCATTCATCAACTATGTGGTGGCAACCTGGTGAAATCCCACAAATTGAACAGGAGTGAGATGATGATAGTTTGGATAAATCTCAGAAGAAAAAAAGCTTGCCAAGTTTGTAAATGTCTGTTGCCTTATTAAAGTATTGGCTGAAATCCTATTGTATTTATCATAGTGTAAAGTTATATCTATGGAAAATCATAAGGAGTTGTACCCAAGCATTCTTCATGATATGCCTGATTGTGCCATTGATTGCTAAATAATAGGGATGATTATTTGGGTTTGGATATATTTGGAACTCAGTATATATTTGGATGGTTATGAATATATCTGATACTGAATTTGATCATTCAGAATATTTTTAATACTAATTCCTAATATTTGGAGTCCAGTGCAATTTTATAGATTAGCAAACAGTGGGACTGCTCTCTTGCCCATCAGTTAGCATGCTCGATTAAGAGTGTTCTCTTAGACACTCCCTAATATGACCTATCCTCTGTTTTCCAATGCTGCTGGCATTTCCTGCTGGTATTCTCACTGTTTATAGCTCAACCAGCATGCCTTTTACAGACCCTTCCTAACAGATAGGCACTGCAAGTTGTTTATTTGTATTCTTTTTGTTTGGCACAATCACTGGGAAGATATCAGAGAATGTAGTGAAATCCTTTTAGAATGTTCTGCCAGTCTGTATGTATTTTTAGAGAAAAATGATTACAGTCATCATTGGTTGCTACTCATGTCCAAGTATACATTTTCCCCTATGAAAAATGCCATTGGCATAAATTTTTTTAAGGTGGATCCCAGCTTGTCATGAAGTGATAAATACCCTATGACCAGAGAGCCATTTCCTGAAATGAGACATGCAGGATTTGACATTGGGACCGCAATGGACTGCCACAGCCTTGAGGATATTGACAAGATGCGCCTTCACAGCCAATCCATTTGGCATGGCCTCTTCTGCCTCCATGACTGTTGGGAATCAGAATAGTGAAGTGGTTCCTCCTCTGCTCATTTTGTCATTGGGCCCAATATGATGGTTTTCAGTGGCATTTCTTCTGCTGAGGGGGACCATCACCCCACCTAAAGGGGCTCATCTGCCCATAGCCATTGGCCCCTTTAGGCAGTGAAGTTATTTACCACTGACCAACATTCACCATTGAGTCGCTGGCTGTACTTTGATATTACTCCTAGGAAGGTCTCAGGAGAATCTCTGGAGAAACAACCGGATAACTTTTCTTATTATTCCCTAAATGGCAAAAGACAAGGGGAAATGATCTAGTTTCATCTATTATTCCAAGAGAAGAGGTGGTGGAAGAGGAGGAAGATATTTGTCTGGTTGGTAAATTTCAGATGCACTTTAAAAGCTTGTATGAAGGGAGAATAGAAAAGAAAGAAAGCATTCAGAATTTCACAATTGCTATTAACTGCAAACAAAGCAAATCAGTAAAAGTCTTTTATACTAACAGTAATGAATTAATTTGATCATTGAGCTTTGGAATTATTAATGAAAACAATTACAGTATTATTTTTCACCAATCCAATGTTGCAAATTTTGGACTAAGGCTATCATTTGCCATTAAATATGAAATTTAAGGATGGATTATAAAGGAAATGAGTGTGTTGTTGAACAGACCACAAGTGATTCAAAATACAGTAAAACCTCGGATAATACTAAAATTTTGTTCCACAAGTCTTGGTGTTATCCAATTTTTAGTGTTATCCGGTGCATGTTAAAATCCTATGGGATTCATCGGATAACGTTAAAGCTCCATAGAGATATATTGTAACCGCATAGGCTTTAGCGGTTGTTATCTGATGCATCCCATAGGACCCTAACGTTATTCGATGCAATTCTCCCCCTCAGATTACTTAACGTTATGCAATTTTAGCGTCATCCGATCCAATCGTTATCCGGTGTTCTACTGTAATTGCAATTAAGATTCTTCAGGTATGTTTTCAGGTTGCTTAGTGGTAAAGGAAAATATTATTCGAGGCATTACTGTATAAGGGTTAGCCTCTTCATTCATTCAGCCATTACGAGTCTGACTGATATAACAGGAAGAAGGAAGACATGCATGCATTGTGTTTGAGACTAAGCAACAAGAATACAGGTTTTTCTTTGTTAATTATGTAAACAAAAGCATAAGTAGTCCCAATTAAAAGTAGGAACACTGGCTGACACCCAGTAGTAAATCACAACTAGAGTAAGCTATTGATTTGATGTGTCAACTAAGATCCATTTATTCAGCGGGTCTACTCCAGTTGTGGATTACTATTGGATGTCAGCCCCCGAATCAATTGCTGAATGATAAGTGAAAATGTATGCCATTGGCATTAATTCATTGGGACTGCTGAAGCTGAGACAAGCAGCTGCATTCAGGAAAGATTAAATGCTCCCTCCAATTTAATTCTGATATCATGCATCCTTCCCCTGGCTCCAATGGGTGGGAAATATACGTTTCCAGGACAGATGATTTTTTTGTGGTGTTTTGGTGTCAGGGGAATGAAAAGGTCTTAGGTTTTGTTTGTTTTTTGATCTAAGCCTATCCCCATCTGACCGATTATGATCCATCATGGTCAATTTTCTTCTTCTGATTTTGAGTCAGCATCAATGGCCACAGGGTTTTCTATGCCCACAGGGAAGGAAATTCCTTTTCTAAAGTCCTTTAGAAGCAAGATGTGCTCTGCTTCATAGCCTTTCATAAATGAAATCAGCATAGGTCACATAGCACACATGCATGCTCACATGTTTTGTTTACATATATCTAAATGGTTCAAGTCGCTAAGACACTGACAGGGAGGCAGCAGGTGAGCAGTTCGATACCAGGGTGCTGCAGGATGGAATGAGCTCTTGTTTTGTTCCAGCTCCTGCCAACCTAGCAGTTTGAAAGCAAAAAATTGCAAGTAGATAAATAGGGACCACTTCTGTGGGAAGGTAAAAAGTGCTCTGCGCACTCCAATGTCTAGTCATGCCTGCCACATGACCATGGAAACGTCTGTAGAAGCAGACAGCGTTGGCTCTTTGACTATGAAACAGAGATGAGCACTGAACCCTAGTGTTGGATACGAGTGGCTTTTCATCAAGGGTGACCATTACCTTTACCTGAGTGAGGGGACAGCTGGTGACAGGGCTTGTTCAAGCTGGGAGAGCTAAGCACTCCATCAAAAGATCAGGTTAAACTAGACCAAGATGTACTGAAGCCCCTTCAGGAATGGTTAATCAACAGCATTCAAAAACTGATCAAACACACATACACAGAGAGAAGCCCAGAGTCATTTATTCTTTCCTCAGAAGAACCTACTCTCTCTTTTTGTCTTTAAAATGAAATGAGAACCCCTCATCTTAGCAGCATTTAAAATACCAAAAATAAAACACCTTCCCTTCCTAATAAAAAAAAAGGGGGTGGCAAGTTGTCTCTGTTGCCCCACAGCTAAATCAGCACAGCAAACTGCATAAGTGTCAAGACTCAGCTTGACATTATTTGTATTTTCCAGAGTTATCTGTGATAATCATAAATCACCGATGGATGAAAAAATGCCTTTGAACTAGCTTGGGTCTCTGGACCACTAGCTAAGCTGGTTCAGTCAGAGAGAGGGAGAGGGAGAGGGAGAGGGGGGATCTCACTGCCAGGCGAGAAGAATAGTGGCCATAAGTCCTCTGTCCTCAACTGTTATTCCCTTCACATCAGTGATGGGATGTCCCCGGTTCCAGACGGTTCCCCGGAACCGGTAAGAACAATCTCGGAGGGTTCTCCGAGAGGGTAGCCCATTTTTAAGGCGTCCGGTTCCGGACGCCTCACCGAAAGAATTTTTTTTAAAAAAATTGTAGCCAAAATGGCTCCAATTTAGTGCGCATGCGCAGAAACTCAATCTGATGCATTGCGCATGCGTCAGATTGAGTTTCTGCGCATGCGCATTAAATTGGAGCCATTTTGGCTCCAATTTTAAATGTTTTTCTTTCAGAGCCGGAGCTGCACCTTTTCGGAGCGGCTCCGGCGGCGGCGGTGGCACCAGCCAGCCCTCAGAGGAGGGTACCTACCCCGGGGCCGCTGAGCCCCCACCGGAATGGGGGTGATGGGAGGTTGGTCTCACGGTTCCCCTGCCAGCGCCCCTTCCGAAGGCCCCGCACTAGCCTGCCTGCCCCCCTCGGGCGGCCCTGCCTGGGCGCAGCATCGTCATCGCTCACCGCAGTAGCGCTCCACCCCCACGGAACTCACAGCCTGGGGCAGATCGGCCAGCTTGGAAATCAGCCAGCTTGGAGATCCCCATAGCTGGACTGGGCTAGCTGGACCGGGCGCCCGTCGGGAGGAAGGACGGAGCGGAAAGACTGGCTGGGCAGCAGCCGGGAGCGCACCTGCACACGCGCGCCCACCCACACCCAGGCAGAGCCTCGCAGCCGCTCCCCTGCAGGGAGGCGCAGGCAGGCAAGGCTGCCTCTGAGCCTGTGCAAAATGCCAATCGCTCCCAGGGCCAGGACTGGACCGGGCGCCGGTTGGGAGGAAGGACGGAGCGAAAAGACTGGCTGGACAGCAGCCGGGAGCGCACCTGCACGCGCGCGCCCACCCACACCCAGGCAGAGCCTCGCAGCCGCTCCCCTGTGGGGAGGCGGAGGCATGCAAGGCTGCCTCTGAGCCTGTGCAAAGTGCCGATCGCTCCCAGGGCCAGGATTGGACCGGGCGCCCATTGGGAGGAAAGACAGCGCGGAAGGGCTGGCTGGGGCCGCAGCCTTCGGAGGAGGAGGAGGCAAGTAAGTGAGGGTTTTGTATTTGGGGTGGGTGGGTGAGTGATTTATTTGTGTTTTGGGTGGGTGGTTGTATTTTCGTTTAATTTTTATTTATTTCTTTATTTAAGTTATTTAAATTAATAACGGGTTTTTGTTGTAGCTGTCTGGTTGGGTGGGTGGGTTGAGTGTGTGTGTGTGTGTGTGTGTGTTTGTTTTTATTTTATTATTTTTTATTTTTGGCCCCGCCCACAACGTCATGACGTCATGACATTGGCCACACCCATGACGTCCGTGACGTCATGGCGTGGTAGTAGAATTTTTGTCATCCCATCACTGCTTCACATGTTTTATTAGAAAAACTGTTGCATGAAATTTAGCTTCAGCTTGTCAGACCATAGAGAAAGGTTTGTCTATGGAATGGATCTTTAAGGTGGTGGGCTCATTTCAAAATTTACTAAAGTGCCCAGGTTAATGCCATTTGTCAGAGCTATTTAAGTCACAGATGCTATTTATAAATAATTTAAAAAATATTTGTGTGGTCAAGGTATACAAGCCCACTCATGACATTATTGTTGTATGGCTTTTTACTTTAATGTGTAAATCTGCTTAGTCTATTATGTTGTCCTGTAGAACATAGCTTTGATAAGTCCATCTCATTATGTGGGCTTTGGAATAGGTAATATAGCAAACTATAGTAACACACTGCTATTTTAGGGCCATTGCCTTAACAAAATTCTGTGTGTGTGGCAGAAATCATGATTCCAGATAAACAGCCACAGAATACTACAGTTTCCTAGTTGTGCACTTTGAAGAATGCATGTTGGCTTATAGTGGGCCTGGAGCCTAAACTGCATGCATAGGAATATGAGGATAACTTCAGGACTCTCTGCTCAACATAGGGTGGCCTCAGGACCTAGAGGGGTGGTTTGGCATTTAAGTGTTAGCTCATTAACAAATGCATCACTGAATGTTTTGTTGTACATCTCATTTCTTCTTCTATCTATCTATCTATCTATCTATCTATCTATCTATCTATCTATCTATCTATCTATCTATCTATCTATCTATCTATCTATCTATCTATCTATCTATCTTTTTCCTTTCTTTATTCTTCCCCCGTCACAGCCATCAGGAAGTCTCACTGGCCTCTCACAAGTCAGTTCTACAGAAATGGTATGTGTTGTTACAACAGTGGAAAGACCGGAAATGAAGATTTATGTCCACAGCACCATCTGAAACTAGATACAAGTAGCCAGATCAAATGGCAAATCTCTCTGCTCTTAAGGAGACCTATACCTTTGATAAACTGTCTAAGCATGAAGACTCTGGTTTCTCCCAACTAAAGTCTCAACAATATATTGCAGGCTACTGTGGAAGAAAGCAGCCAATGAATTATCTACACTACAGAAATAGTGGTTAATCTAAATTAATTAAAAACAATGAGGTTCAAACCATTCCAGTCCCTCCCATTAGTCTTCATGTTCTGTTTTAAATAACTAGAGTTTACAGTTTCTGAGCTATGATGAACACAAGACACATTTTATTATTGTTATAGATGTGGTTTTAAATACTCTATTAGAAAAAAAAACCCTATTCAAATCACTTCAATAAACGTAGCCTTTCATATGTTCAGTACACTACTGACAACTACTGTGATGTTATGAATATCCCAAGTTTTAAGATGGTGGGAGTTGTCAATTGCTGAATCCTGACAATTGGTAAAACTGTTGTTTTTCCACAAATATCAGAAGCCCAGACTATAAACATAAATCTGCATGAAATTTATTACAACCCTTCCTAATCTTAAACTGCTGGGAATATCATTATATTTCCCATGCCGGAAATTGTAATAATGATAATTTGTTTGCTGTTGGTATGCAAAACAATTACTTAGAACAAAAGTTCTACTTCTGGTTCTTTTCATTTCCTTTTTATTCCTCAATAGCACAGTATTGAAAGGAGTGCATATTGTTTCAAATAATTTCTCACCATCATTTTTAGGAATGCATTTGTAGAAGTTTCATTATGCAGAAATAGCCAAAGGACAGGCTATACTCCCACCACTTCGCTTGGTCAATGCTTCTGCTCTTTCATTCTACATACCAATATGACAGAACAAAAAGAGAATGTCACTGTTAAAATATTGCTTTAGGCCTTCTAGGTTACAGCATAACAATCTAATATCTACTTGACTTACAATGTTGGGAGAAGCATTAAAGTCAAAAATTATGTACACATATAACCTGGGCAAAGGTTACTCAATGCCAAAAGTAACAAATCTCATGAGCTATAAAAGCACAATTCAGAAAAGGCATTTTTATGCCTGTGCTAAAATATGGCATGGTTGAAAATATTTATCAGTAATGTTATCCTAAATCTTGGCAAATATTTCGATGAAACTATGTAGCTGCTAGCTATTGCAACAGCTAGTTTCTGTATTCCTATACTGAAATATGTTATGGATAATCTGGAATTTAGCCTGATTCCTGGAATTGTTTATAATGGATTCTTAGAGATTACATAATGAGCACCTCACTTAAAGAATAACTTGCTTAAAGAGCAGAATTTTCTCTTAATGTTTGCTTTGCTTAACAAATAAAACCAACCAAAAACTCACTTAACAAATAAATTAGGGTTTGCAATCCCCATGCACCCCCCAGAAGTCATAATTGGTCACTTACAATGGTGTTTTGCTTAAAGAGCAAACTCGCTTAAAGAGCAATCCTGGGGAACACATTATGCTCTTTAAGCAAGGTACAACTGTATTACCTAAGAAATATAAATGACTACTGGGTCAGAAGCCACTCCAGATGTTTTGAATAGAACTCTAAACTACAGTTTTAATGCTGGAAGAATGAGTCTAATTTTTTTCTCAACTCATGTGTACCTCCTCCCAATTCCTAATTTATATTGTGTGAATCCTAAATTGGGATTAACCTTAACTATGATTAGTTAAAACAAGACAGCTTTAGAAAGAATGCCATGAAACTGGCTTGTTCATAAGCCCCTTAGTTTAAATAAATAAATAAATAAATAAATAAAGATCAATTGCAGTTTGTCCAGCTTTGAACAACATGTAAGCTAAGTTAGTCAAAAATGGAAGTGGACATCTTTGAACTTTCCTGAAGTTATGCCAGAAGAGAAATTTAGCAATGTTTGAGAATAAATGTTGTTAAATCTTATTTGGGGGGGGTTGATGCTAAAATAGCATTTTTTAAATCAATCTGAATTATTCTGGTTAGTCCAGAGTTTTTATGATATCATAATTATATTGAAAAAGTAGACATAGTTAGCTAAGTGCCATCATGTTAGAACCAAATTATAATGATCTCACAAAGTCTTGCAAGATTAGTAAGATATCGAAGAAATGGTGTTACCAGTTCCACTTCCATAATGAGTTTCCACAGCTAAGCAGGGATTCAAACCCTCGTTTACTCAGAATCTTAGTCAACAATTTTATTCACTACAATACACTGGGTGCCTAAAAGTTAGCATATCTGAACAGCCAGAATAAATGTATCCAGCTAATTTGAGCTAACCTAATTGGATTTTGTCTCTAGTTTATCTTTATCTTAACCTCTTTGGTACAGTTTTCTGAAAGTTTTTGATGTCTAACAGTTTATTCTTTCCTCCAGCATTCTGGTCTTCTCTTTTTAACATTTCTCTCTTAACTCTGAATTTATTTTTTTCCTACCAGCTAATCTCTATTCCACTTTCCTAAGGAAAAAGTTGTCATCTCCTTATTGATCCCTATACCCTTTCACCTCCTAGCTAACCCTTTGCTCATCTTTCCCCTCATTTCAGATCTGCTACAGGGGGGTAGTTGTTAACCCATTGAAAGGACTAGTAAATCCAGCCAACCAACTAGACTCCGCCCCACCCCCAATTTGTATTCCATTGTTTGAAACCAACCTACTGTATATACTGCTGATATAAGCTGCTTTGTTCCTTCATGTACAGTATTTCCTTAAATCAAATGTGATGTTTCCTAGGTGTCAATCCATGAGAATTTGAATTTATTTATTATTATGGTCGACAACAAGCATCTATCCTTGAGAGAGAAGAGTTGTAAATTTTATTTGTGTACTGTGCAATACAGTACACAAGCTGAATGCATCACAAACATTTTAGGAGTAATGAATAAATATCACTTGTTATGACAAAAAGTAACAACATAATCAGTCATTGTATTATTTGCAAAGTAATGTTTTTGTTCCATTGTAATTATAAAAAGTAATGTTTTGCAGGTAACATTGTTACTTGTAATGCATTGTTTTCAAACATTGTCTTGGAATCACAAATAGCAGAAGGAAAAATTTGGAGGTTTATCAAGCCCCTTGGTAGGTTATATCTGTTTTCGTTGACCACAAGCTTTGTAGGCTTGAGGAGAGTGCCAATGATCTATTAAGGTTAACACTAAGAAACAAAAGTTATCTGAGAAGAGACATTTTTCAGGCTTTGTTTTGGATGCTAAGATGCCAAAGGTCTTAAGCCAGGGCTTCAGATTTGGAACAAGAGAAAATGGGGTGATTAAAGTTAAAGGGCCATTTCTATGCTCTTTAAATGAAGAAGTATTTACTTAAACTGAAAGCTACTGCATAATGTTTTATAAGCCCTTTTCAGTAACTGAAATTGTGACAACTTCTCTCATAGTTATCAGAAACAGATGTGCAGAATTCCTGGAGGGGGCAACCAGGAATGCACAACATTTTACTAGTGCCATTTTTAATTTTAATGAGGTGTAGAGATAGCCCAAAATATTGCAACTCTTCTTCAGATGACTGTACAACAGCCTTTCAAGACAAAGAGCGAGCAAGAACCTTGTATCTCCCTCAACACCTGAAGGGATAAAAGAGGAAGCAAAGAAGAAGTGTCATGAAGAAAATGTGCTTGTTTCTTTTCCAGCATGCAGTTCAGATGAATGGTCACTTGGTGGGTGAGTGTAGGAATAATAACTTTTCTGCTTCATAACATTTCTACATTATGCAGTTTCATAGTCCTTACTTATCTTATTTAAAAGTGAAACTGAGTGAATCACAGCACAGCTTCTTATGCAGGCCTTTGGCAAATATAATGCTTGCTTCAGTGGTGGAATGTCAAAAATTTTACTACCCCACCGTGACATCATCACAGTGTGGGCGGAGCTAACGTCATGATGTCATGACATGGGCGGAGCCAAAGAAATAAATAATAAATAATAAAATAAAATAAAAATAAACACACACACACCCCTCAACCCACCCACCCACAACACAAGGACAGCAAGGAGGACAGCAAGGAGGCCATGCATATGCGCCAAGCACTGTAGGCATGCATACACATTGTACACCAAGTGAAAAGGTAAGCCCCGAAGGTGGTTCTTCCCAAAAGCTGCTACCGGTTCTCTGGGAAACTGGGAAAAGTTACTACCGGTTCTGGCGAACTGGTGAGAACCTGTTACATCCCATCACTGGCTGGCTGGCTGGCTGGCTGGCTTGCTTGCTTGCTTGCTTGAATGTATGCTTTGCTTACTAAATGTTTAGTAAGGAAAGGCAACTTTAGGCAGGAAAAATAAGAAAAGACCAGTCTTTTGTCATACAAATGTTTCACACAAAGCTGCTCTGCAACCAGCAGACACAAGTCCCAAACAAATTATCATCCTGAACATAGTTCATGTTGTTTACCAAGGGTTTAGTAACATTTTAGTTAAACAGAAATGCCACCATCTGAAGAAAGACACAGCTTCACTCTAGAAGGATGTGGCAAATTCACCAAAGGGCAGGGCTGATCCCAGTTTTACCCATCCCCCTCCTAGCCAAGGCGAATAAAAGTAATTCATGCTTGGAAGGGACCTGATTGAGTAGCAAGTTATAAGGAGCTGGCAAAACTCCTGGTAGCCCTGCCCTTCACCCCACATGCAGCAGTGGGCCTTATCCATCATTGGCATAGGGTGGTGTAGAGTTTAGAAGAAACTTACTTCTTTATTCGTGTCAGATTCACCACCAGCATATAATAACATACAAAGCTAAAATTAACACATTTAAAAACAAAAAAGAATTTAAAAGGGCTAGATAATATCTGCCCAATATCGGGCCACATCAATAGCATTTTCTCTTGCCAACATAAGGTCCTCATCAAATGCATGTTGAAGGGCATTGTGTGCATTGCATCATATAGGAGATAGTGTGAACTTCTCCGCATTCACACAGGCTGTCGTCTACAGCAGTGGTTCCCAACAAGGGGTACACAGCCCACTAGTGGACTTCAATTCCCAGAAGCCTAAGTCAGTACATTGGCTGATCAGTGCTTTGGGGAAATTACTTAGGCTTCTGGGAATTGAAGTCCAAAAACCAGCATTTGGGAAACACTGGTCTACAGGGAAAACCCGCTTTCTCAGATCAGCACAGGAGTTCTCAACCTTTTAAAGCCAGTGCCGGGTCACACTCCCTCAAACAGCTTCGGGGGCCAGAAGGCCATTTTGTTCTTCCTCCACCACATGGTACTTCCTGGAGTGGTGGAGGCAGTGGAGGGCCAAAGAGTCGTGTGGTTCTGCCCAGTTATCGGGTAGCTCCTTGTTTTAAAAGAAACTGTCCCAACACATTTTTTCCACAGAGGTAGGGCAGCCATTTAGGTATTGCCACAAGTAGGAAAAGCACCACAAAAAATAATAATAATAAAGAGAGAGAGAGAGAAAGGACATCGATTTGCATAAAATTTCCATAAGTTTATGGATGAACAACAGTATAAGAATAACTTTTGTTGTTCAGTCGCACAGTCGATTCCAACCCTTTGCGACCCCATGGACCACTGTCCACCAGGCACTTCTGTCCTCCACCATCCTCCTCAACTCACTCAACTTTGTGCCCATTGTGTCTACAATACCATCTAGCCATCTCATTTTTGGCCGCCCCCTTCTACTTTTGCCCTCCACCCTTCCCAGCATCAAGGCTTTCTCAAGCGAATAATGTAAATAGAAATTCATTGCTGCTCATTAAAGAAGAGAAGATTGTGACCAGACCTGTGAAGTCTTTTATCCAGCTACAAATGGTTCATGACAACATAAAGGCTCCCAGTCTGACTTTTTTTTTAAAGTGTCCTTACAGTCAATCAGGCAAAAGTTGGACAGGTCAGGCCTCCCAACAAACCAGAACCCTAGCAACAGGCCATACACAAAGTCATGTAGTTTGAACTTTGTTTTTCTTTTACAGTAAAAATATGAGTGAGGTAATATACACCTTGGAAGAGAGGTAGTGTTTCAACAAACTTTAATCCTTGCGAGTTTCTTGACATACATCATGTCTCTATAAAAACAAAACAAAAAGGGCTATTATTGATACAAACAGTCTGTTTCAAAGAGAAAAAATATCTTTCTGCAGAAAATAAATTGAAGGCAAGGCTTTTCTTCCAGATTTCTGTAGGCCAAGAAATGCTGGAATATATTCAGGACCCACTTCTGGTCCTTAAGTAATACAAATATTGTGAAGCCAAATCTTAGATAATTTGATCAGTATCTTATCATTTTGTGAAAGAATGCCATGTGAACTAGGCCAAATGCCCTACAGAATATATGTCAAAGTGACTCATAGGTTCTCCATACACTGTGAAATTAATAATAGAAACACTCTGTATGCATGGTTTCTGCTTCCACATATATGTGTCCGTGCATGGACATGTAGATATAAAATCCAGTACACCTTGGTAATGTTTTCACATTATCTTGAGACGGTAGGACTACATGAACAAGAGCAGGTTTCATGCAAATGGACAGAGGCATCAACACCTCTGGGTTTGATAACCATATTTTGAATATTGAACATTATTTTACTTTGTTTAAATAAAGAATTTTATTTTGTATTTTCCCATTTTATTTTATATTCTCTCTGCTCTAACCATTAGGCATTATGTTCACACAAGCATTCATATGTTACACACAACCATTCAAACAGTTGTGGGTAAATGACCATGGTCCCAGTGGTGGGATGTCAAAAATTTTACTACCCCACCATGACATCATCACAGTGTGGGCGGAGCTAATGTCGTGGGTGGGGCCAAATAAAAAATTAAAAAATATATTAAAAAATTAAATAAAAATAAGCACACACACCCCTCAACCCACCCACTACACAAACCCGTAAATAAATTAAATAAATAAATAAATAAAATAAAAATTACATTAAAATACACCCAACCCAAACACAAACCCATCACTTACCTGTTAGTATAAGTGCCTGGGCAGCACCATGTTGCAAGATGGATATGGTCATCCTACCATTTCTCTAGGATAATATTCCTTAATGTAAATGTAAAACAGCTGTATCTCCTTAAGGGTTCTCCAATTGGAACAGCAATTGGAACAGCACAGGTGTAGCTTATGGATGAGAGAACTCCAAGACTTTGCTTAAAAACCCCAAGCCAGGCCACCAGGCCTGCCAGCTGCCAGGTCTTTTTAGGAACTGTGGTAGTACGTCAATATAGGTAAAGGTATTAAATACACATTAAAATACACACAGACACACCACATCCAAAGGTGAGTCACTTACCCTGGGGAGCAGGCTATAGGGAGCTTCAGGCTAGCAGCTTCTCTTCCTCCTCCCCGCTTGGGAGGACAGCAAGGAGGCCATGCATACGCGCCAAGCACTGTAGGTGTACATGCACACCAAGTGCTTGGCGTGTATGCGCAGTGGGGGAACCAGTGAAAAGGTAAGCCCCGAAGGTGGTTCCCCCAAAAAGCTGCTACTGGTTCTCTGGGACACTGGGAAAAGTTACTACCGGTTCTAGCAAACTGGTGCAAACCTGTTGCATCCCATCACTGCATGGTCCATATATTTTTAATAAATATTTTTGCATACAAACTGCTAAATAAAATAACCAAGAAAATCACCCATTATAGTCAATAGGAGGCAAAAACCATTGACTTACATTGCAACACCCCTGCACTCCCTCCATGCGGCAATGGCTGGGAAATGGAGTTGACCCCTTATATTCCAGGGAACTTTATGTACTATATTATTAATAAAGAACTTTTTTTCTTCCATTTAAGAAGCAACAAGCCTTTGGAACTTGGAACATCACTAATCCAGCCCCACAACCATGGAAAGATCTGGGATTGCTCAGGAGTAAAGCCGCATGGCTGCACCCCAACTTTAATTAGTAAAAATGGTTTGTTTCCATTTTCTCTTCACAAGCAAGCCACAGAAATGGCCTGTGTCACACTCTGAAGGTCCAGATGGAGTTTTAATAAAGAAATAATGTTTTGATAAAGAAAAAAGGATTATAATGTCTAACAAAATAAAATTATGTCTTTAAAAACTTTAGGTGACCCAAAAGGGAGATATCTAAAGATAGAAAAAGGGAAACAAAGTGCACTCAAAGACTAATTTCATGCTAGTCAACATGATCCTTCAATAAACTAGGCAAAGGACAAATTCCATCAATATTTTCTACAATTCTTTTGTTTAAGCCCCAGTCTTCTGATTAGGCTATTTGCATGTGTGTACCTTAATGATTACTGCAAGGGGATTATTTTTGGGATGGGTGGACTTTGGAGGAAGGTAGGAGGACAAGCCACCTGATTTCATTGGATGAACTGTGATTCTGCTTCGGAGAATTCTACAATTTCATTGGGTGTATATTTAATGTAATTTTAATTTAATTTTTAGACTTGTATGCCACCCCACTCACAGATCGACTCTGAGCAGCTAACAGAGATACAAAATATACAATTATAAATTCCACAAAGTCATAATAAACATATCAAATACAGGTTCTACTGTCATAATAAACATATCATTAACACACATCATAACAGTTGCAGAAGATAACAATAGAATATAACAAAGCAACAGGATAGAATACCATACAGCAAAAATGATAATAAAATATAACAATACAAGCAAGCAATACAATGTAAACAATGCAATCAAATACCACACAGTGGTGGCAACACAGTTTTTCATTGTTCTCACCACCCACAGCTGACAGCGCTCTCCTCCTCTGGCGTTGGTGGAGGGGCCTGGAGGGGTGCGGGAGCGTCCTTCAACCACCCGTGGCCAGAGTCCCTTTTATCCTCCTCCAGGCATCAGTGGTGGGGCCCAGAGGGGTGGGCAGGAGCAACTTCCAATCGCCTCAGCTGACAGCACTTCTCCTCCTCCAGTGTCAGTGGAAGGGCCCAGGGGGGGCAGGAGCATCTTTCAACCGCCCACAGCTGGTGGTCCTTTTATCCTCCTCCGGGCATCAGTGGTGGGGATTATTGCTCTGGATGGCTCAGCTGCCTCCTCCCCCAGATCTCATTGGTTGTGCATGTGAGGAGGAACAGATGTGCCAAAGCATGGGAATTCCTCCATTATCTTGACTTCCTTTCTTTGTTTGTAATCAACAAAAATGTAATCAATTATAATTAGCATGAAGCTTGTGCTCTGTAAACTTTCTTTATATTTAACTTTACCTTTGGGACCTCTTTCTTTTGTGATTATGTTAACAAGCCCTAGCTAGGGAGAATTTTTAGTTTCTATGTAACAAAAGTATAAAAACACTTCAGATCTTTGGAACTCCAGCTCTCTCCTACACCAAATTAGTTAGGGGATCATTTTGTGGGTGGACTTTGATTGATATGGTACCACCAATTTAATAAACTCCTTTTTAATTTTAACCCACAATCTAATGTTGTCTTAGTTCCTGATTCAATCATGCCTGTGGGACAATCCCCAAATGTTAAAAGGTAATTCTCACTCCACTGCCTGGGCTTCCTGCATGGCTTATGCATGGAGTACAATTTTTCAGGTAACAGGTCCATAGGTGAGAAACCTCAATGGCTCTGGGAGCCAATTTTCTGTCCTCAGAATTTCCCAGCAGCTACAGTCTCCTCCAAATCAGAAGATGCTACAATAACAACACAATAACATATCAGATAATAATTAAAAAAAATTCTAGCACTTTGAAGACTAACTGTGCTAGAACCAAACATGGTACTCTGGGTGTGGCAGAGGCGGGGGGAGGCCACATGAAATGGTGAAGTGGGCCACATCCAGGCCCTGGTCTGTAGGTTGAGAAGCTCTGGATTAAGCTATGCTGTTTTCTTCTATCTTGAAAAACATTTCCTTAGAATAGCAGAAAACAACATTCTTCCTTTCTGTCCATCACAACAAAACCATTGGATCACTTTAATGTTAAGCCTTACAACTAAGAAGGTCCAATAAATTCATTGAACTGTCTCTAGAGCAATAGTTATGAAAGGAAAGATTGCCAAAATGCAATTCCCCATCTGTTAGAGGGGGGATTAAAGGAGGATCATTTGAAGGCCAAGTTATACCAAAACATACATGCAAGCCAGCCCAGCATTCAATTAAGTGGGATACTTGTCTTCAAGGTTTAGGTTTTTCATAACTGTTTTCAAATATACAGTAATACCCCAGTTAGCGTTTGTACCATACAAAGCTAAAACTGAAAAATGAAGGGGAATTTGAGGCAAACTTTTAAGATAACATTGTGCGATGCAAATGTTTGCCTCAAATTCTCCTTCATTGATCTCTGCCCCAAAGCCCACAGGGCTGGATACCAGCCCTGTGGGCTTTGGGCAGAGATATCCACTCAGAGCAGTGGTTTGGTTGGGGAGGGAAGGGTGCTCCCGATCTCTCCACAAACAAACTGGCTCTCCCAGTATGCGAATGTTAGTTTGTTTGGGGAGAGACTGGGCTGCCCGATCTCTCTCCAAACAAACCGGTGCTCGGCTAGATCTGCCTGCATCTTTGGAAAGGGCAGTGGGGATTCTAAAGAGGCAGGCGGATCGACCCCCTGTTCCCTTTCCTTTTCGGAAAGGGAACAGGGCTTTTTAAAAAAACAAATCAAACTACACATAGCTATTTAAGGGGAAATGATTATGACTAAATATTGAAAATAATCTGAATGCATGAAAATCAACTGTAAAGAAAAACAAGCCCCCTAATGATTGTGGGGGAAGGGTAGATTAAAAGCATGGCCATGATATTTAATTCATTGCTAAAATACATTGTCTGGCCTACTCTGTATCATCCTTAGGAATTCAAATGTAATGTTAAGGTTTCAAAAAAGGGGAAGACAAAGCATAAAAAACAACTGAAAAGGGTTAGATGTTCAAATCAGTGGCGTCGCGCGGTGTTCAGCCGCCTGGGGCGAAGAAGAAAATCGCCGCCCCCCAGCTCCCCGCTGCTGCCGGGGGGGCCCCCGGACCCAGGCAGAAGGCGCCCCCCTGCTGAACAGCGGCACGCGCGCTTGCGCGCACGCACGTGCGCCGCACACCTCCGCCCGCTCGCCCTCCAGGGGCACTCCGTCACCCACCCCCAACGAGCGCACCTCCACCTCCGGCAACTCGCTCGCCCGGCTGGCCATCGCTTCTTGCCTCGTCCCGGCAGGGAGGGGTGTGTGTGTCTGCGGCGACCTTCGGGACCGCCGTGTCCCCCCACCACCACCACCGCAAACGCCTGGCCGGCAGGAGGCGGCCCCTTCGGCTTCCGGAGCCAAGCCGGGGGGCGCGCTACCCGGGGCGCAAGAGCACAGCTGCCGAAGGGAGGGAGGAAAGGACGGAGGCGGCGGGCGCTACCCACCCCCGGAGGAGAGCCGTGCGGGAGCGAGAGCCGGGGCCTGAGCCGGCTGGCCGCCAGGGCGCCACCGCCAGGGCGCCACTCGGGGGCTCTCCTGGCGGGCGGCCCGCGTGCACGCGCACGCTACCCACCTCCTCCTGCCCAGCCAGCCGCCAGGGGCTCCCCGCCACGGCGCCACCCACCCCTGACGAGCGCCCCGTCTGACGGCTAGCTGGGTGGGTGGCTGGGCGGGCGGAGGCGAGCAGCGCGCGCGCGCACGCGGGCCGCCCTCCAGGAGAGCCCCCGACGGCTAGCCGGGCGGGCGGGCCCCCTCCTTGAATTGTCCACCTTAAAAAAAACCCTTTTTCTCCTCCTCGCCCCCGACGGCCAGCCAGGTGGACGGAGGCGAGCAGCGCTCGCCAGCAAAACGGCCGCCCTCCGCCTGGGAAGTCCTGCTTCCTAAGCCCGGCCCCAGGCAGAGGGAGGCCAAACTGGTGGGGACATTTTGCCGCCCCCTGAAATCCGCTGCCCGGGGCATCTGCCCCCCCCCGCCCCCCCACGCGACGCCACTGGTTCAAATTATACCAAATGAAAACTAAAAACAACTATTTTAGGAATGATTGTTATAACTTATTAGAGAAAGACAATAGGAAGTCATTTAGAATGTTTTGTATGAAATGAGGCTCATATATCTTGAAAGAAGGAAACAGAACAGCAATGGAAAACATTTTGGATCCAAGGAGGTCTGACTATGGATTGGCTTTAGCAACACCATAGAAATGCCAAGAAAAACAAAGCCATATTCCTTTCTCCTGTTTATCATTTTAAACCTACAGTATGTGCAAATATTATCTACTGTCAAGATACTCACAGCTGCTCTGGCAAGCATGCTGGGCTACTTGAATAGACATGTAAATGCCATGTAAGCAACTTTTACAGCTTCCTGCTCTACCAATATGAGAGCAACTAGTGCTTGTAAGGGGTGAAGTTCTCCAAAGCGTGAGGTGGGACTCTGGGAATCTCAAGGATACATGGAACTTAAGACATACAGTAAAACACTGGATAACACTAAAACTTGGTTCCACAAGTCTTTGTGTTATCCAATTTTTAGTGTTATCCGATCCATGTTAAAATCCTATGGGATGGATCAGATAACGTTAAAGCTCCATAGAGATACATTGTAACTGCACAGGCTTTAGCGGTTGTTATTCGATCCATCCCATAGGACCTTAACATTATTTGATCCAATTCTCATCCCCAAATTACTTAACGTTATGCGATTTTAGCATTATCCGATCCAATCGTTATCCGGTGTTTTACTGTACTATGAAGAAGGTTGCATATTCTTGGAACTCTTAAAGGCTCCATAGTAGTTTAAGAGTCCTCCCAAAATGCCAACAATTCTACTTTTTCTAAAGTAGAATAGCAAAGCCCCATCAAGCAGAAAGTGGCAATTCTACATCGAGACTACAAGTAAAGAAACTTCAGAAGAGTCTAGTTCACAAGCAAACAAATGGAAAATAATTGGAATATTCAATATCCATCAGAGAAAGAATGTAAGAGAACATCCACTCATTGGAGTGCATATTTACTTAGTAAATTTAATTGAAAACATTATTTTTCTATGGGAAATGTAGTGTTAAATTCCAGCATGGATTGAAGTAATATTTGTTCTGCAATGTTGCTGTTGGAGTTTTTAAATGTACAGGTTTTAAATTAAATTCTATGTTTCTGCTTATATTAAAACACCACAGAAAGGGCTCGTGCATTTGAACATCCCTGCTGTGTCAGACATGTCAAGAGCCTACTTTCTACAAAACATATTCAGATCTAGGGGAATATCTAGAAACATTAGAGTAAATACAAAGGGGAAATCTCAATTTATTTATTAGAAATTTAGCAATAGCTTAAATTTATTTACTAACTGATTATTGTATTATTTACTTGGTTATTGTAATGCACTCTACATGGGGCTGGCCTTGGTGACCATTCGGAGGCTACAGCTGGTCCAGAACGCGGCTTCATGAGTGGTGTTGGGGTGCGGGCGTTATGCCCGTGCCTCACCGCTGCTGAGGGAGCCGCACTGGCTTCCAGTCTGCCTCTGGGTGCAATTCAAGGTGATGGTTATTACCTTGGACCAGGATACTTAAGAGACCGCATCGTCCCAAGGACATCCGTCCGCCTCACCAGAGCGGACCGGAGAGGCTCTCTGGTTGTGCCATCGGCCAGAGAGGCGCACCTCTCTGGCACTAGAAAGAGGGCCTTCTCTGTATCCGCTCCGGCCCTGTGGAATCTCCTCCCAAAAGAACTACGCCTGCAAACGGAGCTGCTGTCCTTTAGGAAAGGATTGAAAACATGGCTGGCAGGTCAGGTCTGGGGAATGGATTGATCAATTTCCCCAGCTGGCTGGCTGGTTTGACACCCAGTGCCTCCTAGCTATAATACCTAGCTATAATGCCTGGTTTTTAATGCTAAGTTTTTAACCTTCTTTTAAAACTTTTAAAACTTTTAAAACTTTCAATTTCTAAATTGGTTTTAAATTGTTATCATGCTGATTGTGTTGGGAATCACCCTGGGTCCCTTCGGGGAGGAGGGCGCAGTGGCGTCGCGCAGTCTTCAGCCGCCTGGGGCGAAAAGCAAACTCGACGGCCCCCCCAGCTCGCCGCTGCCGCCACCCCTCCCCCCTCCCAAGGCAGAAGGCGCCCCCCTGCTGACTAGCGGTGCGCGCGCGATTGCGCGCGTGCCACACACACCTCCGTCCGCTCGCCCGCCAGGGGCCGTCCGCCACCCACCCCCGACGAGCGCACCTCCGGCAGATCGCTCGCCCGGCTGGCCGTCGGGGGCTCTCCGCGCGCCGCCTGCTCGCCAGCAAAAGGGTGGGGAGGGGACATTTTGCCGCCCCCTGAAAGCCGCTGCCCGGGGCATCCGCCCCCCCCGGCCCCCCCACGCTACGCCACTGGGAGGGCGATAAACAAATTTAAATAAATAAATAAATAAATAAATTTAAAGATTTAATAAATAATTTTATAATTCCAACTACAAGTTACAGTATATTTAAATAGAAATTTAATATTACAGCCTTCCAGAAGCTTATATTTATTTATTCACCGAATTCCCATTAGATAGACCTGCTGACTTAACTTAATTGCTGCAAATCTCAGCTGAAAATTGTTGCATGTTAAGAAGACAGTGCAGGCATTTCATGTTATGGACCTAGTTAATGCAACTCAACATACAACAGCAGATGCCTGTGCTGACTTCATATTGTTATCAAAATTACAGATAGATAGGACCACATGAGTGTCATGACATGATTCTGGCTGTTAGTTCAACATACACAGACATACGCTGTTGTGGTTCACTCTACAAATGCACATCATGCTAATATACTATTGTGAAGTTTTGCTCACTCACCCCAAAATTCTTGCAGACAAGTTTATCTACCTTATCTTTCATTGAAATACAATCTTTGACTGGTGTGTGTGTGTGTGTGTGTGTGTGTGTGTGTGTGTGTGTGTGTGTGTGTGTGTGTGTGTGTGTGTGTGTGTGTGTGTGTGTGTGTGTTTAGAGTACAAGGAAGACCAATGAAGGAAAACAATTTGTGCAGATCACAATGCTAAGAAGAAGCTAAAAGAATAATAACAATGATAAGCTGTCAGGTCAATTTTAATTTATAGAGACCCTTTCCAGGGTTTTCCAGGTAGAAAATACTCAGAATTGGTTTGTATTCCTTTCTTCTGGGGTCAATCTGAGACTAAGCAGCTTGCCCATGGCTACACAAGCTGTCTGCTCTCTTAGGAGGTGCAGCAGTCAGATACCTAAATCATTGAGCTCTCTAGCCAGCTACAAAGCAAATAGTAAAGGTAAAGGTTTCTCTTGCTCAAAAGCCAGTCGTATCTGACTCTAGGGTTCAGTGCTCATCTCTGTTTCAAAGCCGAAGAGCCAGCACTGTCTGCTTCGGCAGACGTTTCTGTGGTCATGTGGCAGGCATGACTAGACACTGGAATGCTGTTACCTTCCCACCAAAGTCGTCCCTATTTATCTACTTGTAATTTCTTGTTTTCGAACTGCTAGGTTGGCAGGAGCTGGGACAAAGACAGGAGCTCATTCCATCCTGCAGTATTTGGGAATCAAACTACAGAAGGTCAATTATTTTGATACTATGATTATTGCTAGTAGACACACAGGAACAAAATCAGAATAATTCAAAGAAGTTCTTGTATTGCCATATTAGAAATGGGTGTCACCTCCTACATTCAGTCCCCCCCCCCCCAGGTTAATTGACTAGAAATACTGAAGATCCAGAATGCAAGTACTGTACCTAGTTTGCTACTTTAGTTAGCAATACGTCTTTGAATTTTCCAACTGCTTTTCCAGATGTTGTTCTTGTCACAATGATTCATGCTCTTGTGATTTTTGGCTTAAATGCTGACTAAGGCAAACTGTTCTAAAAACCTGCTTTTTAAAAGCACTGTGTAATAATTTGATACTCACTTTTCTGACACTTTCTGAAAGAAAGAAAGAAAGACATTCCTACATTGTCATACTGTATACCTGGCATTTTTACAGGTACAATACTAGATCAGTCAATTCTTTGTTTGAAAATAATAAATTGTTGTACAAAATATGTTTCTAGACACTTAAAAGCATTCTGATGACAGGAATATTTATAAAATTTACAGCTATTATTTAAATATTTATAACTGAAAATCAAGTTGTAATTCCTACAATTCTAATAGAGAGAACTGGACAGCTACCTGTCATATCTACTTTGATTCAGATTTGCAGGGCCGTAGCCAGGGGATGTTAGTACTTTGCCCACCCTGGCAAAGCATGTTTTCCCGTAGGAATGCATTGAAAAGAGGCTTTGTTGCCCACCCTGAAAAATATCCGGCCACTCACATCTAGAATCCTGGCTCTGGCACTGCAGATTCATGCACTGAACAAGGAGTTGGACTCAATGGCCTAAGGGGACCTCAGTTATTCTATGATTCTAATAACTAGGATTTATTTAAATCTCAGAAATGATAAAGCTAGCCTATTAATTTCCATACAATTCTCTCTCTCTCTCATTTTAAGGTGCACTCACTTGTATGTTTGATATGTGTCTGATTCTGCTACCACATACCTTTTCTCAGTTCACACTTGGTTTTGTGTTGGTCATTGGAATGCAAATTCAAGTAAAAAAAAAACCAGTCTGATTACATTATCATTTTACTGTGTTTTGAATTTCATCTATATTTCATATACAGTACATCCATAATTTTAAAATGTGCAACCTCTGTTAGGAAGGAAGGAAGGAAGGAAAGAAGGAAGGAAGCAAGGAAGCAAGAAAAGGTTGGAGGACCTCAAAGACACCAAACTTCAACTGAAAGTAGTGAGTGAGAGGCATCTTAATTCCTTCAAATCCCTTCTTCAAGAACAGGGTGAAGATGAATGTCTGAGTTAATGAAGGATTTCCTAGGCAGAAGAATATAAATTACTGTGAAGCTGTTCTCCCTTGAATGCCATAAGTATAGCAAGCCACTGGCAGCTGAAAAGGGCTATTATATGCTCACTAAAGCTTATTTCTGCAATTAGCAACAGTATAAAATGTAGTCTCTACTGCTATGAGCATTACCTGCTGGGCACTGGTTCTCCCAAGTGTCCTATGCATTGGCCAAAGGTAGTTTGGAAAGCTTTTTTGGAGCTCTTTTATGGCTGGGGTACCATTTCCACTTATAATTATTATATTTCAGGAAATATTTTAATCCATAAAATGGAGTTCAGTGATGCCCCCAAGTTAATATATCATCAACCACAGCTATATTTAAATAGGTTCCTTTTTAAAAAAGAAAACAATTAATATCTGAGGTTCGGCAAAAACAAGGAAGAAAAGAGGGTTCCATTCTGCTGTTTGAGAGAGTTGCTTTACAGTGTTCTCATAATGCATTTTCAATAAAAGATTTATAAACGGAAACATCTGATTTCTATTTTTCAAGCTAAGCTAACAACGACACAACCCCTCCCTTCTCCCCAGTCCTGGAGGGGAGGACTAGTGAAAGGTCCCATTAAACCACCTTGCTGGGTCTCATTTCATGAACTCTCCAGAGACCCATGTATTAATGTAGGGGGAGGATGATCTCTCATTTTATAAGCCAGTGGAGAATGGAAATCACTGCTTAGATCATAAGCAACAGCCAAAATAAATGGTCTAAATGTTATTAAGATAGAAAATTAAGCTAGTAATAGTTAGGTTTGTTATGTTTTGTAGCATGGTTGTTTCTTTTCCATTTATATTTTAATTACAACCCGATTAGAAAAACAAAGAGCCTTAACTGTTAAAAAAGTGGCAGGTAGAGTCTAAGGACACTACAGTCAGGAATTTAGTGCATGAATTCAATGTGTTGAATTATGCTCATTAGTTCATTTCTTTCTTTTATTTCATTCATTAGTTAAGGGAGATGTTTCAAATTGGGGGAAAATAAAGACATTATGTTAATAAAATTAAGGTCTCATAAAATGTTCATTAAAACTAAGGTTTTCTGAGCTAAGGTAAAGGTCATCCTTGATTGAAAGCCAGACATATCCGACTCTAGGTTTCAGTGCTCATCTCTGTTTATAGCCAAAGAGCCAGCACTGTCTGTGTCTGCAGACATTTTCATGGACAGTGATGCAGGCATAGAATGCTGTTTACCTTCCCACCAAAGTGGTCCCTCTTTATCTTTGTGCAATTTCTTGTTTTTGAACTGCTACGTTGTTTTAACCCAAAACCATAAATCCCAATTTCATTTGTGCTTATTATTTTTTTATATTTTATTTTTCAATAAAGATGCTTTTAACCTTTATGTTCCATTCTCCCTGACTCTACCCACTATGCAAATGCATCCATAAGCAGCCCACTGTACAAAAAAACAATTCACCACAGGTGAATAACTGCAAAGGACCTATTTTTAACAAATATTTCAATAGCCAAACTGCAAAAAAAAAAGAGTTTTTCCTTCAAGATTCATTGAAAGCAGTTCTTCAAGAAGAGGGAAAGCCACAAAGGAAACTGGTTATGAATTAAGAGGAGAAACGTCCTACACTGTATCCATTCTCACACGAATGTATCTATTCTGGAATGAAGTGATACTTTTTTTGAAGGAAAGGTTAGAAAGAAAGGTTTTTTTTTTTGTTTTAAACCTTCACAGAAAATGTTTCTGAAGTCTGATCCAAATTGTATAAGTATCTAAAGAAAGGTTATTCTGTCCTCTTTCAAACCCACTTTAGATCACTTTGATTGGTCAGTTAGTTTTTTTGTTGGATCACTGCCAAACACCTCTACCCACAGAAATATCATTTCAATGTGTCACATTTTTCCTCAATATATTTTTTGTGGATTCCTGCATTGGTGTCATTTTTCTAAACATGTTGTATATGAACTGTATCCACCTCAGGAAGTTGTCATATTCACTTTTTAAATTGGTTTTCCCTCCTTTTGGGGGGTTTATGTGATCTCTTTTTAGTGGTTTTTTGTAAAATGCTTCATAGATTATGCTTCTGAAGTCCAATTCCAAATCTGAAAGTGTCTCCACAAAGGTTAATCTTTCCTCTTTCAAACACACTGAATTGGTTGGGTAGTTCTTTTGATAGCCCCACAACAACTGAGCCCCCTAGCAAAACTTTCACTTTTCTTATGCTACTTCCAAAAGTGATGATATCATCGCTTTGCATTTTTGGCTTTTGTGTTCTACCTATTATTAAAGTTGCCAAGACAATCTTTCAAATGACATAACCCTTATTGCTGGGATGGGAATTGTTTAGGCTCAACAGGTCTTAAGGCAGCAGCCAAAATATCCAAAGTCTCAGGTAGTTGCAATGCTTTCTTGAATGTCCAAGTACGGAGACAATTTTCAAGGTGAGCAGCTCTGGCTTTTAAGATTTGAGGTAGCTTTAAAGTTTCAGCACCTAGCTCCTCCCCATTCAACACTGAGAGACCACATGGGGTGAGTATGAAAGAAAGAGTGTGTGTGTCTTTGTGTGTGCATGCATGCACTTTATTTTACTATAACTTGCACAAATACTTCAGCCATCATGGTTATCTCTGAGCCATTATCTCAACTGATTTCCCATTCTAGTTTGATTGAAACTACAGTAGCTTTCCCATGTACATATATAACTTGGACAACTCTTTAGACTACAACACCCATAATCCTTTGGTTGACCATACTGGTTGAGACATCTGTGGAGCTATGACCCAGCAGGCATCTGTCTTTTGCATATGTACACTCATAACAATTGACTTCTTTCCATCAATAATTCAATGTATCTGTCTGTATAAAAGATCAGCTTGGGGTTTTTTTTCTTTAAAAAAATGACAAAACTCAGACATTTTTGCCAAAGGATCAGCAATTGAATACATGGAAAGTTTGTGGTGTTCCAATGCTTACTTTTAATTTTGTCTGGAAGTGGCATGCACCCCAAGCAATAAATAGAACATGTAAGATAAATATCCTAACAGTCAGAACTATTCTCTCAAGAGATGATCTACAGGGAAATTTAATTACTTAATCCATTGAAAATTTGCTTCAACTAGGCAAAGGTAGATGAAAAGCTGTTGAGTTGTGAACTCCCTTTCATTGGCAAGAGTAAGCTACAAAATTGTTACTCAGTTGTTTCCAGTGCTAGCATTCACAGTTCCAAGGAAAGCCACCACCTCTGCCATTTTGAAAGGAAAATGCCACACTAAAAACTTTCGGAAGGGGTTGCACAGGCATATAAAGCTGTCTGAGCTAGGCTTCTGGGAAGAGGAAAAGGTCAGTTAGAAGGCAGTTTTTCAGATATATTATTATTATTATTATTATTATTATTATTATTATTATTATTATTATTATTATTATTATTATTATTATTATTATTATTATTATTATTATTATTATTATTATTATTATTATTATTCGACTTTTATGCCGCCACACTCGCTTACAGCGACTCTGGGCAGCTTACAGCAAAACAATGTTTCATTAAGTACAAATATTACATCACAAAAATCACATATCAAAAGCACATCAAAGCATTAAGCATCAAGAACGTTACAAGAAATACCCCATCCTGATCACAAAACCAAGAATTCATAAACATTTCAAAAACACACCAAAACACTTTGAACAATTCACAAAAATCCCGAACTCTACCTTACTCACTAAGTCCACTGTCCATTCGCTGCTACTGTCCAAATCTCCTCCTGTCCCACAGAGCTGAAGTCCGAGTTGACGGTAACGGGTGCAGCCGGTGGTTTCTGAGCCCGGCATGGAGGCGGAGTCCGGGAGTGCCAGCAGGTGGAAGCAGTCCTTGAGCTCCTGGCCAAAGCTCTCCTCCCGTCCCGCAGGGCTAATGTCCGAGGCAGCGGTAACGGGTGTGGACGGCAGCTTTTGAGCCCGGCATGGAGGCCGGGCCCTGGAGCACCAGCAGGTGGAAGCAGTCCTTGTGCTCCTGGCCAAAGCTCTCCTTCTGTCCCACAAGGGTGATGTCCGAGGCGGCGGTTACGGGTGCGGCCAGCGGCTTTTGAGCTGGGCATGGAGGTGGGGCCCTGGAGCGCCAGCAGGTGGAAGCAGTCCATGCGCTCCTGGCCAAAGCTCTCCTCCCGTCCCGCAGGGCTAATGTCCGAGGCAGCGGTAACGGGTGTGGACGGCAGCTTTTGAGCCCGGCATGGAGGCCGGGCCCTGGAGCACCAGCAGGTGGAAGCAGTCCTTGTGCTCCTGGCCAAAGCTCTCCTTCTGTCCCACAAGGGTGATGTCCGAGGCGGCGGTTACGGGTGCGGCCAGCGGCTTTTGAGCTGGGCATGGAGGTGGGGCCCTGGAGCGCCAGCAAGTGGAAGCAGTCCATGCGCTCCTGGCCAAAGCTCTCCTCCCATCCTGCAGGACTGATGTCCGAGATATAAGTTTTTATTACTGTTAGTAGATTAATGGACCTACTTGCTGTCAAAATTGGATTCCAGAAGTGATGTCATCACCATGTGCTTTTTGTTTACCCACATGACCGGAAGTGACATCACACCATGTACTTTTGTTTACCAACATGACCGGAAGTGGCATCATCGCCACCATGTTTGTTTACCCACGTGGTTGGAAATGATGTCACAGCCATGTGCACTGGAAATGGCGTAGTAGCAAAGCACCCTATTTACCCACCTGATCAGAAATGACATTTATCAGTAGCCTCCATGACCAGAAACAGTACGTTGAATTCCACAGGGTAGGAAAGGACACCCCAAAGCGGAAATGGCCACCCTCAGGTATACCCCAGACCCAGAACATGTGGTTTGCTACCCCGGGAATGAGGGCAGGGCAACCCTAGCACAGATTGGCTGTGTAGGGACACATGATACCCTCTATAACCTATATGACCTCCCCAGAGATGGCCCTTTTGAAACAGGCTTGGCCTTTTGCATGCCTGGACAAGTTCTGAGGAGTGGATATAAAGATGACAAGCAGGCCACCGAAGACCACAGACCTTTCTTTACCACATAAAATGCTGAAAATACAACAGAGGAAGACTTTGGCATAACATGTAAGCACCCCGTTACCTGAAGCAGATGTGGGTGCTGTGGACATGCCCCTACCCAATGCACCCTTAACGATGAAAACCCCCAAAAAGATGAAATTCACCCTTTAGTTTGAGTCATACAGCAGGGGGGAGTAATTTTAACAGATTTTGAGATTTATTACTGAATCAAGATACAGTCATATCTTGCATAATGAAAATGATTCGTTCTGCGAGGATGCTCGCTAAGCGAGTTTTTCACTATGCGAGTTTTTTTCGCATCGTGAAAATTCCTATGGGAAAACTCGCATAACGAACATTTCTATGGAAAAACTCGCATAGCGAAAAATTTTCATTATGTGAGTTTTCCCCATAGAAATTCTCGTTATGCGAGTCAGATCGCTTTTTGAAAAACCCGCTGGTTATGCAAGGTTTTTTGCTAAGTGAGGCGTTCTCTAAGCCAGGTTTGACTGTACAGAGTTCTTTAATTTGTTCTCTCTTTGCATTTTTGGCAGCCTAAAATCCATCTTTTTTTCAAAGTATGCAGAAACCTGTAAGCTAGTTAAGATTAGTCATTAAGGACTAAAATACTCTGCATCTTTTCAACAGTTAAAGATGTTAGGAACTAAGAATTTGCCTAACCGGTTGTCTAGTTTATTGATTAGGTAACTCCAAGACTTTGTATAAAGCAAGGCCTCAGTTCACACTTCCTTAGGCTATGCGTGCAATAGATTCTATGCTCCAAATACTGTCTGTGTGTTCAAGACTTCTGCTGCCAAACGCCAAACACCTAATGCCTAACGTGTTTCTCACCACTTGGTTTGGTGGCTTTGAAAAGTATCCCACCATCTACAACATCTACAGGTTTTGGAAAACCCTCAACAGATTCCTTAATATTTGATGATCTTATGGTTTGCAGCTTTTGGAACAGTCCTTTTAGAATGCACTCATGGCTACAGTAGGTCTACTGCTCACTATGTTCCAAACTGCATTTTGTTGGGGTGGTACTTTCAAGATCTGAGTCCTGACTAGCTGTAAATATGACTACTGGTAAGCTCTCTGCTGCAGAAAAAGTTTATTTCTATCCTTCTGAGAAGCTGTAGAAAAATCCAAGTCTAATGAGTTGGTTTTCGGACTCAAGGGTGGAAATGAAAATCCCCTAGGCTGCAGGTTAGACTTTTTCCATCTTTTGGGGTTTTCATCTTTAAGGGTGCATGGGGTAGGGGCATGCCCACAGCACCCACATCTGCTTCAGGTAATGGGGTGCTTACATGTTATACCAAAGTCTTCCTCTGTTGTATTTTCGGCATTTTATGTGGTAAAGAAAGGTCCGTGGTCTTCGGTGGCCTGCTTGTCATCTTTACATCCGCTCCTCGGAACTTGTCCGGGCATGCAGAAGGCCAAGCCTGTTTCAAAAGGGCCATCTCTGGGGAGGACATATAGGTTATAGAGGGTATCATGTGTCCCTACACAGCCAATCTGTGCTAGGGTTGCCCTGCCCTCATTCTCAGGGCAGCAAACCACATGTTCCTGGTCTGGGGTATACCTATGGGTGGCCATTTCCATTTCAGTGTGTCCTTTCCTATCCCGTTGCATTCGCCGTACTGCTTCTGGTCATGGAGGCTACCAATGAACATCATTTCAGATCACGTGGGTAGAGAGAGCACATTGCTACTACATCATTTCCGGTGCACATGGCCATGACGCCATTTCCAACCACGTGGGTAAACAAACATGGTAGCAATAATGTCATTTCTGATCACTTGGGTAAACATGGTGCATTGCTACTATGTCATTTCTGGCGCACATGGCTGTGACATCATTTCCTACCATGTGGGTAAACAAACATGACGGTGATGATGTCACTTCTGGTCACGTTGGTAAACAAAAGCACACAACAATGACGTCACTTCTGGTCATGTGGGTAAACAAACAAACAAAAAAGCACATGGCGATAATGTCACTTCTGGTCACGTGGGTAAACAAAAGCACATGATGATGATGTCACTTCTAGAATCTGATTTTGACGGCAAGTAGGTCCATTAAACTACTACTGTTGTCACATAGCAATTACATTTATATACCACGCCATAGCACTTAGTGCACTTGCTGGGTGATTTACAGCTAATGAGCATTTTGCACCTAACATGCTGGATACTCATTATACTGACCTTGGAAGGATTCCAGGCTGAGTTAACTTTGATTCCCCATCGGGATCAAACTCACAATGTTTTGGCCGCAGTACAGTGGTTTTAACACTGTGTCACCAGGGCTATTCATCACATCACACAGGCCAGGACAAATCTAATGGTCCACACAGTGGTGTAGTGTGGGTTTCAGCCGCCCGGAGCATAGACCAAATTCGCTGCCCCCTTAGTTAGGTATTTAAATCCAAAAGGCTCCAAAATTTACAGAAATTTGTCGTGAACAATCCAAGCACAAAACAAAACACGGGTAATTACTGCAAGGCAGCTGGCCTTTTGTGCCCTGTCCCGGGGTGGGGCCCAGGATGCCAGCAGTGGTAGAGGGTCCCTGTGCCCACCCCCACAGTGGCCTCTTTGCCCCAGCCACTAGGAAGTCTGGGGGCAACAGCGAAGTCCTATTTATTGTGAAATATTGCAGCCCCAAAATAGTGCCTCCTGAGGCGATCTGCCCCCAGTACACTATGCCATTGGGTCCACACAGTAGTTACTGTAAACATTGAGAGTTCTGACTGCAGTGCAACATTCCTGACAATGTCAGCAGTAAGAGGGAGGGTGAAGGTATTCAGATCATTACTTCCTTATGAGTAAAATGCCTGCCTCACTTTAACACATATCCCTAAACACATAAGTATTCTGCAGATAAGCTCTAAACTATCATTAAATTACTCCACCTCATCACATATCAGGATTGTAGTTATTACCTTGCCAGAACTTCCTCCAGAATAATCAGTTTTACTATCAAGATTCAACATGTGATAAATTATATGTTTGTTTATTTCTTCAAGTAAAAAACAGAATCCATGTTAAAGTAATGTGCCAAAGAGAAGATTGATCTGTAACCTTTCCCTCCAGCATGATAGTTTTTACATCATATAGGAAGCAAATTCTAGAGGGAAATGAAAACTACTGTGATCTTTCACTTGCAATTTGAATGGTGAAGACAGTAATGAGTGAAACTGGTCTATGATCCCAACTCTGTAGCTCAGCTCAATCTATCTCCTTAGAGAACCAAAATAAACACAAGGTAATGCATGTTTATATATTGCTTTATAAGTCAGAGATGTTATAAATTGAATTTTAGCCTGGTTATACTAAGAATATGTCCAGTACTGTATATGGATGGGGCTTGAGTTTAGTCTTGAATATCTTAAGTCTGTTGCTTCCAATGGTTCTGTATTAAGTATGACTAATTTACTGGATAGAGTTCTGTATGTTGGTTTTACATTTATGTTTATCACCATGTCCTAACATGTATTTTATGATATTGTATATAAATATTGAATATCTGGCAGATTCAATTAGTCTGAAAAGGAAGGGGCATTTATTTTTGCAATTTAATTTTTAAAAAATCCTTTCATCTGGTTTCTCTTATTCACTGGCTTAACCTGTGTGTCAAGGGAGGAAAGTTTCATGTATCATCTATTAAGCATGTGTTCCAATAGATGAGAAAGCCAGTATCTAAACTTTGCATCTTTCCTTTCTGTATTCCATCAGGCAGTTGAAAACATTCTTACTATATGATTAACTTCTTTTCTAACTTCATATTTTGCATATTATGTTTGCATGCCTCATTTCAACTTTGCTTCATTATTCTTTTTCTTGTGAATGTTATGTTACTTCTCTACCAGTTTGTTGAATTTGTGAATATCTTCCTTGTTATTTCTTGAGGTAATTTTAACTGAGTTATTTCTAGTAATGGAAAGCTTAAAGGATATATGCCTTAGGATTCAGTTCAAATTCCAGTCAGGCAATCTGAAGAACTGCCCAATTTGCCTTGGACTGATTCATAGGCCACCCAATTTGACTCAGTACTCTGAAGTCAAAATTCTATAGGTTTCTTGGGATAGTTTTATTATAGGCTCCTTTTGTTAACTTTACTGAGCACTCAGATCTGTCTCTGCTTTGTAATGAGCCAGGGTATCTTGTCTATTAAAAGACTAGAAGAATAAAATTGTTTTTACCTGGTGTTACATAGAAGACACCAGATAAATTCACAGTAAGAACGCCATTGAAAAATGCCTTATCTCCAGTCATCAAGTATCTAAACACCGAAGGCAGGGTCAACTGGACTTGATTTTTCTTAAAGAAACTGTCAGATTTTTATGATAACAAGTTGTTCTTGGGGTAGCTAAGAGTAAATAAACAACAAAGTAAATACCCAACATGATTAGTTTCTGTTTCTTGGCTTCAGACTGATTCCTTTACTGACTATATGGTTTTGTTTTGTTTTTTTGTTTTTTGTTTTTTTTGTTTTTTTGTATTTGTGGATCTTAGTTTGAGTGTAACCTCAACTGAGAGCAGGCTGAAACTAATAATAATATTTTTTGTGTCAGAAATTATTCTGGCAGGACATATTTGGGGACCAGGGAACATGGGCTCCCATACTAAGTGGCTTATTTAAGGAGTTCCACTTTGGGTCTGAATTATGGGAATACTGGTGTGCAGTTTTTGTACTGTTTTTAACTTCAGATAACTTTTAAACTTTTACGATTTTATATGTTTTTATCTTTTACTTTTATTTTTATCATGATGTAAGCCGCCCAGAGTCGGGTTCTCCCGAGTGGGGCGGGGTAATAAATTCAATAAGTTCAATTCAATTCAATTCAATTCTGGGTTGAAAGGATTTTTTTCCTGGAGAAATTCCATTCAGGGGATGCCCAAATGAGGTTCCTTTTATGTCCTCAAGAGAAAGGCACTCAATCCATCATACAGTACCTGGGTCCCAAACTACCAACCTGTCGGCCTTCCAGCTAACAAGCCGAGCTTCTTAACCATTGAGCCACAGCAGCCCTGACAGGCTGCAACTGAGAGTGAGCAAATGCCAAAAGGAAGTACGGCTGCTAAAGGAGAGCAGGCAACAACTGAAAGCAGGCGACAACTGAGAGTGAGTATCAGAGGGAAGTATGACTAACTTTGCTGGAAGAGTTGCTAGTGCAGTGATGGCAAAACTTTTAGAGACAGAGTGCCCAAAAACACTTATTTATCACAAAGTGCCAACACAGTAACAGAGGAGGAAGTAAAAACTTCAATTGGGCTGCTGCACAGAGGGGCAGGGCAAATTCTCTGTTGGGGAGAGGGAGGGAGCACTCCCATTGGGCTGCTGGGCAGAAGGGTGGGGTGAACTCTGTGCTGGGGTGGGAAGAAGCACTCCTATTGGGCATCTGGGCAGTGTGGCAGGGCGAACTCTGTGCTGCTGTGACTGCATGGGTGCCCACAGAGAGGGGTCCGAGTGCCACCTCTGGCATGCGTGCCTTAGGTTCGCCATCACTGTGCTAGTGGATGCCAGTTCTGTAGATCCACACTGAGTCACTGGTTATTTGGATGCAGTTTCGTGAATGGTGCTGATGTTTCTTAGAGTCAAGAAGAACCAGTTCTACTTTGGATTGCCTTTTGTCCCCAGTAAGCACTTGAAGCTCACATGGAATATTTCAGCTACCCTCATATCATTTGGAAGCTCTGTTCAGCCAAAAATGCATGTCCCAGCAAATTCCTCACTTGTCTTGTCAACATCAGCCTTCAAAAGGTAGAAGAAAGAACAAGAGATTCTGTTATTCTGGATCTCATCCTTACCACCAGGGAAGAACTTTTCCGTGAAGTGGAAACAGTAGGAGCTTTGGGTGGACATGACCAATCCATTTTGGAATCTGTTACATTTGCAGAAAGGAATGCAGAATGTAATGTAATATGCACTGAAGTATTATGTTCTGAAGAAAGCTGATTTCAATAAGCTTAAAGAAACACAGAGTGAGATTTCCTGATCAGAAATACTCAAAGAGAAGGGAGTGTACAAAGAATTTAAGATTCTTAACTGTAAGATATGTTAAGTCACAATCACAAAGGATATAATCCCCATCTTTAAAAATAGAAGAAAACAGAGGATCTGGGCAATTATTGACTGGACAGATTGATACTGGTAATAAGAAATATTCTAAACTAGTGATGGTGAACCTTGGCACTCCACCTGTTCCTGAACTCAATTCCCAGAAGCCCTGATCAGCAGGACTGCTAACTTGGGCTTCTGGTAATTAAAGTCCAAGAACACTGGAATGCCAAGGTTCGCCATCACTGTTCTAGAACACAGCATTAAATATCCAATATTCAAGCATTTAGAAAAGAACATATAACTAAGAACCATCATGAGATTCTCAAAAACAAATATGGCCATCCTTATCTTTCCTCTTTCTCTTTTTAAACTGAGACAAATTTGGTAGATTAGAGAAATGCCAAGGATGTACCATATTTTGCTTCCAACATGATTTTTGACAATTCTCATCCGATATTCTTGCCACAATTCAGACAAGATTCTTTTCTATATTCTTGCAACCAAACAATTGAAATTTGTTTGGGGGAGTGGGAGTTCCATAATTAGGTAGGAAAAATCAGAAGCACAGGTACTGAATGGGCGATAGTTGGTTTAGGAGTATTATTTATGAATAGAATTTGGGGGATCTTCATAGACCAAGCTAAACATGAGTCCAGGCTATGATATAGCATTAAAAAAAAAGAAATCCTATATTAGGCTGATCAAGGATACTGCAGTGGCTCAAGTCACTAAGACGCAGATTGGGAGGCAGAAGGTCAGCAGTTCGATTCCCAAGTACTGCAGGACGGAATGAGCTTCTGTCTTTGTCCCAGCTCCTGCCAACCTAGCAAGTCTAAAGCAAGAAAATACAAGTAGATAAATAGGGATCACTTCGGTGGGAAGATAAACAGCGTTCCGTGCACTCTGGTGTCTAGTCATGCCTGCCACATGACCATGGAAATGTCTGCAGAAGCAGACAGCGCTGGCTCTTCGGCTTTGAAACAGAGATGAGCACTGACCCTAGAGTCGGATATGACTGGTTTTCGAGCAAGGGAAACCTTTACCTTTACTTTATTCTACTTTACTTATATCTTAGTTAGAATACTTTTTCCAATTATGGGCATAATAATTTAGGAAGGATATTGAAACCCAGAGGGTGTCCAGAGGATAATGACTAAGGTAGTAAAAGACTGGGAAGCCACTCTTTATGAAGAATATTTGAGAGAACTGAGTATTTAGCTAGGAAGTGAGATAGCTGACAGGTACTGTAATAATTTAATTTAATTTAATTTAATTTAATTTAATTTTCACACTTATATGGTAACCATATAATTTTTTCCCAAGATGGAGTAAATTTGTTTTCTTAGCTGCAGAAAATATGATCTGCAGCAATTGATCTAAATTACAAGCAGGAAGATTTTAACTACATATTAGAAATTTTTTCCTGATAGTAAGAATTCTTTGAAAATGGATTATCTTGGTAGGTGGTAGACTCTTGTCCACTGAAGGTTTTTAAAGGGAGATTGGAGGGTCATAGAGTAGTGATTCTTTAACTATGATTTCCTGTTTCATCTGTGATTGGACAATCTGACCATTGAGGTCCCTTCCTGTTTGATAATTGTACTGTTATATAAAAGTCACCCTGTCCAAGCTACATAAGAATAAAGCTTATCGAGCTCAACAGGACTGATTTCATTATTTTGTTGTTCAGTCGCACAGTAGATTCCGACCCTTTGCGACCATAGCCCTCCAGGCACCTCTGTCCTCCACCATCTTCCTCAGCCCGCCCAGCTCTGTGCCCATTGCATCTACAATACCATCTAGCCATCTCATTTTTTGGCCGCCCCCTTCTTCTTTTGCCCTCCACCTTTCCCAGCATCAAGGCTTTCTCAAGTGAACCCTCTCTTCTCATTTGATGTCCAAAGTACTTTAGCTTCATTTTTACTATCTTATCTTCTAAGGAGCAGTCAGGGTTGATTTCTTTTAGGATCAACTTATTTGTTCTCCTCACTGTCTCAAAACTCTATATAGATATGCATCATAAAGAGTTAGAATATTGTCCGTAGACAATATTGTCCTTAGTTACAGTTTTTTTTACGATGGCCTGTCTAACTGCCACTGCCTAATCATCAGTTTGGTCTTACTTTTTAAATATAAGCATGGGTATAAACTTGGTCTTAAAACCCATCTAGAAGTACCTCCAGAGAGGATACACATCTAGAAGTGCCTCCAGAAAGGACCACATTTTCTAGAAGAAATATATATTTGGTGGAGTCTATGGGAAAGCAATCTTTAATACAGAGCTGCTGGCTGAATAGATCTTGGCAACAGCTTAATGACCTATAACCGTCACCCTGCAAAGTGGAAATGTTCAGCCAGCGAAGAAAGAATACTTTTGGGTTTTGATTGGCTAAATGAAGGAAGTGCACAAAATATTTTCAGTCAACCCTGGAACAAATTCTGCATTGCACAGCTGTGGTGAAAGTGCCATCCCTCTGAGACCATCTAGAATGCGGTTGAGACATAAAGGCATTTTGGCCTGCTATTTTATTCATGTTCTTGTGTTTATAATCAGTTTTAAAGGAAAAGCATATATTTTCTTTAAAGAAATGGAGATGGGAATGGAATGAGGGTATTATGTACATCAGGGGTTCCCAAACTATGGCCCATGGGCTAGACCTGGCCTGTGGCACCATTTCATGTGGCAGGTATAAATGTGCAGGTATAAATGCACTCGTCACTGTCATAAATGCGGAAGTGGCCTGCTCAGCTGTCTAGGTTGGGAACTCCTGCTTTACATTATCCTCCAAATTATGGGACTTTGTATGGTATCTGTGAAATTGATTTTCCATTTATCACTGTATTCAAACTCAGAACTCAGAGATGTTTGAGTCTATTCCATCAGTTGTGGTATATGAAAACAAGAGATATTAAGTCTTAAAATCTTTCTCTCTCATTTCAGGAAAATTAGTACATATTTTCTGCTACCAGAAGTATCAGATATTTCATATGGAATGCATACATGCTACAAATCTACTTTACAAAACTTTGACCTAAATTCAATTGTTAATTCCAACTTAAACAGAGGTTATTCAATCAATTGGACTTGTACAAGTCGTGACTTATTGTTCAGCAGCTGATTCAATATGCTTGCAGTAGTTTGGACTAGCAATTGGATTTAAGTGAATTTAGATATTTTAAATTTCTAGTCCATATCTGATTCATTTTCCTTGAATGGCAAGCTTTGTGTGCTGGAACAAGGCACATTCTCTCTCCAACTCAGCTGTGTTTTATAGGTTCTTGATTGTTAGATTTGCACATGTGACAGTACTAGTAATGTGTTATTTTTTCCATTATGATTTAGTTATAGAAAGTAACTTACTACAAAATCTAACAGCACAAAAGTTTGTTGGAAAACTATAGGTTAGGCTTTTTCCAATCCAGATGAGAGATTTACCTGATTTATGTTTTGTTGTAGGTCACTTTGGTATTTAATATCCCTTGTTCTTGAAAACACACAACAATGTTTGACCCTGTCTTTAACAGTAGTTTAACACTGAGTAAGATAGACATATGAAAGCAATATGCTCACATCCATTCTGTGCAAAAACTGTGTAGAATATTGTGGTGAGAAAACATTGGGTAGCAACTAAACTCATGAAGAGATCTAGGTCTGATCTTGATTTTCACTCTGCACTTCATCAAGTAAACTTTGTGAGTGATATTTACTTTTGAAATACAGTAAAGTCACGAGAGCTTGCTATTCCTCTCATCCAAATGTATATGTTTTAAAGACTCTTGCTTGCCCTCTTACATTAATCTTGGAATGTTTTACATCCAGTTCAAGTCCACTATGGAAAAATACTGAAGAAAGAAGCAGTTGCTAAGACTTGATAAGTGATGCCATCATGACAAAGAACTGTCTTTCTACATGGTCTAAAAATCTGAACAGTTAATAATCCATAAAATCACTGCTTAATGTTGGTGTTTCAGTGGATAGTATTTCTATATCCCAATTAAAATACTAAATATTAAAATAAAATGAGATTTAGTTGCTATTAAATGATAATGCTAATTAAATTAACAGATAATCTATTTATTTTACTTATAACCCACCTTCCAGGGTGAATCTTCCTAAGACTACAGTCAAACCTCGCATAAAGAGTGCTTCGCTTAAAGAGTAACTCGCTTAAAGAGCAGAATTTTCTCTGAATGTTTGCTTCGCTTAACAAATAAAACCAACCAAAAACTCGCTTAACAAATAAACCGGGGTTCGCAATCCCCCCCACACACACACAATTGGTCACTTTCAATGGTGTTTCGCTTAAAGAGCAAACTCACTTAAAGAGCAATCCCGTGGAACGCATTATGCTCTTTAAGCGAGGCACCACTGTACTTACAAAGCTGACCTTCAACATACACTTTAAAACACTATTTAAAGAGAGAAGCAATTAAAAGATATTACATTAGCAATTAAAATATCAAATACTTTTAAATCAGCAACATTCACTGGAAAAAGCTGAATGAAACAAATAGTTGAAGGTCTGTTTAAATCAGCAATTCTCTATGTTTTCCAGTCGCAGGCCAGACCACACCTCCTGGGCAGCTGATCAAGTCAGTCACATGGTTCCTCTCACCTGGAAGTGGTAGTAAAAAGTGTGTCATACATGTGCAGAACACATTTAGTAGCATTCTGGACATGCACGGTGCGTGTTTTACTTCCACTTCCTAAAGTGGTGAGGGTGTCATGGGCTGGATGAATTGGCATTGGGGGCCAGATTTGGCCCACGTGCCATAGGTTGTGAGTGCCTGATTTAAATGAATGAAATGTGCTTATTTCCCAAGAAATGAAGTTCAGATTTGACAAACCCCCAGTGAAAAGGCCATGTTTTCTAGTGGTTCTTTACAGTGCACATCAGCATATGATGAGAATCACAGCAAGTACAGTGTAGTGGTTAAACAGCTAGAACTTACTAGAGAAAACATTGGATGTAAAATATAACTAATAAATATTAAGGCTTGAGCAGGTTCTTATGTGTGTTGGCAGTCTTCAAAAATTAGCAATTTAAACTGAGACCAGACATTAGCAGGTAAACAATTCAATTAGTCAAGTGTTTGAGTCAATTTGACAATATGCTTATCCCATTTTGCGTTGGCAGAAGTGCTCTGTCAGCTGGTGATAAACATTTTCCCAAAGTGGGAAAATTTCCCAGATTGGTGAGATATAAACAACAAACAGACAGACAGAGAAATGCAAACAAACTCATTAATGTCTTCCCAACTTACCTTGCATTTAACACCCTTTCTTTCCTGATTACATACGAGAAGTTAAACATGGGCTTAGTTTCCAAGATTGATTGTCAAGAGGTGTCTCTCTAGGATAATTTCATTGTGAGAAAGAAAATGAATGGGCAAATCATAGGGTATGCACATTCCATTGTAAATGTGGTATTGTCAGAAAGGCTGGCACCCACATTCTGTGCCAAGCCAACTCCATTAAAACCATTGCTCTGTAGAGGACTTTGAAGAAGTCTGAGTGTGACTATGACTGAAAACAAAGCTGCTTCCTCCAGGTGAGGTTAGAGCTGGTGAACAAGTATAGTCTAAGTTGACAGACATTTCTTGTCTACTGCTATACATCAAGACCACCAGCACTTTAAATAGCACTGAATCCAAGAAACCCCTGCCTCCTTGTTTACCTTGCTCAAAGCAGTGGCATAGTGGGGTGGGGTGGGGCATTGCCCTGGGTGGCACTTTTTGGGGATGGCAAAATTTCACAAGAAATAGGACTTCGCTGCCTCCCCCCACCCCCTGCCTTCCTAGTGGCCAGGGCGAAGAGGCCCCTGGTGGGATGGGTGTCAGGACCCTCCACCACTGCTGGCGTCCTGGGCCCCACCCAGGGGGCAGTGGATTTGGCCTACATCCCGGGTGGCTGAAACCCATGCTACACCACTGGCTCAAAGCTTGGAACTCAGTTGGAAAAGATAACAATGTCCTATCTCAAGCATTACTTTTTTTGGTATGAAAGGCATAACAACCTTCTTTATGCAAATCAATGGCTGGCAATTTTGCTACTTTTTTTGTATTGGTCTTTTTACATTTTCTCATTGTTTCAGGAGAGGGCAGAGTGTTTTGGAAGGCATTCGAAGGATGTCACCATCTTGAATTTCTTTTAAAAAAGTAACTTCTCAAGCTCTGACTTGATACCAAGCAAAGGGTTACCTCATCCAAAATGTGTAAAACTCCTTCTGAATTAGCTGGTTTTCCCAACAAGTGTATCAAGGTTTAAATCCCATTCTGATAGGACACAGATCAAAAAAATTACCTGGCTAATTTAATTATCCAAGTAGTCTGCAAAAGTAAATGAGATAGGACACATAGAACTCTATGTACTGATATGTCCTGTAGTAGAATAAGAATGAGGAGTGGATAACAGAATATCAGTGAGCTTGTTCACTTCATATACAGTACCTATATATTTTAGATCAGGCACTAAGAAGTACTTCACATATTTTATTATGAGAATGATTTATGCTTAGATTAAAATTTACAGGAAAAGTGTGAGTACTTTTGTTATCTAGATGATACTCTGTCACAAACAGATTTGGGATTGAAACATGCAGCACAGAGCTTGAAAACAGCAGAGTCAGAATGGTCTCCATATCACTATTATTATTATTTTATTATTATTATGTTCAATTAATATGCCACCCCACTTACAAAGTGTGACTCTGGGCAGCTTACAACATGTCTTCACATAATATACATCTACAAAAAGATACAATTTACATAGTATTACAAGCTCAAAAGTAGTACACAATTTAAACAATACAAACCATTCTCCTAATCCTAGGCTGTGGCAGTCTTTCCTTCTCCAGGCAGGTGGAGCCCGGAGTTAGGTGGGCGGGAGCCTTCTCTACCGCCTGAACGGCCACAGCTGATCCCAGTCTTCTTCCCTCCAGCTATGATGGGGCCTGAGGGTGAGTGGGCAGGAGTGCCCCCTTCCCAACTCACATAGCATGGCCCACCGATGCTTGGCCTAAGACTATTTCTTAATTTAATTTAAACATCCCTGTAACTTGGGAAATATACTAATGGCTGGCCAGTGGCCATGCTGATGGAAGTATTCTGGATATTAAAATTCCCAAATATAAACTTTTCCAAGCTCTTTCATCTCTGATTAGGAATGGATGAATTGTCCAGTTTTATCTTCTTTCACATTCATAGTTTGTTAATTTTTATCAATTCTGATTTTGAAATAGGAACTGGAGAGAAACTCTCACGTATTCCAAATCTCCATCTGGATCTGCTGTTCTGTAAATGGTTACTGAGGAGATGCAGGAGGTCCTCATCAAGTACCTATGTTTTGTGGTGCCTCTTGTTTATTTTCAATAACTGGTGACAGACACAGAATAATAAGGAAGACAGATATTATGAACCAGATGGTACATGGAGTGAGCCAGCTGTTGTCTCTGTAATTACAGCTACACTTTTACCTAGCAGCCACCATACTAATACAGCTGATCACTTACCATATGTGAGAACATCTGGTTCACACTATTATTCCTCCCAGGATCCCCTACTGACGTATAAAATTGGACAGAATAGTAAAGGAAAAATTTGTTGGATCAAAAGTTTGCCTAATCCAGCAGCTTGATTCCCACACTAGCCAGCCAGCTATGATTTGGCTTTTAGTACAGGAATAGACAGAGTCTTCTTTACAAGATAAAGACCATTTAATTTAACAGAACTATAACTTAAACTTATGGAATTCAAGTTTGTTATCAAGATCTGGGAAATGTGGTCAGTTTTAAAAAGATTTCCAAATTAGGAAATTTGCAACATATCTCTAAACTCTACAGAATTTAGCAGAAATGTAAAGATTTCTTTTAGAGCAGAGATTCTCAATTTTTGGTCCCATTGAATTTTCACAATCTCTGGCTGTTGGTTGTGCTAAGCTTTGAAGTCAAAACTATCTGGAGAACCAAAAGCTGAACAACCATTGTTTTAGATGGATATTTTGGACTTTTTACCTGTCTCTCAGTGTAGAGAGATAATATTCAAGTTGTTCCAGGTGGGGAGATGCAATTATCTTAAAGCAGGGCTGGGGAATGTGTTGGTTTCTTCAGATGTGCTAGACTATAACTTCTATCTACTATGGTCAGCATGGGTAATGAAAATTGATGAGGGCAATTGCAATCCATCTGGATAGCCACAATTGTGCCCTAAAAGAACAGATCCACAGCCAGTGATGGGATGGAACAGGTTCTCACCAGTTCGCCAGAACCGGTAGTAGCTTTTTCCCAGCATCCCGGAGAACCGGTAGCAGCTTTTGGGGGGAACCACCTTCGGGGCTTGCCTATTCACTGGTTCCCCCACTGCGCATGTGCGCCAAACACTTGGTGTGCATGCATGCCTACAGTGCTTGGCGCGTATGCACAGCCTCCTTGCTGACCTCACAAGCAGGGGGGAAGGAAAAGAAGCTGCTAACCTGAAGCTCCCTATAGCCTGCTCCCCAGGTTAAGTGACTCACCTTTGGATGTGGTGCATCTATGTGTATTTTAATGTGTATTTAATACCTTTAACTATATTGAGGTACTGCCACAGTTCCTAAAAAGGCCTGGCTTGGTGTTTTTAAGCTAAGTCTTGGAGTTACCTCATCAATAAGCTACACCTGTGCTGTTCCAATTGCTGAACCCTTAAGGAGGTACAGCTGTTTTACATTTACATTAAGGCATACTATCCTAGAGAACTGGTTAGGCAAAGACTTAGTACCTAACTTCTTTAACTGTTGAAAAGTTGAAAAGTGCCAAAATGAAGCCATCTTGTGGTGAGTTCATTCTGTAGCTCCTTCCATTTGACCTAGTGTGAGAAAGATTAGCCAGACTAAGCTTTATTTACTTATTTATTTATTTAAATTTATTTATCGCCCTCCTCCCCGAAGGGACCCAGGGCGATTCCCAACACAATCAGCAAGACAACAATTTAAAACCAATTTAGAAATTAAAAGTTTTAAAAGAGCTTAAAAACTTAGTATTAAAAACCAGGCATTATAGCTAGGTGTTATAGCTAGGAGGCACTGGGTGTCAAACCATCCAGCCAGCTGGGGAAATTGATCGATCCATTCCCCAGACCTGACCTGCCAGCCAGGTTTTCAATCCTTTCCTGAAAGACAGCAGCTAGTTTAAAAGCGCTGGTTGATCTGTGTGTGGGGTGTGTGAGTGTTTGGGTGGGTGGGTGTATTTTAATGTATTTCTATTTTATTTTATTTTATTAATTAATTTATGGGTTTGTGTTGTGGGTGGGTGGGTGGGTTGAGGGGTGTGTGTGTGCTTATTTTTATTTTATTTTTTTATTATTATTAATTTTTCGTTATCCCGCCCATATTATGATGTCATGACATTGGCTCCGCCCATGATGTCATGATGTTAGCTCCGCCCACACTGTGATGACATCATGATGGGGTAGTAAATTTTTTGACATCCCACCACTGTCCACAGCCATAATCCATACTCTAAGTACAGTATTCTTATTCATATTCTAAGGAAAGCACTGCACATGAGGTTGCCTTAGAAGACTGTTAGGAAGTGAAGGTTACTTCCAAATTCAGCTGCCACACTTGTGTGAGTATATCTGAGCAGCAGTTAAATCTCGATTGGCTCTCATTCTATTCCCAAACAAAGTTTAAAGTGTTGTGCTTTCCTTTAGACCCAGAAGGTTTTTATGAATGCCTGTTCCATCAACTTTTCTATATCTGGTATGATAGTTTACATATCTGAAATCTCTTTCCTAGAAATCTTTCAAGAAGAAACTAGAAATGGGGAAATTAGTTGGGGGGAGCTAAGTGATTCTACATGATCTACCTATTTCTCTTCTAAGGAGGTCTGGCTGGCACCAATTTAATTAGCTTGGTGCTTAAAAGGCAGTCCTTATTATCATTTATTTGTTCCAGGCTTTTAAATGCAGCACTTTAGAACATTATAAGTTATTTTATTTTATTCAGTTTTTATCACATTTATGTAAAGCATTATGTGAGGGGAAAAAATTAGAACCATCCTTTCATCAATTATTGCTTTAAAATCCAGGCATATTTATTTTGCAGTATAAAACCAGAAAACTATGATTCTTGGCATCATCGTACACACTTGCTGTAAAAATATTTATTTGAAACACAGGTGCCACAGTGAAACAAGAGAAGAAACTTGATATCTAATTTACTAAAATCAGAAAAGTCTGATACAAGAAACTGATACAAGAAACTGAGATGTGTCTATGTCTTTGAATTTTCACCAAAGTTTGGAAAAGTCTCCCCCGCTTCTTCCTAACCATTGACCATGCTGTCTAGAGAACAAGGAATCCACGAAAGGATTTTTCTAAGCTCCAGCTTGCACTCACTGAAAGATCCACTATCAATAGAAAAGGTTTCACTAAAAGACTACTAGATCTTCTCCATAAGAAAAAAGTCTCAGACTTTTAGCACCTGAGACCTATGAGTATCACTCAGGTTTGATGATTCAGTAGAAAAGTAATGCTTGTGGTGGTTCCCACCTCTTGTCAATAGTTTTCATGCATATCAACCTCTTATCTAAATTCTGGCTATGCAGCATGCATCCCGAAATATAATTTTGTTGCTAATGAAAACAGACATCATTTTCCACATTCATCCTTCCAAATAAGTACTTGAAAATAAAAACGCATGAATTCTGGGCAACAACTGCTTTCTTTATGCTAATTAGCACAAAGCTTAGGAAAATGGATCATTGGTTGTTGGCATGTTGGTCCTCAATATTCTCGGTCCAGTTTCAAAAGCATATGGATGCTGAAATGTTGGATGTGTAGGTTGAAAATCTCCCTTACAAAAAGCTACTTCAGTTTCCTGCCTCAAGTCTTCATTATTACAACTTTACAACTCTATAATAAGCCAAGATATGATGAAGGTCATCATTTGCCATCTGATTTCTCAAATTTATCATAAATCTGAGCAGTGATTTGGCAAGCACAGATGAGAGTGGCAACACCAATTTGTTATTTTCAATCAAGTTTTGAAAGGAATATGATTCTTAAGGGTTCTTTGGAAGGGGGTCATTTTGTAATAAAATCCTGTACTCCCACCCTTACTATGCTGGCCAGAAAATTCTGTTTGTTCAAATAACTGTTTTTCAAACTTTGGTATTAAATGGATAAAATATCAGTTTCCCAACATGATACTGTCCACCACCCCCTCCCAGCTGCACTGTTGAATCTGACCCTTTGCAACCCCATGGGCCATATCATGCCATGCTCTTCTGTCATCTGCCATTCTCTGAAGTCTGCCCAGATCCACACCCACCACATTAATGGTGCTGTCTAAACATCTGATTCTCTGCTGCCCCCTTCTCCTTTTCCCTTCAGTCTTTCCTAGTATCAGGGTCTTCTCCATTGAGTCCTCTCTTCTCATTTGATTGTCAAAGTATTTTAGCTTCAGCTTCTGTCCTCCAAGGAGCAGGTGGGGTTGATTTCCTCTAGGATTGATTGATTTTATCTTCTTGCAGCCCAGGGGACTCTCAAAAATTCTCTCCAGCACCACAGTTCAAAGGCATGTATTAAGCAAGGCAAGGCTTAATTAAGCCCTATTTCAAAAGTAGGGGAAACAACTGAAGGAGACAAGCAGAAGGTTGGGTGTGGATGCAAGCACTATCTTCAAGCACTCTGATTTTTCAGGGGCAGTTGAATCTGCAGAGATAAAGTGTCATTTCATACAATCGCTTCAGTTTACACATATTTATTGGTTAGCATAACAGATAAGTATATAAAATTCATGGGAATGTTGAAAGGAGGGGGAAAACCCAGAATATTGGGGGGAATTGGGAAAAGTTATAAATAAAAAAATTTAAAAAAAGAAATGAAGGTATTGGAGAGAATACACTCACACTTAAAAACGTTTGAGGAAACCAAGGTTTGAGAGTGGACTGGGATAAAACAGAAATGATATTTTGTAATGGAGCAAGGGAAGAACAGGAAAGAATAAAAGAAAGATATAAGATACAGGTAAAGACTAACCTAAAATATTTGGGGGTAGTAATATCAAGTAAATTTGGGGAGTTGAAAAGCATAAATTATGATAAACAAAAGAAGGAAATTGAAAGGAAAATAGCACAGTACAATAAATTGAATTTATCTTGGTTTGGCCGAGAAGCGCTTAGTAAAATGATGTTATTACCTAAACTAATTTTTTTATTTGATGTTTTACCAATAAAACATAATGATAAAGAATTGGATGAATATCAAAATATTATAAATAAATTCTGTAACGGAAAACGTAGAGCAAGAATAGCTAAAAAACTATGGTATCTATCCCAAAAAGAAAGTGGACTGGGAATACCAAGTATACATAATTATTATAGAGCTTTTCAGGTAAGAAATGTTGTGAAAATATTAATTAGGGAAGAATTGATTTGGGAAAAAATTGAAACGAGGGAATTTTCACAAATAGGTAAAGCAGTGTTTTTAAGTGAAGAAGCAAAAGAAAAGAAAAAATATTCAGAATAGGGTGATAAAAACAACTATGGAAGAATGGAAAAAAGTGAAGAAGGATCTAATCCCAGGGATATCACCTATTATAGAATTGGAAGACTTTAATAATTTTCCAATAAAAATTGATAGAAGGGTTAAGGGAATACTAGCAGAAAATGGGGCCTTAAAGCTGAAAGATTGGGTTAAGATCTGTAGAGATAGGGATAAAAAACCGAAGCTTTTCTCACAATTGGAATTAGATTGGTTTAAGATTCTCCAGGTAAACAATTGGAATAAAAATTATTTATATGATAATGGTTTAGAAAGGCAGGCCACAGTACTGGAAGAACTCTTGATTAAATTAAGAAAAGGAGATATAGGAATTAAAGGGATTGTAAGCAAGATTTACAAGATTTTAAATAAAGGAGGGAAAATACAGGAGGTTCTGAAAAACTCTTGGGAGCAAGACTTGAATGTGACAATTTCAGACGAAATGTGGCAGAAAAATGGAAAAGAAGAATTATGAAAACTATGTCTGTAAGAGTGAAAGAACATAATTATAAACTACTTTGGCGATGGTATCTGACCCCAACTAGGCTGCAGCAGATAGATAATGGGATAAGTGATAAATGTTGGAGATGCAAACAATTAATGGGGACATATACGCACATGTGGTGGAGTTGCAATGTGGTAAGGGAATTTTGGGGAAAAGTAGAAAGGGAAATTAAGAATATATTTGATATGTAGCTGGAGTTGGGACCGGATACAGTATTGCTAACAGATGTGGATAAATTTAAACTGAGTAATGATGATAAAGAACTAATAGCTGTGATGTTGTCAGCGGCTAGACAATGTATTGCAAAGAATTGGAAAAATGATGTATTGTTAAATATACGAGATTGGTATAAGGAAATGTGGGATTTAGCACTTAATGACAAGCTGACATGGGAAATGAATATTAGAAAAGGCATAGTTCAAGTAAATAGATTCTGGAGGATTTGGAGACAATTTGTTGAATACGTGACTGTTAAAAAGAAAGGTATTAATCCTGTACCGAAACAAACTAATTTTTGGAAAATATAATCTGTTATAATCTCCCAGACGTTGTACATAGCACAGAGGTAATATTAAAAGACTGATTTTTTGTAGTATAGGAAGCAAAGAAAAATATATGTAGATGATGTAGTAATTGTATTGGAAGTTTAACTTGAAAAGCTTCGGGATCAAAGATGTACTTTTTATTTCTGTTTACTTTTATATACCATGTGCAATTTTATGTGGATTTGTAGATTGTATGTTTTTTTCTTTTTGGAAATTTATAAATAAAAATATTTTTTAAAAAGAAATGCATATTTGGTAAATATTAATATGTAATAAAATGAGTTTTTCATATATAAGAAACGAAAAAATACTTTTAGCAGTCATGAAACTTGCATGAAACATCATTCACGAAACATTTCTGCAAGTGAAAACATTTAGTTGTGCAGCACATGGTTTATTGCTACTTCATGACATAATGAAGTTAAAGGCAATAGAAGATCTTCAGTCAGATGCCAAGAAAATTATCAAATTTGTTAAGAAACATCACATAATTCAACAAACATTCATGAGCATTCAAATGGAGAAAAGTAAAGGGGCTGGGAAGAATTCTGCAAGAACACTGAAACTGCCATCTCTTACCAGATGGGGAGGAATAAGGATAATGCTGAAAAGTCTCCTGGATGGAAAGGAAACTCTACAAGCAACTTTTATTCAAGATGGTTTACCACTCGATAAACAAATAAGGAAGATTGTTTTGGACAATGATGTATTTTGGGCTCATGTAGAATCTACAGCTGATCTTCTAAAACCCATAACTACTGCTATAGCAAAAACAGAATCTGATAACGCACATTTGTCTCAGGTACCTCAAATGTTTTCTGAAATAACAAGGAAAATAACAGTACCTGAAGGACTGTTAGTAAAAACACTCAGACTAAAGAATGAAGAGCAGAGATTTTTGGAAATAATAAGAGAAAGCAAGAAATTTTGTTTCAGACATATATATTTTGCTGCAAAGCTAGCTGAATGTTTTCAAGGAAAACATTTATCAGATGATGACGTCTCCAGGGCAATGGAATTTGTAACAAATGATTCAGAAGAAATGGGACATGATCAGGGCAAAGTCATTGCAAACATAGCAGAATACAAGGCAAAGATTGGTTTTTGGAGCAAACAGTTTTTGTGGAAAAGTTTAGAGCACACTTTGCCACTTGCATGGTGGAAGAGGCTCTGCAAAAGTCAGATCCTTAATGGTGTGGCCATAAAACTGTTGTCCATTCCCCCAATGTCAGTGTCTTCTGAATACATCTGGTTTGCCTGTGGGAAAAAACACACTACAGCTTGAAATCATTTGGTGAACACAAAAGTCAATCAATTAGTGGCTATCCCTTCCCAACTGGTTCTGGAGGAAAAGAAAAGTGGTGGGTGTTCAAAAGAATACAATAGTGCAGTTACAACTGAAGCTGAGGAAAGTGCAGGTTTTGACTCATATGATGAGAGTGGAAGTAATTAAAATTGTAAATGTTTTTAGGAACATAAAGTAAATGTAATAAAACTCATTACTTTGTTATTCTCTACTTACTCACTGAATTTTGTTACTCTAAAATTTCTAATTATAATTATTCTATTAGTTCAGTTAAATTAATTATTGTATTTTTTGTTAGTAAAAGAAATATTTTTACACCAATACCTCAGATAACAGTAAGACTTGGTTCCACAAGTCTTAACGTTATCAGTTTTTAACGTTGTGCAATGCATTGATCCCACAATATTAAAAAAAGCCGGTTCAACCCCCAACCCAAAGGCAAAGGCAAAAGATATTCGCCCTGCCTCCCCTGCTGAAACAACAGGGTGGGCAGGACAAATCCCTTGCTGTTAGCCATTGCCTTTGACTGGAGAAACGCAAACCTAACAGCAAGCGATCTCAACGTTGGGGAATTTGAGGCAAACATTTGCATCGCATAACGTTATCTTAACGTTGTGCAATGCAAATGTTTCCCTCAAATTCCCCATTATCTGATTTTAGCCTTATCCGAGGCAAACGTTATCCAAGATACCACTGTACTTCATTTTGTAATGTCAGCCATGGAATGATTTTGGGAACTACTATCTGAATTAAAATTCAAACAAATACAAAGGATGACATTTTTGGAAAAATATGTTGTTTTTTGAAAGGCATTTATTTTTTCCTGCACATTCAACATGCTTTACTTGTGCAAACTTCCCTCCTTTTTAAATTTCCAGAAGGTTCACATCTTTAGCATGTGACTTATGCAAGTTTATGGTGCTCTGTGCAATGTGGAATTGTATGGTCCCTGGCTACTAAAGGCTTTTCTTTCAAAATAACTCACACCCATGGACTATAGAAGCATCGATTGCATTTCTCCCCAATTTTCTGTTTGTTCCCCTTGTCAATTTTCCCTTTCCAATTTTCCTGGGAGGAATAAACCTTTTTTTTTTTTTTGGGGGGGGGGGGGCTGACCTTTACATTTCTACTAACCAACCATTCTGTGCCTATGTACCTGATGTGTATAATAAATTGATCCATGAATTCTCACTCTTATCTCTGTTGAAGTGGACTTCATCCATGAAAGCTAACATTAAAATATAGCAGCTCATCTTTAAGGTACCACAACATTTTTTTGTCTTTTTATTTTGTTTACTCTCTGATATGCTTGAAACACAGACTAACAAGGCTACCATTTCAAAATTTTCAGCTTCAAAAGGTTCCTTTCAATATCACACTTAGATTAAGCAAAGAAAAAGTGTTACTCCTCTATGGTTTCTGACCATATAGCTAAGCAGGGAGAACTGCTGCCTCAGACAGTCAGTTAGGTATGTCTTAAAGGAGCAAAGCATTCTTAAATATGTATATGGCTATTGCTGCATTTTATTTTATTTTTCCTACCAAGAATGAGAATGGGTATTTGCAATATTTTCCCCCTATGTACCAAGATAACCTGTTTGCCTCTGTTATTAAACACAAAAGTAGGTGGTTGGCACATATAAAATGCTTCTAGGAACGGTTTCTACCTAAAGTTGGAAAAAAAGTGTTTTCAGAACAGAAGTGTTCCTATGTTTGGGTCACCTAAAAATATAGCAGAATAAAGTGGGATTTTGTGATAGAAAGAATGTACCAGACAGCTGACAACATTGCTCTATGTAAAACAAAACTGTTTAAAATGAAACATAGCACCATGAGGATACTGCTATGCTACACTCTTTCCCCCTGATGTCTGTCTACTTGCAAGGACTTTTTAAATAGCACAGCATTCTGAAATAATAATATAGCATCTTCACCGTTAGCCAACACCACTAACACTGCCATCTTATCTGTCCCTCTCATCTCACTTTGCTCAGTGGCTAAAAGAAAATAAATAATTAGTCCTGAGATGAGGAAACTTTTAGGCAGGAATGGAGTATCCTTGCTCTCCAGATGTTTGGGAATTCAACTCCCAAAGATGTCAGACAGCATGGTTAATGAGAAAGATTTGTGGAACATTTGTTTAAAAACAACAACAAACAAATCTGGTGGGCTCAAGGCTCTTCACCTTTGTTGTAAAGGATCACAATTAACTGACCTGCCAGAAACGTATGTTGTCATTGTGTTTTTCCCCTTAAAGGGGTCCAGAAGTTAAATCTGAGCCAATGGGTACACTACTTGAAGCACTGAACGGGGATGTTTGGGAAATGACTTCATTTGTGATACAGCAGTGCCAGTTTAAAGAATGAGACCTCACTGTTAGAGTTGGAAAAGTTACAGCAGTTAAAATAACCTGTCCCTGTAGTGGCTTACACAAATCCACTTGCTCTCTCTGCCCAATATTAATGCATTCCTTCTGCTGTCTGTGACCATCAAGCCTAGGGCTTTGACTGAGGGTTCACTGCATAGTCACTGGAATATACATTGTTAGTTGCTTGGTCTTGATAATAGGATGACATATCTGTCACTATTAAGGAGATTACAATGATTTTTTCCTTTTGTTTTTCTGATGGACCATAAGTAAATGTAGCAGATCAACTGAGATCTGGACTAAGAATTTTTCATAACAAAGTTGTGTGTAGTGATGTAAAGACTCTAGATTCTTGTGGATAAACATGTATCTGAAAGTCCCTCTATATTTAAAGTCAACATACAGTTCTCATACAAATCTTTATAATACATTAGTTTTCTATGGGTGCTTCCAGATGGATGGCTTTCAGAGCTATCAATACAAAGTGATTTTGCTTTCCCTCTTTAATTGTATCCTGCAGTACATATATAGTCAGAAGATGACCTAGGAGGGTGGGGAGGGGGGAAGAATACATTGTTTGGATCCTTCACACACCAAACCAGTGGACAAAATCTTATTCCTTAGTGTAGTAAGTCACACTGGAGTAGGGACCATTTGAATGAATGTAATTTCAGAGGAATTGACTCACTAAACCCCCACTGATTCAGTTGACCTGTGCTGAGCAACAGGAATTTGGCCAGTAAGATAATAAGCCTAATAAACACATTTTCCATCACTGTTGTTTTTCTGTCATTGTAGACATTGGTTCACTTTCTGGCTACATATTTGCCTTGCATAGGACTGATTTACTGTAGTATGGTGATACATGTAGGTGAAATGACCCACCAGCTATCATTAGGACCACAAATCAGGCAATATTGACTTTGAAGGAGAATAATATCACACCCTTTTCTGGTTATTAGAATCATCTCTCAGACTAGAGAATACAAAACAGAAAAAGACCAAAAATTTGGCAATGTCTTACAATTCACACCTGGGTTCCAATCCTTTCCTTTGGGGAATTTACTGAAAAAGGAAGGGCTCACTTTCAAAGAACATTCTCTTTCAGGCTGAATGCCATAATGCTGGATCTAGTTCAGGATCAGAGGCGTAGCTACCGCCGTATCAGCCGTATCAATTATACGGGGGCCCCGGGCTACGGGGGCCCCCAACGGCAAAAAATAAATAAATAAAATTTTGGAGCAAAAATTTACTGCGCATGCGCAGAAACTCAATCTGACGCATTGCGCATGCGTCAGATTGAGTTTCTGCGCATGCGCACTTTATTGGAGCCATTTTTGGCTCCAATTTTAAAAAATAAAAATTCAGAATTGGAGCCGCAGCTTTTCGGAGCGGCTCCGATGGTGGCCCTCAGAGGAGGGCACCTCCCCTGGGGCCGCCCAGCTCCCACGGGCAGGTTGAGGCCTGCCCGGGCTGTCCGCTGCTGCTGAACCCCCATGGCCTGGGGACGCCTGGCAGAGTGCACCACGGTCCAGCAGCGTAGGAAGGCAGGGTCCACGGGGGCCGCTTGCCCCCAGCGGCGCTTTCCAAAAGGGGCAGCAAAGCCTTGGCTCCTTTCCCTTCCCCTCACCTTGCTCCACCACCCGGGTCCGGCGGTGGTGGCGGCGACAGCAGCAGCGGCAAGCGGCTCCAGAAGAGGAGGAGGAGGAGGCTGCAGTCGGGGGCAGCGCGCCTTGCCATGCGGCCCCAGGAGGGTAAGTGAGGGTTTTGTGTTTCGGGTGGGTGGGTGGTTTATGTGTGTGTTGGGTGGGTGGGTGGATTTTTATTAAATTTTTATTTTATTTATTTATTTATTTTAATTATTTAAGTTATTTACGGGTTTGTGTTGTGGTTGTTTGGGTGGGTGGGTGGGTTGAGGTGTGTGTGTGTTTGTTTGTTTATTTTAATTCTATTCTATTTTATTTATTTATTTTATTTTTATTTTTGGCCCCGCCCACGACATCATGACGTCATGACGTTGGCTCCCCCCACGACGTCATGATGTCATGACGTTAGCTCCGCCCTGCATATAAAGGGCCCCCAAACAATTTTTATATGGGCCCCCGCCAAGGTAAGCTACGCTTCTGTTCAGGATCTCAATAAATTTTTGTATAATTCAATATTTCTTATATTTCTCTACCCATTGGACTCAGTGATGGGATGATAAAAAATTTTGTACCCCACCCTGACGTCATCACAGTGGGGGCGGAGCTAACGTCATGACGTCATGGGTGGAGCCAACGTCATGACATCATGACGTTGTAGGCGGGGCCAAAAATAAAATAAATAAAATAAAAATAAAACACACACACACACACCCCTCAACCCCCCCCACAAAACCGTTAATAAAATAAATAAATAAAATAATAATTAAATAAAAATACACCCAAACACCCACCCACCCCAAACACAAACCCCACTTACAATGGGGACCGTTGGGGCTGGCCCCCAGCCTTGGTGCCCGGCGCCGCGCCTAGCCGGGCGGCCCACGCTCCCGGCCGCAACGCTCCGTGGGCGGCCCCGACCCTCGGCGCTCCGCGGCGCGCCTAGCCGGGCGGCCCACGCTCCCGGCCGCAACGCTCCATGGGCGGCCCCGACCCTCGGCGCCCCGCGGCGCGCCTAGCCGGGCGGCCCACGCTCCCGGCCGCAACGCTCCATGGGCGGCCCCGACCCTCGGCGCTCCGCGGCGCGCCTAGCCGGGCGGCCCACGCTCCCGGCCGCAACGCTCCATGGGCGGCCCCGACCCTCGGCGCTCCGCGGCGCGCCTAGCCGGGCGGCCCACGCTCCCGGCCGCAACGCTCCATGGGCGGCCCCGACCCTCGGCGCTCCGCGGCGCGCCTAGCCGGGCGGCCCACGCTCCCGGCCGCAACGCTCCATGGGCGGCCCCGACCCTCGGCGCTCCGCGGTGTGCCTAGCCGGGCGGCCCACGCTCCCGGCCGCAACGCTCCATGGGCGGCCCCGACCCTCGGCGCCCCGCGGCGCGCCTAGCCGGGCGGCCCCGAGCTGCCCATGGAGAGTTGCGGCCGGGAGCGTGGGCCGCCCGGCTAGGCACACCGCCGGGCGGCGAGGCTTGGGGCGCCCGTGGAGCGTTGCGGCCGGGAGCGCTGGGCCGCCCGGCTAGGCACGGCTCCTCCTCCTAAGCCCTCCGCCACTGCCAGAGCCACTTCAAAATGATCCGGCTCCGGCAAAAACAAGTGCGCATGCGCAGAAACAGAATCTGACGCATGCGCAATTTAAAATTGCAGCACGCATGCGTCAGATTGACTTCTGCGCATGCGCACTGAATTGGAGCCATTTTGACTCCAATTTTAAATTTTTTTTTTCTTTTTTTCAGGCGTCCGGAACCGGACGCCTTAAAAATAGATTACCCTCTCGGAGAACCCTCCGAAATTGTTCTTACCGGTTCCAGGGAACCGTCTGGAACCGGTGACATCCCATCACTAATTGGACTTCAAGAGGTAATTGCGAATAAGAATAACTGGATTTTCTGTTAAAACTCTAGAACTTAAAATTCAACTCAGTTCAAATTCTGACTGAAACTTTAATATGGCAGCAGATTTCTATCTACAGTACCTTTTTCTGTTCTTTTCAGGCATGGCTCAGATGGACAAAGAATGTGATATATTGTTGCTGCTATACAGGGAACTCAGACATAAAAAGTATAATTCACATCATATTTCACTGCAAACTTTTACTTGAAACTAGATCAGGCAAAACATACTGTATTAGAACTGGTGGGAAAACATTAACCCCTGTCTAGACATAATAAAAGATAGACACTATATAATAGCATACATTTGGTAAACGGGAGAAACAATAGATGCAAAGACTATCTGATTAATGTCTTAAACTACATCTGTAACAGATCTTTTGTGGCCAAGTTTGATTTACAGTTCATGAGTGGATGACAGTGAAGATGATCTTTTGATTTTTGCTGCCATATTTGAAAATAAGCACCAGGTTACTTCTTTCTTCTGCTAACAATCTTGGCTGACCCAGTTTCCAGCAGTGAGTGGGGTCTAGCATGCAATTTCTTGGACCATGCATCTAAGTTCCTTGACCTTCCATTCAGCCATTGTGGAGATCGGAGAGCACTAAAAAAGGATCTGGCTAAGAAAAAAAAAATCAAAAACAAGCCTGTGCTTTTGCTACAGGGATAGCATGAAATTATTTGAAAACAAAGAAATTGGAACAAGTGTGATTATGATAATTGTACATTTGTTCTTACTATTTCAGGAGGACAGTTATGAGATATCAACAGGGGAAAAACATATGGGTGAGTTCCGTGATTTGTGTCTATAAAGGAACAAAAAAAAGGAGAAAACTACAGTACCTTTAGTTCAGCAAATGCAGACTAAATGCTAATTTTTTTTAGCTGTACTTGTAATTAATTTATATGGCTGTTTCCCAGTCCTTAATCTCCAAGTCTAATGTATCAGTTAACAGTGGGACTTCTTTGTGAAACTAGGGAAAGAAAATCCACTTCTATTTAACTAGAAACAAAAGATGATTTTCACATGAACGAAATGATCAAAAAGCTGTATTACATTCCAAAGCGAGAAAATTAACAAAAATGCAAACATGACAAATAATGTATCACTGCCACGACTACCTGCCAAAACTAGTGTCTTCAGCAACGTTGACTTGTGAACTGTCCCTCCATTTGCCCAGTTCCACTTCCAGAGCCAAGTTTCTGGGCCATGCAACCCCTTAATCTAGGCCTTTTGTGGGATGTCATTATTTCACAAGTTCTACAACTGAGCCTTGTCATTAAAAATAAAGTAACAACTAGTATTCTACCCATGTTTTTGTATTTTTCTGTGTTGTATTAACAATGTGCTATGGCTAACTGCAGATAATTGACAAGGGTGCGTCTCAAATGCACCTTAACACATCACCAATTAGCCAAAGTTCCCAGCAACAAATTACACAAATGATGCATGAATATTAATATGATTCTGGCTTATTAGTTTAAAATAATTTATTTTAATTTATACATTTATATGCCGCCCGCTCAGGTTTCTAGCCCAACTCAGAGTGGCTCACATCAGTTGAACAATCACAATTATACAATTATACAAATCATGAAATAAAATTTTTGCACATTATTATAAACATTATAAAACCCTATAAAAACTCACCAATATTAACATTTAACAGAAAAAATCAAGAAATAAAAAAGTTAAAAGATTAACAGATTAAAAGATTAGAAGAGAGACTTTTTACTAAATTAACCAATGGCCTGGGGTCCCTATACCACTGGAGCCAGTGGTGGGATGTCAAAAATTTTACTACCCCACCGTGATGTCATCACAGTGTGGGTGGAGCTAACATGACATCATGACATTATGGGCGGAGCCAATGTCATGACATCATAACATTGTGGGCAGGGCCGAATAAAAAATAAAATAAAATAAAAATAAGCGCGCGCATACACACACACACACAAGACTTTGCTTAAAACCCCCAAGTCAGGACTGCTGGCCATCAGGCCTTTTTATGAATTGTGGTAGTACGTCAATATGGGTAAAGGTATTAAATACACATTAAAATACACACAGACACACCACATCCAAAGGTGAGTCACTTACCCTGGGGAGCAGGCTATAGGGAGCTTCAGGGTAGCAGCTTCTCTTCCTCCTCCCTGCTTGGGAGGACAGCAAGGAGGCCGTGCATACGCGCCCAGCACTGTAGCTGTGCATGCACACCAAGTGCTTGGCGCGCATGCATGGGGGGGCACCAGTGAAAAGGTAGGCCCCAAAGATGGTTCCCCCCAAAAGCCGCTGCTGGTTCTCCGGGACAATGGGGAAAGTTACTACCATTTCTGGCGAACTGGTGAGAACCTGTTACATCCCATCACTGACTGGAGCCCCACACCTGTCCTGCCAGTCAAGTTTTCAGCCCTTTCCTAAAGGGCAGCAACTCTGTCTGAAGGTGTAGTTCAATTGGTAGGAGGTTCCATAGGACCGGAGCGGACACTGAGAAGGTCCTCTTCCTTGTGCTTGAGAGACATACTTCTTTGGTGGACATACTCCTTTGGTGACACAAGAGAGTCTCTCCAGTCCGTTCTGGTGGGAAGGACAGATGTTCTTGGGGTGACAAGGTCTCTTAAGTATCCTAGACAACTACTATGTAGGGCTTTAAAGGTAATAGCCTTGTAATGAAGACAGACAGACAGGCAGGTCAAGATTGTCCTGAGGATATAATGCAGTGGCCTTCCACTTGCCTTCTGCATCACAGCATGACACCTGTACCACTGATCTAGTTCCACGAGTCACTTTCTGAGCCCTTTTGGCAAGCAAAGTCTTCATCAGGCCCAGACCGGGATTGATGAAGCTGCTGTCCTCCATCAAGATTTCATTTCATTCATTTCATTTATTCGATTTGTATACCGCCCTACTCGGTGCAGCCGACTCAGGGCGGTTTACAGAAACCCTACATATCAGTCAATCAGAGGTAATAAACATAATCAAAAATCATACAGTATAATGCAATAAATATAACAATACAGTAAGCAGTGCAACAAAACAAAACGACACTGCAAAATAAGGTTACAGGGTACAGTTCAAGTTACATATACATAACATAGTTTCAATAATAGGATACAATATAAAAATAAAGTACATGATCCGACAATGTCAGGGCTCTCACTTTAACCATAAAAAACAACAGTTCATACACAGATGGACGAGTCCCGGGGCCAAACATGGAGGTGGCCTCCCTCCAGCCACTTCAAAGAGTCATTGCTGTTTGAACGTCCCCAACGAGGGCCAGGCCCAGTGTCCTCCACCGCATCCGTGGCTTTTAAAGCCCTCCACTCCAGCCGGTGGTGAGGGCGGGGGAGGGCAGCAGCTTCGGTGTCCTGGCTCTGGTCGACAGCTTTTAAAGCCCTCCACTCCAGCCGGTAGTGAGGGTGGGGGAGGGCAGCAGCATTAAATCCCAAGTGGGATTTAATCCACTTGGGGACCACCACCCTTCTTTGTGGACTTTGCCACACAAGGCTATTAGTCCTCAGGGTTGTCAGGTTAGATAACCGCCATCTGACAATTGGTGTTGAGTTACTGGCAGTATGGTCTACTCTATTACCATAGCAGGATAACCTCGACAGACTGACTTAACCTGGACAGACTGACTTCATTATATTAATGGTAAGAAATTATTTTTGAGGATTTGAGACAATTAATTTGATAAATTAATTGAGCTATACAACTTAAAAAAATATAACTTTCCTCACTCTGGAAAACTATGTTTTCATTCTACTTAAAAGATAAAGCATCACAATTATAAGTGTGTTTCTGCAGCAATAGTTTCCAGACTTGGGCCCCAAATGTTCTTGGACTTCAGCTCACAGAAGCTCTTGCAAGTACAGCCAACAGTAAGGGGTACTTGAGGCCTCAAGTGTTTTACAAAGCATAAAAATGAATGATTTTTCACCTGACCATCAATAAACAGCAGAGTTAGTCCTAATTCAACGTGAACTAACGTGAGCATTCCAGATATAAGTATGTGGACTAAATGCATGCAACTGTATCACTGAAGAAAGTGGGTGATGAATTTCTTTTGTCCTTGTGAAGGTAGATCTCCCCAGGGATTCAAGGAGACCCTCTGACTTGACCCATTTAGTGCTTCTTCCAGGCCCCAGTAAGGCTTCGAGAGGCTGCAGTACTCTGGCCAAGATGAAAACTCACTCCTTACCCCTCCTGCTTTCCTACTTTGGGGATTGGAGTGTGCTGTGGAGAGAGGAAAAATCCATGCAAGATGAAACTGCTTGCCCTTACTTTCCAGTAGCTGTTCTGAGCATGAGGTCCCCTGTACCATGATTGTTGTTGTTGATTGGGGGTGGTGGTGGTGAGACAACTGCATAGAGGTTATGATGTAATCAGCAGTAGCAAATTACTTTGGAGATCTTGGGGTCCAGAAGAGTGTTACATTGTGTAGAAGTTGCATGAACCCCAAAATTCTCTTTAATGAGTGTCAATTTGCCTTTAATCAGCAACCATTTGCCGCTGATGATGACACCCATGGCTGTACCACAAGGTCTCAGCTACTAAATACAAAAATAAAATAGAATTGAACGTTAAGCAGGGAAGGCTAACATTTGTTGAATGTTGAGCAAATAATTGGATATTTGAGGAGCGTATGGCAAATATTAAATATCTACTTTCAGTAAGAAAAATGTTGCAGGGATGATTTGTGAGTATATTTGTTTAAGCTCTAATTTACACAATATCTGAGTGCTAGTTTGATTCTAATTTCAAATCCAATTTAAACAATACTGTACAGCTTTTGGAAATAAGCAACATTTCTCAAGAAGATGGCAGCAGTTTCCTTTATGAACTAGCATGATTGATAATTTTTTAAACATATGCTTCAAGAACACTCAGAACTGCTCATGTTCAATGAAGTGGTTTTTAAAACAGCCATACATCTTCTAGAGAGTAGTGGTTCTGCTGTTGTTCAAATGAGGGTTTGAATCTGTGGCTAACCTCCAATGATCCTTTCAAGACAAAATAATGAAAGACAGATCTTTTCTGGCAGTTAAAACCCCTTGCCTGTATAACTGTAGTTCACTTATCTTCTGCCTTCAAAGTTTTTAAAGTAAACTGTTTCACAAATGGGGTGAATACAGATGGCTATTTACCAAATGTTGAAGCAACAGCTATTCATACAACACATTTTATTCACTTTTATTTATTTAGGTCTTTTTGTATGTATTTTACAGACTAGTGTTCTGTTGCTTAAATGCAGACTCAAAGGACAATTATGCAAGTGTTTCCCTAACACCAGCAGGTTCCCCCACCATATGGCTATTTTTCTACTTGTTACAAAATCAATCTGGCTAATGGGTCATGCAGTGGACTCAGGGGATGCTTTACTGGCTGCTCTTCCATTCCAACATAATAGAATATTGGCCATTTATGAAGGTAACAGTAGTTTGAGCATAGAGAAGGAGAGAGTAAAAAAGATATGACTGATAGTGTTCAAAAGAGAGCAACAATTTCAGGTAAGAAAACAGCTGATTAAAACAAATTAACATGTATTTATCCTGATGTGTACTTGTACCCAAACCTAGTTGTTGTACCCTTGCCTCTTGGTATTGTAGGGTACCTTGTGTCCCATAGTGAGTAGAGTGATGGACTAGGATTCAGGAGACTTGAGTTCAAATTCCTGCTTGGTCATGGAAAAACAGCATGGGGCAATGGACCTAGTAAACCCAGATCTTAACTATCTCACTTTAAAAATCCCTATTAGAGTTGTTATAAATCAGTTCCCACTTGACAGCTCATAACTATTGGACAAGGAGGATAACTCCCCATCCTCACATGGTTTGCTCTGTCTGCAGCCTTCTAATGAGGAAAGAAATATTCTTCTTTTGCTGCTTTTCAAGTTAGGATTCTTCTTGCTTCCAGAGATGAATATAACATGCACTGGCCAGGCTGCTTGGGCATGGAAGAATTTGGGCAGCAGGAAGGGAACATTTATCCAAACCTGCTTCCCCAGTAGGATGATGAGTATTATAATCCTGTGAACTAGGCAGCTTGGCACTGGCAACAAAGAACTGAGGTGAAGGGCAGGCAGCATTCTTCTGAAGTTGTGGTTGCCACTGCTGCTGCTTTTCCAGACAGCTAGGATCCTATTTGGATTCTCCAACTAAATGGCAGGAGGAATGGAAACACTTGGCAGAAGTCAGAGAAGGTAAAACCAACCCCAACGGAATGTGTTCCCATGGGAAAGTAGACTGTAGAGTTATACCACTGCCAAACTAGCCACTGTGGAATGTTACTTTTTGTTAGACATAGTTCCTTACCCAGCAAATACACAAAGACCTTTTTTGGGGGGGGGGGGGGAATCCAAAGAAAATATCAGACAGAACTAGCTACAGAAAAGAAACAGCAGACGTGTGAGGATGGAAAAAAAATTGAGCTGCTCAGTAGATGAAAAACTACTCCTAAAAGTAAATTTTCTCACTCAAATGCACCCTTATTTAGCTTTAAAGTGTTTATTTTGTGGAGATTGTCCTTCAGAAAACCCTCCTTTCATTTTGCCTTTTCACTAGTTCCCTGACTCATTATGGAGCATTTGGAAAGTAATGGGCCCATTCTGGATAGTATCAAACAAACCAACAGCAATTGCCTTGATATACTGACCTTCTGTTAGTTTAAGTAGCTCTATTAATTTGTTTTGACTTTCTATTAGTTTAAGTAGTTATTACTGGTGTCTGTGTTGTTTGCTGTTAAGCAAGAATTACCCTAAATAGGGCTTTCAAAGTAAATGAGGTATTTAAGGAGTGGTTTTACAAGTTCCATTCCCACACTCCCACCCCCTGTGAGTTTCTGTGACCAAGTGGAGATTAGAACCCAGATCTCCTGAGGTTCACCACTCTACCACATAGCACAGGGTAAGCCCAAAATTATGGTGATCATTTAGAGGTATGTTCAAATGCATACATGATTTTGCTGCTGCAAAGGAAACAGTGTTTGGGATGTGAATGAAGTAGATGCATAGTCCAGCTTACAACAATCCTGTGAATTCACACATTCCGAGAATGACTTGCTCAGATAGTCCAGGTCACACATTCTGAAAATGACTTGCTCAGATAACATGGCATCTCAGGTCCCCTACTCTAATCATTACATATCATTGACTCTTGTCATTTTTATTTTGTCAGATATGTTTTCTGTTATTACTATATTTACTATAATAATAATTTCATGTCAGAAATTATTCTGAGTTGAAAGGATTTTTGCTGGAGAAACTCTGCTCAGGGGATGCCTGAATGAGGCTCCTTCGTGTCCCCAAGATCTTTTCCCACTTAAGTGTATTTATTTACTTGCAATTTCTTGTTTTCATCTGCTAGGTTGGCAGGAGCTGGGACAGAGACAGGCACTCAATCCATCATGCAGTACCCAGGTCTTGAACTGCTGACTTGCTGACCTTCGAGCTAACAAGGTGAGCTTTTTAACCACTGAGCCACCACTATATAATGTGGACTGTCGTTAAGTGTTTTAAATGAGAGGTAGGTTAAAGAGATTTTAATGAATCGTTACTGACAGTACATGATAAAAGGTGCATGAAACACTGTTTGCTGGCAATGCCTGTGGAGGAAATTTTCCCCAACAGCTACAATGATATAGAAGGGAAAGCAGAGAAAGAGGAGGAGAGAGAGATTAATTACAGTTTGCTGGACTCAAAAGAGTACCTATGGATCAAAAAGATGAAGTAAAACCATCCTGAAACTAGGAGTACAGTTATACTAATTATGAATAGGGCATATTGGATTATTGTTTGCTGTTTATATCTGCACAACTTTTAAATGTTGTACATCGGCCACAGTAGGACACTACTCATGTAGGCAGTATATAAATGGGATAGGATGGGATGGATAATGCTTATTTGGAGTCAATGGCCATTAGATCATAAAGAAACTTAATTGATTAAAAACAGATTTCACACATGAATTATTAAAATTACATGACCTATGAAGAGAAAATGTAACTTTTTATTTTAATTTTTTAAAAAACTTTTATTTATAAATTTTCAAAGAAAAAACATACAATCCAAGAATCCACAGAAAATCACACATGATATATAAAAAGAAACAGAAATAAGAAATACATCGTTGATACCGAAGCTTTTCAAATTCGACTTCTAATACAATTATTACATCATCTACATATACTATTTGCCAGCGTATAAGACGACTGGGTGTATAAGACGACCCCCCAACATTTCCACTCAAAATATAGAGTTTGTTATATACTCGCCGTATAAGACTACCCCCTCTTCCGCACACCTTCCACACACCAAATAAAACATAAAAGAACATCAGATTTGTTTTCAAAATCTCCCTGTGGCCGGCACTAGTGCGCAAGTGCGCATGTGCGAGCTCTGCGTAGACAAGGGGCGGGGCAGAGCACCACTGCTTCCCACCGAGAAGAACAGGCCGATCATGCCGAAAAGGCTGGCACCCCTGCAGTGATGGGATGTCAAAAATTCTACTACCACGCCATGACGTCATGGACGTCATGTGCGTGGCCAATGTCATGATGTCATGATGTCATGGGCGGAGCCAACGTCATGACATCATGACGTTGTGGGCAAGGCCAAAAATAAAATAAAAATAAAAAAATAAACACGCACACAGACCCGTAAATAACTTAAAGAAATAAAATAAAGAAATAAATAAAACACATCCAGACAGACGCAGGGAAACACACAAACACACCCAGACAGACGCAGGGAAAGGGGCGGCCCCGGGTGTCATTCAGCGCGCACTTAAAAACCAGGTCTTCAAAGCCTCTTCCCTCCACCCCATCTAAACAAACGATCGCCCTCCCCTTTTTCTCTTATTTATCACGACCCCTTCTGCTCCGCCGCTTCTCATGCACCACCAACAAGGGAAGCATTTTTTTTTTACAAAGGAAAATAAAGCTGGAAACTGGCAGAGAAAAATTAAAAGTAAAGCCAAAGAGAGGCAAACCTTTACATGTCTTGCAACTGAGCCAGCGATCAATGGCAAGCCGCGCTCCGGAATCAAAGCTTTCCGGATTGGGAGAAGGAGAGGCGCGCAAACACACACACACACACCAACAACACGCCCACACAACCCAGCCGCCGCCGAAGTGTCCCAGCTGCTCCGGCTCGCCTGCCCCGCCTCCGCCTCGCATATAATATCGCTCTCCCACAAAAAAGACAGCCCGGCATCGGAAGCCGGGGAGGCACCCAGACAAAAGCCGCCTTGCAACGCCCGCACGGATAGATGGATGAATGAATGGGTGGATGGATGGATGAATGAAAGGGCCCCCAAGTCCCGGGACGCACCCCGCCACCGGCGATCTCTCCCCACTGCGCCCTGCATCCACACCCACCCACCCATCCCCGCTTGCTTCCCCGATGACTTACCTCCTTTTTGTGCTTGCAAAGGCGCAAGAAGGGAGCCCAACCGGGGGGGGGGGGGTCAGGGAGAGGCAAAAGGGCGGCCTCCTCCGCAGCCCTTTAAAGAGCGCGGCCAGCCCAAGGAAGCTGCAGGCGCCCGCCCGGCGGAGGAGGATGCGGCGGTGGTGAGCCCCGCCGGGCTTACCCAGGGCATGGGGGTTTGTCGGGCCCAAGTCCCTAGGAGGGCGCGGTGGCGGCGGATGGCCCGGGCAGGCACCAACGTGCCCATGGGAGCTCGGTGGCCGGCTAGGGGAGGTGCCCTTCTCTGAGGGCTGCCGCTGCTGCTGCCGGAGCCACTCTAAAAAGGGGCGGCTCCAGCTTCGGAAGAATTTTTTTAAAAAAATTGGAGCCATTTGGCACCAATTTAGTGCGCATGACCAGAAACTCAATTTGACGCAAGCGCAATGCGTCAGATTGAGTTTCTGTGCATGCGCAGTCAATTGGAGCCATTTTTGCTCCAATTTTTTTTTTTTTAAATTTCTTTCGGTGAGGCATCCGGAACCGGACGCCTTAAAAATGGGTTACCCTCCCGGAGAACCCTCCGGGATTGGTCCTACCGGTTCCAGGGAACTGTCTGGAACCGGGGACATCCCATTACTGCACCCCTGTCTCGCTGTTGATGCTCGCCGCAGCCACGCTGGATACCACGCGATACTGGGTGGCATGTAGAATGAGGTGGGTGGGCATCGGGAGGCCACTATGGGCACCAGGCGGGCATTGGGAGGCCACTATGGGCACTGGGCGAGCATCGGGAGGCCACTATGGGCAGCTATGTCTATCCCGACTGAAGTGCACCCGGTGTATAAGACGACCCCCCCACTTGGAGGCATGTTTTTCAGGGGGGAAAAGTAGTCTTATACGCCAGCAAATACTGTATTTTCCTTTGCTTCCTATACTACGAAAAATCAATCTTTTAATATCACCTCTGTGCTATATACAATGTCCGGGAGATTATAACAGATTATGTTTTCCAAAAACTAATTTGATCTGGTACAGGATTAATACCTTTCTTTTTAACAATCACATATTCCACAAATTGTCTCCAAGTTCTCCAGAATCTGTTTACTTGAACTATGCCTTTGCTAATGTTCATTTCCTATGTAAGCTTGTCCTTAAGTGCTAATTCCCACATTTCCTTATACCAATCTTGTATGCTTAACAATACATCATTTTTCCAATTCTTTGCGATACATTGTCTGGCCGCTGACAACATCACAGCCATTATTACTCATTTTAAATTTATCCACATCTGTTAGCAATACTGTATCCGGTACCAATTCCAGCTGCATATCAAATACATTCTTAATTTCCCTTTCTACTTTTCCCCAAAATTCCTTTAACACATTACAACTCCACCACATATGTATATATGTCCCCGTTGATTGTTTGCATCTCCAACATTTATCACTTATCCAATTATCTATCTGATGCAGCCTAACTGGGGTCAAATATCATCACCAAAGTATTTTATAATTATGCTCTTTCACTCTAACAGACATAGTTCTCATAATTCTTCTTTTCCATTTTTTTCTGCCACATTTCTTCAAATCTTGTTCCCAAGTATTTTTCAGAACCACCTGTATTTTTCCTCCTTTATTCAAAAATCTTGTAATCTTGCTTACAATTCCTTTAAGAGAATATTAACAGAAAATTGGGCCTTAATGTTGAAAGATTGGGTCAAGATTTGCAGAGACCGGGATAAAAAAATGGAGCTCTTTTCACAATTGGAATTAAATTGGTTTAAGATTCTCCAGATAAATAATTGGAATAAAAAATATTTATATGATAATGATTTAGAAAGGCAGGCTAAAGTATTTGAAGAACTCTTGATTAAATTAAGAAGAGAAGAATTGGGAAAATGTAACTTTTTAAAGTGATTAGTGATGTTTATAAGAAACTCTGTAGGAAATATGAAAGTAAGCAATTTATCTCTTTATATTGTTCTTGAAATATTGCTATCAAAACAGATAATTAGTTACAAATAACTACGTTACTTGATTGTAATGTCTGCCAAGTTCTATTTCTTCTTTGAGTTCAGATGAAGTAAAGTAGCTTCTACTGTATTCTTCATGTACCACAGTATCTCTATGCACCGAAAGTAATACATTTATTATTCTTTATAGAATGATCAAAAAAGATTTTTATGGTGCCAAATGCAATTGCCAACTTCCACACTGATCTACAAATAATCCATATACTGAAGCTAAATTATTCCTTGTGTAATGCTGTTAAAACAAAATTTTATTTGAGCAACATCCACTAGTAAAATATTGCAACCAGGAATTTGTTTCTACTACGGGATTTGGCTATGCAAATGCCATTGTGTTGTATAGCAACACTTCTTTACATATCCCATAAATATCAGTTATAGTTCCATAATTATTGAAAAAAGATGTGCCCACAGAAAAGGTAGGATAAATTATAACTATCCTTACAGCAGGAGCTTTAAATCAGTAGAGTTATACTGACTGTGAATGTGCCCTATTATACCTCCATTTGGAATTAATAGCCACTAGGTGCTAAATAAACTAACTCAATAAAAACACACTATAACTAGCTAAGCATCCACATGAACTTTAACTGGAATGCCTATATTTTTACATTTACTAAATTTCTCAGTTAATGAACAAAAAATACCTGCCTGTGCATTATTCTCATTATTGACCAAATTTACGATCAGTTTTGTTATCTAAGCATGCAGAAAATTTGAAATCCAATAGGGGAAAAAAGGAAGTCAGGGTATTCATTGGACTTGTACAGTGACTCATTTTTTCCTATATTATGACACATCAGATCTCCAAGGTGCATTTTTGTGGCAGAACCAAGAACAGATTTTTCTACTGCCTGATGAAAGAGGAACAAAAGTCACAAGTTGCTTAAACTGTCTGTTCTCCACAGTGCTGATATGTGTTCAATTAAACATTTTACAACTTTCTGTGATTTTGGTGTGACACAATGTGGTACCGAGTCATTTTCATACTTTAGTCAGTGGTGGGATGTCAAAAAATTTACTACCCCACTGTGATGTCATCACAGTATGGGTGGAGCTAATGTCATGATGTCATGATGTTGTGGGCGGGGCCAAAGAAAATAATAAAAATAATAAAATAAAAATAAGCATGCACACACACACACACACCCCAAGCCAGGCTGCCAGGCCTGCCGGTCACCAGGCCTTTTTAGAAACTGTGGTAGTACATCAATATAGGTAAAGGTATTAAATACACATTAAAATAGACACAGACACACCACATCCAAAGGTGAATCACTTACCCTGGGGAGCAGGCTATAGGGAACTTCAGGCTAGCAGCTTCTCTTCCTCCTCCCCACTTGGGAAGACAGCAAGGAGGCCATGCATATGCGCCAAGCACTGTAGACGTGCATGCACACCAAGTGTTTGGCGCGCATGCGCAGTGGGGGAACCAGTGAAAAAGGTAAGCCCCGAAGGTGGTTCCCCAAAAAAGCTGCTACCAGTTCTCTGGGACACTGGGAAAAGTTACTGCCGGTTCTGGCGAACTGGTGAGAACCTGTTAGATCCCATCACTGCTTAAGTACATTTCACTGTCTATGTTCCAGTTGAATTGTCAACCATAAATGGTTGGACCTCTTCTGAGACTCATCGCCTCTTGAATTAGACTAGACATAATGTGAAGTGAATATTACCTATCATGGTTTGTTCACAGGAAAAATGGGTGTCATCTCTTTATAGAATTTCTGGGAATAGGCCTGTTCTGGTCACAAACCATTTAAGTTGGCAAGTCAGCAGTTCAAGACCCATGTACTGCATGATGGTTTGAGCACCCATCTCTGTCTCAGCTCAGTTCGAAAGAAAGAAATTGCAAGTAGATAAATAGGGACTACTTCAATGGGAAAAGATCTTGGGGACATGAAAGGAGCTTCATTTGGGTGTTCCTCCAGCAAAAATCCTTTAAACCTAGAAAGCACCTTTGTATGCTTCTGACACGATTAAAAAAAAAAGAAATCTAGGGTGTTTTTTAAAATTAACTCATCTTCTTTCCCACAGCAAGATTTTTCAGAGAGACAATAGCAATTACACTTAGCAATTATACTGATATATCTCCCCACAGTGCTTTGCCACCCCAGGCCCCCCCCCCAACAAAGGACACAAGACAACCATATGGAAAAAACAAGGCCACTTTATTAAGTGACATAAAATATAACAAACCCTAACGCCGGGGCCAGCAAAGCACCGGGGGGGGGGGTTAATCTCCGGGGGGAGATTTGGGTTGGGCCAAGCTAGCATAACCCCGCCCATACCCAAAATCCTCCCCCTCCCACCAGGTGTGCCCCCCCACACCTCCCCCCCCGTGCTTTCCGCCCAAACCCGTACAAAACTGTCGTCCTAAAGAACCCTTACTCTTCGAGATGAGGCAGGCGAAAAAGGACCCAGCCTGGCCAATTTGCTGAGCCCCAAAAATTCCTGCCCGGCCCAAAATATTGCGACCACTACTGCCATCTCGATTTCAGGGCGGGTGGGCGGGCGACCAAATCCCAACCCACAAGAAGTCTCCAGAACACCACACCCTCTCTTACAACCAAGCTCCTCCCCCAATTACAAAATTCACCAATCCCCTACTTCCACACTGTTGTCTTCCGACCTGGCCACCAGGGAGGGGCGGGGCGGCAAAGACCCTTCTCGAACAGTAGCCACTGCCTTGAAGGTACCCTTGCCACCCCAGGCCCCCCCCCCCAACAAAGGACACAAGACAACCATATGGAAAAAACAAGGCCACTTTATTAAGTGACATAAAATATAACAAACCCTAACGCCGGGGCCAGCAAAGCACGGGGGGGGGGGGTTAATCTCCGGGGGGAGATTTGGGTTGGGCCAAGCTAGCATAACCCCGCCCATACCCAAAATCCTCCCCCTCCCACCAGGTGTGCCCCCCCACACCTCCCCCCCCCCCCGTGCTTTCCACCACACTCCGGGGTTCCGCTGGAACTCCGGACCCCCCCCCCCTAGGAAAGACAGGCAACCACCCCCCGGCGAATGTCCTTAATGAAATACTTGTATCCTGTTTCTGAGAGGGTGTACCAATGGTCCTGAAAACATGCCAAGTTCGATTTTAAGATAGCCGGGTGAGAAATAACCCGGCCCCCCATCTTCAAGAAAACCCGGGACAAACGATAATTCAGGTACATCCGAACGTGTTCCTTGCTTGAAAATCCGGGTTCTATGCCGACCTCCTCTTCCCAATCCTCACACATCGGCAGAACTTCTGAAAACAGAAAATTAGCACCGGGCCAAGCCTCTCCCAGCCGGGAAACAGCCTGGACCGCCCCATCTACAATATCTTCAACCCCCCTCCGGCCCACTTCATCGCCCCCAACATGTAAAACTACCACCCGAGGCCGAAAACCCCACGGCCTGGGAAATAACCTCCATTCCACCCCACCAAAACCTATGCCATCCAATCCCGTCCAGTGGACCGCACAGTCGGGGAGACCGATTCGACTCCCCCAGCAAGATTGGGTGGCCCACTCCGCTGCCCCCGCTACATGTCGATCCCCCATGATCCAAACGTCGCCCCGCCACGGCGGTCTCCAACCTGTAAAACATAAACTCATAACAACATCAATACTTAACATTCCCCCGGCAGGTCCCGGACATAAGACCGGAACCTGGCCGAGGTCCATCTCCCTGCCTTCTTTATATCCTCCACCCTGTAGCCCAAGGCCGCCAATGTGGAAGCCGCCCCGATCCTAAAAGAGTGCGAGGCAAAGTTCCAGCCCACTATACCCGCCGCCACCAATGCCCTATTAGTGACTGCCCTAAACTGGAACATGGTTAAAGGGGCTCCCCCCTCGTGCACCAAGAAAAAACCACCACCATCCCCTCGTAGTGCCAGGTACTCCTTAGCCCTTTGCACCGGACACAACTCCCTAATGTGACAAGGCCCCAGCACCAAGCACTTACCCAGTCCTCCTTGATCCGTCTTGGAACAACGCACAAATATATACACCCTACCGTTCGCCACCACCACGTCCTCCCCGCCCAGAGCTTTGCCTGACTTGTCCTCTCTGGAACGCGCTACTAGCTCGCTAATCCGCAGCGCTCCAAAAAAGGCGAACAAAACCGCCGCTTTGAATAAAGCCATTTCAAAACCATCCACGCACACCGTCTCCCACACTCCGTCAAGCCGGAGAAGGATGCCCGGGGAAAAGGGAGTGCGCCTATCCCCCCCCTCCCCGCCATCCTTTCCCACCCTTCTAAAACCTTCTTAACCCTGAAATCCCCGGAATCATCCCTAAACCCTCGCGACCTGGCATAAAACGCCACCGCCGCCAGCTTCCTTCTAATGGTGTTGGACGCCAATCCCTTGTTGTGCAGCCACACACAAAATTGCAAAGTGTGCTCCACCGGGACCGGCCAAACTTCCCCCAGCCCCTCCCCCCGCCGTAACTCACAGAACTCCTTACACGCCGCCGCGTAGGACCTACGCGTGCTCCCTGCAATGGACTCTCTGAGAGCTTCCGCTACTTGCACTCTCCAAGCGCCCACACCTCGTTCGGCAACCGCCTGGGCCGAAGCACCGCCGAAGGCACCAACTCTCGAAACCTGTCCAATTGCTGCCGGGATAAAGCATCCGCAATGCAATTGTCAACCCCCGGGATGTGCCTCGCTACAAACAGCATATTCAATTCTAAACATCGCTTCGTCAATGCCCTGACTAAAAACATCACTCGCTTTGACTTGGAAGTAAGACTGTTTATTACTGTCACTACTGCCATATTATCACACCAAAAAATCACCGTCCGGTTCCTCCACCTGTGACCCCAAATCCACACAGCCCCCACGATTGGGAAAAGCTCCAAAAACGTTAAATCCCTGGTCACTCCCGTTTCAACCCACCTAAGGGGCCACTTCCCGCAACACCATTCCCCCCGAAAAAACATTCCAAAACCTAACGCCCCTGACGCATCCGTCTGCACCTGAAGTTCCTCCCTGAGCAACAACTTTTCCCTCCAAAATGACACCCCGTTAAAACTAGCTAAAAACTCCTCCCATACCCCTAAATCAGCTCTGATACCTTGCGTTAATCGAAGCCTATGATGCGGTTTCTTTAGCCCCACCATGGCATCACACAGTCTCCTCAAAAATGCCCGACCCGGAGCTACTACCCTGCAAGCGAAGTTAAGGTGCCCCACCAAAACCTGTAACTCCTGTAGCGACACCTTCCGTCTACCCTTCATTACCTGGATTCTGCCTCTTAAGTCCTCCAACTTATCCTCCGGCAACCGGGAGCATTGCTGCTCCGCGTCCAACTCTATCCCCAAAAAAGAAAGCTTACGCGCCGGCCCTTCTGTTTTCTCATGCGCCAGCGGCACCCCCAACTCCTCGCACACCTCTTGAAACAACTTCAGCTGCCCCAAACAATGCTCCTCCCCTTTTCCAGAACATATCAAAAAATCATCCAAATAATGAGTAATAAACCCCTCCCTCGCCCTAGATGAGTATACCCACTGTATGAACGTACTAAACTTCTCAAACAATGAACAAGAAATCGAACAGCCCATCGGCAACGCCTTATCCACATAAAAAACCCCTTCAAAAACAAAACCCAGTAATCTGAAGTCCTCCGGATGAATAGGCAACAGCCTAAACGCCGCTTTCACATCACATTTAGCAAGAAAAGCCCCCTTTCCCGCTTTCCTGATCATAGCCACCGCCTCGTCTAGAGAAGCATATTTTACCGAACTTAGTTCCACAGGAATGGCATCATTCACCGACCCCCTTACAGGGTAGGATAGGTGATGAATGAGCCGATATTCCCCCGGCACCTTCTTCGGAACAAACCCCAGAGGCGAAATGTGCAATCCTTCCAAAGGGCATGACCGGAAGGGTCCCTCTATCCTGCCCAAAACCATTTCCTTCCTGATTTTTTCCTTCACTTTATCCTCGTTCCCCTTAACCGACTTCAGATTCCTATCTGCCGATGGGCCCTTCACCCCCCCAACCACAGGAATACGAAAACCGAAACGGAAACCATTTGCTAACAGCTCCGCGTCCTGCCTCCTAGGGTACAACGCCAGCCAATGGTCTAAACTCACCAAATTAATTGGGCTGGGGTAAATTGAACCCAGGAGGTCCTTGCCCCCCAGGTCTAACCTGGTTTTGCACCCCCTTTGCTGGCCCTCCTCTCCCCCGGCCACAAGCTGTGGCCGGGTGGGTGCCTCCGCACTGCGAACACCCATGCTTGAACCTACACTGTTTGCGGGCACAGTATCCATGTGAATTAAACTCCCAGCAGACCAACCTGGGTTGAACCAGCTGCCCCCCAGAAACCCGGGGGGGCGTCAAAGGAGGTCCACGTAACACCATATGCCCACTATCATGCCTCTCTCCCAACAGCGGCCTGGCCGGAGCCAGATATTGCAACCAAAGCATGGAATGCGGCTCATCCCACCTAATGTCCGGCTCCTGCTGAGCCAAAGATCTAAAGAATTCATCATATTTCATCCATGACCCCCCCCCGCAAAATCCGTGTACGCCCTGTACACTATATCCAAATATTTCAGTAGCGAAAGCGCCCTATCAGGCCTTTCGTAAATAATGACCCCCATGTAAATCAAATAGGCCGGCAGCCAGCTCCCCCAATTCCGAATAGGTTTCTTATTCTTCACCAATTCCTTCTCCCTCTCATCCAACTTCTCCGCTTCCTTCACATCCACCTCCCGATTAAGCAAAGAAAACAAATCTACATACTCCCCTTTTAAAATCTTGTCCTTGGTCGCTTGAGACAAATGATCACCAAACGGGCAACGCCTCTTGCGCGCAGGCGCACCCGACCCCGCATCTCCTCCCGCCGAAACCTTCCCGCCCAAAGACACCACCACCACCCCATTCTTCTCGGCTGCCGAAGCCACTGTGGACTCCACCCCTTTACCACCGGCCCCACTCTCCTGACCCTCAACCCCAACGGGTCCAGGACCACGTGTCTCTTCCCCCATATTTTGCTTCTCCAAATTAGCCGGCCCCGACTTATCAGTTCCCGACTGTCTCGCCCCCGTTCCCCACGGAAGCACCGAACCCATCCCCCCTTCTCCCGATGTTCTATTCCCTCCCTCCCTAGCCCCACAGCTCTGAGGGCCACACGGGCAGCCCCACGGCCACCCCCAGTCACTTTGCGTCGCTCTAGAAGTTCCAGAGCCCCCAGACTCACCAGCTCCCCGCACCGACACCGATTGACTCTGCGTCAACGCTCTCACTTCCGCCGACTCGGCCGAACTCATCGCACCTCCACCCAAGTCAATCGACGTTTCCGCCGATGAATCTCTCCGGCCCGCGTCGCCATGGCCGGACCCCGCCGGTCCCGCCGACCCGCCGGCCTCCGCTTCCATTTCCACTACCGAGGGCCCCACCAGTTCCTGCGACTGAGGGGCCTCCCCTTTCTTTCCCTCGAGCAGCAAGAGCCTCTCCTCAAGCTGCCTAAAGGCCTCCCGCCACGAACCTTTTCCCTTTCTTCCTCCTCGTCGGGTGCTTGCACTCTGTGTACGGGGAACCTCCATTCCACCCCCCGTTTCTTCTTCTAGGGCCCTCACCCTATCGTCAAAGGAGCCCAATTCGTACTCCTCCTCAGACGATTCCTCTACCGCCTCTCTGGCCCCTTTTGGCTGGGAAGCCAACTCTTCAGAGCTGACCACCGATTGCCCTCTCTTCCTGGACATGGCCTACAAAGATTCCCCGAAAACAAAACACGTCTGCACCCGACCAAATCCCAACCCACAAGAAGTCTCCAGAACACCACACCCTCTCTTACAACCAAGCTCCTCCCCCAATTACAAAATTCACCAATCCCCTACTTCCACACTGTTGTCTTCCGACCTGGCCACCAGGGAGGGGCGGGGCGGCAAAGACCCTTCTCGAACAGTAGCCACTGCCTCGAAGGTACCCTAATGTACTCTCTAGGTGGTTTTTACAAGTAATTAACATGTTGTTCCCAACAGGCTGGATACTCATTTTACTGACTTAAGAAGGAAGGAAGGATGAGTCAACTGGACTCTGACAGGATCAAACTCACAATGTTTTGGCTGCAGTACAGCAGTTTAGCCATTGTGCCATTAGGAAAGCTGAGTGTAGAAGAATAGATGCCTTTGAAATGTGGTATTAGAGGAGAGTTTTGAGAGTCCCCTAGACAGTGAGGAGAACAAATAGGTTGATCTTAGAAGAAATCAACCCTGACTGCTCCTTAGAAGGTCAAATAGTAAAGATTAGGCTAAAGTACTTTGGACATCAAATGAGAAGAGAAGATTCACTTGAGAAAGCCTTGATGCTGTGAAGGGTGGAGGGCAAAATAAGAAGTGGGTGGCCAAAAATGAGATGGCTAGATGGTATTGTAGATGCAGTGGGCACAGAGTTGGGTGGGTTGAGGAAGATGGTGGAGGACAGAGGTGCCTGGCGAGCAATGGTCCATGGGGTCACAAAGGATCGGAATCGACTGTGCGACTGGTATTATTTACTTATTAATAACTCTATAAAGCTAAGATGAAACCAACCCTACACTTTCATTATATTTGCATAAACAGCTTGAACAACTTTGCTCCCTTCTGAATCTTGTATCAGATTACTTGCAGGTCGCTGGAGGTGGATGAAAGATTGTATAAAGGTGTTCCTTATCCTGTTCTTCAGTCCCCAGCCTATTGGGCTATGGACTGACACTTGGATCCTTGTTTTACAATATCATTTGACATGTGGGATTTATGTGTCAAAATTTCATTTAAAGCCAAGAAAATGTCAACTAGCAAGTATCGTCAACCGGGGGGGGGGGGGGAGGGGGGAAGACTCAAGATTCCTTTGGTGTGCTCTGCTAAGATTCCATTACTGCCTTTATCATTAAGAAAACATTGTAATAAAGAAAGTACCTTTTCTCTGACTCTATTAATGCAATAAATGTGTTGGTCATGCTCCAAAACCACTGGAGCCACACTTAATTTGCTGCTTTTTAATATGGATTTAGGACTTGGTATGCTGGGATGTTCAGTAATGTAATGGGAAATTGTAACTACAGTACATGTTTTAAAAGAAGGCTTTGGGATCTTATCTATCACTTAGCCATCATCATGATCATTGCTTGCAATGATTCACAATACAATGTGAGCCAATTATCCTGTGATGTTAGATACACTGGGGTGTGCTGTCCACAGAGAAAATCAAGGGAAACTGTTCAGTTTCTTGCCACCATCAAACAAAGCAGTTGTGATTCTCCTCAAAGTGAAGACTGCTAAGGAATGAATTCCTGCAAGTGTTTAGTTCTTCTGACTTCCACTTGAATGGGAGAAAGAGGGGTTTTAACAAAAACAGGGACTGCATTATTTCATATACCAGGCTGCATCCACAGAAAAGCAGTGAGGTACAGAATCAATGGACTGCAGTGGGTCAAGTGGTTAAGATGCTCAATTTGATGACTGGAAGGTTGGCAGGATAGCAGAGACCCAAGTAATGCACGATGGAAGGAGTTCCCATCTCTGTCCCAGCTCATGCCAACCTAGCAGTTTGAAAGCAAGAAATTGCAAGTAGATAAATAGGGACCACTTCAGTGGGAAGGTAAACAACGTTCCATGCACTCAGGTGTCTAGGCATACCTAGCACATGTCCATGGAAACATCTGCAGACACAGACAGCACTGGCTCTTTGGCTGTAAACAGAGATGAGCACTGAACCCTAGAGTAAAATACTACTGGCTTTTGATCAAGGTCGACCTTTACCTTGGACTGCAGTTGAGCACATCACAACTCCTTATTTTGTCATTGTTAGTTTCTCAGAGATTGGCTCTGTCTTTTATTACACACATATTTCTTTAAGAAAGCACCACAACCAAGCAGGGCCATAGCCAGGATGGGTGGGTGAATATTTGTGTGTGTGTGTGACACACATATATAAGCAGCCAGTAGTTTGAGGGTGGGTAAACTGCTAACTGCTAATTGAGGGTGGGCGACACCTGCCCTGGCCACCTCCTGACTACAGGCCTACAACTAAGTAGATCTTCCTGTCAAATGAGGAGAAATTTGAGGGTGGGGTGGAGCAAAAGCACCTTGTTGGACAGATCACCCCACACTTCTATACATTTAGAACTCCAATTCCAACAGTGGGGCAACCAGATGATCCTGTAAGGATCACAAAAAGCACAGCATGAAGTTATGAATCCTCTTCTCTTGTTTAGGTTCTGCAACTGGTATTCAGCAGTGCATTATCTCTGAACCTAGGGGTCCCCTTAGCCTTGTAAAGGAGGAGGTTCATCTCCAAACTACTTCAACTATTCACAGCACTAATAAAGCTTTTCCTGACAACACTGACTTCCTTCTTTTGGCCTAAATGCATCAGCTTGTTTTTTCTCCATCTTGTGTCCACCTTACTTAAAGTAGAAAGAAGAGAAGCCACACAGAGACACCTCATCAAAAGGTAAGATGATCACTTTCAAAATATCCTCCTTCCCACTTTCATTCCTCCTTTCTTCCCCCCCAAAAAACCCACCTCACACAATGAATGTCCTACTGATAAAATGTTCAAATCACCCAGTAATTGAAACATTCACATTTCCCCCCATTGCTTTCCAAACGCATCAGGCACTCATCCAACTAGCTCGCTCCCATCCATGCTGGATTCATTCTCTCACGTAAAGGCCATCCAAACAGAAAAATCCCTCCACCTGTACGAAACTCTTTCCACCCGTTGTTTGTTCTCTCCTCCATGCCCTCCCCCTCCTCCCTGCTTGACCACCATCTTTGAACCATTTAATTTGAAGGAAGTCTTCTTCCTTCTCCAGCAATCTCCTTGATTATGCTCCTTTGGCAAGCACATACCACCTGCAAAGCAGTGATTGTTAACTAATTTCAATCATAGCCCTGTTTCCCATTCTTCTTCTTTTAGGGCCAGAATCACAACTGCTACTATAATTAAATTAAACAGAAACAGAGGCAGAATACAATCCCTTCTAACTGAAGGCCTTGAGCTTAAGACATTTTGCCCCCACACAATAAGTCCTTTCTGCAATCATCAGATTTTTCATAAATGTTTCCAAAGCATGTTCCTGGAATAGGGTACAGACTTTGTGTCTTCCTTAAGCCTTTTTGTAAAGCACTATCCAAAGCCTGTCTACAAGTAATTTAATTTCTAGTTGTGGCTTCTTTTTTTCTGCTGCTATTTCATTTACCTTGTACACTGATTTATGCAGCTGCTCTTTTATCTGGCTCCCGGGCCTCACTCTTGCCCCATTTTACTAAGTTCTCTGATAATTCTAAGTAGCTCTTTTGGTTGTCAGGGTTTTGCTGGCTAGCTAGCTCAGTGAAAACATTCCAGACTGCATCTAATGGGATAGTCAGGGTTTGCTCATTTTCAGGTCTCTGGGGAAAAGGAGAGAGTCTAAATTACATTTAGCTTGCTTTTTCCATCAGAACACTTGAAGCGACCCTTTGTTGACAAGCTGTTTTACCACCTGGGCAAATGAAACACTTTCCCTACTCCTCCACCACACAGCCAGTTTCCTTTGTTTGTCTATAAATCGTATAGTTAGTAACAACAAAAACATTGGGGTTTTGCTTACAGTCCACATCAGTAGTTCTCAACCTTTTAAAGATGTGGGCCAGATCACACACACCAGACTGTTTGTGGGCCGGACTGGTGTCTCCACCGCCATCGCTGCCTTTTAAAGACTCCTCACTCCCCACACACACACTGCTTCCCGGCTGTGTGGTGTGGTTGAAGGAACACACACACACACACACCAACAGCTGATGGGAATGCCTCTGCAGCCACCTTGAATGCCTGCGCAACTGCTGGTAACACATTAGCGGCAACTGAAAATGCATCAGCAGCAGCCAGAAACACATTGGTGCCTTCCAGAAATGCATCAGTGCCCACCAGAAATGCATCAGTGGCAGCCAGCTGCCAGGAATGTGTCTGCGGCCGCCGGCAATGCACCCACTGTGACATTCCTGGTAGCAGCGGAAGCGTTCAGGCAGCTGTGGGGTTTTTTCTGGCTGCCATTGAAGAATTTCTGGTGGGTGGCAACACAGTTCTGACTACAGAGGACACATTTCCAGCTGCCAAGGACGAGTTTCCGGTAGCCACGGATGCATTCCCAGTGGCCACGAGCACATTCCTGGCGGCTACGGAGGGAATGTTTCTGGTTGCTGCCAATGCATTTCCAGCCGCCGCCAATGTGTTTGGAGTGAGCTCAAGAGCTGGATTTTTTGGCACTTTGGGCCGGATCCATAGGTTGTGAACCCTTGGTCTACATAATGAATAAATGTACAGTACTACTAAGAAAGAGAGGGAGGTTGTAAAAAGTGGGAACAGCTAAATGTAAAGGTATAATTAGAAGCCTAGCATCGTAATTTCCATGCTGAAGTTTGATTTCAACATAGAAGCTAGAAAGTGTCCATAAAGTGAGGGGTAAGAATCCTAGCCTTACATTAATGCAACCGTTCCCCCCCCCCCCCCGGACTGTACGTCTGTTGCTGGGCTGTGGTTATTCAGATCCCCATTGGGCCTCCAGGAGAGGAGCCAACTGAAATCCCCCAGACTGTACGTGTGCTTTGCCATCTGTGTGGCTTTGGGGAAGCTGTACAGCTCCAGATTGCCATTGAGCCAACAACGCCTGGGTACTTTATAGCTAGGAAACCATGGGAGCATCACCATAAGTCAGAATCAACTTGACGGGACATAGTTCTTATTCATTAAAAAATCCTACACAAGTACTGATAAATATGCATTTTCTCAAGTGTTTCTTTTTGTATTGCTGTTAGGTAATTCAGACATAACGCATCAAGAAACTGCCTGAGAAAACTAAATAAAAGCCAGTAAACACCTCCTTTTCTAACAGGAAATTAGTGGCAGCATATTTATTGTTGTTTAGTTCTCCTGTTTGTTATATTCTTGTTGGAAAACAACCAAAAGCATATCATCTCCCCAAACAAAAAAAGGGAGGTGTGTGTGTGTGTGTATGTATACACATCTGTCAGCTAAATTTCTGTAGACCAAAGATTTTGCTGACCTTGGTTCCCAAGGTTAACTATAACTCTGCCCCTGGTTGCAGAAAAAAACAGGGTCTGATGCAGATGTTGAGCAGCCAAAAATCCACAGAAAGGCTGCCTTAGGACTGGCTGCCAAAATAAAGGATTGGGAGCTAAATAGGAGAATTATATAGCCTTGGAAGTTATTTTTGGAAATAATTTTTAATGCATCCCTTCAGTGCAAATAATCAGATTTCCCTTCATTCAGGAATGCCCTACTATTTTTATTTTTGCACTGACTGACCACGATACTACTCAGGGATCATAGAACCTCCAGGCAGTCTGAACATGTTTACAAGGACTGTCTAACCCCACCAATCCTCACTTTTTAAAAACACTTTCAGAGTTGAGGGTGGAAAGATTGCTTTTCTGCTTGCATGTAGGCATTTTATATAAGCAAGAACCCAGATTTTTACATAGAAAAATGTAAAAAAATTAAACAGAAAGCTGCAGTAAGGTGTCCAAAGGGTGAGCAACCTGTTCCATTCCTTGTTGAGGGTGATGGAAAGGACAAATACTTCATTGTGATTAGGAATCTTCTGGCCTTAAATCTTATTTGGCCAATCATTCAATTTTACCTGTTTCTCCCTGCCATGACTTAAGCTACTGGCCAGAATACTGTTTACTGATGTAACTGTGTAAGGACAGTTGCATAAGAATGATCTCCCTCCTGGCTGTAAAGCCAGTTATGTGACTGATTGCACAACAGATTTGCTCCCTAACGGTAAAACTGTTCCATGACTTCCCTTATGCACATGAAAAACATTCAACAGGATTTTGGCCACTGTGCCTTGTTGTGTATTAATGAAGGCTCCTCTGCAGCCTTTTATGTTGCCTCTTTAATTTTAAGACAGATGCTTATACAACTGTCGTACTCTCATTGTCTCTAGCTGTAAAATATTTGTGGAAGGATTTTTTAAATTGCCTGTAGTCAATGCTTAGGCAAAAAGAAAAGGAATCAAGTTTGGCCTAGACTCTAATTATAGACAATTTCTTCACCACACACATTGATGGTGATGTTAGAATCAGGGCCATGGCATGTGAAGCAACAGATCTTTCATCCCATTGAAACATTATTTTTGATTTTGTAGATTTCTAATATAAACAGGCTATTAATATAAGAAAAGGGTAGGTATTCATTTTCTCTCACTATTAATACTCTACCATTTGAAGTTTAAAAAAGACTAGAAGATGTAAAAATGTTCCTGCAACAATAAGAGGAACACTTGAATCTGTATGTCAGTGTTTGCTGCAAGCACAAGATCTTTGCCAGAAATGACTATTTGACTCTGTGCTTCTTGACATAGCTTGAGCAGGCCTGCTAAATGTGAAGTCACAAAAATAATACAAACAAATCATGCAGCAGTGATGTTTGCTATTTTATAATGGAGACAATAAGCATGAAAATCAAGATAATACAATGCATCAGTCTCTTGGACAGCGCATATTAGAAACAGACAACTAACATGATGTTTTAACTTTGTGGACAAATGTTTTACTTGCCTCATAGAAACTTGGACTTTTTTTTTCATAATGCCCCACAAATTCCTCCTCTGAAATGCATTCCTAAGCAAGAGTAGCAGACAATCATGTTCCTAAATGGACTTCTTATAGCAACAAAGCAATCCTCTTAATATTAGGGATGCTTATAGGAGGTATGCAAACACTTTTCTGCACCGAGATCAGATTCATGTTTTGGTATCAGTTGCTTGCCGCTGGCAAGTAGTCTTGGGGAAGCCACTGATGAAAGAAAATTTTTACCATCTTTGACTCTCAGTTCTATTAGCCAATAATTACCACAAACAGCCTATCGCTGTCACTGGAATAAGAGACTGCTTCTGCGGATACCTTTGTCTCTACAAAAAAGCCCCCAGACTTGAAGATCTCTGTAGGGTTGGACTTAAACCAAAACCAGCCATCAAACATCAAACAGTTACAGATTCTTGGCAGATTTTCATCTTTGAAATCTTTTAACCATCTGTATAAACAAACAAAATACCAACTGTGAAAGGTTTCAAGGAATTGTTAAAATAAAATAATCATGGAGTGAGGTTAAAAGATAGAAATTAATTTTAGCCCAATTTTAAAGCTACCAACATACTAAAGTAGGGTTAAAAACTTCTCTGGTTAAGATTCAGACTTAAATTGTTTAATTCTTCTTCTTTACATCCTAATTTGATTGTTTCTTATAGGAAAGTGCTGAAAAGGAGCCTAGTTGTGAATGCTGTACTGAACTTACTGTAACAAGAAATAAACCTACTCTTTTCCATTAATGAAAGATGCACAGTGATTGGTGCATTCAATAGAAATGAATGAAATGCTGTGAACTGATACACAGCATTTGTATGGGAGATGAAACTTTTATTAAACCACTAAAAATTAATTAATCAGAAAGCTTTCATTGTTGATATGTTACTTCTGTAGGCTGTGCACTAACATCTTATGGCAGAAAAATTATAGATAAATGTCCCAAAAATTCATGGCCAACGTATGTCAGGCATGTTTCTTAAACTGAGCTCAACGATGATTACAACTGGGATCTAAAGATGTGATTTAATGGGCTAATGAGTTAATTTACATATCACATGTTTTTGAAACTCATGATTTCTCTGTGTGTGTGTGTGCACGTGTAAAAATAGGAATACACAAACACAACAATCTCTATCAGAAAGCTGGGGTAAAATTTGGATTATTTACCAGGTAAGAATAGCCAATGAAGAGAAAAATGTAGACAAATGGTGTTTCCCGGTGAATAAAAATACAGATTCTCACTTTGTAGTATGAATGATGGAATGAGTGCCCATCCCTGTCCCAGTTCCTGCCAACCTAGCAGTTTGACAGCAAGAAATTCCAAGTAGATAAATAGAGACCACTTCGGTGGGAAAAAGATCTTGGGGACATGAAAGGATCCTCATTCGGGCATTCCCTGAGTGGAGTTCCTCCAGCAAAAATCCTTTCAACCCAGAAAGAATCTTTGTGTTCTTCTGACACGATAAAAAATACCCAACAACTTTGTAGTCCAGCTCAATCTGCCATCTAGTATGGTTGGTTTTAAGATGTCCATGCAGTCTCCTCCACAGTCCTGGGGGCAGCTTTGGTATGCTGTGAAAGGTTTGAGGTTTGGCTTCCATTTAGAAAACTTCACAGGGACTTATTTTGGAGTATTGATTGGTGGCAAAAGAATGAAGAAGGGTCACTTGAGACTCCATTACTGTGACCTATATAGCTCAATTCCTAGCCTTGTTTGTCATGAATAATGCAACTCTGTAAAGGAGAGAATGTTCTACTTAAAACTATTAAAATCTAATTTGAGCTTTGTACTTATTTCCAGCTATCTTAATTCACTGAATATTCATTCTAAATTATCTGGCAGTAAAACATCCATACCATTTTTAATATTCCAACATTTTCCAAAGACATATCCCAGGAATTGATTGCTCAAGTATGGGCATATGTGAAACTAGGCTTTGAAAAAGGAATGATCCCTAAGAGTATATTTCTCAAAATGTAAGTATGATGCTTTTTTAAATTCCAAAACCTTCATGTCCTCAAACAGCACTGATGGGTCTAGACAGTTTTATGGCTTGAGTACAGAACTGGCAAACAGCAAGGCCCAGGAGTATAGCTTGCACATCTATTGCTGACTTCCCCTACCAGATAACTCCAAATCAGCATATTAAGTGTTCTCTGCTGTTTTTCAATCTATTTGAGCCAGTACTCGTCATCCAAGTCAGTTTGAATTACATTTCTAACCAAATTCTTCTCATTTTCTCTGTTCGATAAACATCATTTCCTTCACCAAAACATTTGTTTTAGGAAAAATATGCAAGATGGAACAGAAAAACATGGATGGAGGCAACAAGTTTTTACATCAGTCGACCATTAGATCAAATGGAGTTGCCACACTGTTTTAAAGAAAGCTGAGTACATCCAGATTGGTAGTCAAACCTAGATGCTGGAATGAGGATTACTAGGCTTCACTTGTGAGGAACCACACTGGTGTACCACTCATTGCTTTGCTCCAAATGGCATGATGAGCTTAGTGCAAGAGAACTAAGCACAAGATTGGCCCTCTGAATGGATATGTGCCTCAAACTTGCTGGCTTAGATCCAGGAAGAGCTTTGTGGCAAGAGAAAACATTTTTGAAAGTACACCAAGAACAAAACCAAATCAAAAGACAGAGGAAAGAATTCACTGAACAAAGAACATTAAAGGAGGTTACAGCTGAGGAACTCAACCTCCCCTATGTCACTTGGAGGACCCTGAACAGGCTGAAGGTCAGAGTCCCTAAATGTAAGACCAACATGCTCAAGTGGAGCTGCTGGTAGGCAACACCATGCTGTGTGAATGTGGAGACACACAGAACCTGGCTCATTTTCTGGTCTGTCTATAACTAGCAGAAACATGTACCTATGAGAATTTAAGTTTGGACAAAAACAAACCAAGAAAACGACTTCATTTTGGCAGTCCAAAAGTTGATCAGGACATGAAAGAAGCTTAATGCAGGCATGCCAAAGAACCTGCAGTGATGGGGCTAGGAGAGCTGGTGCTTGCCTGCCGTAAGACCTGTTGTGTTATTTGGAGCAACACATTCACAAACCTTTATGTATGGAGAGCCAGGAATGGATAGAGACCACGCAAGATCTAATCCCATGTCATACATGGAAAGTCAAATCTTCTCCTTGCCCAGTGCTGTTTATTCTGATACAGTAATACCTCGGATAACGCTAAGACTTGGTTCCACAAGTCTTGGTGTTATCCGATTTTTAGTGTTATCCGATCCATGTTAAAATCCTATGGGATGTATCAGATAACATTAAAGCTCCATAGAGATACACTGTAACCGCACAGGCTTTAGCGGTTGTTATCTGATACATCCCATAGGACCTTAACATTATTTGATCCAATTCTCCTCCCCAGATTACTTAACGTTACGCGATTTTAGCGTTATCCGAGGTAAACGTTATCTGAGGTATTACTGTACTTGGTTTTCTAACTGGAGACCCACTGATTCTCTCAGACTTCAGGGCTTGAGATCAGGCAACTCTAGTCACACTTTAAAGACAGCTTTATCCCACTGATTGAGAACTACCAGACTAGCATACCTTTAGCTCCAATCCAGAAGCAGTTTGAATTGGGTTCAATTGAGAGAACTGTCCTAAGAAGTAAGGGCTTGGAGAAAAAAAAGCAGAAACATACTCCAGTTTAACGAGCATCCTCTTTTCTCACCAGTCAAAACATATACAGCATTTTGTGGCAAACAGAACCATACAAATTCCAATGAATACTAAAAATCATCTACAGTCAATTTTGGAAGGTCTGCTCGATGATTTTGCTGCAATAACAATTACCCACATATAACACACTGTAGAGCCTCTGAACAGTTCATAAGGTTATTAGCATTTTGACCCCAACAAGCTGAGTATAAATTTTACTGAACACACAAGGAAGAAAGGCTAAATCAACTTTCAACCCACCAAGATTGAACTCAGATTATGAGCAGAGTTTCAGATGCAGTACTGCAGTTTAACCATCTCGTTATTTGTTCTTCAATTGCACAGTCGATTCCGACCCTTTGCGACCCCATGGACCACTGTCCTCCAGGTACTTCTGTCCTCCACCATCCTCCTCAACTCACTCAGTTCTGTGCCCATTGTCTTTACAATACCATCTAACCATCTCATTTTTGGCTGCCCCCTTCTTCTTTTGTCCTCCACCTTTCCCAGCATCAAGGCTTTCTCAAGTGAATCCCTTCTTCTCATTTGATGTCCAAAGTACTTTAGCTTCATCTTTACTATTTGACCTTCAAGGGAGCAGGCAGGGTTGATTTCTTCTAAGATTGACTTATTTGTTCTGCTCGCTGTCCAGGGGACTCTCAAAACTCTCCTCCAGCACCACATCTCAAAGGCATCTATTCTTCTGCGCTCAGCTTTCCTAATGGTCCAGCTCTCACAACCATACATTGCCACTGGGAATACCATCGTTTTGACTAGATGATTTTTTGTTTGCAATGTGATGTCTCTACTTTTCACTATGTTCCCCAGGTTTCTCATTGCTTGCCTCCCAAGAATCAGTCGCCTTTTTATTTCATGGCTGCAATCTCCATCTGCAGTGAGCTTTGATCCTAGGAAAGTAAAATCTGTCACTACTTCTATTTCTTCCCCATCTATTTTCCAGGGACTGATAGGGCCTGTTGCCATGATCTTGGTTTTCTTGATATTAAGTCTCAAGCCAGCTTTTTCACTTTCTTCTTTCAACCTAATCAGGAGCTTCTTTAAGTCCTCCTCACTTTCAGCCATTAGGGTGGTATCATCTGCATATCTCAAGTTGTTGATGTTTTGCCCAGCAATTTTGAAAAAGAGTCAGGAGGGTTTTTGTTGTTATTATTGGAAACTCATCTTGTGGCGCCTTCATTTTTTAAAAATGGGCCTTTGTTTTCTTTGAAACAGGCACGACAGAAATCTTTTCTTTCAGTCCGTCTTTGCTTTGGCCAAGGTTTACTTACTGCTTTTAGTCACACTTTCATATACTGTATTCCAATTGATATAGCCTTAATTTTTTTTATTGTTCTGTTGTACCATGTTGCTCTTCTACTCTTTTATTTATTAAACATTATGGAATTTTAATGTTATTTTAACATGGGGCATAGAGTATTTTATTTGTTATCTTTTGTAGTTTGTAAACTGCTTTGGCAGAATTCTGAAATGTAGCAAAGATAAATACATCACAGAAGCAAGTCCTACTATATTCAACAGGTCAGCCTTAAACACTTTCCAAGGTTTTCCATTCACAAATTTAGTGTTATAGATTTTTCAAGGCATACAATACAATATTTCAGAAATAGCAAAGCAGATGATTTATGTTATAGTCTCAAACTTCTCTATGAAGCATGCATTTCTACATCTGTCTGCGCTTTAATAATCAGCTATTACTCAGCCAATGCTGAATACTGGAATTCAGGCAAAAATATATAGTCGATTCAGGACTGATGAGTTTCTCAGAAAAGAAAAGAAATTATAATTCTAGTTTGAATACGTGGGTCTCAGTTAAATACTATAATGAGAGGCAAATTACCTCTGTGGCATCAGCTAACAAGGAGAACTGAATGACAGATTAAAAGAGACAGGGAAGGAAATAAAGGAGTTGGAAGCAAAATAAGCAAGGTCTGAAGACTAAAAAGAGAAGGATCAAGTTACATGAATTAAGAAAAGAATACAATTTTCCAATTATATACAAAGACATTTTTACATAATCATGTGGGATAGCTAATCTTTTAGACTAAAGGCCGTATGAAAATTACTTATAATGAAGTTGTTGCTACACTATTTTGTTTTTTATCATCACAAAGGCAAGCCCCCATCTCCAGCAGTATTATAATTTCATTGTGTAAAGCTGGAATTTGAGGAGATACTGTTTGATATCTTCATTATTGGTAGCATCTTAAATAGTAGGAGGCAAATACATATACCATCAGATGTATTTCTTTTTTTATTTTCATGTTTTGCTAAAATCCAATTTTAGCCTGAGCTCCAATCTGCTGCTTTCTGCAATTATAAACAATACAATGGAAACATTTTTTTTTTAAAAAAAAGAATACATAGTCAGGCTGCATTTATAATTCAGCTTGCTACTCCTCTATGCCACCTCTGAGTCTTGATTAATGGCTTGCATTTAAAAGAACAAAAAGTTTTATTAAATCATGAGCTCTCCGTGGAAAAAAAACACCTCTCTCATAGTCAGACACGCTCTTAGACTTTTGTGTGCTAGATTCCAGGTTTTTGGTGTTTCTCCTTGTGCAACATGTTGCCAATTACATCACTGGTATTCCATTTCTTCTAGGTGTACTGTATAGGCTGGATCCAACTCCTGCTGCAATCTGTGTTTGTACTGGCAGCGTTGGTTCAAGCTTCAAGAGTACCGGTTGTTGTTGTTTTTAATTTAAATCAATCTTTGGTTTCTTTGAGGAAATATTCTGGAGCTGCCAGGCCATTTAGTATTAAACTATGTTGGGGATGGGAAGAAAAATAGTTTCTTAGCTATATGCAATTTTATATTGAAGCATGATCCTTTTTTATCATCAAAACCCTTAGTAATTGTAGACATTTATCAGAGCAAAATATTCTTCAGCTTGATCTGACAAAATCCTCAAAGTTGAAGTCAGTGTCCCAGCATTCTTCAGGGTATAATGACAAGTTAACATAATAGATTACCATAAATATTCAAAGGGCACAAGGTGAGATCAGGGAAACATATCAAGATTCAATGTACTCATTTCTATAATTATTTAAAAAAACTTTAACAAATCCTTAAGACCAAAAAAGGCAGACAGGGCCAGTGGGAGAATGGGTGTGCACCAAAATGTCTGCAGCCCCCATATATTAGATTAATGGTATATGTAAAGGAAATGACTGTTCAGCTGTTGAACAGAATCAGGTCTTAGAAGGAGGAAAGACTGAACCAATAACACAAGATGCTCCAGAATATTCTGAGAGCTATAGTATTAAAAACAAGCAAAACATGTACAGTGGAACCTCAGTTAACAAACATAAAAATCGCATAACAAAAGGAAATCCATAGAAAATAGTGGCTCGATTTATGGATTTTTTTTTTTCAGAACAGAATACACTAGTACCCCGGATAACGTTATGACTTGGTTCCACAAGTCTCGTCGTTATCTGGTTTTTAACGTTGTGCAATACATTGATCACACAATGTTAAAAAAAGCCCTGTTTCCCTGGAGGCTGCAGCAAGCCAGAACGTCGGGATTTGATGTACCACTGTAGTGTGTCCTCTGCAATTTTGTCTCAAAAGGGCTGCTGCTTCTTCTTATTTTTTTATGAATGATCACATTGTTATTTATTTTTATTATTTATTTATTTACTTACATTTGCTATCCCGCCCCAATCGGGTATACCCGACTCTGGGCGGCTTACAAGATAAAATGCGATCATAAGCTAAACCAATGGAGTACTAATAATTAAAAACTTTACAAACTTTAAAAGTTCATAAAAAACAGGAAATAAAACAGCCCCACAGGATAAAACCGAACAGAAAGGGAGGCTGCTTGATCTCCCAAAGCTTGCTTGGTCAATATCATTGAAGGTCTATTGTGTACCTGCAGATTTTCTAAAGGCATACAGAGGTACATTGACCACTAATTTTCTCATGAAGTCTTCTGAACAAAGTTGCCTATGATTCAATGTTACAGGTGAAGCAATTGTGAATACCAGTAATACCTCAGATAACATTTACCTTGGATAACGCTAAAATCGCATAACTTTAAGTAATCTGGGGAGGAGAATTGGATCAAATAACGTTAAGGTCCTATGGGATGGATCGGATAACAACCGCTAAAGCCTGTGCGGTTACAATATATCTCTATGGAGCTTTAACGTTATTCGATCCATCCCATAGGATTTTAACATGGATCGGATAACACTAAAAATCGGATAACACCAAGGCTTGTGGAACCAAGTCTTAGCGTTATCCGAGGTATTACTGTATTTTCCATAGACAAACATATTGTTAAGCATTTCAGAGAATAAATGTAACAAAAACAAAATTGTTGTAGCATATTATTAAGATGATCAAGAGATGTACTCATTGACCAATGGATGCTTAGATTTGATTTTAAGTGTAGAGTAGCCATGATCTATGTCTCCTCATTCCTTTGTTTTCTATGATTAATAACTCATTCTGGTTTAAGCTTTTGTGGGACAATGACCAGGTGTCAGAGAAATGAAACACAGAGCTTAAAATTTTTTTGACTACAACTCTCCCTCCCCCCCCACACACACTAAAAAAGATCTCAGCCAGCAAATAATTATGAGAGTTACAGTCCAAAAAAGTAACAAAGCTTTGATAAAATGTTCCTTCCAGCACGAAGAGGTATCTTCTCAGTGTAGAAATAAAAGAAAGTAAAAAGGTATGTTTTAAAATTGTGGGATTGGAAGAAAAACAATGTATAGTACTGTTTGTCTGTAAGTATGTCACAGAACTAGACAGAGTCTGCTCTGACATACAGTATATCATCTAACTAGGCAAGAGTAACTAATGGGCCAGCATAGGAGGAACCATCCCCCACAAAAGAGCTATGAATGCAGCTCAATAATGGTAATCATTACCTAGTTCTAGTCCAAATCTTTATGCCACAATAGATCAGTTACTCTTTTAACAAGTCATCTGTATATTGTTCAGTATTTAACTCATTTGAAAATTATGCAGGCCAAAATACAAGAGAGAACAAATATGGACATGAAAGTAATCACATGGTATTTTCTTTTCCCTCAACAAACTGTTCTTCATGTGCCACATTCCTTAATTTGCAACCTGTGCATGACCAGTCTCATGGTTGTATGATTGCCCTTACACAATTGTGTGACTGAATAGGATTCTGGAAAGTTCATTTAAATCCAAAATGCAAGAAATGCAAGTCTTCTTCTTTCATGTCCCGATCAAACCCTAGACTGCCAAAATGATGCCACTTTCTTGGCTTTGTCATTGGCCAAACTTAAGTCCTCATCAGTGGGAAAATGCAAGTACTGTACAGTAAAACAAAATCATTTTTCTGCAGAATGTTACTGCTTCTGCTTTGTTCTGCTTAAAATATTAAAAGCAATTTACCAGACAGAACAACACTTCTTTCCCAGAACAAATAACACTGACAATCAATTATGAAGAGAATTTTTAAATGGACAAATCGTTTCCCATAAAATGGCTGGAAGCAACATATGGGAAGAGGACTTAAAGGTACTTTTTACTCTTTTGTTGTTTAGACTTTAAGACATTTGCATCTGCTGTGCTCCAGAAAACATGAGCTTTACCTAAGTCCTGAAAGAATGGATGAGAAACAAATGCCTGTACATGTTTACTTGGATGTAAGTCCAGCCATACTCTGTGAGGTTTGTTGGCCGTGAGGTGTGCCACCTTAGATACAACCTACTGTCTAAATTAGGGCCATGAAGCTTTTCTTCATACAAGAATAATCACAATCTAAATGTAAGATTTCTTGTTCACTTGGTCCTGAATTACCCATGCATTTGTTTTAAACAAATCAAGCCTGAGCAAAATTCCAATGGAGAAAATTGTCTTTAACAGCTTTTGTACATTAGGCTTAATATATTTTCCCCTAACTAACAAGTTCTATTTCTATTTCTCCATGACTGGTAATGCACACAGCTTTCATTGCCGCCGCCGCCCCCCCTTCCTTCTTTTACTACCAGCAGACAATAGACTTTTTAATGCAAGTAAAAACTAAACTCACAGTAACTTAAACAAATTATATTGTTTACATAAAGAATTTTAAAAAGTAAGGTGAAAAGAGCTGACATATGATTTAGTGCAGACTCTCTCCTTCTACATTCACATTTTTCAGTTTGGCTGCACATGAAACTCAGAATACATCTGCTCAGTGTAATTCACAGTTTTGGACACAGAATTGGTAAATATATATATTGAAAAGAAAAATGTAACAAAAAACTTGAACAGGACAACATTTCTTAAGCCTGATTATCCCATATAGAGTGTGGCATATATTTGGCAATAAAGGAATGAGCTTATAGCTAATGCTTTAAAAAAAGAAAGACACACCATAATAATAGATCCAGAACCACAAGCTCCACTGGGGACAACAGAAGACTTGTTTCCTGCTACAGAAAATGGGTCATTTTGTTATATAGCTAGGATTGAGAGATAAACATTGTTTTAGTGTGTGATCACCTGGCAATACCAGGCTTTGGAATCTGGAAAAGTTCCTTTTTTGTCTATAACTGTTAGAATGCCTTTGATGATTGGAGGAGTCAAAGCATTATGCACTAACTCAGTAACATTTCCAAATTTTGCCAATTTAAAGGTGCTCACATTTTAAACAAACAGTGGTGCTTATTAACACTACAATTAGGGGAATAACCATCTGCAGTTCCTTGCATCTATAGAGTATTTCCACTATTGCATTAGGATACCAGCAGTGGTGGGCTCCAAAAAAATTTACTATCACACTGTGGGCGTGGTATGGTGGGTGTGGCCAGGGGGGAAGCCCTGTGTTGCACCTGAATTAGTACTACTGGATGGGGCCAGCCAGAATTTCTGCTACTGGTTCTGGCAAACTGGTGAGAAACTGCTGATGCCCACCATTGGACAGCAGTCTTTCTGTCCTGCCTAGAAAGGAGAGCAAAGTAAATGGTGAATAGTATATACCTTGTATATGCTTTCCAACTTATTCTCTAAATCAGTGAGAACTGTGCAAGAGTGTATGTACTGATATCGTGCTCTATGCTATGCAGGTGCGGTGTGTCTAAAGCATGAGGTGCAGTGAGCATTTTTCATCAAACAATATGCTTCTGATGAAGAGCAGCTGAAAGTACTGAGCCACATTGATGCACCAAGTAGAAAGACTTCACAGAGGCAAAGAGCTACACATGGACTCACTCCCTAATTAATAAATACCACTGCTTGCTAGAATGTGAGTTAATGCACACAGTAGTAAACATTTAATGTCTATATGAAAATCCAGGGAAACAAAAAGAACATGGAATCAACCACTTGCTAATTCATGACAAATGTCATGAATATAAGACAAAGGCACCTTATACAGAATGTTTTATTAGAATCATGTATATGTCTATACTCACTTTTAGTTTCAACTTCATGAGTTTAATATAATACAGGGTCTCAATAGCAGAGTCAAAAATATAACTATTGTTATACAGCCAAATATCTCAAATGCCTTTCAGTGTACATGAGTGGAGGATGGGAAAGTTACCACTGCACGCAAAGGAGATTGGTAGAAAACAAGGTGATACTATAGGATTTATCAATAAATCCCAGCAAATGTATAACTGCATAGTACTTTCTAGAATGTGTCACTGGGGTAGATGCTCTTTCTTCTCTCTCCCTCTCTCTGTTTTTAAGAATCATTCAGACCACTAGAACTGTCACAATTGGGAAAGATCAAAAAACCTACTATTAAGCTCTTCAAGGTTTGCACATTCAACTATTACTGTTCATTTCTCTCTGTGTTAAATAACCCACATATTAAAGAGATTGTGTACAATTGTGTGTAAAGCCACAATGTTTACTTTGCAAACCATCTACAAACCATTTGCAATTTAACAGGGCCAAACTTCACAGCACATTTGAATAACAACCAGACTTTCTGCAATTACCAGTTGTAAAAAGCCACATTAATTTGTAAACCTATCTGTTATGCTAACCAACCATTCTGTACCTCTGTGCCTGATGTGTATAAATTGATGCCATGAAATCTCATTCTTATGTCTGACAAAGTGGACTTGATCCACGAAAGCTAACACTAAAATACAGCAGTTAGTCTTTAAGGTGCCACAATGGTCTTTTTGTTTTACTCTCTGATGTATTAAAGAGAGGATACCCTGGACACAACTCACATCATGTGATGCCAGAATCTAAGCACAATAAACAGATTAGTACTTGAACCAGAGAGTACCTGATATTGCCAAGGTTTTCCAGGTAGAACTAAGGAAGACTCATGACTGAAATTTGCAAGTGCCACTAACAGAGCCAAATATACCGTCTAAAGCAGGGATTCCCAACTTCTTTACACCACAGGCTGGACCATGCCTCCCAGGTGGTTGAGTAGGCTGAACTGCACATACACCCCGGAAACAGAAGTATTTACAGCTGTTGTAAATGCAGTCACTTCTGCGTTTATGACAGTTGCGGGCAGATTTACGCATGTGCGGGCACGTTTTATGGCTGACATAAATGCATCTGCTTCTACTTCCAGGTACAGCGGAGGCAGCATGGGTCACATGAAATGGTGCTGCAGGTCGTGGCCAGCCCATGGGCTGTGGACTGTAGGTTGAGAATCCCTGGTCTAAAGTGAATTCCTATGCTTTTATGACTGGAATTCATGTCAGTTCTCCAAACCCAGATCTTTCTATTAGTCCCTTTCCTCTGTTCTACTCTTCCTTCTGTATGGCTTACTTTAGGAGAGGTGGATCAGACAGGATTCAGGAAACAAAAGCCCTGGGCTTGCTTAACACTGAGAACTTCCTCTCAATATATTGAAAAACAGACAAATAAACACTAAGATTTCACAGGGGTGTGGGGAATAAGGATTTATATTTAAAATAATGTTACATTATTTAGTTATACAGTTACACAGGTTATTTCATTGTCATGTAATTACACCTTTTTTGTTATAATGTGTGTCTGTGCAACACCCATACTTGTTACAAATACAGAGTCTATAAATTAATGCTGCCAATTTGGTTTGTTTGCTTTAGTGTTCTTTCACATCACGAAATATATTGTTTCATGAGAGAACTTAGTGCAGTAGAGCTTTGTAAGTTTTGATAATCTTTCACGTTTCCTCTAACAAACCAGATGTAGAACAAAATTTCTTGGCTGCAGTTCTCTCCTCAGCATATACAATTGGATCCCACTGAGGCTACAGAAAACAAAGACCCATAAGTATAATCTGTATGATTATAGGGTTATGATGGCACTCCTAGGACTCAGTCATCAGATCTCCTTTGATCTGTTTTAAAAGCAAAAAAGACAATGGGCAATTAAAGGTAGAAATCATGGTATATACTTTTCAAACAATTGCAGTGTAAATTGCTACAGGATGTTGTAGCACAGGAGTTCTCAACCTTTTTAAGCTAGGGGCCGGGTCACGCTCCTTCAGACAGCTTTGGGAGCCAGACAGCCATTTTGTCCTTCCTCCACCAGATAGCACTTCCTGGTGTGGTGGTGGTGGTGGGGCACATGAAATGGCTCTGTGGGCCACATCCAGACCACAGGTTGAGAATACCTGTTGTAGCATATGCTGGTATCCAGCATTTTATATTGACTTGCTTTGTTCTGCCATTTGGATCTTATTCTTGTTGGAAAATATTTTTAATTTTACTCCTCTTCCATTTGGATGTGCTATTTTTGCACAAGAGGAACCAGGTATTTTGCATCTTGAACGGAATAAGGTATCAAGTTCAGAATAAGGTTCAGACTAAGGTACCATTAAACATCAGCCCAGAGAGCCAGCTTTCATAGTACCATTTTTGTCTCAGATGAACATCAGGGGAAATCAATATTGGTAAGGTTCTTTCCTGATAGTTAAATGCCAATTCTATCCTAATTTTATTCATGGTGCAGTGCCATTTAGGCATACAGTACAGTAATACCTCATATAACATTAGTATCGAATAACACTAAAATCGCATAACATTAAGCAATCTGGGGGGAAGAATTGCATCGGATAACATTAAGATCCTATGGGATGCATCAGATAACAACCGCTAAAGCCTGTGTGGTTACAATGTATCTCTATGGCTCCCATAGGATTTTAACATGTATCGGATAACACTAAAAATCGTATAACATCAAGTCTTGTGGAACCAGGTTTTAGTGTTATATGAGGTTTGACTGGTATATTGAAAATAAGAGGAAGACATGTAAGAAATATGGGTATACTCCAAAATGTGTGTTTATTTACAAGTACTGTACACTTCTACATGCATTGAGCATTGTAGAACACAAGCTTAAACTGTTTTGCTCCACCTGGAGTGTGCTTGGCTCAGGTGTTGGAATAGTTTCAGGCAGGGAACAAAAAGGGCATTATCCATTCCTCACTGGTAGTGCCAAGGTACAAATTAGACCTGCTTAAAAATTGACTCCATGTGCCCCATGGCTGTTCATCAAATTTCCACCCATGCTCTACAATTCACCTGAGTTTAAAAGAGAGCGCTGTGTGAAAGCCCTGTTTCACCTGGGGTTCCCCAAGATTATCTAGAACATGCAGAACTCAAACATCTAATTTGTGCTGGAAATCTGAGGTGTATAACATTTTTTTAAAAGAAAACCCAAGGGGATACCTGACAAATCAAGTGAAAAATTTGCAGTGAAATATTTAGAGAGGTAAGATGTTCAGTTAAATGAGTAACTTTTAGCTCGTAAAATATAATACTTTGTTTTACAAATATACTGTATGACATGCTATGCTTATTAAGGAACAGGGCAATCACTTTCAGCCCAATGTTCATTTAAGCATTTCAAGTCAATGATAAATAATCTATACTTGAGCTTCTTTATCTGTTGCAAGTTCACATGTTGGCCGACCAGGGCACATTCCCTTCAGACTTGGATGTGAGAGAACAGGGGATGCTCTAGGTGTCTGTGTTGTAAGCAAAGATAAAGAAGGAGAAAAACTAGGAGTCATTGCTGATGGTGGATATCTCAGATGATGGATGAGGGGTGATCGGGGGTATTTTTTAAATGCCTGGCCTGGCAACATCATTGGCATTCGTGGAGGAACTGTCTTTAGACCAGGCTGTGCTACAGAAGTAATCAAAGGAGGAGGGAAAATGAAAGATTTCTTCTCTCTTGGAAAGCTATGCATTTTTATGCTTTCATCCTCCAGTTCTGCAATATCACTGAACACAGAAGCAAGTGGCTTAAATCTGGGTTCCCAATTTAACAAGTAATCCCAGTTATAGCTTCCTCTGAGATCTTCATCAGAGTCTACCAATGTGGCCAGGGATCCATAATGTGAATTGTGTCCGTCAGGTATAAAAACAATTTCTCTTGTGATATCTGTGAGGGTGCCCTTTTCCTTCATTCTCAGCATTTCAAGTGTTTGGGATAGCATTTTATTGCAGAATATTTTGTCACAATCTTTGCCTTCTGAACACTGAACAGACTCCAGGTTTTGAGAAATTGCCACCACATCTGTTTCTCCAGACTGACATGATAGTTGATCAGAGTCTCTGGGAATTCCTGAGTCTGGCATATGTGAGGCTCGGTCACTTAAGGCAGATCCAGAACCTTTTCTGCATGGATGCTCATTAATCTTCTTTATTTCTTCATCTTCTGCAGTTTCTCCTTCTGCTGAGCCATGACCACTGGAATCTGAATTTCTACAAGGATGATTACCCTCTCTTCTCTCTCCAACCAAACTTAGCCATTCAGCTATACTGCCTACAGGAAGAGTACTGGCTTCATGGTTCTGGGACTTCTGGGCAGCTGTAGGGTTTTGATTTTTATCGTCCAAGTCTAGATTTGTAGCTGAAGGACCCTGTATCTCTTTCTTCACGTTGGCGTTTGCTGTATCTTTTTGTCTGCATCTAACAATAAGCACTGCAAGGCTGGTGGCAAGTACCAAGAATGCTACAGTAGAGACAGCAATGCTAACAGATACAATATGAGCTGTCAACAGGGTATCATTCTCAGGAGTACTAGAAATGTTTACCAAAACTTTGCAGGTGCTGAACTTTGAGTTTAGTTTTGGGCTATGAGCTTTTATGAATAGCTCTAGAATGTCATCACCTCTTTTTTTCATAATGTTTCTTTTCCGGTGGAATGACCTGGCCAAGTAGATAGCTCCATTGGTATAGTTCACAGAAAAAAATGGAGACTGTTTAAGTAAAGTGTAATGTATGGCACCATCCAATCCTCCATCATAATCTGATGCTGTCACCTTGCCAACCAACTGACCTGGTTCATTCTTTTCAGGGAAATCAAACAAATATTGTTCTTGACTAAAAACAGGGTCAAATTCATCTGTCCCTCCAACACGCACTTGAACAGTGACTGTGGCAGTCAAATCACTTTTGTCTTTTGCTTGAGCTATAAAACAATATTTATTCTGATGTTCAAAATCAAGCGCATATTTGGTACGAACCTCTCCAGTCAGCCGATCGAGGAAAAACATGTCCCGATCTCCAAGAGTATCATGAGTAGATAAGCAGGATGACTGGATGGAATAAGAAAGATCACCGTAAGGACCAGTGTCAAAGTCTAATGCAGAAACCATGCAGACAGAAGAAAATGGAGGAAGATTTTCACGTACTCCACAGTCAAGATTAGGGAAAACAAATATTGGGGCATAATCATTAATGTCGAGAATGCTGATGAAAACAAGAGCAAAAGCCACATTTTTTACATAAACACCTCCATCTGAGGCTTGAACAGTCAAACTGAATTTCATCATCTCCTCATAATCCAAAGCCCTAATGAGGTAAAGGGAGCCACTTTTCTTATCTAACTGAAAGTGTCCATCATCATTTCCAGAGATCAAACTATAAGTGATGTCTGTGTTACATTCAGCATCATAATCACTTGCTGAGACTGCCATGATATGACTGCCTTCTGTGACATTTTCTCTGACATGAACATGATATTCCAAACTGGTAAATACAGGTGGGTTATCATTGATATCCAAAACAGTGATGGACACTGTAGCAGTAGAGTTCAATGGAGGAGTTCCATGATCAGATGCAAGAATTAATAACTGGTAAAATGAACTTCTTTCTCGATCCAAAACCTTTCTCAACACAAGATTTCCAACCAATTTATCCATAGATTCTGGCCCACTGATACAATTTTCCACTTGGAATGTATTACTACCATTACCACCTATAATGAAATATTCAACATAGGCATTTTGCTGTGTCCCGTCACAGTCAGTAGCAAAGAATGTGAACAACGTTTCTCCAAAGGAGGCATTTTCAGGTATGCTGAGATTATATTCTGCCGCTGTAAATTGAGGGGCACAGTTATTCACATCCTGTATCTGTACGATCACTGAAGTAAGAGCCCTCAAAGGAGGATTCCCATTGTCACTGGCTTCAATGAGGAGTGGAATAGCAAAGCTCATTTCCCGGTACATCAGTGGCTTAACAAGAAAAAGTGAGCCTAAAATAAAGAAAAAGCACATGATTTTGCACCAAACATCCAGGGGGGAAAACACATAGCTGTCTTAGGGGTACCCCTACTCAACCCACATATTCCTAAAGAAGCAGAAAAAGAACTTTTCCTCCTCCCCATCATCAAAAGCTAACAACTGTTGCAACTATTCCAACTTTGGATACGGTACTTTAAACCACCTTTCGATGAAAATGAGTTTCTAAAGGTTTTCAGCTAAGTTTTTCAATTTCCTTTAAAAAAATATTCATGACTAACCTGTTGTTTAGCATAGTAAATTGTAAGTAGAGCAAGCCTTTAGATTTAGTAAGTCAACTCCTCCACATATTTCTTCGATTCAAATGGGCCTTCTCCAAGTGTAACTCATAGTTAGAGTAGGCCTATTTGTATCCATGGAACCTTGTTGTTGTTCAGTCGCACAGTCGATTTCGACCCTCTGCGACCCCATGGACCACTGTCCGCCAGGCACTCCTGTCCTCCACCATCCCCCTCAACTCGCTCAGCTCTGTGCCCATTGTCTCTACAATACCATCTAGCCATCTCATCTTGGGCCGTCCCCTTCTTCTTTTGCCCTCGACCCTTCCAAGCATCAAGGCTTTCTCAAGTGAATCCTCTCTTCTCATATGATGTCCAAAGTACTTTAGCTTCATCTTTATTATTTGACCTTCTAAGGAGCAGTCAGGGTTGATTTCTTCTAAGACTGACCTACTTGTTCTCCTCGCTGTCCAGGGGACTCTCAAAACTCTCCTCCAACACCACATCTCAAAGGCGTCTATTCTTCTGCGCTCAGCTTTCCTAATGGTCCAGCTCTCACAACCATACATTGCTACAGGGAATACCATTGCTTTGACTATGCAAATTTTTGTTTGCAATATGATGTCTCTACTTTTCACTATGCTCCCCAGGTTTCTCATTGCTTGCCTCCCAAGAATCAGTCGCCTTTTTATTTCATGGCTGCAATCACCATCTGCAGTGAGCTTTGATCCTAGGAAAGTAAAATCTGTCACTGCTTCTACTTCTTCCCCATCTATTTTCCATGGACTGATAGGGCCTGTTGCCATTATCTTGGTTTTCTTGATATTGAGTCTCAAGCCAGCTTTTTCTCTTTCTTCTTTCAACCTAATCAGGAGCTTCTTTAGGTCCTCCTCACTTTCTGCCATGAGGGTGGTATCATCTGCATATCTCAAATTGTTGATGTTTCTACCAGCAATTTTGATCCCAAATTGTGATTCCTCCATCCCTGCATTGCACATTATGTGTTCTGTGTATAAGTTGAATAAGCAGGGTGACAAAATACAGCCTTGTCTTACTCCTTTTCCTATTCCAAACCACTCCGTCATTCCATTTTCTGTCCTAACTGTTGCTTCTTGATTCATGTACAGATTTCTCATGAAGCCTATAAGGTGTTCCGGTATTCCGATCTCTTTAATTACTTGCCACATTTTGTTGTGGTCGACACAGTCAAAAGCCTTAGTGTAATCAATGAAACAGAAGTAGACTTGTTTCTGATATTCCTTTGTTTTGTCCCTGATCCATCGTATATTGGCGATGTGGTCTCTAGTCCCCCTGCCTCTTCTGAAACCCACCTGCACTTCTGGTAATTCTCTCTCCACATACTGTTGCAGTCTATCCTGTATTATCTTGAGCATCACCTTGCTAGCATGAGGGATGAGCGCAATTGTTCAATAATTTGAACATTCTTTGGGATGACCCTTTTTGGGGAGTAGAACGTATACAGATCTTTTCCAATCCTGTGGCCATTGTTGTGTTTTCCAAATCTGCTGGCATATAGAATGCAATAATTTGATTCCATCATCTTTCAGGGCTTTGAAAAGTTCAACTTGGATACCATCAACTCCACTGGCTTTGTTGTTTGCAGTGTTTTTAGGGCCTTTCTGACTTCACTCTCTAGAATGTCTGGCTCATATTCAATGTTCTCATCATTATGATTATCAGGGGTGTTGAGGTCCTTTTTGTAGAGTTCCTCTGTGTACTCTTTCCATCTTTTCTTTATCTCTTCTGCATCTGCTAACTCCTTGCCATCTTTGTCTTTTATCATGGTAATTTTTGCTTTAAATGTTCCCCTGAGTTCCCCATTTTTTTTTTGAAAATATCTCTAGTCCTTACCCTGATATTGTTTTCCTCTATTTCTTTGCACTGTTCGTTCAGGTAGGTTTCCTTATCTCTCCTATGGAACCTATGGAGGAGTTAATTCACTAAATCTCTGTTGATTCAATAGGGTTACTTTACTGCAATTTACCACATGAAGCAACAGGGTTTTGACCATTTATTGAGAAAATTTTAAAACTGTGATCCTGTACCTTATCTAGAAGTAATCTCAGAATGATCCCAAAGAGATTTAATTCTGAGATAACATACAAAGGACCATACTGTAAAGCTCCAAGAACAGACTATTCGAGAGACAACAATTTAGTTCTGGAGAGAGTGTAGCATGTATTGCTAAGAATGTAGCTAATTTTATTCATCTTTATCTATCTGGAAAATCTGTGCCTAAGAATGCAACTAAACACAAATCTAAATTTAAAGTTCTGCTCATTTGTCATGGAACAGGCATAGCTTGGGATGAACAAAATGTCCTACAAACAGGGAGTTTAGCAGAGGTCTAAACATCCATTACATGCCTTTAGTCAGTCATCCAGATGTTCTCTCCACAAAAAAGACAATGCACTTGGTATAACAGAGATTAATGACATTTTAGCTGCACTTAATGTGTGAAAGGGAAAAGGAAAATTTAGCAGATTCCTCCCAGTGCAAAGTTGAAAATGAAAATATACATTTTATGTCCATAAGGTGCATCTTATATTGTAAAGTATTATGCATGCACTCGGCTCACCATTCTGTGAATCAATAGAAAATGTCTCAAAGGGAGAAAGAATTCTGTAGGTTAAGTTTCCATTGTCTTCTGAATCTGTGTCAGTGGCACTCAGCGTCAAGACAGGGACCTCTAGAGACCTGAGTTCTGGTATCAGCACCTGAAGGAAAGAAAAGACTTTGGCACCTCAAGATACACAGAATCATATGAGAAAAACTGAATTACTGTCTGCACTGCTTTTCTTCTTACCTGGTAAGCATCTTGAGTAAATACTGGTGGGTTATCATTGACATCAGATATGAGGATTAGAAGTTGGTCTGTAATTTGTTGCACAGAATCGGAAACGCTGATTAAGAGTTCAATTTGAGTGTTTTCTTCAAAATCTAGTGCCTCCACCAATATGATTGTTCCCCTGTACTGGTCTATTGCAAATTTCATTCCAGGATTACCATCTTCAGCAAAACTGTAGCGAAGAGGTGGGCCCAGGTCTGCATCTTCTGCCACAACTTGCATCACAGGGAATCCAGGCGAAGCATCTACAACCATCATACTTCAAAATGAGACTGATTTGCAGCAGCTGTTCATATTCTGTATAACAACAACTCTCTCTGTGTTTTTCTCTGCTGTCTTTGATTAAGGAACTCTTGGCCAAATGTGGGCAAAGCACTGCATTCCATATGTTGGGAGAGGGCAATTCCATCAGTCCTAACCAGCATAGCCAATGATTAGGCATGCCAGAAAGTATAGTCCAACATCTGGAGAGAAACACACTTCTCACACTCTAGCCCTTAAAGAAATCCCGTAGGTCTATATCAAATAATATGCTAATGCTAGCACAAGTTGTCATTCCCTTCACAGACAAAAATACAGACTTGCTCAATAAATGAACAACGTGGCTTTCCCTGCTTTTCTGGAGTGGTAGAAAGACAACCTAAGAGCCTCATGCTTCCCATGAACCATTTTTATAGTTATAGCATGCAAAACCATTTTAGAACAGGCTTTGCATGCTATAGAACATTTTAGAAAAGCCATCTTTTAACTTCTGCACAACAAAAAAAAGTTGTCATAAGACTAGAAGGTATTTTGTCATACTTACTTTCAGGAAGTTCCAGAATTCCTAAAGGATGAAGAACTGGAGCATTGTCATTAACATCCACCACCTGGATTTCTACTATACTTGTAGAAGACAGTCTAGGAGTTCCTCTGTCTGCAGCTTGAACAACCAATCTGTTGGGGGAAATGCAAAATTTCTGTTTGGCAGGAGTACTGGACAGTTTGAATTCATAATCTGTTTCAGTACCTGAAAAATGATGCTGAGATACAGATCCCATGTTTTCTAATGAAAATGTTAATATAGGTCAGGGGTGCCCAAAATACAGCCCGGGGCCTGAATGTGGCCCCTGATGTCAATTAATCTGGTCCGCAAAGCCCTCGTTGCTCCTGGAAGCGGATGTAAAACACGCCTGTATGGGCGCATTTTACTTCCGCTTCCAGGAGCAATGAGGGTTTCATGGACCGGATGAATTGGCATTGGGGGGCACATCCAACCCCCAGGCCATAATGACCAGCTCCCTGAACCACTTGACCTGCCCACAGCCTGAAAAGTTTGGGCATCCCTGATATAGGATGTCCCAAAAGCCACCATACATAGGAAAAATAAACAAACTCATATTATATTTTATATTATTAATATTTTCATATCCATATTTTTAACATTTTAATACAATACTTTGTAAATATGTTGTAAGATTTTTTTAAAGGAATATTTTGTCAATAACGGTACCTTTAGCTCAGTGTTGGGCATCAAAAAATTTCCCTACCACACTGTGGGTGTGTCCATGTGACTGGGTAGGTGTGGCCTGTTGGCCATGTGACGGCTCTTCTTTATAGAGCTATGGAAATAGAAGCCTCTTCTATTTTCATCATTCTATAGTGAACCTCTGAAGACATTTCCCTCTTGTCCAAGGCTTTTGCACAGCTCCGTTTCACCCGGAAGCACATCCCCAGCCACTCCGGGGATTATTTATTTATTTATTGCTGGGAACCATGCTCAGTGTGAGGGGGACTTGTAAACAATTCAGACCTCAATAATTCCCCCACTTTTGTTGTGCAGTTGCATACCCAACATCACTAAGATTTAAGGTTTAATAATTTAGATTAGACTAGTAAAGAAAAAAAATACAAATATGACAAACTCATAACATTACAAAAATACTTTCCAATTTTAAAAACATTTTATCATTTACACAGTCTTCAAATATTTTGTGATATACATAGAAAAAACTGAAAATAGGTAGAAATAAAAAAAAATAAGGCTATAGACTGCCTTTCTGGCTTCATAGATGTCACATGTTTTATATGTATTGCAAAGATTTAAATTAGTAAGCAATTTTTTCTCTTTATACATGTATATTTTATTGTCAGTGTTCTTACAACCCACTTCAAAGCTTGGAAAAGGCAGACTGTACATTTGTTAAATAAATATGTACAATTCAAATATCTCTCATCTCTGACACAATAACTTCCTTTCAAAAGCAACAAATAGCCTTGTTTTCCATTATGAACATGACAATGCTGAGGACAAAAAAAGCTGCAATTTGATCTTTGCAGTTTGTTGCAATTCATTTACCATACTAGTTCTGCTCTGTGACTTCTGTGGCTTAAAAATTGTCAGAAAACATTACTTGAATTACCGACTTATAGTCAAATTTATAAACATACATAATTTCATATTTTGTCTAGAATGTATTTGTGAGGTACAGATGGAAAATTTTACTCTTAAAAATTGTTTTGTTTTGGGTTTTTTTTAAAGATGCAGTGTGTAAAACAATCTCATAAAAACTAACAAAGACATTCAAGTTAAACTTCCATCAGCAGTTCTCTTTGAAGATCCTAATTTGAGGAAGGCCAAGTATATGGGGAAGAAAGGTTTAAGGCAGGGGTGCCCAAATGTTTTGGGCCACAGGCTGGTCACATGGTTCAATAGGCCGGTCACATGGTTCCTCCCACCAGAGGCAGAAGTAAAATACACCTTGCAATCTGTTTTGCAACAGAATGAGATAGATTTTAGGCTGCCATTTTCTCTCTGCTTAAACCAGGGATGCCCAAACTACATCCCACAAGCCAGATCCAGCCTCCGATGCCAATTCATCTCGCCCACGCCACCCTTGTTGCGCCTGAAAACTCCCTTGTCGTCCCATGTGGGCACATTTTACGTCCGCTTCCAGGAGCGATGAGGGCCGTGTGGGCCGGTGAATTGGCATTGGGAGCTTGATCCAACCTGCGGGCCATAGTTTGGGCACCCCTGGTTTAAGGCCAAAGAGACCATTTGCATTTTGGGGGGAAAATGAGGCTACAATGTTTATTTTGTTGAAACAACAAAGAATTTTGCTATGCAGTTAGCTCAGTCTATGGACTGAGAAGGTGGCTGCATGCGCACTGTTTGATCTGTTGTTGGGATGGGCCAGGTTCACTTCTAAAGTTGGCAATCAGATGATGTCTTTGTTAGAGTGAACCAGCCTGCTCCCAGAAATATCCTTATTCGCTTTTTTTTTTAAATCTCTTTTGAGGGCTTCTACTTTTTTGGAGCAGGTATAATTGCTCCAGTTGGTCCATTCCTAGTTATGTAATCTCTGAAAACAAACTCAAGTGAGCTTTCCTCTTTGAATCTTCTATGCTGTGAAGTTGCTTAAGAGACAGATTCTTTACACTATTGAGAAACTAAATGATTCCTCTGCTTCTCTGTGGAGAAGCAGAGGAAGTTAAAAAAAATGACAATGTATGACTGCAGTGGCTCAAGTGGCCAAGTCGCTGACTGGAAGGTGGCAAGTCAGCAGTTCAATTCCTGAGTACTGCGGGATGGAATGAGCTCCCATCTTTGTCCCAGCTCCTGCAAGTAGATAAACAGCGTTCCAGGCACTAGTCATGCCTGCCACATGACCACGGAAACATCTGCAGAAGCAGACAGTGCTGGCTCTTTAGCTATGAAACAGAGATGAACACTGAACCCTAGAATCGGATATGACTGGCTTTCAAGCAAGGGTGACCTTTATCTTTACTTATATGTTGCATTGCTTACAAAATAAATAAATAAAATAAAAATGGATCCTGCCTACTGCTGAATCCACCATCATCTGGTACTCAGCAATGGATTTGCAGGCAGCAATAAAATGCTAAATTTATAAAGAGTGCAGTTCTTGCTATTTGTCCAAGACTGTGCAAATCCTCCTGACCCCTCCCATACTGAGCAAGCACTAACTCCAGCACTCTGTGAGTGATATAAAACCTGAGAAAAATAACACTTCTGTAGTGCTTGAAGGGTGGTTTTAATTACATCTGGAGACACAACTCAGAGGGGCATTCTGAGTAAGAATGAAAATGGACAGTAAGGGTCCATCTCTAACTGCCATATGACTCTCCAAAAACTCATGTCTATTTATCCTCAATCCAACTAACTGTTTTCCTTTCTAACTTGAGATATTGGAGATTGAAACCAAGAACTCCACCATGTCAAACGTGCAATTGTTGGGTAAGCTGAACAAAAGAAAGCATTACTTTTTAAAAAGTATATTTTTTAAAAAAAACCTAGAAGTAGGCCTTGCAACAAAATACAGCCAAGCAGAGGGTTGCTGTTCAGGATTTCAACTCTCTTCTTGCTCATATTTTCATTTTTCATTTTAGAAAAAATTGTACACAAACTTTTTTTTTTTGCACACAAAAGGTCTATAGCCACAAAGCATACCCAATCCTCATTCACCCAGGCTTTTGCTCCCTGATGATTTTATTTGGATTTTGCAACTTTTGTTAGTCTGCTGGTGAATTCTTCATGTGCAACAGTGGAAAATGTTTCTATTGAACAAGGGCAGGTATGCAGAAATCCAAGCAGGCTTTTTACCCAGCAAAACCCACACCACTATGTATTTTGACATACCACTGCATGTACGTTGTGAGAGACACAGATTTATAATTCTACTAGAATATCTTTGGGTCAGACAAACCTATACGATGAAATGTCTTCCCGATCAAGGGTCTTATTTGTTGATATAATCCCTTGCACTGAATTGATGAGAAATGCTTCATTTGTGTTGCCAGTTAAAATTGAATATTCAATTTCTCCATTAAATCCACTGTCAGAATCTGTTGCATAGATCTGCATTGGGACAAAATTCGTGATTAGGCTGCAGTAGTAAATGAAACATTCTAGAACAGAAATTCATAGGATGCCCACAGGTGTAATTGGGGATTACTAGAGGTGACCACCCTGGATTTAAAGAACTCCCTCCCAGGAAAGAAACAATTTGCCCACACTGAGAAAATTTTGAAACAAGTTAAAGATCTTTCAATGCACGCAACTGTTTAGCTCCTGGTCCCCTCATTTCTATGCTGCTCTGATAAAACTGTTATTTTTAAAATTTAGGGTTTTTTTTAATTATACCAGCAAGATTTTATTGTTTCATTGGTACTTGTGCAGCTCCCCGGGTTGGCTTAGTGGTTAAGATGCTGAGCTTGGAGACTGGAAGGTCAGGTTTTAATACCTGAGGGGTGCACGGGGATATGAACAGAGCCTCATTCAGGCGTCCCCTGAGTGGAGTTTCTCCAGCAAAAATCCTTTCAACCCAGAGTACTCTCTGACACAAAATTATTATTATTGGTACTTGTATTGTTAACATTCATCAACTGTTCTGTGCTTCTGGTTTGGAAAAAGAGCAGTACAGTATATAAAATGGGAAAGGATAAATTGATAACTGAATATATAAGCAAATAAAGAAATATCTATACAAGTAATACCTCATATAACATTAGTATCGAATAACACTAAAATCGCATAACATCAAGGAATCTGGGGGGAAGAATTGCATCAGATAACATTAAGATCCTATGGGATGCTTCAGATAACAACCGCGAAAGCCTGTGTGGTTACAATGTATCTCTATGGATCCCATAGAGGATCAGATAACACTAAAAATCATATAACACGAAGACTTGTGGAACCAGGTTTTAGTGTTATATGAGGTTTTACTGTACAGTATCAGTAAATAATGTCATGGAATGTTGCTCTGCTTTGGCTATGCAACACCACCAGCTCTACTTATCTGTGGTCCAGAACATGGTATTTGGGTATCTGTTTTCAACATGTATAAATCAATGCATGGTAGGGCTTGGGGAAGTCATATATTTGGACCACACGTCTTAGAATTCATCAACCAGCAGTGCTATACCGACTGGGGGATTGCGCACATTGTGGTTGGAAAATGTAACATTTGCAAGCACTGTTGAATGTCTTGCTTCTGGAATCTTAACAATGGATTGCCTCCAATAAGGCAAACATTATCTCCTCCTTAAAACATGTCAAGCATACTAATCAATGGATCACTCTAAGTTTCTAAATAAGATTATAACCTTGTTAATGATATTAATGGTAGGACCTTGTGGATGTCATTAATTCACAAAGTTACTATAAATTGGAATAAATATGCTGGCACATAACCACAAACTATACGTACTGGCAAATCTTTCATCTTAAATCTCATTCTCAAAGTTACCTGCATGATGTACGTATTGCTGGCCTGTCCTTCCCACACTGGTAGATTAAAAGAATTTTGCGCAAATTGAGGTGCATTATCATTTGTATCCTGGATCAATACTGTCACCCCACATGCTGCTGAAGTTAAGCCATCTTCCACTAAGATTGCAAAATCCACTTTTTTCCTGATTTCATAGTCAAGAAAGTCAGCTTCCTTTACTGTGATTTCTCCTGTTTTGTTTCATGCAAACAAAGAAAAAACAACATTTTTGTGTATTCAGAAATAGAAAATTGTATCAAAACTTGTGTGTGATTTCACACACACACACACACACACACACACACACACACACACACACACCAATATAAATAATTAAAAACTGAATACTTTTGGAATAAAAGCAAAACATAACTACAGGCTGAGAATTTTCTTTTTAGATATTTAAGATGATACATCAATCAAGTACATTTCCCCACCTCAATCACCTTCTAAATCAGTGTTCAGAAATCAAAACCATAATGGCAATTTGGCAAAGAACATTCTGTTTCTAGAAATCTTCATAAAAGTAATCTTACCAGGCAACTGACATGAAAGTGGGACTACATCTGTTCCACATTAGGCCAATTCAAGAGGCACAAAAGGCAAAGAAAGGCTGAGGAAGAAAGGCCATCTGAGAGCTGGTGGCACTCTGTTTATCTTGCTGAACCCATTACTATCCTTGTAACTAAATCTTACAAGACTGGATAATCCTACCCATTTGTCAGAACTATGTTTCCATCACTATTGATATGGTCAAGAAGAAAATTCCTTAACTTTTGCCCATTCTTCTGACACTTTAGTACAGGGGTGGCCAAACTATGGTCTGTGGGCTGGACCTGGCCCACGGTACCATTTCATGTGGCCCACAACACCCTTGCTGCTACCTGAAGTGGACAGATTTACGACAGCCATATAACACAGCTGCACATGTGTAAATGTGCCCATGACTTCTGTACATGCATTTACGACAGCCACAGATGTGTTTTATGCAGTGGTGGGATTCAGAAGGTTCACACCAGTTCAGGTGCAACACAAGGATTTCCCTCTGGCCACGCCCACCATACCACACCTACAGAATACGTAGTAAAAAAAATTGAACCCCACCACTGTTTTTACAGCAGCATTTATGACAGGAGGAACCACGTGATTGGCCTGCTCAACCTTCTGAGGGGTATGGTCAGGCCTGCGGTGTGAAAAGTTTGGGAACCCCTGCTTTAGTAGATAACATGTTCATTACTTCTAGTTCTCACACATGATGGATATTTGAAGAAGTGACTTACTGGCCCAAATCCTATTAGTTATAACTGCTAAGTAAAGGTAAAGGTTTCATAAATTTCATGGATAAAATGCTGCATTGAATCAGAAGACACTTCTGCATGGAGGCCTGCAAAAGTTAAGATCAACAGTTTTCAGCATAGATAACTTGTTCTCTTAAATGTTTGACTCTAAATTGTTGATTATTTAGCTATGTTCCTTTCGTATATATGATCGTGTTGACTCCATATACTATTTAACACTATGCTGTGCAAGAAAGCATGTCATACTTGGAAAGGCATGATCACACCTTTCTATTTATTCTTCAAAATACTTCTAAATGAATAATCCCAATGGAAATGGAACTTTGTGTGCCCACAAAAGGTTATTCTGTTATTTTGCCAGTAAAATCTCAAAAAGAATAGCAACTGCACACCCTTAAAAGCATCCTTATGTAAATATTCCCAAATGTGTAAGTGGTTTAGATTAAAGACAGTCATTAATAAAATAATTGATTATTAAAAACATACTTGAGGTTTAACTAAGCAATAGATCTTTCCACAGTCAGAAGGAAGTTACATTTTCAACAATCAGCTGGATTTCATTTAGTACTGCAGTTTTACTTGTATGAATTTTGCCTGTGAATGGTTTATGTGAAAAGCTTTTTAAATATGGTACATACTTTTATGTTTCAATGCATTTTACACAAATATACATATTTGCAGCCTTTTTCACATCAATATTTGTGACACTGTTGATACTGAATACAGTAGTACCTCGGATAACGATGAGACTTGGTTCCACAAGTCTCGTCGTTATCTGGTTTTTAATGTTGTGCGATGCATTGATCGCACAATGTTTAAAAAAGCCCTGTTTCCCTGGAGGCTGCAGCAAGACAGAACGTTGGGATTTGAATCCTGACGTTTTGGATTGCTGCAGCCTCCAGGGAGGTGGAGGAACTTTGGAAACAGCTTGGATAGGGTCTTCCCACCTCCCTGGCCTCGGCAGGGGGGGTCAGGGAGCCCAAAATTGGTATAAAAAAACATCCAGTTTTTTTAACCGGGTAATTCCGTGTCAGTTCAACCAGGCTATCTCACCCAACATCTCAGATTTTGGTGAAACTTGGCTTATTTGTTCTACCCACAAAGATAAATACCCATGCCAAATTTTAACACTCTAGCTCACTTCGTTTCCATTTTATAGGCTTTTGAAGTTTTGTATTTTTGGCAATTGTAACCAACGGATGTCGTGAAATGAAGGTCGCTGACATTTTGAAAATAATTTATAACTTTTTTATTTACCACCCAATCTTGATGAAAGTTTGTAGTCTTTTTCTTCAGAAAATGAGGATTCTAGAAAAAAATACATAATACCTCTAAGAAAACCTACTAAGTCTGAAAAAATATTTTCGTTTACATCTTTGTATTTTTTAAAAACCAAAACATAGGTCAGCGTAAAATTCCATATCACAGAAAGGGTATGTGATAATCACAAAATCTTTTTTTCAAAATGATCCTTACTAAATGGGCTATCAAATGCAGAAAAAAAATTAATGGGGTTTTGATACCTTTGTTGTGTTTCATTATGTTATATATTAGTTTTTCAAATTGTTTTATTCACCGATTTTACTGAGTAATAAGGATTTTAAGGGATTAAAATTCTCTAGGTTTAGATTATTATGAAGATTGGACAACTACCTATTTTATCATCAGTTGATAACATAATATTTTAACCAGAATTGTCTTCTTCAATAACTTAATTTTAGACTAACTCAACAACATAAAGAAACGATAAGGTCTGGAAACTTACCAATGTATTTGATATTTCCAATATTTATATTCTTCAACCTCTACAGTAACAAATTTAATGGAGGTTTGACATTTTCTCTTCATTTGACCTCATATATTTTTCAGAAAACCTGTAGGTCCTTCCAGTTGAAGTGTCAGGAGGATCAACAATTGAGAGTACATGAGGTATAGGCACAGTGCAAATGTCCTCTCGCTTAGGCCAATAAAATGATGGGGATGGCCCTGCAGGATGTAAAAACTGAACTGTCACATAACCTTCTTCTTTGTTCACTTCAGTTATGATTCCAAAGTACCATAGATTGTCATATTTACAAGCCACATACCACAATGGGTTCAAATTTTCTTCTCTCACAAATGATGTTAATTTGTTCTTTAAGTCAAATGTGAGGGCGGGTTTCTTGTCAGTACTGATTCTTCTTGCTTCCAAGTTCCCCAAACAGTCTATTGGCTTAAAGTTATGGAAACTTCTGGTTCCTGGAACTGTTTGTTTGTCTACAAAGCGTTTCTCCAAGTTAGAGCGTATCTTCGACATGTCATCTTTAGAAATAAAATAAAAATTAACTTTCGTAATGTTTGATTTACAAAACTCGAACAAATGTAATGGAGACAGTATTTGATTTTCAAGAGGTCGCTGTAGACTTTCCTTTCTTGCTAATCTTTTCACAGTACCCCCAATCCCATCACATTCAGTTTTCCCGTGACTAGTCACAAAAAACGACCACTGGGCCTTGAATTTAAAATCTTTTTCATGCAGGCAAAGATTAATAAAATTAAATTTATTTTTATATTGGCCTGCACAGCCATCACTGAAGTAGTGGATCTCTGTTACATGTGAATACTGTTCTTTAATGAATTCTGTTACTATTTCTTGGATTTTGTAGACCATAGAAACATCATGTTTCATGTCATCAGATATAACACAGAGAGACGAGACTAATCTTTCACCTGTTACACTGCTTAGGTTAATTATAATAGGATGCACAGTGCAAGAGTCTGATGTCCAGTGGTATCCCTGGGCTTCATCCTGGATAGTGAAAGAGTAATTTTCACTAAAATCCATTGATACTGCAGCAATGTTTGTATCAGATGATTCCTTCAGTGTTTTAAAAAACTGTGATTGTGACTTTGCTATGAAAGGGTGGGGAACAAGTTTTTCCAATTTAGATGACAGGTCTTCTATGTAGTCTTCAATTTTTGCTGTTTGTCTTATCATTTGCGTTCTATCAGTTGAAATCCACTGATTAAATTCAATGGTGTCATCTTCGTCAAAATCTTCAAATTTTTGTGGAAAAAAACTTGTCAGATTTCCTTTTGGTGGGCAAAGGTTACAATGTCTTAACATACACTCACTACTTGGGTTTTCACATACTGTACCAACATTTTTGTTAGGTCTTTGTAGCTTTCTTCCAAATGTGCAGCATGAATTAATAAAATGACATTCTGAACAGGCCAATAGACTGTTTGGGGAACTTGGAAGCAAGAAGGATCAGTACTGACGAGAAACCCGCCCTCACGTTTGACTTAAAGAACAAATTAACATCATTTGTGAGAGAAGAAAATTTGAACCCATTGTGGTATGTGGCTTGTAAATATGACAATCTATGGTACTTTGGAATCATAACTGAAGTGAACAAAGAAGAAGGTTATGTGACAGTTCAGTTTTTACATCCTGCAGGGCCATCCCCATCATTTTATTGGCCTAAGTGAGAGGACATTTGCGCTGTGTCTATACCTCATGTACTCTCAATTGTTGATCCTCCTGACACTTCAACTGGAAGGACCTACAGGTTTTCTGAAAAATATATGAGGTCAATTGAAGAGAAAATGTCAAACCTCCATTAAATTTGTTACTGTAGAGGTTGAAGAATATAAATATTGGAAATATCAAATACATTGGTAAGTTTCCAGACCTTATCGTTTCTTTATGTTGTTGAGTTAGTCTAAAATTAAGTTATTGAAGAAGACAATTCTGGTTAAAATATTATGTTATCAACTGATGATAAAATAGGTAGTTGTCCAATCTTCATAATAGTCTAAACCTAGAGAATTTTAATCCCTTAAAATCCTTATTACTCAGTAAAATCGGTGAATAAAACAATTTGAAAAACTAATATATAACATAATGAAACACAACAAAGGTATCAAAACCCCATTAATTTTTTTTCTGCATTTGATAGCCCATTTAGTAAGGATCATTTTGAAAAAAAGATTTTGTGATTATCACATACCCTTTCTGTGATATGGAATTTTACGCTGACCTATGTTTTGGTTTTTAAAAAATACAAAGATGTAAACGAAAATATTTTTTCAGACTTAGTAGGTTTTCTTAGAGGTATTATGTATTTTTTTCTAGAATCCTCATTTTCTGAAGAAAAAGACTACAAACTTTCATCAAGATTGGGTGGTAAATAAAAAAGTTATAAATTATTTTCAAAATGTCAGCGACCTTCATTTCACGACATCCGTTGGTTACAATTGCCAAAAATACAAAACTTCAAAAGCCTATAAAATGGAAACGAAGTGAGCTAGAGTGTTAAAATTTGGCATGGGTATTTATCTTTGTGGGTAGAACAAATAAGCCAAGTTTCACCAAAATCTGAGATGTTGGGTGAGAAAGTTAATTTTTTTTTGGTTGAATTGATATGGAATGACCCAACCATTTTGGGCTCCCTGACCCCCCTGCCGGGTCCAGGGAGGTGGGAAGACCCTATCCAAGCTGTTTCTGGGCTTCCCCGGCGTCCTCAGCAAGTGCAGCAAGCCAAAACATCAGGGTTCGAACCCTGACGTTTTGGCTTGCTCCACTGGCTGGGGACATCGGGGAAGCCCAGTAACAGCTGTAGATCGGGTCCTCTGATCTCCCTGGAGCAGGCAGGGAAGTCAGAGAGCCCAAAATTGGTTTTAAAAATCGGACTTTTTGAAACCCATTTCGGGCTCTCAGATCCCCCTACCTGCTCCAGAGAGATCAGAGGACACAATCTACAGCTGCAGGGTGGCTGGGGAAGCTGATGGGGACTCCCTGTCGGCTTCCCTTGCCTCCACAGCTGTGGGGTGGCTGCGGAAGCCGACGGGGGAGCCCCCCGTCAGCTTTCCAGCCACTCCACCCCTGCCTCTGTAGCTGCAGGGTGGCTGGAAAGCTGAACAGAGAACCCCGTTCAGCTTTCCAGCCACCCTGCTGCTAAGAACGACTGTATTGGATAACACTAACAGATCATTATCCGATGCAAAATTTCTTTAGAAATTTTGCATCGTTATCCAATTTTAGTGTTATCCGATGCAGTCGTTATCCGAGGTATTACTGTACTGAATATTTAAAAAATCCTGTACCAAACTCTTCATTGTCTTTTACAATTAAAAATTGATGTGAAATTTACAGTCATTGCATGATTGAACACAACTGATATCTAACAGATTTTCTCTCTGAATATTTTACTGGAAAGCACAGTGACCCTAATAGACAAGTGTCAGTTAACTTATGGGCAGGTTTAAATAAAAAACCTAAAGAATTTAAATGAGAGAAATATATTTGTGAAGTTGTTACAGAAATACAATACATGCACCAGATGATTTATAAACATACGCTCACAGTGATCACATTTTTTTTGTACCACAAGGGGCCCCAGGTACCTTGTATGAGAAGATTTTAATATTTGAGTAAATGAAATAAAAATAATCAATGGCCAGAATCCTGTTGCTCGGCTAATGGAACGTTTCCTGAGTGTTTTCCCTAGGAGGGCGGCATATAAGTACGAACAATAAATAAATGTTTTGCTTTGTCCCCTATTTATGTCTTACTGTTGTGCAAGTGGCAATCAGTCCACTGTAAACCACAGGTCTCATGCTTGCATAAGGAGACACTGAATACCTCCCTGTACAGGATCAGAAAATGACAAAATCGATATATGAGCAGATAAAACAAATAGGATTTGGGCCATTTTAAACACCTGATCCACTGATTTGAAATGTCCTTCCTTTTGATATTTTACAAGACTCCTTAGCATACATTACATATACCTTATACATATATTTCACTGTTTTAGCCTCATGCTGTCACACAAATATTAAGAAATGGCACAAGTGGCATAGAAATAATGTCCTCTGCACATAAAGATTAACATTTTTTACACTGGACCAGTGTTGGTAGGAAAAGTCACCATGTCTTGGGCTCTTCAAAGGCTATGAAGAGATTTTAAGACTTTAGAGATAGTCAGCAAATAATGCTGAGTGACATTCTAGAGTGGTCTAGAAAAATCTCTGAGCTTTACTAGATCTTTTGACTGCTTGAAACGATCTCTATAATGTATGTTTGGAGTTATGAAGGCAGACAAGTTTTTCCCCTTCTTGAAAGATGCCATGCCTGGACAATCTGGGGGTCCTCCTGGGGGGGGGGGGTAACCTGGGGGTCCTCCTGGACTCACGAGGGCTTTTGCACAACTTCGTGTAATACGCCAGTTACGCCCGCTCCTAGACCGGGACGCCTTGCTCATGGTCACACACGCTTTGGTCACCTCCAGACTTGATTACTGTAATGCGCTCTACATGGGGCTGCCCTTGGTGACCATTCGGAGACTGCAGCTGGTCCAAAATGCGGCGGCCCAGATAGTGATGGGATGCGGGCGTTATGCTCATGCCTCACCACTGCTCCGGGAGCTGCACTGGTTACCAGTATGTCTCCAGGTGCAATTCAAGGTGCTGGTCATTACCTTTAAAGCCCTATATGGTAGTGGGCCAGGATACCTCAGAGACCGCGTCACCCTAAGAACGTCTCTCCGTCCCACCAGGGCGGATCGGAGGGGCTCTCTTGTTATTCCATCGGCTAGGGAGGCTCATCTCTCTAGCACTAGGAAGAGGGCCTTCTCTGTGTTCGCCCCGGCCCTATGGAACCTCCTCCCAACTGAACTGCGCCTACAAACAGAGCTCCTGCCCTTCTGGAAGGGCTTAAAAACCTGGCTGGCGGGACAAGTGTGGGGACCAAGGTATGTGGGATCCCACACAGGGTGGTTGATTTAAGGGATAGCTTCCCTTGCTGTGGGTTTTATTCCGCGGGGTTGTTTGTTCCCGGTTTTTACTTCTTGTTTTTATGATCCTTTTTACAGTTTTAAAATTTTAATTATTAGTATTTATTGGATGGGGTTGGGTTTGTGATTGTGTTTTGTCTTGTAAGCCGCCCAGAGTCGGGTATACCCGATTGGGGCGGGATAATAAATGTGAACAATAAATAAATAAATAAATAAATAAATAAATAAATAAATAAATAAATAAATCTTCCCATAAAGACTACATGAGCTTTACTAATTTAGAGTATAGCTGCCAGATAACATTTGAATACTGCATGCACTAACCAGTCAACTTGCAAGTTTTAGCTAGCTGGCTGGCTAGTTTTAGAAGATTTATTTTTTACAATCTTGCATGCTGCCTCTTGTTGGGAGTTGACTGAGAAAGACTTCAGGGCTGGAGTGACTTGTATCTTACCAACTACTGTATTCCTCCCTCCCTTTGAATTCAAAGAGAGCCCTGCCCCACGCTCTCTGCTCTTTATTCTTTTCTTCTCTTGTTTAGTTGTTGCCAGCTTTTTGTTGCTGCTGATCTGTTTGGTTGTTTGTTAGCATCTATACAGTAAAGAAAGCAGCATGCACACGTTTGTAACTTCAAGTAACTATTAGTAAAGAAATACATTTTAAATTTATTTTTCTCCTACAAATGTTTCAGACATTGAATGCCAGTTAATGAAAAATGATAGATTTGCCATCTCATCTGTGGATATCTAGACTTCTACTGTCAGCTGAATAGAAATTTATCAAAAATTCAAGTTCTGCAACAAATAGTTCAGTGAGTTAGAATGCCTGGAACCAGAATTTAGGAGTCCAACTTACTGCTGTACCTTGCAGAAGAAAAGCAAGCCTGTGTGGTCTTTGGCAACTCTATACCTAGAAACCATGGGAAGGGTTGGCATAAACTGGAATTGAAATTCTTAAATCCAGTGGTATTGCTACCATTCTCATGAGGTCATGAAATACCTTACAGTTAACTCAGTGCTATATTTTAAATCTTGGTGGCTGAGAATTAAGGCTTTTACATAATAAATCATACTCCAAAAGCACATAACATATAAGTTAAGTGTTTCTCCTTAATTTCTAAACTATACATAATGGAGATTATGTAAACATGTTATGTAATACGCTTGCTTTCCATTCACTCAGACTTACAGCTTCTTATTCTGTAGGCTTTGGACAACACTGAAACCAGGGGCCATATCAAGACAGTCAGCTTCCCATATATACTGTTTTTATACACATTCATTTGAGTTCTGGATGCTGCATAAAGAGGTAGGGTTTCAAATGGAATTACTGTACTGTCTGGTATGAACTGCGAGTGCGGAAGAAATTCTATTTGCATCTAAGGCAGTGTTAAGTATTAGACTTCAATTCCCCAAAGCACTGATCAGCCAATGTACTGACTTAGGCTTCTGGGAATTGAAGTCCCCCTGTGTGGCATGGGCCCCAGGCACTTTCCCCTTTCTGCCTTTTGGTTATGGTATTTGATTGCTTCTTGCTACTACATAAACTCCCTGTAGCTCCTCCCAGCTCTTTTATCAAGTCCACACACATTTTTAATTATTCTGCATTCTCTGGCTCTCTATTCCAGTCTCAAAATTTTAGTTCAAATGTGTTATTTCAGTTGGCATAAAGACAACCTTGCATATTTACTAATACCGAGTATAAGTGGGAGGGATTTCTGTGGACTAAAGTGTCTGTCTTTTTGCCCCTAACCAATTAGCAGATTTCTTTGTTTCTACTTCTGGCCCAGATAAGAGAACAAAGGGGAATCAAATGAAGCTGTTGCTGAATATCACAAATGGAAATTGTGCTAGGCTGGACACATCTCTCGAATGACAGATGGGCATTGGACAGCCGCAATCACTAAGTGGTTCCCAGAAGAGTAAAAAGACCTCCTGGTAGGCCCCCAAAAGCTGGGAAGACCCAATCGTGAGAGGTTTTGGTCGAACCTGGAGAAGAAGAGCACGGCAGTGAAACCAATGGAAAACAAGTTGTGACCAGCAGGAACTTATTCCTTGATACTCTGGTCAATCAAGGAATCTGGCTCTTGAGGCAAGTTCACACACTCCCACCAATGTTAAAATTATATTTCTGTTTGCTGACTGCATCCTCTATTGCTTTTTGTTTGCTAATTGTTCCCAACATGAGTCCAGAGTGGAATGACTCTCTTTCTCTTCTGATCTTCAACCATATGGTTGCATGGAAACACTCCTGCTCTACATAGAGACTGCAATTTTTCTTTCTTCTTCTTTTTTTGCCTTGTAATTATAATTAAGCAACAGAACTACAAGTAAAATGCTTTTTTCTATTTAAGCTGTTTTAACTGATTTTAACTGTTTTATGTGCTGGTGAGTGACGGGGATTTTTAAAGTAAAAATTGTGGTACTTCTTCCATTTTTTAATGCTATTGCTGTGTTTTATGCTTTCTGCTGTGATAATTAAGGAAGGAATGACTAGATTACAAAAAATACATATTCAACAATTCCATGTGTATAAAAATATACAGTAAAACCTCTGCATACAACCCCCCCCCCCGTTCCGCATTTTTTTGTATGTCAATTTTTTTTAGCCAGGATTTCTATTTGTATGTCGAATTTTTTGTAAGTTGAACCATTTGTATGTAGGGGTTCCACTGTAATTCCATTTGCATTGCTGTTCCCCATCAACTCAATGGACATTTGATATTTAATTCTAATAGCTTTACAAAACATTGATAATAAGTTCATTTTTATCACAGCCTGAAGAGGAAGTAAATTATAGCAGAAAGATCAAAGCAAAGCATGGATGGGAGGAAACTATTTCTAATCCCAACTACAATTAAATAATTGAATCAATTATGGCAGAAGCCATCGAGGGTGAGAGGCAAGTCCCAACCCCCCCCCCCCCCAGGAGAAAGGCATCCAGGGAAGAGAGAGTTGGCAAAAGGATCCAGGGAGTGAAGAGTAAGGAGGAAATTTGGCCAAAACACAACCCAGAGCACAAGGACGGTTGCCATCGTCCAGCTCACCCCCACCCCCCTCAGGATGAGCTGAATAAAAACACAGACGCCTTGCTGTTTTTATCACAGACTCCAAGATGCATACATGGATGTGATAAGTAACTGAATTACCCCATCACTAGTTAGTTGAATTCTTTATAATTGACTTGATATAGTGGACTGTTCTTTTCATACCAAGGGTTTCCTTTTCATATTTTTGAAATGATTAATGAAATACTTTTTAACTTCTGACTAAATATGTAACTTCTTATTTCATATATCAAGTACTAACCAACTTAACTTTTTAGTCTGTTAATTTGTGTTAAATTGTGATAAAATGTATGATAGGAAAATATTGGTGTAAAACCGGCAAACCACATCAGGAATTTTGCCAAGAAAACTCCATGTACAGGGACAAAATGGAGAACAAAAAAGGCAAAATAGATGGAATAGGATGTTGAGCCCATCAGGTTGGAAGATGGGGGAGGGGATAGGATAGTAGGAAGAGAAATACGATGTTGCAAAGAACAATACTATATAGGAACTTGGAATGTAAGATCTATGAATTAAGGCAAGCTGGAAGTGATAAAAAATGAAACGGAAAGAATAAGCATTGACATCTTGGAAATCAGTGAGTTAAAATGGACAGGGATGGGCAAATTCAGCTCTGGAAACGATCATATCTACTACTGTGGGCAAGAAAATCTTAGAAGAAATGGAGTGACGATAATAGTTAATAAAAGAAATAGAAAAGTAGTAATGGGATACAATCTTAAAAATGACAGAATGATTTCAGTCCAAATCCAAGGAAAACCATTCAATATCACTGTAATCCAAGTCTATGCACCAAACACTGGTGCAGATGAAGCCACAGTTGAACTCTATGAAGACCCTACAACACCTCATAGAACAGACACCAAGAAATGATGTCCACATTATCATAGGAGATTGGAATGCCAAAGTAGGAAATCAAAAAGTAAACTGAATAACAGGCAAATTCGGTCTTGGAACACAGAATTAAGCAGGACAAAGATTGATAGAGTTCTGCCAAGATAACACATTGGTCATAACAAACACCCTCTTTCAGCAACACAAGAAGAGACTTTACACATGGACATCACCAGATGGCCAACATTGAAACCATACTCTGCAGCCAAAGATGGAGAACCTCCATACAGTCAGCAAAAATGAGACCTGGAGCAGATTGTTGCTCAGATCACAACCTACTAATCGCAAAATTCAGGCTTAGACTAAAGAAAATAGGGGGGGAAATTAGGCCAGACAGGTATGACCTAGACAACATCCCTAAGGAATACACAGTGGTGTGGAACATATTTAATGGCTTAGACTTGATAGACAGAGTGCCAGAAGAATTATGGACAGACGCATGGGACATCATACAGGAGGCAGCAAGGAAAACCATACCAAAAGAAAAGAAATGTAAGAAAGCATAGTGGTTGTCTGATGAAGCTATTAAAATAGCAGAGGAAAGAAGGAATGCAAAAGGCAAAGGAGAAGGGGGGAAATCAATCACTTGAATACAGAATTTCAAAGAAAAGCAAGGAGAGATAAGGAAACCTATTTAAATGAACAATGCACAGAAATAGATGAAAACAACATAAGAGGTAGGACTAGAGATCTTTTCAAAAAAATTGGGGAAATCAAGAGAACCTTTAAAGTAAAATGACCATGATAAGGGACAAAAATGGCAAGGAGTTAACTGATGCAGAAGAGATAAAGAAAAGATGATGAGAACATTGAACTTGAGCCAGACATCCTAAAGAGTGAAGTGAGAAAGGCCCTAAAAAGCACTGCAAACAACAACGCTAGTGGAGATAACGGTATCCAAGTTGAACTTTTCAAAGCCCTAAAAGATGATGGAATCAAATTATTGCATTCTATATGCCAGCAGATTTGGAAAACACAACAATTGCCACAGGATTGGAAAAGATCAGTATACATTCCAATCCCCAAAAAGGGTAATGCCAAAGAATGTTCAAATTATCGAACAATTGCGCTCATCCCACACACTAGCAAGGTGATGCTCAAGATAATACAGGATAGACTGCAGCAGCACATGGAGAGAGAATTACCAGAAGTGCAGGCGGGGTTCAGACGAGGCAGGGGGACTAGAGACCACATTGCCAACATTCGTTGGATCATGGAAAAAACAAAGGAATATTAGAAACAAGTCTACTTCTGTTTCATTGACTACACCAAGGTCTTTGACTGTGTGGACCACAACAAAATGTGGCAAGTAATTAAAGAGATGGGAATACCAGAATATCTTATATGCCTCATGAGAAATCTGTACATGAGTCAAGAGGCAACAGTTAGGACAGAATACGGAATGACAGAGTGGTTTGGAATAGGAAAAGGAGTAAGACAAGGCTGCATTTTATCACCCTGGAATCAAGCTGGAATCAAATATAAACAAATATAAACAATTTGAGATACGGAGATGACACCACCCTAATGGCAGAAAGTGAGGAAGACCTAAAGAAGCTCCTGCTTGGGTTGAAAGAAGAGAGTGCAAAAGCTGGCTTGAGACTCAACATCAAGAAAACCAAGATAATGGCAACAGGCACTATCAGTCCCTGGAAAATAGATGGGGAAGAAGTAGAAGCAGTGACAGATTTTACTTTCTTAGGATCCAAGATCACTGCAGATGGAGATTGCAGCCATGAAATAAAAAAGTGACTGATTCTTGGAAGATAAGCTATGAGAAACTTGGGGAACATAGTTAAAAATAGAGACATCACCTTGAAAACAAACATTCACATAGTCAAAGCAATGTCGTATTCCTGGTTGTAATGTATGGTTGTGACAGCTGGACCATTAGGAAAGCTGAGCACAGAAGAATAGATGCCTTTGAAATGTGGTATTGGAGGAGAGTTTTGAGAATCCCTTGGACAGTGAGGAGAACAAATAGGTCAATCTTAGAAGAAATTAACCCTTACTGCTCCTTAGAAAGTCAAATAGTAAAGATGAAGCTAAAGTTCTTTGGACATCAAATGAGAAGATGGCTAGATAGTATTGTAGACACAATGGGCACAGAGCTGGGTGGGTTGAGGAGGATGGTGGAGGACAGGGGTGCCTGGAGGGCGATGTTCCTTGGGATTTCAAAGGGTCAGAATCGACTATGCAATTGAACAACAACAACATGATTATGAAATTCCACTTACTTGGTGAATTTATTTTAGTTGCAACTGTTAACTAAACTCAGGTCAATATATTTTCTTAATGGATGGAATCCTGTCTCTTAAATAGTAAGCCACCATTTAAGCAGGCCCACCGCATAAGTAGAGATTTGATGAGTCAACTCCTCTGTATGTTCTATGGATTCAATGGGTCTATTCTAGTTGTGACTTTAAGCAATAGGACTTCAGCACTTAATGTGTTAAGGTAGTAGTATGAATATATAATTTTTGAATATTTCTAAGCATGAATGAACTGATAAGAGCCTCTATTTGTGTATGTACACCTCATTTTGGACTAATTACAAGAATTTATAATTTTGTTATCAATTTGAATGTTCTGGATGTGGCATGCAAAACGGTTTGGCAGTACAATATATATAACCTTTCCCACAAAATCTCTTTATTACATTTTGATGACTTTTGCCTCTAGAACAGAAGGAATGACCTTTACCCCCTGAAAACACTTTTTATAATACATCAATATAATTCTCGCCTATGTTAACAAACCATTGTTACCATTTTCAGCTGTGTTCCTAATATATTTATGCAAGGATATACCAGGCTATTAACTACTATCAGTAACTGCTGGGGGTACACAGTAAGAGCCACATCAAAGATTGTGTTATTTTTGAACCACAATGGGATGTGCCTCACCAAAAGGTGCCTTCATTTTGGCAGTTTCATGTCTGGCCTAGACAGGGAAGAAGTAGTAACTGCTGGGAGTACTTTTACACAAAGGCATTTATAATTTAATGTAGAAATAGTTTACTAAAGCCTCAAATGGTTTTACAACAGATGCAAATAGACAGATTACTTACCAGTAATGGGATGGATAGAGAAAATATTTTCATGTTCACCAATGATTCTATGCTTTAAGTTCTTTCCCATCAAACCAAGATCATGTGCAGTTACAGTAAAAATGGAAGTACCTGGGGGGGGGGGAGAGAATATTTTTGCAAATATTAAAACTTGGACACACCTTATCTTAACCAATAATTGATTTCCATGGACAGTACACCAAAAGAAGCCAAACTATGAAAGCTTAGTAATCCATCTTCTTTAATCAGTTCTAGTTTTCCCCTTCTTTTTGTTTTATCAATGTGTACAAGTGACTATTGGTGAAAGATTGTGAAAAGTCTCATAAAAGCAACAGAGAAGCCCTTCTTCCATGTCCCCACCAAACACACCTGTGAAGGTGGTGAGATGGAGAGAAAGGCCTCCCCTGATGATTTATAAACCTGGGTAAGCTCATGCAGTCTTTGACATAGCTTGGGTCCAAGTCCTTTGGGGCTTTATAGATAATGACAGACTTTACATTCTTAGGATCCAAGATAACTGCAAATGGAGATTGCAGCCATGTAATAAAAAGGCAACTGATTCTTGGGAGGCAAGCTATGAGAAACCTGAGGAACATAGTCAAAAATAGAGACATCACCTTGCAATCAAAAGTCCACAAAATCAAAGCAATTGTATTTCCGGGAGTAATGTATGGTTGTGAGAGCTGGACCATAAAAAAAGCAGAGTGCAGAAGAAGAGACAGTCACCTTTGAGATGTGGTGCTGGAGGAGAATTTTGAGAGTAACCTGGACAGCAAGGAGGATGAAAAGATCAATCTTAAAAGTCAACCCTGACTGCTCCTTGGAAGGTCAAATAGTAAAGATGAAGCTAAAGTACTTTGATCAAATGAGAAGAGAGGATTCACTTGAGAAACCTTGATGTTGGGAAACGTTGAGGGCAAAAGAAGACAGGGACGGCAGAGAATGAGGTGGCTAGATGGTATTGCTGGCACATTGGGCACAAAACTGGGCAGGTTGAGGAGGATGGTAGAGGATAGGGGTGCCTGGCTTGTGACTTCCATGGGGTTGCAGAGAGTCAGACTCGACTATGTGACTGAACAACAACAACAACAACAACAACAACAACAACAAATTATTATTATTATTATTATTATTATTATTATTATTATTATTATTATTATTATTATTATTATTATTATTATTTGTCAGAAATTATACTGGGTTGAAAGGCTTTTTGCAGGAGAAACTCTGCTCAGGTAATGCCCAAAGGAGGCTCCTTTCATGTCCCCAAGAGATGGGACAAAGACAGATGTTCAATCTGTCATGCAGTACCCTGGTTTCGAACTGTTGACTTGCCAGCCTTCCAGCTAACAAGGTGAGCTTCTTAACCACTGAGCCACCACGCCCTGATTAAAGGCAATACAGTACAGTAATACCTCAGATAACGTTTACCTTGGATAACGCTAAAATCACATAACATTAAGTAATCTGGGGAGGAGAATTGGATTGAATAACCGCTAAAGCCTGTGCAGTTACAATGTATCTCTATGGAGTTTTAACGTTCTCCGATTTTAACATGCATCGGATAACACTAAAAATCGGATAACACCAAGACCTGTGGAACCAAGTCTTAGCGTTATCAGAGGTATTACTGTACTTTGAATTGTGCCCAGACACAGACCACCAGGTATTGGAGTTGCTGTAATTGGAGAGTTATGTGATCTCCAGTGGTCTAACAGCAGCACTTTGAACCTTCTGAAGTTTACAAACACTTTCTAAAGGCAACTCCAAAGAGAGCACACTACAATAATCCACATACAACATACTTGTGCAGTAATGTTTCCTAACTCCCAAACTGCCATGAATATGGTCTTTGAACAGTGTAACTCGGGAGAGAGGGGAAAACATGGAGTCTGAGTTCAAAGAACCAAAAAAATGGGTCCACCAGGTAAAGTAAGGGTGCAATCCTAGCTAGCAAAAATGACTATGGGCTGGCTGAATTTACTTTAAACTACCTTGAGCCTGTGATAAACAAACCTCTTCCGCCCTGGAAATGTTGAAATGATCTAACATGGTGGCAGCAAAATGGCTGCCAATGTAGACTGAAAGGCATTTGGACCCAGCATAACTCAATTCTTCTCTTCTGGCTTGTCTGTCAGCCAACTTCAGCTAGCACAGAAACTATGCTAGCAGAGCCAGCTGTGCTGGGAGACCTAATGTCAACACAAGAGGCATTTGCCTATTTTGAACTCACTACAGATGATGGGTCTTTGAGTTTGGATTTTACTGCCCATCTGCAATAGACCACACAGGTGAAACAGGTATACAGCTGTTGAAAGAGAAGAAAAAGTAAAAAATTCCACTGGTTATACTTTTCCGGTGTGGCAAGAATTAGCCTTGAGATGTTTCACAAAGATATGCACAGTTTGTTATTAACATCAAAGTAAGTATACAAAGAATCCTAAATGCAGAAGAGAAATTATCTACCCTACAAAAAGCATGAAGTAAACAACCATTCTGCTCGCAGTAGAAGTAGGAAGAATAAACATAATGTGAGTTTTTAAACTAACCAAACTCACCACCTTTAACTGTGGCTAAGTTTTTAAAACATTTAACAAGATAGATTTTTGTTAAGATTTCATCAAGATTTATCAAGATTAAAGTGCTGAGAATTCTAGCCAGTTGCACAACCAATTTTGTAACATGGCAATTGATTTTAATCAGTTGTAATAGATTCAGGTTTACTGTACATTGACCTTTTCCAAAAGAGATTATATTACAAGGAGTACTATGTGAAATGCAAACAAGCATACATTTGGAGGCAGGAATAAACTGTACAATCTTTGTAGATTGCCTTGCAGTTACCATTTGTTTCTAAACTAGCCACATAAGCAATAATAACTATGAAATGGCAAGTATGCTATTGCAAATGATATGTTTTGGAGGAATTAGCAACAGAATATCTAAGCCACCCTTGCTCAAAATCCAGTTGTATCCATCTCCAAGGTTTGGTGCTCATTTCCATTTATACAGACATTTCCATGGTCATGTGGTAGGCATGACTAGACACTGGAGTGGGCGGAAAGCTGATTTACCTTCCCACCAAAGTGGTACCTAATTATCTACTTGGAATTTCTTGCTTTCAAACTGCTAGGCTGGCAGCAACTGGGACAGAGACAGGAGCTCACTCCGTCATGCAGCACTAGGAGCTCGAACTGCTGACCTACTAACCTTCAAGTCATCAAGTTCAGTATCTTAACCACTAATCCACCACAGTCAATGATAGATCCAACAAGTGGGCAAAACTTGAAAATAAATATGGTGCTAATGTCTTGACAGTTAGTCAAGAGCAGGCTTCCTCAAGGTTTTCAGGTCATGTGCCTAACCACGCCTCCTGCACTGCTGAGCGAGCTAGTCACGTGGTTCCTCCCACCCAGAAACCTCCGTCTGGCTTGCTAAGGGGCTTAGTGATCCAGGCCGGGGGGGGGGCATTCTGAAGAGAGGCTTGGGACCCTTTCCCCAGCCTCTCTTCAGAAGCCCACCCCCATGGCCTGGATGGCTAAGTCCCTTAGCAAGCCAGGTGGGGGTCCCCAAACTCCCCCACAGCCCCAGTGATTGATTGCTGGGGCTGTGGGGGAGTTCGGGTGGGAACTGCACCAGCACCACATGTTTCTCCGAACTCCCCAGGCTGCCTGCTTTAGGATCAGGGTGGCTGGAGGTGCCTTCCACCCCCACCCAATCCGATCCTAAAGCAGGCAGCCCACCCGGGCTCTCTTCTTTGGGATGGGGGGGTGATAAGCACCCCCACCCACCCTGATCCCAAAGCAGAAAACCCAGGCGAGGTACCTGGTTTAGGATCGGGGCAATTGGAGGTGCCTTCCACCCCCACCCTGATGCCAAAACAGAGAGGCCAGGCAGGCAGGCTGCTTTGGGATCGGGATGGCTGGAGATGCTTTCCACCCCCACCCACCCCAATCCCAAAGCAGAGAGCCCATAGCGCCAGTTTGGCTGGGGGGGAACAGGCACACCCCCAACCAAACCAGTGGTCTAAGCCTTGGTAGATCTCTGCCCCAAAGCCCGCAGGGCTGGTCTCTAGCCCTGCAGGCTTTGAGGCAAAGATCAATGTCGGGGAATTTGAGGCAAACAATTCCATTGTACAACATTATCTTAACATTGTGCGATGCAAATGTTTGCCTCAAATTCCTCGATGTTATCCGATGTTATCCGATGTTAGCGTTATCCGAGGCAATCGTTATCGGAGATATTACTGTACGTTTCATGGCTCTGAATGCTCTTTACTGGTCACTCCCATCCAACTAGTCAGACAATTGTGACTCTTATATTCCATAAATATGCAACAACAATAGCAACAAATGTTTCTTGGTCTACTGACTATAACAAGATCATACATTTCCACACATTTCTTACCTATCTGGGCTGGGAAGGCACCTCAGACCAGACTTTTAAAAACACTATTTATACTTCTGTAATTTCTGTGGTCCCCAAATAGACATGTTAGTCAGTGGACATAAGTAGAAATGTGCCTCAAAATGGACTTTTCCCTGAGGGCTTCTATCAATGCAAGTACCAGCTTAAACAGAGCATAAGCAAATACTGGAATTATTCAGAAGAGCCTATGATTGACCTTCTTCGATTTGGTATTAAACATGTTTTAAAAAGTTGGTAGATTGTTCCCTCATGATATAATGTCACATTCAATTTCTCAATGCCAACAAATAAACAGCCAAGATTTCTTGTTTCAGCCCTAACCACGTTTCCACAACTTGCACAACTTGCACAAGACATCTGTGAACAAAACAACCACCTCAGTTTGTAAGGCTAAGAACAGAATACTACACAGCAAACACCAATGAACTGTCTGGGTGTTCAAAAAAACATCAATAGTTTTAATCTTTTAAAATATTTGCAACAAGGCAGCAATTGTCATAGTTTTTCCTATGCAATTCATATACATGACATGATTTACAGAAAAATTATTCTCACAAATATGGAAAATTCTAGACAAAACTGACAGAAAATATCTCCCCATCTTGAAGGGAAAGAGGCCAATTTTGCGGTTTCTTCTTCTTCTTGCCTGCACAAACAAGACAAATGAAGATTTACATCTCTGTCTGGCATCCTTCAGAAGTTTTGGGCTCCATCTCCTTCCGTCCACTCCCAGTACAACAAATAGCCAGCCTGGCTGGGTGTAACTGCAGCTGGAGGCCAAAACGTTTGGAAACACCAGGATGGTAAAAGCTGATATAGATCTGATCCTGAAAATAATTTATATTCTTGTTTCTCTTTAGCTCATATATAAATCTTTCACCTTTTACTACTCTTCATACCTTCAAGCTATACCCCTTATAAGACTTTAATTTTAAGCTTCAATATCATATTAACTAATTGAATTCCAGTACTGTAACTGTAATGCACATCTTTTATTGTAAATAAAAACTTGAAAGAGGATGGGAAACAACTTTGTGGAACAATTGCCACTACTGAGTTTGGGAAAACATCACAGGTTTTCTATGTATGTGTGCACATACACATAAATACACATAGAGAGACTTTAAAGAACCATTATTCCATATGATGGAATGAAAAACAACAGATTAAGAACTGTAGGCAAAAGCGCCCAATCTCAGACAAACAGACTTCTGACAATCTATTACTTTATGTAGGGCAAAGAAAGATAAGAGGACATTTTTTCTCAATTTTGCTCAACATGAGTGCCTTTAATAGGGGGGAGTACCGTATTTGCCAGCGTATAAAATGACCCCCCAACATTTCCACTCAAAATATAGAGTTTGTTATATACTCGCCGTATAAGACTACCCTCACTTCCACACACCTTCCACACACCAAATAAAATGTAAAAGAACATCAGATTTGATTTCAACATGTAAATTTATATTCAAATGCTTATGACATGCAGAAAAACTGTCACAAGGCTGTATGTTATCAAACATGTACAGTAAACAGAAAACAGTGCAAGTGCAAAGTGGTACTTATTTATCTACTGTATATACATGAATATAAGCCGACCCGAATATAACCCAAGGTACCTAATTTTGACCTTGAAACCCAGGAAAATAGATTGACCCAAGTATAAGCCAAGAGTGGGAAATGTAGCAACTGCTAGTGAGTTTCAGTAATTAAAATATAGTCATATAAATTATTTTATTGATTTTGTTAGAACTGTACTTGCACCACCCACCAGTGGTGGCGCTGCAGGTAAAGTGGGTGGGCAGGTCAATTGCACTGAGGCAGGAAGTGTTGCTCTAGCCTAGCCTCTTGCTTCCCCTGCAAAGACAAGCATGGCTTTTTCCTCCATCTTGGGCAGAAGGTACCAGTAAGTGAAACCCTTTCTTTTTCCCCACCAGTTTGAAAGGGAGACACAATTGTAATGTAAAGCTTCTTTCTTCATCTGGATGTTATGTAGAATGAGGTGGGCGAGCAATGGGAGGCCACTATGGGCAGCTATGTCTATCCCAACTGAAGTGTACCCGGTGTATAAGACAACCCCCCCCCCTTGGAGGCATGTTTTTCGGGGGGAGTCGTCTTATACGCCAGCAAATACGGTAAATTAAATTTGCACACTCTATCACAAGACAGACCTTCGCTGACAGCTAATAATACAGGTCTGCAACGAAAAAACTGCATATGATTTTTTTACTGTTTCTTAGACTATTACTTGGTGAAACTGAGAAAAATACTTTAAAAATCCATCTCGTCAAGTTTTTTTTTTCAAAATTCATGTTTTTAGTTTAATTTAGCATGAAGTTTGCCTTTAACTCAAAATCTGATATCCTATTCTTGATTCTAAAAACCCTATCCAAAATTATTTCTTATTTTCCTTTAATATTTATTAGAGCTAGAATCAAGAATAATGCAAAGAGAAAATAAGATGAATGGAGGGGGGGGGCGTAGTCAGTGGTGAGCATCAGCAGGTTTGCACCAGTTCACCAGAACCGGTAGCAGAAATTCTGGCTGGCCACGCCCATCCAAATTTTGAAATAAAGTAGTCCTAATTCAGGTGCAACGCAGGGCTTTCCTCCTGGCCATGTCCGCCATACCATGCCCACAGTGTGGTAGTAACTGCATGGTCTGGCGGCATGGCATGGGATTTTTAAGCAAAGTCTTTGAGTTAATTCATCAATAAGCTACACCTGTGCTGTTCCAATTGAAAAATCCTTAATGAGGTACAGCTGTTTTACATTTATATTAAGGCATATTACCCAAGAGAACTGGTACGATGACCATATCGATCTTGCAACATGGTGCTGCCCAGGCACTTATACTAACTGGTAAGTGACAGATTTGTTTTTGGGGTGTGTGGGGGGTTGAGGTGTGTGTGTGTGTGCCTATTTTATTTTTTATTTTTTTCTTTCGCCCCAGCCACAACATCATGATCTCATGATGTTGGCTCCGCCCATGACATCATGACATTAGCTCTACTCACACTGTGATGATGTCACGGTGGGGTAGTAAATTTTTTTGACATCCCACCACTGGGTTAGGGTTTGGTTTGCATTTAGGGTTAGGGTTGGGGTTAGGGTTAGGGTTAGGGTTTGACTTGCATCTTGTGCTAGGGTTAGGGTTAGGGTTGAGGTTAGGGTTAGGGTTTGACTTGACTTTCCAAAACCCAAAATTCTGGATTAAAATCATTGGCAGGCTCCAAAAAAATTACTACTACACTGTAGGTACAGTGGCGTCGCGCAGTCTTCAGCCGCCGGGGGCGAAGAACAAACTTGCCGCCCCCCCCCAGCTCGCCGCTGCCGCCGCCCCCTCCCCCGACCCAGGCAGAAGGTGCCCCCCAGGCAGAAGGCGATCGCTCGCGCGCGCGATCCGTCCGCTCGCGCACGCGACCGCGCAACCCGTCCGCTCGCGCGCGCGACCGCGCAACCCGTCCTCTCGCTCGCTGGCAGCGGCTTTCAGGGGGCGCGGCAAACTGTCCCCTCCCCACCCTTTTGCTGGCGAGAGCCCGGCTTGCGCTTCGCCGCTTCCAGGCGAGGAGAAAAAGGGTTTTTATTTTAAGCGGACAATTCAAGGAGGGGCCCGGCTGGCCGTCGGGGGCTGTCCTGGCGGCGGCCCGCGTGCGCGCGCACGCTGCCCACCTCCTCCTGCCCAGCCAGCCACCAGGGGCTCCTCGCCACGGCGCCACCCACCCCCGACGAGCGCCCCGTCTCACGGCAAGTTGGGTGGGTGAGTGGGCGGGCGGAGGCGAGCAGCGTGCGCGCGCACGCGGGCCGCCGCCAGGACAGCCCCCGATGGCCAGCCGGGCGGGCGGACGGGCTCCTCCTCCGCCTTTAAAAAAACCCTTTTTCTCCTCCTCGCCTGCAAGCGGCGAAGCGCACGTGGGGCGCTCACCAGCAAAAGGGTGGGGAGGGGACATTTTGCCGCCCCCTGAAAGCCGCTGCCCGGGGCATTTGCCCCCCCCCCCGCCCCCCCACGCTACGCCACTGTGTAGGTATTATATGGTGGGCGTGGCCAGGGGGGAAGCCTTTCATTGCACCTGAATTAGGACTACTTTATTTCAAAACTTGGATGGGCGTGGCCAGCCAGAATTTCTGCTACCAGTTCTGGGGAACTGGTGCGAACCTGCTGATGCCCACCACTGATTAAAATACACATAAGACCTGGATAAGTCTTCATCATGCTGATTCCCAATATCACACAAAGACAACCATTTAAGTGGAAAATTAAACCAAACAGTAGAGTATTATCAGTGAGAAAACAGAAACAAACATACCGTAATTATCATAAAAAGGTCCTTTCAGATTCCTAATAGAAAAGTAGAAAAGAGACTGCCAAAGAAACAGCTGAAACTAGAGTTACCACTCCATCATGTACAAAAAGTTCTTTGGAGCCTTCTACCTCCTTAAATATCCCAACAATATAAAAACCTAGATTATGACGAGGTACTCACCCACTTCACTATTTTCAGTGATGATTGCTTCATAGTGACTATAGCCAAATGAAATCATCTCAGTTTGTCCTTCGGAACAGACAGACAAAAGAGCAGTAGCTGTTTTAGCTGGGACCCCTTGATCAGAAGCTGCTATCAGTAGATGGGTAATGAAACCTTCATCCGGTAGAGGTTTTTGCAGAAATATATCTCCTGTGTTTGGGTTAATCTCAAACATGGTTTCTTGGGTTATAATTCTAAAATTCACAGCTCCATTTAGTCCAAGATCTGCATCACTGGCTTCCATAGTAGCTATTGTCTGATTTACAGATGTTTGAGAAGACAGATAAGCTTTCAGAGGATTTTGTAAGAAAACAGGTCTATTGTCATTAACATCATCAATATGCACAGTTATGGTAACACTAGTGCTTCTTGGTCCCAGGATGCCAAAGTCTGTTGCTATGGCCTTAAGAAGGTACTGAGATTTTCTCTCCCGATCCAATGGTTTAATAGCAGTTACAGCACCAGTATCCCTGTTAATAGTAAATGCTCCAAAGGTGTCACCAAGGAGAGAGTACATAACCTTTCCATTTGGCCCCTCATCTGCATCTCTTGCAAGCAGCTCAAGAACTATGGACTCTTCTTCAAGAGCTTCTCTCATAGTTGTCTGATAATGGTTCATTGTAAAGATAGGACTGTTATCGTTGTCATCCAGCACCGTGATCTGGAGCTGGGCTACAGAGCTTCTTGGTGGATCACCCAGGTCAATGCTCTCAACAACCAAGGTAAAGTTACTAACAATTTCTCTGTCTAAGCTGCAAGTGGTGAAGAGATCTCCTGATGTTTTGTGCAACGTGAAGTATCCTCGATCATTTCCACCTTCAAAATGGAACAAACGTTTTCAAAAATAAACAAACAACTTCCAATGCTACACACTCACCTCATAGCACCACTGTGCTTTTTCTTTATTCGAGTCAGATGCACCACCAGCATATCATAACATACAAAGCTAAAATTAACACATCAAAAATAAAACAGAATTAAAAAGGGCTAGATGACATCTGCCCAATATTGGTCCACTTCAATAGCATTTCCTCATGCCAACATAAGGTGTTGAACACGTTTATTGTGAGCAAGACTATGGCCAAAGTAGATAAGGCCACCTCTTTTCCCCTCTGTTTCTGATCCTGCCACATCCTTTTCTAACTTTCAGTTTCACTATTCTTCCCCTCAAACTCAAGGACAAGGAGATCTCTCTTCTTGGAAGTAAGGACTCCTTGCTCATAAGGACAACATGTGTATTGAAATTAGTCTAATGGCTGCACGAAAATAATAGTGACAGACTATATCATACTCCTAAAACAAACTATTATTATCAACTACTGTATCTATAAACTGTTCACATCCAAATGCATAAAATTAAAACTATCCAATAATTAAGCCAATGTTGGCATGTTATCCCAATTATCTACGCCTATTTTAGATGGCCCCTCTGTTAGCTGTGACAACCAAATGTACTTGACAGGGCAGTGGTTTAGGTATCTGACTGTGGAGCCAACTTTTTGGGAGTTTGATTACCCACTTGCCTCTAGATCAGGGAATTTTAACCTGTGGCCCACAGGCCAGATGCAAGCCATGACACCATCTCATGTGGGCCTCCACCACCACCTCCATCACACAAGGAAGTGCCATGTGCTAGAGGAAGGGCCAAATGGCCTTCCGCCCCCCAAAGCTGTCTGAGGGAGCGTGACCTGGCACCCAGCTTTAAAAGATTGAGAACTTCTCCTCTAAAGGCTGAATTTGATAATCCTTACAGGATTGGTCCATTCCAGTTCTAAGATTAAAATGCTCTAAACTGATATACAGTAAAACCTCAGATAATGCTAAAACTTGGTTCCACAAATCTTAGTGTTATCCGATTTTTAATGTTATCTGATGCATGCATCAGATAACATTAAAACCCTATGGGATGCATCGGATAACATTAAAACTCCATAGAGATGCATTGTAACCGGCACAGGCTTTAGCAAACATTATCCGATGCATCCCATAGGACTTAACGTTATGTGATGCAATCCCCACCCCATCCTGATTGCTTAACATTATGCAGTTTTACCGTTATCTGATGCAAATGTTATCCAAGGTATTACTGTATCATATCTATGTTCTTTCATTACCTATAAGAAGCTATTTCAACTCCTGTAACAGTTAAAAGTTCATATCAAAATATAAATGAGATAGAAATGTCCTTAAAAGACATGGGATATTTAGGAAGAGAATATTACTTTTTAAAAGGGAGGAAAACAGAATTTCATCTTAAGCAATACTGACTTAACATTATGTATACAAAGGTAAATGTGTTTTCCTACACTATGTGTAGTATATACTCATTTAGCCATTTAATGCCATAGGAAAGTCAATATGCTAAAAAAATACATATCATAAAATTAAAATTTTAAGGTTTAGGCTGAGTAAAATAAGGCAATATTACAAATTGATTTTAACTGACATAAAACATTTCACATTACCAACAATTTGATACTGCACAGCTCCATTATTGCCAGCATCCTTATCCACAGCTAACACAGTTGCAACTCTTGAAGGCTCCTGGTTTTCCATAATTTGAACCTCAGAAACTGGAAGAAGGAACTTGGGAATATGGTCATTTTCATCCAACACTTGGATGATGACTGAAGCGATACTGAATAAAACAGGAGTTCCACCATCTTGAACTAGCACTGAAGCAGGAGAAACAACCAAGAACTAATTTATAATAGCAATAATTGCAATAATTATACTGCTTATCAATAACATTAGAAAACCGCACATACTGTTCTTTCTAAAATACAGTGTAACTTTGTTTCTGAACACAATCAATTTACTTTGTTTTATTCAGTGTTGATGAGGCTGATCACAGGTAACATCTTTGGTAGCACAGTGGTTAAACTGCTGTACTGCAGCCAAAACTTTGTGAGTTCAATTCTGGCAGGGATCAAGGTTGCCTTTCATCCTTCCAAAATTGGTAAAATGAGTACCCAGACTTTGGCATCCTGGGACCAAGAATGCTAATTAATTTGTGAACCACCCAGAGAGTGAACTAAGTGCTATGGGGTGGTATACAAGTATAATAACTATTGCTATCTTTGTCACCTAAAACGTGTATAAAACACTTAGTATACTGAACTGGATAGACAACTGTGGAAAGCCGTATCTTTTATACAACATCACAACTCTTTTACCTTTTAGAGTGAAGGTCTCTTGAGCCTCCCTGTCAAGGGAGATGACTGTTGTAATTTCTCCAGTATTTGTGTTTATTTCAAAAGCCTCAGATTTAGATCCTGGCATAATTTCATAATGAAGTAGGGAATTGATTCCTTAAAACATAAAAGAAATAAAAATCTGTTGAAAGTTATATTAATTGCTCTAGGTTTGACTTTTTTAGCTATTTTATAGATATAGTCATGCCTGCCACATGTCCATGGAAACATCTGCAGATGCAGACAGCGCCGGCTCTTTGGCTATAAACAGAGATGAGCACTGAACCCTAGAGTTGGATATGACTGGCTTTCAAGCAAGGGCAACCTATTTTGGTACCAAAAGATGACAAATTAAATGTGGATTGCTTGTACATTATTCCTTATATAGGTATATTGTTTGAGTCTAAAAACTCACTGCAACTTTAGAAATGAATTTAAAGATAAACAGAAATGTGAAAATTTAGAAAGTTTCTTCAGACCCATCAAATTGTTGTGTGAATGTACTTAACTTCATTCTTGGACATGCACACATCTAGAAATGCATATTTTAAAAACAAATGGCAACATTTTGGAAAAATGCATTAAAACTATGTTCACAAGAAAAAATGTGCACCAAATGAACAAACATCCATGTGGGAAGAACCAAAAAATGTAAGGAACCTGAGTGGGATGATAATGCTAGTGAAATCTTTAGAAACTTAACAAAAACAAAATTGAGAATCTTTTCCCCTATTAATTCTTCTACACATATTAAATATGCTTGTTGGGTCTGTGTGGTTCAGTGGCTACTGTTAAAGAATAAAGTTCCTACATGCCAGCTAGAATTACCTTTCTCTGAAATGCAACTGAAATGTGACACTATTGCAGAGTGAATAAGAATAGATGTGGTATAACAGCTTCCATGCATTTGAAAACTGCCAAGAGAGCAGAGATAATTCCTGTAACTAATTCAACTCTATTGTAGCTCTGTGGAACAGAACATCATGGTTGAAATCCTGTTGCTTAGTATAAAAAGCCAGAACTAGATAGACTCAATGGGGATTTGAAGAGTCATCTGTCCTAAGTTCTACTAATTTAATGTGTCTACTCTACTTGTGATTTACTATGCTAAGCCACATGTTTTCAGCCAATGTGTTCAGAGAAAGTCTTCACTTTAATTCTCAACTCCATTTTTAAAAAATCAAATAGCTTGTGGTGTTTTCATGAATTCTAACTAACTACTTTAATTTTATTAAGTATTTTTGGGACCTACAGAATCATGTATTATTATTTTTTTTTGGCATTACAACATATAGAAGCACAATATGTGAATTATCAACCATCTAATCTAAGCAGATGTAGATACCTTAAACTAATTTAGAAAGATCCAGTGAATTATATGAATCACATTTATTAGTATACACATCACAAACAGGTTAGCCATTTAAGAGTGATGTGGTTCACTAATAAAGAATTCCAAGTTCCTGATTTCTTTTCATTTATCCCATGGCTTCTCTAGAAAAAGTTATGAAGCCACAGTGTACCCTTTGAAGAAAAATATTGTTATCTGCTATCAACAATTTGAGATATGCAGATGATACCACGCTAATCAGTGATGGGATGTAACAGGTTCTCACCAGTTCGCCAGAACTGGTAGTAACTTTCCTCAGTGTCCTGGAGAACTGGTAGCAGCTTTTGGGTGGAACCACCTTCGGGGCTTACCTTTTCACACGTGACTCCACTGCGCATGCGCGCCAAGCACTTGGTGTGCATGCACGTCTACAGTGCTTGGCGCGTATGCACGGCCTCCTTGCTGTCCTCCCAAGCAGGGAGGAGGAAGAGAAGCTGCTAGCCTGAAGCTCCCTATAGCCTGCTCCCCAGGGTAAATGACTCACCATTGGATGTGGTGTGTCTGTGTGCATTTTAATGTGTATTTAATACCTTTACCTATATTGACATACTACCACAGTTCCTAAAAAGGCCTGGCGGCCTGGCTTGGGATTTTTAAGCAAAGTCTTGGAGTTACTTCATCAATAAGCTACACCTGTGCTGTTCCAATTGCTGTTCCAATTGGAGAACCCTTAAGGAGGTGCAGCTGTTTTACATTTACATTAAGACATATTATCCTAGAGAACTGGTTAGACAAAAACTTAGTACCCAACTTCTTTAACTGTTGAAAAGTTGAAAAGTGCCAAAATGAAGCCATCTTGTGGTGAGTTCATTCTGTAGTTCCTTCCATCTGACCTAGTGTGAGAAAGATTAGCCAGAATAAGCTTTAAGCTCTGGTTTAAAAGCTCTGGTTGATTTGTGTTTGGGGTGGGAGGGTGTATTTTAATGTATTTTTATTTATTTATTTATTTATTTATTTATTTATTTATTTATTTATTTATTTATTTATTTATTTATGGGTTTGTGTTGTGGGTGGGTGGGTGGGTTGAGGGGTGTGTGTGTGTGCATGCTTATTTTTATTTTATTTTATTATTTTTTATTTGGCCCCTCCCACAACATCATGATGTCATGATGTTGGCTCTGCCCACAACATCATGACATCATGACATTAGCTCCGCCCACACTGTGATGACATCATGGTGGGGTAGTAAAATGTTTGACATCCCACCACTGACGCTAATGGCAGAAAATGAAGAAGACCTAAAGAAATTGGTGATTAGATTGAAAAAAGAGAGTGCAAAAGCTGGCTTGAGACTCAACATCAAGAAAACAAGATACACTAGAACCCCGGACAACGTTATGACATGGTTCCACAAGTCATGAGGTTGTCCGGTTTTTAACGTTGTTCGATACATTGATCCAACAACGCTAAAAAAAACCTGAGAAGAGGCGCTCGCACGCGCGTGAAAAGGTGCGCCAGCAGGAGCCTCTTCTACCAAACGGGTATAGCAACAGGCATCGCACGTCAAGGCAAGGTATTTATTTATTTTTTATTTATTTATTTATTTATTTGTATTTAATACCCCGCCCCACTCGGGAAGACCCGACTCTGGGCGGCTTACAGAGCCCATTAGCATAATGGGTAGTCCATGACATACAATAGTTAAAACTTTAAAAATTCATCAATTCATAAAAAATTTAAAACAGTAAGTGCCACCCCCCACTTTGATCCCTTACCTTAACGTGGGATCCCCGTTTCGCGTGCCTGGGGGAGGGGGGAATTCGGAAAAGCCGACCCTTGCCCAGGCGCGCGAAATGGGGATCCCACGTTAAGGTAAGGGATCAAAGTGGGGGGAGGCACACCCCCGCTTTGATACCTTGCCTTGACGTGCGATGCCCGTTTAGGCGCTTTGGAAAGCACCTAAACAAGGGTCGGCATTTCCGAATCCCCCCTCCCCCAGGCAATTGCCTTGACATGCGATCCGCGTTGCTATAGTGTGCCCGGGAAAGAGGCGGCTTGGTTGAAATCCTCACCCCCGCGCAGGGGGAGGGAATTTCGGCCAAGCCACCTCTTTCCCAAGCCGGGGAGACCCCGCAGAAAGGCGCCTCTCCTCTCCCAATGTTCTGAAAGGGTAAAGATCCTTATCTTTTCGGAACCTCGGGTGGCTTGCAGGCTGGCGCGCGTTGGTGGGGGTTAGCACAGGACACGGAGGTCCCCCTGTATCCTGCGCTAACCCCCACCGACGCGCACTGCACGCCCGAAGTTTTGAAAGGATAAAGATCCTTATTTTTTCGGAACCTCGGGCGGCTTGCAGGTACACGCGTATCGGTGAGGGTTAGCTCAGGACACGAAGGTCCCCCCGTATCCTGCGCTAACCCCCACCGACACGCGTCGCACACCTGAAGTTTCGAAAGGGTAAAGATACTTATCTTTTTGGAACCTCGGGTGGCTTGCAGGCGGGCGCGCATCGGTGGGGGTTAGCGCAGGACACGGAGGTCCCCCCGTATCCTGCGCTAACCCCCATCGATGCGCGCCGCTCACCCGAAGTTTTGAAAGGGTAAGGATCCCTGACTGCTCACTGGAAGAACAAATACTGAAGCTGAAGATCAAGTACTTTGGCCACCAAATGAAAAGAGAGGACTCCCTTGAGAAGGCCGTGATGCTAGTAAAGATCAAAGGCAAAAGGAGAAGGGGGCATCAGAGGATGTGGTGACTGCAGTCAACCATGCCATTTCATGTAGTGGGCCCACACCTCCACCCACCAAGAAGTGTTATGTGGTGGAGGAAAGGCAAAATGGCCGTCCAGTCCCCAAAGCTGTTGAGGGAGCGTTACTGGCCCCAGGCTTAAAAAGTTTGAGAACTCCTGTTATATACCTTGAAAACCAACCAACCAACCAATTAATCTTTATTACGGTCCAAGACTAGGATAGAACAGCAAAAGGAACGGAAGTTAAAATGAAAATACTGTACATTATTATTATTATTATTATTATTATTATTATTATTATTATTATTATTATTATTATTATTATTATTATTATTATTATTATTATTATTATTATTATTATTATTATTATTATTATTATTTTAAATTTATACCCTGCCCTGCTCAGGCGAACCTGACTCTATCTTAAAACCAATCCAAAACAAAAAGCAATCCTTCAGACAACCCAAACAAGTACTGTCTATTCTAACATGAACTTGCTTTAGTTCACAATTAATAAATTAACTTGTTTTTGTTTTGTGTTTGGTCATATGGAAGGTAGCACAGGTAGCATCATTTCTAATGCACTGGACAAGAAGCAGTGAAATATCTACAAGCTGAAGGAGAAAGAATGCATTTCACCTCACACATGATTTGACTTGTAATTTAGAGTTTCAGGGAGCTTCAAGACATCATCCACATGACTTTCAATTCTACTTCATTATCTTGTAAGATCAGGACTGGACTTCAACATTGCAAGAAAAAGGTTTTGCTTATGAAAGTTAGCAGCTGTTTGTTTCTTTCTGCAGCTGTACTATTTTTGTGCGTAGCGGGCATCTTGTTTCCTACATTCCCATTCTTTATTGCTTCTAAATAAATTGCTCTCATATTTCTTGTGGTCTTAGTGCTCTCCAGAGACAAACATGGCATCATTTTCATAAAATGTTGCACAGCCAAATAATGGATGCCATTAGTTGTAATGGATTTAATCCTATTTTATGAACAAAGGGTAGGAAACATACCTTTCATGTGTAGTTTATACATAAACATCTTTTCCAACTATTTAGAAGCTCAGTTCTATCTCCTACTTTTGAAAAGTTTAAGAACAGCAACAACACAGCACGCTTTACATGATTTCATGTAAATTATGGTTGATTTGCATATCCATGTTTTGCTAATACTATAAAAGACTGTATAGCTCAGCGGTTTGATTTCTGGGAGCAGAACCAGAAATTGGGAGTTTGATTCCCCACCCCCACCCCCAGTGCCTCCTGAGTAGCCCTGGGCAAACTTCACAGTCCCAGGGTACTCACAGAAGAATGGAATGGTAAACCACTTTTGCATATTCTTCACTTACAAAACCCAGGAAAGGCTTTTCATAAGTCAGAACTGACTTGATGGCACACAATTATTATTACGTACACTAGCATATCCTAGTGCTTTTGTATCCAAATTGGAGTTTTCTCCTGGGGTTTCCTCAACTTCTCTGTATTTTCTCCAATCTGGAGGTTTGCTGCTTTGGAAGGAGAAGATACAACTAAAATAAAGGTAAGGGTAAAGGTCTCCCTTGATCGAAAGATAGGGTTAGTGTCCATTTCTGTTTATAGCCAAAGAACCAGCGTTGTCTGCATCTGCAGACATTTCCGTGGACAAGCGGCAGGCATGCCTCAACACCAGAGTGCACGGAATGCTGTTTACCTTCCCACTGAAGTGGTCCCTATTTATCTCCTTGCAATTTCTTGCTTTTGAACTGCTAGATTGGCAGGAGCTGGGACAGAGACAAGAGCTCATTCCGTCATGCAGGACCCAGGAATTATCAGCAGTAACAAAATCAATATACTATTCAGGAACTCAAAGCTTGACCAGTCTGGTGCTCCACTTTACAGGTTACATGCAGCTTAAGACCCACTTCTCTATATAAAATTGTAGTCCAAATGTATGGACAAGTAATATCTGCTGATCTGACCTTATTGAGAAAGTTTTAAATTTGATCTCTTTGCAAGTACAGTTGTACCTCGCTTAAAGAACATAATGTGTTCCACAGGAGTGCTCTTTAAGTGAGTTTGCTCTTTAAGCGAAATACCATTGTAAATGACTAGTTGTGGGAGGGATTGCAAACCCTCATTTATTTGTTAAGTGAGTTTTTGGTTGGTTTTATTTGTTAAGTGAAGCGAACATTCAGAGAAAATTCTGCTCTTTAAGCGAGTTACTCTTTAAGCGAGGCACTCTTTATGCGAGGTTTGACTGTATACATTTGGAGGGAAATTACTCTGGAATTTCTCTCTGACATGGCTACTTTAGAACCATGTGACCAAGTTCTGAATTCTATTCTGGGTTCTGCTAACAGATCATTGTAGAAAATCCAAGCAGACAATTCCAGTGTTTTCATGCTCATGCTTTTATGGGAATCTAAAGTTTTATTTGAGGAGACAGCATTATTATTTGAGGGGAACAGCATTGGAATTAAGAAGAGGAAGATGTTAGTCCAGAAGTATAATCTTCTAGCAAGATCTCCACTGACCAAGCTTGGTGAGACCTTCACACTGTCATTTTGTGCCATGTTATAAAAACATAAGCCCCACTGAAATGAATGGAGAAATAGCAAATATTATGGCCTAGAAGTGCTTGAGAAATTTCTGCTTTGTTTAGTTAAAGTTCCATATGAATTGACATGCTATTTCTATTTTTGGCTTCAATGTTTTGGACACAAAGAAAGTCTTTGTGTCATTAATTTTTACATTGAAAGTGTTCATATTGCCTATAGTTATCCTTTCTTGGCAATAATTAAGATAAGGACAATTGCTGGGGTTACAGTGCCCCACTCTGGCTAGTTGAAATTAATGCATCTTTACAATGATTAAAGAGTCCTATTGATTGAATCACATTTGAAAGACTACAGATCAATGGTTCAGTAGAGCACTTCTTATCTACAGTTATCACAAATCAACTAAAGTCCTCTGTTGGTGGTACTCAATCTATCCGCATTTTAGCCAGTAGAGAGGAAAAGGTACAATTGTTTTAGCATCCTGTCCCTTCATTGAGGTTTACATTCTCTCTCCAGATGCAACAAAAGGTACCTGCCCTGTTAGTTTGATAAGCATATAAGCATTCCCCACCCCACCCCGGTCTGCTTTGCCGTCTGTTATTTAACTGGGGTGGAGTTAGGGAATCAAGTAAGACAGGAAAGACTGAACAATTGTACATTGGTTTCCTGACTGACAGCATGAAGAACCATTTTTCCAGAAGTACCCAGAGGATCCAAACTACATACCCCGGAAGCTTTACCATAGTTCATTGTTGTTTGCACTCTGTGTATGTTATATGCTGTCAAATCATTTCCAACCTATAGCAACTCTAGTAAGGTATTTTCAAGATAGAAGCCAAGGAGTGGCTTACAACTGACATCTTCCAGTGAGTTTCTAAAGCCAAGCAGGCATTTAAGGCCAGGTCTCTTGAGTCCTCTTAAAATACTCTGTCCACTAGACCACAGTAGTTTCAATCTGCACCCTAGATTGCTTACTGATTTAGGGCCCTGCCATCAAATTAACTTTAGTTCTTCAGGAACAATGCACAGGCAGTGGGAAGAAAGAAGAGGGGAACTTGGGGCACATATAACAACAGCAAAGAACAATATAATTTCATTCAAATGTGGCAAATCTAAGCCATACCTCTTAAACAACACCAAAACAAGAACAAAATGAACCACTGTAAAACACTATCAAAACTTGGGTCCAGTATTAAATTACATTTATTTTTCATTTTAATTACCTATAGGTCCATACACTGAAAGAAATTACAAGATTATAACTAGTATTATATCTATTTTTAAAAATGTAAATTTATTTCTTATTTCATTTGCTTGATTGTTAAGGAAGCCAGTTACCTGAATCTTTATCTTTGGCTTCAACTTTCAAAACAACAGTTCCAGGATCTTTATTTTCACAGATGGAGGCTTCATATACTGCTTTTGTAAATACTGGTGCTTCATCATTTATATCAAGGACTATTATTGTCACACTTTGAGTAGCAGACAAAGCTGGAGTACCACCATCAAGAGCCATTACTGTCAAGTTGTGGTATTCTTGGTATTCATGATCCAACACAAAGGTAGTTGTTAGCAGACCTGTTTTAAAATGAAATAACAGCCTGTGGATATTGGTTTTTTTCCTGATGTTACTGTTTTAATAATTATTACTCCATTAAATTCAATAAGCCATATCAAATCTACAGTTGAACCTAATCACATTTCATATACCAAACTGTGGGTCGAGATCTCATAAAAACAACATGATTGAGCTTACCATCTGGGTGCCTGCCTTTGTATGCTACAGCCTCAAAAATATGTCCCTTGCAAAAAAAACTTTCTCTGAAATAATGCCTTCCTTTCTTAAAAACAGAAAAATTACATGTTTTAACCATGTAAAATTTTTAATGTGGCTGCATGGTGCCTGATCATGGTGACAACAACCAAACTCCAGGGATTTCCAGATGAATCTATTTCTCTAGAAACTAATGTTTTCAATTAAGTCTATGGCCTATTTTGGGGAGAAAAACTGACTTGGCTGCCTGAGCAAATTACTTATGCTATGAGAAAAGCAAAAGGTGTATGACCCTTATTCATTCTCCTGGACCTCTCAGTCATATCCTTTATCTTTAGCCATGCTATTCTTAAAGACTGCTTCACAGGGAAAGAAGAAATGTGTTGAGCTGGTTCCACTCAGTCCTGGAAATAGCAGCTCAAAAAGTATTTGTAAGTGCAAAGGAGAGCTTCAAATGTATTATTCCCATTTTATTGGTACTACACTGATTGCCAGCAGGTCGCCAGACCTAGTCAAAGTTCTGGCTTTGACCTATTAATCCCTTAACACTCTGTGACCTACAGACCTTAAGGGACACACTCATTTCCCTTGAAAACTTTGCTGGACACAGGAGGCCCTGTCTCTGATTCCCCGAACCGCAGTGAGAATGTGTTGAGAGCAAACTCTTTTAGATTGTGACATCAGCCTATGGAATGCCTTAGACCAAGGGTGCCCAAACTACAGACCAGGGGCTGGATCCAGCCCCGATGCCAATTCATCCGGTCCGTGAAGCCCTCACTGCTCCTGGAAGCGGAAGTAAAATGCGCCCATATGGGCTTGTTTTACTTCTGCTTCCAGGAGTGACGAGGGCTTCGTAGGCTGGATGAATTGGCGTCAGGGGCTGGATCTGGCCCCTGGACCATAGTGACCGGCTCCCTGAACCACGTGACCAGCCCACAGCCTGAAAAGTTTGGACACTCCTGTCTTAGACATAAAAATTGTATTCCATCTGGCATCTACACCAAACACAGCTATTCACAAAGACTGAGCTTGTGTAATCTGACATTACTTTTATTTTGTTTCCTTACTTGATTCTCCTAAAATAGTGGCTATTTACTTATTTATTTACTTCTTTTTTTAATATTATATATTTCATTTACAAAATCGTCACTCCTACTACTCTAAGATTAGCAAACCATTCAGTGCTGTCAACAACAATGAAAAGATCTTATATGCTAAAAATTAAAAAAACACGGTTAAAACAAATTGATAGGGTAAATGTAGTTTTATTGGTATTTTTATTCAACTCAACAGTCAAACACTTGTGCAAACATCTTTTGTGATAGAACAAAACACATGAAAAATTATATTATGTATGCTTATTTGACATGGTTCTTAAATATTCTAATGCACTGCTGATTTTGTTTTTAAAACAGTATTTTGAGAATAGCTTTGCTTGCTTCTGATGGAAAAAAATGTAGGGTCTAAGCTTCTTAAGTTAGATAATTCTTCATAACAGCAGATGAACTGTCAATATCAGAGTGGGCTATGTCTAGTACACCCTAGAAACTCTCTGTTCACAAACCTTTTTGCCTCTCTCAGCTTTCCCAGTACAGTTATCTCAAAGGAATAAATATGTCTCCTGTCAGCCAAGAGATCACAGTTGGCTTCTTCCCTGTGAGTTCCTTTCAGGAGGCAGTGGCCCTCTTTGTAATATACTAGATAATTCTTATATCCCTGCTGGCTTTCATCTGGGTTTTAGAGTGTGCAGCAATATATTGCAAATCTGCTTCAAATCATAGTATCTTATTCTAGCTTGTTGGTCAATTTCCATCAAATGAATTAATACCACACATTCTAAGAAAACTGATCTCCAAGCCTGCTGAATTCCACCCCCAACACAGATTAATAAACTGGTTGAAATCCTATTCTATAGGTTATGTCATGTAAGGCTGATAACATCATTGGATGTGGTAATTTTTCAGAAACAAGAAAATTGCAATTCCCATTCCTCCAATGATCCCAAGGCTCTATGGAATCTTTTTCATTGTGGGCAAGCCATCAGAGGCTGTGAGATAAGGGACTTTGTTGATTTCCAAAACTTGCTGCAGCCAAGATGACTTTACCATTGGTGGCAATTTTCAGAAAATAACTTTCTCGCTTTCTTCCCATCACATACCCCTCAATGGCTTCCCCATGACAAAATGGATTGCAGGGGGGCCTTAGGATCTTGGTGTGTGTGTGTGTGTGTGTGTGTGTGTGTTAGAAAAAGAGTTTTTATTTTTGAACAATTACCACAACTGATGATGTAATCAGCTTTATGCAGCACAGCTGTACAAACAGATATCAGCCATTGTGTTGCAGCTGTGAAATGCTAGTATTTGGCCATCAATGTTATTCTGAATATAATGAAACATGTCTGTTTTCAAAAGCTCAGTCAAAGATGCAATGACTGCTATACCCAAAGCAAGATTAATTGGTCAAACATGCTATATTACCTGTAATTTCATCTATCACAAATGGATGGTCTTCACTGCTTGAGAGAAGATGGTATGTAACTTGTCCATTCCAACTTTGGTCTGGATCCTGTGCGAGCACGTGAAGAACTAACGAACCTATTTCTGCATCCTCTCTGATGTAGGCAGTAGGAGTTGAAATAAAGTAAGGGCTGTTATCATTGACATCCAGAATGACAATTTTTGCTGCCAGTGAACTTTGCTTACGATCAGTCAGATTAACAGCCTGGTCAACTGCAAACACTGTCAAGACGACAAATGGTGTTGTTTCACGGTCAAGGGGAACTGCTGTAATTAAACTACCATGAGAAGGGTCAATGAGAAATGGATTTTCAGTGAAGTCATTCCTGTGGATGGAATACTGAAGATTGCTGTTTAAAACACTGCCATCTTTATCTCTTGCATTAAAAGTATACACCAAAGTACCAACTGGCGCATTTTCCTCAATCCCAATGACAATAAAATCATTCTGGAAATAAGGTGAATTGTCATTTCGATCCTGAACATCCACACTAAGGAAAATAGTATTATTCTGTGAAGCACTGTTTAGATTGTTATTTACAACAATTCTAAAAAAGTAATGAGATTCTGTCTCATAATCAAGTTCTTCTATGAGAAAGAGCTCCCCCGTAGCACTGTTAATGTCAAACGGAACACCAGAATCTTCTTCAGAGATGCTAAAATATGGTTTTACACCAGAGTATGGATGCTGACCATGCAGTTTTAAGGAGCCCAGCATTTGAGCTGGCCTAAAAGTTTCCGGTATAACAAAATGTCTGATGTTTTGGGAAGAAAATGCTCTCTGCTTGGGAAGTGGGATCACCTGAAATAAAATTTAAAAAGACAAATTTTCTTAATTAAATTCCATTTTTCTTGTCTATTTTTTTTCTACATGAGGACATCAATCACTCACAGTTTAAGCACATACATGAGGACATAAGAACAGCCCTGCTGGGTCCAACAGACAAAATATTTTACCAACGCACTATTCCTACATTTGCTAAAGTTTTCAATTTTCCACTAAAAAAATTACATTTTATATTTTGTGAATCATGCTTCCTTGAATCATGACACATTAGCTATATAGTCAAAGGAAAAATGGGAGACTTTTTTCCACCTTTGTGGTTTGCTATTTTTATTTTATCTGTTTGGCTTTACTGGAACACACCATCACCTGTGATACTAAAGGGCAGCAATCAGAAAAGCAAAATAATATTAAGATAGCGACAACCTGCCAATGAAAAGGACATTTAGAAAAATTCCATGTAAAAAAATTCTAATTAGGCCAGTACAGTCAGACCAGAGGTGCCCAAACTTTTTGGGCCACAAGATGGTCATGTGGTTCAATTCATCCAGCCCCCAACACCAGTTCGTCAGGCGTGTTTTACTTCTACTTCCAGGAGTGACGAGAGCAGTGTGGGCTGGATGAATTGGTGTTGGGGGCTGAATCTGGGCTATAGTTTGGGCACTCCTGGTTTAAGCAGAGAAAATGGGAGCTTAAAACCTATCTCATCCTGTTGCAAAACAGATTGCAAAGTGTGTTTTACTTCCACTTCTGGTGGGAGGAACCACTTATATCAAGTTGTATGGGTGCATTTTATTTCCGCTTCCAGAAGCGACGAGGGCCAGATGAACTGGTGTCAGGGCCGAATCTGGCCCATGGGCTATAGTTTAAAGACCCCTGAGTTAGGCAAATGAACAACTTGATATAAGTCAGTACTTTGAAAAGTTCCATTTTAGACTGCAACTCTCAAAATCTGCTAGCTAGCCTGGCTGCTAAATAACGAATAAACTTTTCTATGCATTTCTAAAGTCAGGGAAAGATAGTTGCATATGAGTCTCATTTCAATCCATTTTCAATGGAATTTCAATCATGAGTAGTCTAATCTCTCCACAGAGATTTCAAGAGGACCTAAGTGTAGCTCACTTAGTTTGGATACAACACATTTACACCAAATACATTTCCAAGTCAACCACAATCTTCCATTGCTCCTGCTGTTTCAGTGTATTGCTGATAATTACCTGTTAATGAAGCAGACATTACAAATCAGCAACAAATAAAACAGGTTTTGTTTCACAGTCTGAGCCTAAGCAGAAAAGATATTTATCTCTAAAGGCTGTTCCATATACATGTTTGATTTATTTTCTACTTCATCTCAAGGAAACAATGTTGAAGCCCATACCTCAATACTGATGATTGCTTGAGTTTGAAGAGGAGGGACTCCCTGGTCAGCTGCAGTGACTACCATTTGGTAGCTTGAACGCCTACTGTACAAAAGAGTTTCAGTAGTTCTTAATTCACCACTCCTGCTGTCAATCTGAAAAGGATCTAAACTCTCATCTGGAAGAGAAGCATCACCATTAATATTCCTCTGTGTCAGAAAAGCTCTATGTAAACAGCACAACAAAGAACACAGTTTGGCATTTTGTGGGTGGTTCCACATGCCTGGTCCACACTCTCTTTCTGTAATTTGTACATTGCAGAAGCACTCTAAATTTGTGCAATAGAGAAGAACACACTAAGAGTATACCATATTGTAGGAGTTCTCAATCTTTTTAAGCTGGAGGCCGGGTCATGCTTCTTCAGACAGCTTTGGGGGCTGGATGGCCATTTTGCCCTTCCTCTACCACATGGCACTTCCTGGTGTGGTGCAGGCAGGGGGGAGCACTTGAAATGGTGCCATGGGCTGCATCCAGCCCATGGGTTGCAGATTGAGAATCCCTGCTATATGACATTCTTAACACTGTTTGATACTACTTTAACCTGTCATGGTTCCATCATGAGCAAGCCTAGTCCCCCCCCCCCTTTCATGACAGCCTTAGCACCCTATAGTACAGGGGTTCCCAACCTAAGGCCTGTGGATCGGATCTGGCCCATAGTGCCATTTCATGTGCCCCCACACTCTTCCAAGGGCATTCAAGAAACAAAATGGCCATCCCTTTGAAGCTGTTGGGACAAAATGGCTGCCCGTGCAGGCAGGGCAAAATGGCTGTCCGGCCCTCAAAGCTAACTGAGAGAGTGTGACCTGGCCCCCAGCTTGAAAAAGTTGGTAACCCCTGCTACAATAGATGTTGAAAGTAGCTCGACTATCAATCCCAGGATTTTACAAGCTGTCTCTATGGCAAGTAAACTGGCATTAAACTTCTTTAATTGTGCAGTGTGTCTCCCAAAGCAATGTGCATCTTCCCACCTAACTTTTCTGCAGCTTTTCTGCCTCACCCTTCCCCACAGTGCATAGGATAGATAAATAGTTTCCCAGGAACTCAGGATGCATTTTAGCATTTCCCAAAGACTAGTTCTTCTTTTTCAGTCCTTTGTGTATTTATTTCACTGGGATTTATGCAGATGTGCTATAGACAACATGTTTAGTTTTGCCTAAATTCTAATTATTATTCTAGCCAGTTTTCCTTTAACTACACAATATTTTGCAATGTGCGATTTCAACAAAAACCTATTCATATTATAGTTGGATCAAATTAATAACCCCATGGTGGAGACTAAACTCTGCTTATGATCTGAGCTCAGTCCCTCTGGAACCACAGAGTCTGAAATAACAGCTTTTTTGGCCACACCTAACTATGTGAAACAAAGAAAATGAGATGTCTGCAATTAGCACAGAACCAGATGGTTTTAACTAAGGCAGGAGTTCTCAACATTTTTAAGCCAGGGGCCCAGTCATGCTCCCTCAGATAAGCTTTGGGGGCTGGATGGCCATTTTGCCCTTCCTCAAACACATGGCAGTTCCTGGTGTGGTGGAAGCAGGGGGCACATGAAATGATGCCACAGGCAGCATCTGGCCCACAGGCCACAGGTTGAGAATCCATGAACTAAGGCATTGGGCCCAAGTTACTGCTTGTGCCCTACAGCTGAGGCTGAATTTAAGGAACAAGAGAGGAACAAATAGAAATTATAGGATTCTTACAAAACACAAAGTAGGATTAACTCTTATGCTTCAGGAAGGGACATTTTAATCTTCTAGTTTTAATCACTTGACAGTTGTAAGCAATGTCTCTGAGTTTTTGTCACTGACCATATAGTTTCAGTCTTTTAACACATAAAAAAGATGGATGGCTTTAAAATGTCTGAACAGATCATTGGACATAGTGTGGTTGTTATGTGACCCAAAGTTGTTTCTGACTTATGGTCAATAGAAAATAAGTCACCAGGGGTAGATGGAACACCAATTGAACTAATGTTATGTGCCAACAGCTTAAGTTTTGTCTTTTTGTGACCTACCCCAAGCCTAGCACTGTAGAAAGACAGCTGATAATGTCCATAGTTTACCGTTGGAGAAGTAATGATGCAACCAGATCTGGTGTAGGCTAGGGAGAAGCGGGAAAGGTGTTTAATTTGCTAATACCTGTAACACAGAAAGAGCCTCCTCAAAGATTGTGGTATTTTTGAACCACAACCAGGCGCACCCTGGTAATGGCAACCTTATGTTGCCAGCTAATCTCTCACACTAGGTCAGGCAAAAGAAACTAAGGAAGGAACTCATCAAAAGGTGCCTTCATTTTTGCAGTTTCACATCTGGCCTAGAACAAGAAGAATACCTGAAATAATTTGCTCCTTAAGCCACTTCACAATACCAAAAAACTGACATGGAAGGACCCTTTGACAGCTGCAAGATTCAATTTTGTTTGTTCCAACCAAACACACATACTGGGAATGAACTAAACTAGGGTGCACCTAGCCACCCAGAAAGAAAGAAAAGGCAGGGTTAGGATCTCAAAAAGTGTAGATCTCTGGAACAGAGTAAGATTACATTGTGTAATTGGGGGGGGGGGGGAGAGAGAGAACAGACAAAGCTGTCCCAACCACACAGATTGAACTTTAAGGCTCCAGGACAGTTTCCACCTGTCTCATTTCTCAGAATGAGGAGTGACCCTCCTAGCCGTTGTAGAATTCTTGCTATCTTGGAGTTGGCAGGTACAATGTATGTAAAAGCATGGAAGACTACAATTTTTCTTGGGAGGATGGTAAGAAATCATTACCACTCTTTCTCTCTACTCATAAACAAGAAATGGGGAGTTTACTTTTATGATATTTTAGTTTGGGTTCTTCAAGTGACAAATAATTATGAAAAGTAAAACATGACCATGGGACATGATTTTGAGCTTCTCCTAAGTAAAGGATAGAAAAAGCGGATGAACTATGCAAAATTCATCTGTATCAGCACTATGTTATTTCCTACCCAGTTTTCACTCATTAAAGATGTGGGGCTGCAGTGACTCAGTGGTTAAGAAGCTCACCTTGTTAACTAGAAGGACAGCAAGTCAGCTATTCAAAATCCAGGCACAGTACTGCATGATAGATTGAGCGCCTGTCTCTATCCCAGCTCCTGGGGGCATGAAAGGAGCCTCATTTGGGCATTCCCTAAGCAGAATTTCTCCCACAAAAATCCTTTCAACCCAGAATAATTTCTGACACAAAATTATCATCATTACTCATTAAAGCAGAGATTTTCAACCTGTGGCCCACGAGTTGGATGCGGCCCATGATGCCATTTAATGTGGGGCCATCACTGCCTCCACCACACCAAAAAGTGCCATGTGGTGGAGGATGGGCAAAATGGCCATCGGGTTTCCAAAGCTGTCTGAGGGAATGTGACCTGACCCCAAGTTTAAAAAGGTTGAGAACTCCTGCATTAAAGGTATACTAGGCTACATAGAACTTCAGAAAATGACTTTTGGAATAACAACTATATTCCAGCCAGGGGAATTTGGGAATTGTAGTCCCAAAAAGCAACTTTAACATGCCATGAGATTATTCATTACAATTTTATTCTTAATATATACAGGTAACATCATAGAATTGGGACAAAAAAATTCTATATAACAATCAAAGAGGAAATCAATTCCAGAAGAGCAGCTGTGTGTTCGATATAAAAAAAAAACCCAGAGGGTTGTGTTTCAAAGGCTAAGAAACTTATCAAGATGTGAGCGTTAATAGGCTGTAGCTTAACTTATCCGACTGCAATAAATACAGTCAAACCTCGCATAAAGAGCGCCTCGCTTAAAGAGTAACTCGCTTAAAGAGCAGAATTTTCTCTGAATATTCACTTTGCTTAACAACTAAAACCAACCAAAAACTCACTTAACAAATAAATCGGGGTTTGGAATCACCACCACCACCACCACAAGTCACAATTGGTCTCTTACAATGGTGTTTGACTTAAAGAGCAAACTCACTTAAAGAGGAATCCTGTGGAACACATTAAGCGAGTTACTTTAAGCGAGGTACAACTGTATGCTGGTCTGTCAGATTGCCATGAGAGTGTCATTTTGGTTTTGCTTTCTCTGTTCTTTTTCAATAAATCTTGTAAAGCTGCAGAGCACTGCTATTTTTTCGTTCAACTCCCTCCTAAATAGCATGTGACTTTGTCTATTTAACATTGCAAAAAGCTTGTCTTCATTTTAGTCCAGCAAAGTTTTAGCCAGCAAAACTTTAAAAAGATTATTGTTCATACAAACCAGAAACAGTAATAAAATATTGACCCCACCCCACCCTCATTCCCTCCCATTTGTTGTTCATAGTCAGAGAAAAGATAATTAACAGCAGTTTGCCAGTAGAACTTAATCTGGCAAATTTTGCATCTGATGAAACAGGATCTACATAAGCCTTGTTATTTTGTGTCTTTATCTTTTGATCCTTGTCTCAGACCATTATGGCCAATTCCTATAGGAAGAACACTTTCAATTATTTGTGGGAAACAAAAGGTCATTTTTCCAATGGGATGTTTAAAATGCCTATTCTTAGTGAATGAAAAAGTAAGCTACAAAGACTATGCTTTAGCACCGTTCCTCTAATCCTGCTTGGTTGGGTGCTTTCCACTGAGAATTCTGTAAGAAATTTTAAAAGATGTGTCAAAAGATAAAAAGTGATAAAGGATAAGAAAGTAGAAGCGTACACATTCAATAATAATCCTGCAGAACTGGAGAGCTGATCCTGCTATACCTGCAAAAGAAGGCATAATGATCTCTATAAAATCTGGAAAATGATTGAACTATTTTAGAACTTTCACTTGAATCTTGGCTCTTTTTTTCCCACTGATAACAGAAACAATCCAATGGTGCTTTTGGAGTGAAAGGCTCAGCAATCTGGTTCTGTCATTATCCATCGGCCACCAAAATGTGTTCACAGTCCTCACACTCTTCCAGGAGTGAAGTCTCAAAGTACAGTCAAACCTCGCATAAAGAGCGTCTCGCTTAAAGAGTAACTCGCATAAAGAGCAGAATTTTCTCTGAATGTTTGCTTCGCTTAACAAATAAAACCAACCAAAAACTCGCTTAACAAATAAATTGGGGTTTGCAATCCCTTCCACAACTGGTCACTTACAATGGTGTTTCGCTTAAAGAGCAAATTCGCTTAAAGAGCAATCTTGTAGAACGCATTATGCTCTTTAAGCGAGGTACAACTGTCTATTTGTAATAACAGAACAGCAGGTCACATATGACACAAACAAGTAAGGGACACCTCTCGACCCACCTGACTTAGCATTTCATTGGAGAAGAATGGGTTTGTGATATCAGCCAGGAACACATCTATGCTACATGTTTAGACTTTATGATGACTGGTTATTTATCCCAACTATTTTGCTACTATGCTTTTCACTTACCAAGTAAGAAATTCTTACCTGAAGGTAATGAATATAGCACTATTCCACTGTTTCCAGAATCCAGATCCTTGGCAAATATAGTAGCAATCAGCATTCCATCTGGCTGCCCTTCCAAAACCTAACAGCAAGTAGTTTGATTAAAACAGACCTTTTCAAATCGCAAAGAAGTCAAACAAACTAGATATGAAAGTCTTTGTGTTGCAGTTTCATGAAATCTAGCTTTCAATGGTTGGTGATGGCTGGGAGAGTGACATAGAATGAAGAATGAGGCCCCTGTGCTTCTAATAGTGGTGTAGATGAGGCTATTTTAGCCTTATACAGCTTGCATGACAAGCTGTCCCTACTGAAACCTCATGTTCTCCCAGAAATATTAAAGCCACAGGAGCACTATCCATTCCATTTGGTTACCTGTTCATACCTAAACCTATATATAGTTCACAATGTCCTCCTATCTTAGAAATTCTTCAAAGGTCTCAGGGGGGGGGGGGGGAACAGTGTAGTGATTCATTTATAGCTTAATCAAGATTGTATTCCTTTATATACTTGTGTTATAGATCATAGACTTGTATTAGGTTTTGATACTGAATATGCTAGATTTCATTTATAAGACTGTATATAGCTTACTGGAAAAAATACTGCTGGAAATGGGCCTCTTGAAGGAATGCATGCATGTCCTTGAATGCTAGCTCTGGCTAGCTTCAGAGATAAGAACCCCTCTCCAGTCATTTATAAGAACAATATACAGTTGTGTTTTTCTCTTCCTTCCACCTTCCCCCTCCTTTTTTCTCCTGCCTGAAAAATCTCTTTGTGTGTGTGTACTGTATTAGAGATCAGAGCAGTCTCCAGGAGAGCTAGCTAGCACACAGATCACAGCAGACACTTCGTAGGTTTTCTTCAGACGTGAAGAACCTAATAAAGACTTTTTTCACTTGGACTCAATTTCTTCAGCATCGATTATTGAGGCTAGTTTACTCAACAAGTTGGCGCCCCGTGTGAGGCAATGTAACGTTCACGACACTGTGAGGCTTGAGGCAAAGCTCACAGCTGTGTAAGGCGACACAGCTCACTACCAACGGACGTCAGCGCTCCACCAACGGATGCCTACGCTCCGCTGTCTTCACTCACTGCGACCGGAAAGGTCTAGAGTGCTCTTTTCATCCTTGAATCTTTCTTCTTTCTTCAAGGGTCCCAAACGGTGAGTTGAAGATTGTCAAGTGAAGTAGACACATTAGGACACACCATGGGTAATTGGTTGTCTTCCCCACAATTGAAATATTGCAGTGACCTCCTTTTTCTGCTAAGCAAAAGTGGCCATAAGGCAACGCAGACATAGGTCAAAGATTTAGTTAGAACCATCACTGATTTCTACTATTGGCTCCCAGAACACTGGTTTCTTGATTGAAAACCTGGGATAAAATCGGGACTGCTTTCCAAGACCATCCCAGGGTCACCATTCCGGTGCAACACACATGGTGTAAGGTCCGAGTGTGTTTGCAAAGTCTCACCCCGAAGAACATCCTCCTAGACCAAATGCCGCCAGAAGACTTGCCACAAATTCTCCTGCCCCTGCCCACTGCGGAAGTTCTGGTTGCCTTGCCCACCGCGTCTCTGCCTTACAATGACAGGGAAGGTGAGAGGCAGAAGTCCCCAGACCCCCCAGGGCAGGAGGTTAAGCCCTCAGAACCCCTGGGGCAGGAGGTTAAAAGACTGTATCCAGACCTTACCACCTCACCCAAGGTTGAGCCCGCTGGCTCACAGCCTCCTCAGGTTGAAGGGCAGCCTGAGCAACGTTCAGCCTTTTCGTCTGCTCTAGGGGAGGTCATGCTAGAAACTCCTGGCACTCATGCTATGGCATCTCCTGTCATCCAGGGCACTCCAGCGGTGGCTGGAGCAGCCGCGGACCCTGATCAATGGGTTCTGCTAACAAAGGCTCCTGTCATCCAGCGCACTCCAGCGGCAGCTGGAGTGGCTGCGGTCCCAGAGGAATGGGTTCCGCAAGCAAAGGGACTTAAAAATGCTGTTACTGAGTCCAGAAAATACGCACCTGTTACTAGGGCAGTGATGGATGGCCTGCTCACTTTTAAGATGATTCCAGAGGACTGGCGTATGCTAATCAAGGACTTGCTCCCCCCAGGAGAGGCAAATGGGTGCTGTGATCTCGCTGCTGCATACCAGAGGATCAATCCTTCAGTGCCCAGGGAGGTACTCATGGGTCAGGGCTACTGGCCCTTGCGCTAATCGTAGCCCCAGAAAAGGTACAATGGATGCTGCCCTACCAGTACCTGGGACATAAACTTTCTGCTACTGCTTCAATTCCAGTCATGCCAGCCATCAAGACCCCTAAAGCCTTCACTTTGATGCAATTGCAACAGCTACTTGGCACAGCATAGCCATCATGGACATTTCAAAAACATTTATTCCCTTCCAGAGGCAGTGTCTGATCTTTTGTGCAACTCACAGAATGTGACATTGACTGTTTGCTTCCTTTTCCCCAGGAACAGGTTACAGCCTTATATCAGCATTTAGAGGCTTTCCAGGTCGCTGTGGCGGACTTCCAGGGGTCCATTACACTCTTTCGTCAGCCTTATCTCCTATACCTATGCATAATGCTTTGACTTTATTCACAGATGGGTCCCTGGATTGGGGTCCTAACAGGGCAGGACTCTAGAGGTGAATGGCAAGTACTCAGACGTCTGCTCAAAGGTCGGAGTTGGCTGGTGTAATCTTTGCCTATCATAACTTTGCTAAAACTCCTTTCAATCTATGTATATTGCTTGCTTTTTATATGTTCCCTTCTATGGATTCTGTCTTACACTGTTTCAGCAGCTCGAGACTGTGCTGAAAGCACCTACTGAGACTTTTCCTTTATTTGATGATCCTATTGCAAGTCACGATGCTTTTCCCCAATCTGCAAAAGTAGTGCTATAAACTATTTTCCATTCCTATGTCTCAGGCTTGAGATATCATTTCCAGCTGCCTTTGCTTCCTGGGTGGGAGTGGCTCAGAAATTTATTCATTGCTATAATTGCAGTTGTAGTGATATGTGTCATATTATGTTGTTTTTATTCAATACATCTCTAATTATCTTGCTGCCCTTCCTGTACACAGTCTCCTATATTTCCGCCCTTCAATGCTGTTAACCCCCGGGGGACAGAACTATTTGCTCAGTACCTGTTTGCTTCCTGTAAATGTGCCAGAATTGTTCACAAGAGATGCAACCTCTCTTGCAAAATTTAAAGTTAAGAAAGTAGACATGTAGTGATTCATTTATAGCTTAATCAAGATTGTATTCCTTTATATACTTGTGTTATAGATCATGGACTTATATTAGGTTTTGATACTGAATATGCTAGATTTCATTTATAAGACTGTATGTAGCTTACTGGAAAAATACTGCTGGAAATTGGCCTCTTGAAGGAATGCATGCATGTCCTTGAATGCTAGCTCTGGCTGGCTTCAGAGATAAGAACCCCTCTCCAGTCATTTATAAGAACAATATATAGCTGTGTTTTTCTCTTCCTTCCACCTTCCCCCTCCTTTTTTCTCCCGCCTGAAAAATCTCTTTGTGTGTGTGTACTGTATTAGAGATCAGAGCAGTCTGCAGGAGAGCTAGCTAGCACACAGATCACAGCAGACACTTCGTAGGTTTTCTTCAGACGTGAAGAACCTAATAAAGACTTTTTTCACTTGGATTCAATTTCTTCAGCGTCAATTGTTGAGGCTGGTTTACTCAACAGAACAGAATATATGGGCTCTTGCAATCATTTCAATGAAAATTTCTGTTTCTAGTTTCCTACAACAGTGGTCCTCAACCTTTGGGTTTTGAACTTCAATTCCCAGAGGCTTCAGTCAGTACATTGGCTGATCATTGCTTTGGGGAATTGACTGAGGCTTCTGGGAATTGAAGCCTACAACCCAAAGGTTGGGGACCAACATTCTAGAGTATATAGAAGAGGAAAATGCAGCCCACAGACTTTATGCACCACCCCAAGAGCCACTGTATCCTCTGAACCCCACCACCCAAAAATTAATTTTTATGGCCTCCCTCTTTTTCCTCTCTTTCAAAAAGTCTCCTTGGTCCATCTAAGGGACAAGGGCCATAATCACCCCATGCTTTGACCCAGTGATGGGCAGCAGCCGGTTCGGACCAGTTCTACCAAACCGGTAGTAAAAATCCCAGATGGTCTCCTGGGGGTGTAGTAACCCTCCCGGGAGACCACCTGGGATGGTTACTTTTTTGGAGGTGACCGTTTCGGTCACCTCTCTGGCCACCGTTCCTTGCAGCCCAAAATGGCTGTTGGTAAGTATGCATGCGTCAAATAATCATTTGACACATGCGTGCTGAATACTGGAGGTGCACATGGGTCAAATGGTATTTTGACACATGCACACTTACGAGCAGCCATTTTGGGCTGCAAGGAAGAGTGCAGCAGCTGGCTGTTGAGGCCCTCATCGGCCTCTTTGGCAGAGTGGCGGCAGCCTTCTCTTGACCGCCGACACTGCTCCCTCATTGCTGCCAAGCCAGGCCACGGTGCACCACTGGGCTGGGCTAGGCCAGGCCACACCACCATGACACCATGCTGCTGCTGTTGCCGCCTGCCTGCTGCTCCACAACCCTAGCCAGGGTAAGTGACTAGGGTTTGTGTTTGGGGTTGTTTCAAACACCATGTTTTATGTAGTGTGCTTTTATTTCTTTTTAATGTCAATTTAATTTGTATTTTTATGTGTTTTTTATTTCTATCTATGTGTACTGTATTTTTATTTATTTATTTTACATTGGCTCCACCCACATTGTTGGATCCACTCACAATGTCATGATGTTGGCTCCGCCCATGATGTCGGTTCCGCCCACAGTGTGGTAGTAAAAATTTTGGCTGCCCACCACTGCTTTGGCCCCTCCCAGAATTGTTGGGCTTTCTATCCACTCCTTGTTAATATTCTACACTAAAGGATATGAAGCTTCATAGTTCAAAACATACAAACAAACAAATTACTGGAGGAAAATACAAGGGAAAGAGGTGCAATCCTTGAACCTCTGGAAGCTGCCCACCCTTAATTTGTTATTTAAATTCTTAGTGAAACCAACCTCATTATTATGTCGTTCAATATGGACAGTAATAAGAATTTATATCTCAATAAACATCTACTATATATGTATTGGGTATATACAGTACTCTGTATGACAACATAACAGGAGGACAAGAGATGAAGCTGTAAAACTAAAAATGAAATTATATTAGCAAATAGATTTTAATCTAGCTGACTGATCACACACATTCTCATTATGGGTCGACACTGTCCTGTTTAATAATATTTTGTATTCCAGTTTTAGACTCTCTCCACAAGATGGTGCTCAAAGCATAATTTTATAATAACCTATTGGTACTACAGAAAGCACTTTCAGACATAAGGCTTAACATATTTTTGCTTACATTTTTGGTCTGTAGTGTGAATTTATCATTCATCTATCTATCTATCTATCTATCTATCTATCTATCTATCTATCTATCTATTTAAATTTATATACCACCCTCCTTGCCGAAGGCAACTCAGGGTGGTTTAATACATCCTAAAAACATCAGAACAATATAAGTTGAAAATTTAAAAATTCTTAAAATCTATAAAATCTATCTATGTTGGATTCAAAATAAAAATTACTGTCCTCCACCTTCTATTTCACATTAGTGAAAAGCATACATTGGACAACTAATTAATGGGGGTGGGGGGAATCTGAAAGATCTACAAACCTTGATGTGCAAAGGAATCTGGGCAAAGGTAGGATGGTTATCATTGAGGTCAGTAACTGAAATGTAGGCTGTTACTGTGGCATTACGCTGAGGGATCCCGTGGTCAGTCACCATAACAATCAGTTGATGATGAGATTGCTGCTCATAGTCTAATGCAACCCAGTTTATAATTTCACCTGGGAGAATAAGAAAAAGGAAAGAGAATTACAGGCAACATTTGATAGTTCTTAACAAGTTTTATACACACTCAACCACTTCCATCGCTCTGCTATATGCACCGTACACTGTGCTAATACAGAGCAGCCCCTGCCACTTAGCAATTGTTCTTTTGTGCACTTTTAACATCCCAGTGCTGTCAGTCATGCACCAGGACACAGAACAATTAATATTCCGTTTCAGTCTCTCTCTCTCTGACTACACATTAGACCAGGGGTTCCAAACCTAAGGCCTGTGGGCTGGATCTGGCTCACAGCACCATTTCATGTGGTCCCCCACCCCTCCAAGGGCATTCAAGAAACAAAATGACCACCCCTTTGAAGCTGTTGAGACAAATGGCCATCCCCATTGTGCAGGCAGTGCAAAATGGCTGTCCTGCTCTCAAAGCTGATTGAGAGAATGTGACCCACCCCCTGGCTTGAAAAGGTTGGGAACTCCCGCATTAGACAGTAACTTGTGATCACAACATGTGCAAAAACTAGTATTAACAAAAGACTGAGGAGACAACTGGAAAATGTGTTACCTGTATTAGAATTGATTTTGAAATATTTTCCATCTGATAAGAGGAAATAGGAGAGTTGCCCATTTATTCCAGAGTCCTTGTCAACTGCTACAGTAATCCCAACCACACCTTGAGGCTGTGAACTTTCCTCCATTTCAAAAAAATAATCTTTATGTAGAAACACAGGAGAATTATCATTTTCATCAATTACATTAATTACTACAGAAGTACTTGCACGCTGCCCTAGTTTACCAATGGGGCTAGTAACGAAAGCTCGGAAGCTATGTATTTGTGTATGCTCATAGTCTAGAGGACTTCGTAGGTAAATTACACCTGTTTCAGAATCAATCCTAAATGAAGAAGAATCTCTATTCTGTTCTAAGAAATACACAACCTCCCCAGAGGTTAGTTGGGGATCTAGCCTCCGAGCTTGTATCTGCAGAATTCTAACACCAATAGAAGATATTTCACTGATTTCAACCTGATACACTAATTTTTCAAAAGTCAGTGCTGGCCGTCCTTTTTGCTTATTGATCACCACTTTCAGGAGCAACAGAGAACTCAGGGGTGGATTTCCAAGATCTTCTGCTGTAATGTACACTATATGTTCATCAACAGGGATGGACCTGGCAAGATAAAGCACCCCAAGAACAGGATCTATGGTAAAAATCACTGTCTGATTGTTTGCAATGGCATATCGGATTGCCCCATTGAGCCCGCTGTCTTTGTCTTCTGCACGAGCAATGTAAAGAGCTGTGCCAGGAACTGTGCTTCGTGAGATGTTTATCTGATCAGCATCCACCATAAACACTGGTGGATTGTCATTGACATCGATCACCGTTACATTGACCTGGGCACTGGCGCAGACAAGAGAGCTTCCCAACTGGGACTGTACTGTAAGAACTACATGACTGTGGATTTCATGATCAAGCTGTTTTTTGATGCGGATGATTCCATACTGAGGGTCAATAGAAAATCTTCCATAGGGATCACCAGAAGAAATTCTGTAAGAAACAATTTCCAAAAAATCTGTAAAAAAGAACAAATACAGCCAGTGTCAAAGACAGGTGTCTAACTACACAGAGAAGTTTCATTTAGCAAAGTACACTATACTATATTGAAGAAATATGTGCCATGGTAATATGAAGTACAGGTTTTCCCTCATATCTACAAGGGGTACATCCACAGATAATAGGGAGCCCTATTTTCAACACAGATACCTGAGTCATAGAAGCAGGGGAGGGATTTCAAATTCCTCCATTGTTGTACATTAGAACTACTAAAATTTCTGCCTCCTTTCTTTACACTCATACCGTAGCCTATAATGGCCAGCTCTGTTGTGCACCATAATATTTTTATTTTATTTTATTTATTATATTTGTATGTCACCCAATCTATTGTGAGAGTCAGGCAGCTTACATACATCACAAAAATATTCAATGATACAATAAAAAATATAACAGCGTACAAAAACAGTCAATAGCAAGGAGTACAGTCAATGCAGACAAAAGCATACAATATGATAAAAAATGCAGAATATAAATCCTCCCCCCACCTCCAGTATGCATGTATATATTCAGGGTATGTATGTATTCAGGGATTTTTTATTTTTAATCAGGAATTGAATATTTTTAGACCCACAGATAACTGAATATACAGATACTGCATCCGTGTGTGTGTGTGTGAGAGAGAGAGAGGGTGAAAGAAAGAAAGAGAGAGAGAGAGAGAGAGAGAGACCTTTAGCTGAATATTTTAGAATTCTTTACTGATGTTTGTTTCCTAGGTTTCTCTTCCCATCCCATATCACTCCCATTTTGGGGCTACTGTCTCTAGAGCAGGGGTCAGCAACCACCCACCCATGGGCTGAAACCGGCACATGGTACCAAATTATCTGGCCCGCACCCTCACTCAAGCTGCTGCTGCCACTGGAAGTGGTCATGGCCACGTTTACAACAGCCGTAAACATGTTTACGACAGCCCCGGATGCATTTATGGCATTGTTTACAGCAGGGGAAGCACCAGTCTGGCTCCCTAAACTAAAAAAGTTGCCAACCCCTGCTCAACAACATAGCAGAAAAATAAAAATCGTGAAGACTCTACCTAAAAGCATTATGTTAACCCATTCAGGAGAGCTGTGTTTTCACCCACAAGTGTAATTAAAGTTTATGAAGGAATCAGAATCATTTCTCTGATTTAAAATACAGTAATACCTCGGATAACATTAGTATCAGATAACACTAAAACCGCATAACATTAAGCAATCTGGGGGGGAGAATTGCATCGGATAACATTAAGATCCTATGGGATGCATCAGATAACAACCGCTAAAGCCTATGTGGTTACAATGTATCTCTATGGATCCCATAGGATTTTAACATGCATCGGATAACACTAAAAATCGGATAACACCAAGACTTGTGGAACCAGGTTTTAACGTTATCCGAGGTTTTACTGTACAGTAAAACCTCAAGTTACGAATAAACTCAATTCAATGGCGTTTGTAAATCGAATTTGTTCGTAACTCAAGGCATCTCCATTCAGATAAAGAAAAGGCCCCACCCAACCTCCAACAATCAATCAAACCACCCAAAAATAACAGCAGCATTGAAAGGAATGCATGCATAAGCAAAAACGTTGTTCTTTACCTTAAAGAAGCTTTGAAAATGGACAGAAAAGTCAGAAAACTCTAGCAATAAACAGCAACCGGCAGCCATTTTGGCACTGAAACTCCAGACAAAGAACTCCTCTCTAAGCACTCTACTGCCACCTACAGGGCCCTGAAAGGCTGCATGTGTATAAAATGTAAACCCATGGGGAAATGGCGTTTTTTGCTTCACTCGAGGCAACACACTCTGGGTGATGCTGGCTGGCTCCTCTTCCAGGTGATTCAGCTGGGATTTGAATTCCTAGCTCTGCAGCCAGGTGCTCCAATTCACTAAGCTCAAGGGTGTATACAGAGATTATAATAAAATAAATTAGAAAATGTTGGAATATGCCTGAATGCATTTGAAAGCCACTTACTCAAAGGTTCTCTTACTTTCACGGTCCCAACAGCACTACCTTCAGGGGCATCTTCTGGGATGGAAAACCTGTAACGAGATCTCTCAAAGATGGCAGGAGCCACAGCACTTGGGACAATCCTTACAGTCACAACTGCATTAACAAGAGACCAAAGGCCACCTCCATCTCGTGCAGAAACAGTCAGCTGCACACTGGAATGTTCAACATTATCAAGAGCAGATATCAGATAAACAATCCCTGCAAAGAGAAAGAAACAATGAACAGATGGGTCAGTGATGATGCCTCATCTAGACATTTTTAAGCTCAAGTGTCAGACTATCTTTCTTTTAGCTTCAGAGCAGGTGTGTATTTATTTATTTTTCCTTTTAAAAATATGCCACAAGCACGTATAAAATAGAAATGTGATATACTAATGACTATGATGCTATAAGGCACATCTTCAGAATAACGCAATGTATTTCTAATTATATGCCACTTGACAATGCAAATATTTGCATGCCTTAGAAATAATCTCTAGAAACATTAGAGGCTCCCTCTCAGTTAAGCATGCATCTGTCTTGATTATTCCTCAGATCTCAAATTTCTAGTGAAACCTGGAGTTCAAATGCTGTCTCTAGTGTCTTTGCTTTCACAAGGCTATAAATGCATTGCAGGTTCCACTATATCGTTGAGAATGAGGACAAACAGATGCACAGTCAGCAAGGAGTAAGTACAAATGAATTCTGTGAAATAAAACATACAAAGGTTTGCATTGCATAGGTGAAGGACAATTCAAAATACAGTAATAATATATTACTAGTACTGTACTGTACTTCCATTTTGCTTTAGGGAATTGAGAGATGTCTTTCCCATAAATCATGCATAGTAAATGAACAAAGCTGAGTCTTTGTTTCTATAGTCTTTTTTGTTTCATAATTTCTATTGTTTGACATGATTTAACAAATATAAAAATACATTTTAAAAATGTGAACACCCTGTAGATCATCACAAACACCTTAATTTTGTTTTAGACTAATCAGTATCCATCCCATTTTCTTTAAAAACATTATGATCCACTTATGCTTGACACTGAGAGGTTATGTTTTCCAGCCAAATGGACTCCCTATCCCACTTAATCCAGATCAAATTAATATGCTCTTTATTATGTACAAGAACATTACACCAACAAGATGAAATTTAAAAAAAAACAAGAAGAGAGGGCAGGAAAACAGCCAGTATTGCTGTTCTATCTACATTTATGCAAAAGCTCGGACAAGGCTGGAATAGTAAGTTGTAGACCACTTGGCTTGTTCCTGCAAATACATAAGAGTGCAGAAGAGAACATCATCCTGTATGCTTTCTTCCCCTTTCCTCTGCAATAAGCTACTACTCAGTAGCAGGGTCAGTCCTACCATTAAGAAAAGTGAGGCAGCAGCCTTATACACTGTTCGAGGTGCTAAGAAGTATTTCAAGGAAGGGGCCTCACATTTCAAATCAGCTGACAGTCCACTCACCTTCTGAAACAAAGGAGGAGGCACTATCCTATCTCCCTCAGACTAAAAACTGCTTTGAACTGTCCCTGGTTGACTTCAGGTACAGTATTGTGAAAAAGTCTTAGGTCAGTGATGGCAAACCTTGGCACTCCAGCTGTTCTTGAACTTCAATTCCCAGAAGTCCTGATTAGCAGGAGTGCTGACTTGAGCTTCTGGGAATTGAAGTCCAAGAATAGCTGGAGTGCCAAGGTTCGACATCACTGTCTTAGGTCACTAACAGTTGGTTTGGAGAACATTCAATGAGTGATTGGGATGGGCAGAATTCGGACAGCCTGACTCCAAACATCACCAAACTTGGAGAGGGTTGAGAGGAGAGTCAGCAGAAGCTTCTCTCCAATTTTGGTGTGTCTAGATGAATTGGTCCTGAGTTATGTCCCCCAAATCACTCACCAAAATTCCCCCCAAACAGCTGATGGTGGCCTAAGACTTTTGCACAGTACTGAGGTATTTCACGTGTGGAAAAGAACTTTTGAATCAACCAACCACCATTAACTGCCAACAGTTAGAGAAAAAAACCACATAATATTCCATTAATTTTCTACATATGTGTGGACTTTCCCCTATTTAACATAGAAATTATTTGTGAATAGATTGCTCTGACGGTAGACATAACCTCTCAAGAGAAGCTTTCCAATAAAATACAACATGTAACAAGTAAAAAAAAAGTTACTTTTTTAAAATTAACTCCCCAAACTCTGAAAAAACACATATTATCAAGAAGAAGGAAAATAGAGTATTAACTATATGTAGGGACATGTTCCATTAACCAGCTGTAAGGCTTTTAACTAAATATGATCTGACAGTCAACACAGACAACAGCCAGATGGCTGAAAAAGTATGCACAGTTCATCACCCAAATTCACCTTCAAATCTGGCAGCTGAAGCAACTTAACAGTCAGGCCAGTCAATACTCATTTCCAGTGACTTATTCAGAATGTGTGCATCTTTCTTCAACCTGCCTAAGATCTCAGAACTATGACCTGCGAGTTAAGTAACAACTGAAATCTGGGTGGGTGGGTGTGTTAAACTCTGTTTCTAATGTCAAAATCAGAAAGCAGCAAATGAGCAAAAGCTAAGTAAAAGTCAGCCTCAAGTCCCTCCATTGGATATTTGTTGCCTACTAACATAACAATATTTCAGTTTCAGTTTTTATTAAATTGTATTCAAAATGCACTTGTTTGATTGACATAAGCAGCTTTCATGGAAGTAACCAGAGCAAGAGATTACTATCTTGGGTTGACTTGGCCCAGAAAGGCAGCTTATAGATACAAATAAAACAAATAAGTACACTACAAAACAAGTACAGCTTATTAACTTGCACCATAAAACAGAGCATTCTTTAAAGTTACTATAATTCTGCTTTACTTCTTTGATATGAAAGGCTCAGCTCTCTCATACAGTTTAGCTTAAATCACAGTTAAGTAACTTTAAATATGAATTTTCATAACATCTAAACTAACAAACCATAGTTTGTGATCAACTTGCAAACTAGAATGAACCATGGCATGAAGCAAGTTTACAAGCTATGGTTTCTGCCATCTCTAACTTGAACAGCATTTGAACTGACTTATCATAGATAAATTATAGCTTTGTGCTAAAGTATGAATTCAGAAGGCTTTACATTCAATCATTTGCATTTCTAGTTTTAAGGATCAGATGTACTAGGATTCAAACACTGTTTCCTATTATTTGTTCATTATTTTACATTTTTGAATTTAGACTCCTGACTCATTCTCAGTATCAGTTCTGAACTAGCAAAAAACCAGAAAGATAAGTAAGATTGGATTTTGTCCCCAGCACCCTGCAGAAAGCTCCCAATTGAGCAATTGTATAGCCTTATTCCCAGCCTTCTATAGACTTGGCAGTTCCACTCAATCTAATTTATGTTCAATTCTGTGGTGGTATTTAGTGAAGGCATGAATCAGTTAGCACGTAGGCTCAGACCACCAATAGGATTTCCATTACTAGATGCATAACTAGTTCTCAAAGGGTTAAAACCAAATAGATTGACCTACACCTATTTCTTTCAATGGCCTCAGTGTGCTATCAATTACTTATGCAGATTAGATAAGAAAGAAATGAATGGGTTTTCTTCAAAAGGATATGGTTTCAGAACCTTCCAGAATAAATGTTTCCAGCCTTGCAATCTGTCTTTATTCATGTCAACCCTTTCATGTGCTGCACTGATTTTGTTTTATTACACATCACATAAAAATGTTATGTATAGTTTAAAAATGAGAGGGTTATTTTTTCACATAATAAATCAGAGAATGAAGTACGTAATATTCAAACAAATTTTGATCTCCCACTCCTTTTCATTCTAAAGGAAACACACAAGAGAAACTACAATTATACATTTACTTATGCTGGATTAAATCTTACTGAATTGTTTCTGAGTAGACATGCCATTTCAAGATCACATGGTAAATGTTATGCTATTTTGCTTCTGTCATTTTTCCAAGTGGACCTCACAACAGGTCCATTCACTTTGCTATGTGGACTCAACCCACTGTGATCCTCATCTTATTTGCAAAAAAAAAATGCAGCTCAAATCACCTGAGCCTATTCTCAAGCAACCCCAACAGAAATGACTGGAGAAGTTCAAGATGAACTGCATTCCCACATGACAAAAGACAAATTTCCAACTACATTCAACCATTTCCCAGTAAATCATCTGCTTTACTGGAGTCAGCTTTAAAGCTAAACACATCATTAATTCAAAATATCTTTGCTTTATTAATGCTGCACTCTTCATACTCTGTCTATGGGCTTCACAACATCATTTCAGCATATTATTACAATTTTAGGAGACTAACAGTCTCCTCAAAAAACCCAGCAGCCAGACAGCGTCCATTTATATGTCACATAAAACACAATCAGAAGAAGAGCATATGGGAAAACTATGATTTCAAACAACCTTTTCCAGAAAGGTAATGGCCATGTTCCTCTTTGGATAAATATCTTAAAATTATGTCTGAGCATATCTGTGAGTTTGAGAGCAATTATTCCAATAGGCTAGACTCTCAACCAATCTGATCTCCTAACAGGGTCACCCAAGGCAGAATTGTCTAAGCTGATTAAGTGGTTTCCACCCTCTTCAGGTATTAACAAACAGAAGAAAATTGATAATTTAAATGGGGATAGGAGGTAACAGAAGTAGTGGTAGGTGACATGGCAGAGGATCTTTTGTAGACAACAACAGTGAGACTGATGCTAACTCTTGTTAGTAAAAATGCATAATCATTATTTTAGCCAAGAGGGAGCTGTTAAAACAAGATATTAGAAAGATTTCCCATTGGCAAAAGCTCAAACCAGGTTTTATTTTAACTCTCCATTTGCTCAAGTGTAGATTTGCTGGATTAGAGTCAAACACAGGTTGATGGGATATCACTAATTTCAGAGAGTACTCCAAGGCTCATTTTTGAGTTTTGGATGCTTAAGTCTCAGCCATGGTCAGGAGATCATTTGAACAGTTAAAGTTATTTATTTATTTATTTATTTATTTATTTATTTATTTGTATTTAATACCCTGCCCCACTCGGGAAGACCCGACTCTGGGTGGCTCCTATCTGCATAATTTCCTTTAGACATTTTATTTTATACTTGTGACACTTAACTTAGTTAAATCCTATTTTGATTACTGTCACATACTCTATGTGGAGCTGCCATTGACAACAGTTCAGAAGCTTCAACTGGTGCAAAATGCTGCAGCTTCCCGTAACTGATCAAGGTAAGTTATAAGAGTCATATAATTCCCCTATTACAGCAGCTTACCTGGCTACTGATCTATCTCAAGCTCAATTCAAAATGTTACTTATTACTTATAAAGCACTATATGGCTTGAGTCCAGGCTACCTAACAGGCCGTATCTCCCCCTATGACCCTCCTTGGGCTTTAGGGTTTTCACACAGGCCTTCATTTCAGGTTGATCGTCCTTCCAGTTAAATGTGAGAGCAACCTGATTGAGTGCTTTCTTGAAGGATGCCCTCTGTCCTTTCAATTCCAAGAGAAAACCTTTATTTTTACACAGGATTTTAATAGCTAATTTTAATGTGTTAGGTGCCCTATGATTTATACTTCTGTATCCTTTACCTGTTTATGATTTTACTTGTTTTAAGATAACTATTTTATTATTATCTGCTTTTTAATTGTTTAATTTACTTTGTTTTAAATCCCTATTGATTCTAACTATCTGTGAGCCACCTTGTGCCCTTTCACTGATGCAGGTTTGTCCAGCAAAAAGTGGCCTTTAAAAGTAGCTTTCCCAGAAGGTAGTTCCAGTTATATGCGTAGATCTCTAGATGGTTTTTACGTAAGCAGCAATGGTTTCTAATTTCCAGTGATTTAAGAGCATTCATAAATTAGTATTTTTGGCCTGGAAATAAGAAAAATGATGTATTTCAAATTGTGGCCAGTGCATCAAGTTTCTTACCTGTAGATGTATCTACTGTGAATAGGGAAGAGAGTTGCCCAGGAACCAGTTCATAGGTCACGATACCATATACCCCAGAATCTTTGTCTGTAGCAATAACATTTATTATTTCTGTTCCTGGCAGAGTATGACTGCTGATGCTTGTCAGGTAAGTCACTGGGTAGAAGACAGGATGGTTGTCATTAATGTCTTCTATCTGTATTCGAACAAAAGCTTGGGCACTCAGCCCACCCTGTGTAATGAATAAAAACAAAATGTAGATTAAATAACAGCTATAACAAAGAACTAAGCATATACATATTTCATCTTTCACCTCAGCTAATTTGGAAAGGAGAAAGTAAACCACCTTAAAGTATCTATGGCTAACAATGCAACAAAACCAAACTAGGTAAAAGTTATACACCTTTTAACTTCAGCATATTTGTAAAGAACTCATCAAAATCACATTTGGACACAACCCAGAGAACATGGACCAGGCTGCCAATGGACAAAAAGGCTCAGACTCTGGCCATTTAATGGCAGAAGAGTCTGAAAGAGAAAACACCTCACTGCTTTTGGGGAAAGTCTGAAATGTTTGCTTATTCAGAAAATAGGGCCATAAACATTACTATTTATGAATGCCACTGACCCTGCCTCCTGGATGTCCTGTGAGATTCAAGGCAATAACTCCATGGGCTCTAGCTTTTGTATCACCACAGCTTTTATTGCTTGAACAGAGTTTGTAACATCTGTCATTTCTCCCTTACCCAGTTCCCCAAGCAGTTGAGTTTCCAGCACTAACCCCTTACATGCTGTGCATCTAAGTGGGACTCCAGCAGACTTCATTGGGCCTCCTGAAAGTCCTGATTCTGAAAAGCTATCTGATTTTAAGTGTTACTGTTCACCAGAAGTCCCCATTGTCGTCATCCCACCCTCCCTCTGCTCAGCTCCAAGAAACTCCAGGGCAACTTTAAAGAGCTCCCATTATTAGTTATTGGAGCCAGCATTAAGCTATATCTTGTATTGTCTCCTTGCCATTTACAGAGCATTAACATAATGTCTGGAGCACCTTTTAACAGCAGCCAGGTGTCATTGGTGGGAGCGTTTCTTCACTTATTCTCCAGCCACTTGAAGAAGTGTCTACCACCCTGGCAGTCTCCGTATACCAATTATCTACAAGTGCTGAGATAGTATCACCAGCCAAAGGCTTTCTGGAAACCAATAGGATCTATCAGCCTGCAAGGGCAGACCATCATAATAAGTCCATGCTCCCCAAAGGGGCAGGTGGCAGCTCCACCAAGAATTGTAGCAGAAAGCGATCTGACCATGACAAAGGAAGGGTAAAGGCATCCTCCACCCTCAGATCACCTCTCTGGCATTGAGTTTCACCTCTCCATCACAGATCAGAGCCCTTTATTTTCATTTATTTCACTATTCAGTCACATGCAAACGCATACCAGTAATTCTGAATACTAAATAAATAGATGCAGGTGGGCTATGAGATCAAATTACCATTTGCAAGACATGAAATGCTGAATGAATAAAAACAGATGGTATTTGCACATCCCTACATTTTGATTTCACAAATTCCATCCACATTTAAATTTCACATTTTGTTGTGCTTCCTTATAGATGAGTTTACAAGTGTGGTCTAACTACAAACCTCAAATTTAGATCTGCCATAGCAGCAGATAGTGGGTGAAATCCTGCTGTGGTTGTTGTGCTTTTTAAGGCCAACTGACTCAGGGTAAGAAACATCCACAGATAATATCTGTTACACACCAAGATTTCTTAGTTTGCTTCTAAAAGTTATGTCTTTTGCATAACAATACAACAGGATTTAAGCCAGTGTGGCTTCCATTAATGTAATTAAGCAGCTCTTCATTTCTGACAAGTCAAGAACAATGAAGCTCTACCCTTCATTGCCACAGGACTTGATACACAATATTTGCTATATAGAAATGGCATTCAGAAAAGTATACTGGATCTTTTATTTATTGTTTTCATCACTCAAGTAGGGACTGATGTGGAGATGAAGCATCCATCAATATCAACGTCAAGTATCAAAGGGTCTTTCATTTTCTCCTACATTTGCTCATGTAGCTGCATTGTCTATTTAGCCTGGCACGGAAACTGTCATTCTGGAGTTACAAAGAAGCACCATTAAATGATGAGAGAAAATAAAAGAAATTGGTGTAAATGAAGACAATTTGAGTCTGTGTATGCTACAAATAAATTCAGTACTCGTTTCATGAGTCAATACAGTAAAACCTCACATAAAGAGCACCTCACTTAGAGACTAACTCACTTAAAGAGCAGAATTTTTTCTGAATGGTCACCTCACAACTAAAACCAACCAAAAACACTCTTAACAACTAAATCGGGGTTCACAATCCCGCCCGCCAGAAGTCACAATTGGTCACTTACAATGGTGTTTCGCTTAAAGAGCAAACTCACTTAAACAGCAATACATTGGAACATATTATGCTCTTTAAGCAAAGTATCACTGTACTTAATTAATGAATATGAGGGAGAAAAGCAACAGAATTTATTTTCTCCAAATGAACCAACACTGGAACACAAGCTAAAGGTGACAAAGATGTTGTTTCAGATTATTTCCTATATCTTCATAAACCTCCCCGACTGTGTGTTATCTGTCACCAAGTTAGAACTGACATAGCAACTCTAATAATACTTTCAAAATAAATGAGATAGTTAATGAATGATTTCACAAATTCCATACACATACCATGAGTTGCCATGGCCAAGCGGGAATTCAAATTAAGGTCTCCTGAGCCTTACTTCATTACTGCATCCACTATACTGCAATGGGCATTTCTTTCCCATCTAATTAACTAAGTTAATTGTGTTGACTAAGATTTCTTCTCTGGAGTTTCATTCCAAAGAGCTAGAGGTGTTGTTCCCACAGAAAAAAAGCACACTGGCAGGCAGTTGACTAACTCTGCCACCTACAATGCAATAGCAAAGCTTAGCTGATAAAGAAAAGATATCTCAAAACCTTCTGCTTTTCACTACCCATCAATTTCACCTAACCACCAGAGAAAATAACAAAAAAAAAACCCTTCCCTTTTGCAAAAGTACTGTGAAATGAAACTTCATTATAAGTACATGAACTCTGAGTAGTAACCCGCTTTTTTTTGAAGTTGACAATTCTGTTATCCATCCATCCAGTATCCAACCTCCCCCTTTTAGGGAAGGTTTTGGAGAAGGCAATGATGTGGCAGTTCTGGGTGAAGTGGATTATCTGGACCCCTTTCAGTCAGGATTCAGGCCTAGATATGGTACCGAGACTGCATCAGTCACACTATTGGATGATCTCTGGTGGGAGCGGGATGGAGGTCATCCCTCCATCCTTTCTCTTCTTGACGTCTCAGCAGCCTTCGATACCACCAACCATGGTATCCTTCTGAAACCACTCAGAGGATTGGGGATACAAGGCACTGTGTGGTCCTGGTTTGCCTCATTTCTGAGGGGCCAGACCCAGTCGGTGTGATTGGAGGATGGGATGTCCAGCCCTAGGCCTCTCCAATATTAGGTGCCTTGGGACTTGATACTCTCACCTCTCCTATTTAACATCTAAATGAAGCTGTTGGGGGAAACCATCCATTCCCATGGGGTGAGGTACCATCAGTATGCAGGTAATACTCAGCTGTATATCTCGGCCCATGGTGATCCAAGTGATGCAGTCGGAGTCCTATCCAGGTGTCTGGAGGCTGTTGGGGTCTGGATGGGTGACAACGGGCTTCAGCTGAATCCTAGCAAGACTGAGTGGCTATGGGTTAGGGGCCCCATGTTATCTCGGGAGCTACCATTTTTGATTCTGGATGGTCCTATCTTGCCCCAAACAGAACCGGTGCGTAATCTGGGGTTCCTCCTAGACTTGTGACTCCTGCTCAATGAGAAGGTGGCAGTCATGGCCAAGAGGGCTTTTGCACAACTTTGTGTTATATGCCAGTTACACCCACTCCTAGATTGGGACTCTATGCTCATGGTCACACATGCTCTGGTCACCTCCAGACTGGACAATTGAAATGGGCTCTACATGGGGCTGCCTTTGATGACCATTCAAAGGCTGCAACTGGTCCAGAATGTGGCTGCCCAGGTTGTGACGGGGTGCGGACATTACACTCGTACCTCACCACTGCTTCAGGAGCTGCACTGGTTACCGGTGTGCATCTGGGTGCAATTCAAGGTGCTGGTAATTACCTTTAAAGCCCTACATGATAGTGGGCCAGGATACTTAAGAGACCGCATCACCCCAAGAACATCTATCCATCCCACCAGAGTGGACCGGAGAGGCTGTCTTATTGTGCCATCTGTTAGAAAGGCTCGTCTCTCTAGCACCAGAAAGAGGGCCTTCTCTGTGTCTGCTCTGACCCTATGGAACCTCCTGCCAATTGAGCTACAACTCCAGATATAGTTGCTGCCCTTCAGGAAAGAACTAAAAACCTGGCTGGCAAAGCAGGTGTGGGGCACTGGCGATGCGGTGACCACCACCTGCTGGCTGATATAGTTGTCGGGCTCATTTTTTATTGTATTTTAGTTGGGGTTTTTACTGATTTTAAGTTTTTTATAGTTCTCTAGTGGGATTTATGTAGCTCATGATGTAATTTTTGTATGCCGCCCATAGTCACTTGCCAATACAAATGTGATAAATAAATAAATAAATAAATAAAATTCATCTATCCATTCATGGATGGATGGATGGATCTTTGGCACCAAGAGATAAAATAAGTTCAGGATAGAGTCTTTCCTCCACATACTGCATTGATTGCTAAGATGTGGCAGCAGCTTCATTAAAAGTATAGCTATAACACAAAAGGCATGGATGGCTCTACTGGCTTGATGACTCTACTGATTGATCTGCAAATGAGGCACCTCAGCAACGGGGGGGGGGGGGAGAGCAAAGAGAGATCAGATAAGTGTATCTATATGTGTGGCTGTTTGTGTGTTTTTGTGTGCGTGAATTGGAGAAAGACACAGAGGGAGAGTGCACAGAGGAGAATAAGCATGTCATAGTAAATAAGCAGTCTATAATTTTACAATTTCCTCCAACTGTTCCTATCTTCACATTAATCCTATAAGGTAGTCCTTCTCTTGTGTCAAAGAAGCAGACTCTGGTTCTTGTTCTCTAGTTCCACTCATTGGCTTTTTGACCACTGTTTGATTTTGCCTAGGAGTCAATCTGCTTCACTAAACAAGAAAGTTCTCCACCTTCACAGCATAGCCCATACCAGATCAAATTTACAATTGTGACTCGTAAAGGAGACTTTTTCAGATTAAAAATTATTTTTTAAAAAAGTTAAATCTAATTTCAGTTAACAAAAATTCACTGCAGCAACCTTTACGGCACATAGCCACCACAATATGGAAATAAGCCTTTTGGGGTACAGCACTTGGGCTGCCAGCAAATCTGAATAATAACCTTTGGTCCGACTGACATCCCTGCTGCCCATTCTGGGCAAGGTGGCAGATAAAATGAGGAACCAGGAAAAAGTATGACATCTGAAAAATGTGACTAGGTGTTTTTGCCCTGCAGATCTGCAATTAAACTCAAGTCTAAGATGGAGAGTCAGAGGGCTATGCAAATAGTTAACCTAATATCTGGCAAAGCCCTATGGGAAGCAGTCAATTCACACCTCTAAATCTAGTTTTAGACAAAACACAATTTTGTTATAAGTTATGTAATTGTGTTTTCTTATTTTTTCCTTGTGTGTGTGTGTGTGTGTGTGTGTGTGTGTGTGTGTGTGTGTGTGTGTGTGTGTGTGTGTGTGTGTGTGTGTGTGTGTGTGTGTGTGTGTGTGTGTGTGTGTGTGTGTGTGTGTGTGTTCACAAAAGACATACGACTGCCTCACATCTTCTGGTAGCAAAGACAGGGGTGGATGCAAGTGAACCCATTCTATCAAAATTAATGTTTTGAGCATATTGCCCCAAAAGACAGTCGTCTCAGAAATGACCAGGATGCCTGCTGTCTTGAACAAGAAGCAGATTCCGTCAGCATCCCCAAGAGCAGCTCTTTTATCAAATGGAAACCACTAAGACAGGGGTGCCCAATCTATGGCCAAATCCAGCCCATGGCACCATTTCATGTGGCCCGCTGCCACGCCCAGTAGTGGAAATGGACACATTTACGTCAGCCGTATAATATGCCCACCCATGTGTAAATGCACTCACACCTGTTGTAAATGTGGAAGTGGGTGCATTTATATGGCTGTCATAAATGCCCCCACTTCCACTTCGGGGGGGGCATGGTCAGGACCTCTCAGTTGTCAGGGGGTCGTGATCAGGCCTGTGGTGTAAAAAGGTTGGGAATCCCTGCACTAAGAGCTAAGCTAAGCTCAGAGGGAACAAGGAACCCTGAAGGGGGCAACAGATGGTGTCACAGTCCCTGCTACTCAGAAACTCCTTGGGCTTCTGTCCTAGAAGCTCTGACTCCACTACTGTAACCTAAAGCTACAGGTTGGATTCCAGGCATTGATGAAATTCTACTCCCGTCATGCCTCATCATGTGATCACACTGCTTAAGCTGATGAGAATTGGAGGCTAACATCACCCAAAGGTTCCCCAGCCCTCAGCAACAGTAAACACAATGAAAAAAAAATAAATATAGGTTAAAAAAGAGATGAAGGAATAGCATTTTTATTTTATGGAATACAACCAACCTGGACAAGGCAATGCAGGCAGAACTAGTTATGAACATTAAGACAGTTACCCTTTATACCTCAACAACAACAACAACAACAACAAGTGCTATTGTCCAAGAGTTGAAATTACTTACCCCATCTGTAGCTTTCACCAAGAGATCATAGGTAGATGGATCCTCTTCCCTGTCTATGTCCTGAGATACACATATGTTGCCAGTGTTTAAGTCAACCTGGAACACTTTTGATTTTTCATGGTTATGAAAGCCATCATAAAGAGAATATTCGATATGGCCAAAATGGCCCGAATCTCTGTCTAATGCCTTCACCTGAAATGACATGATGAAGGAAAACCCATTAACTTTTCATTCATATCAATGCATCTCATAATTATATCATGTACAGAGGTACACTATGGTTGGTTATTGTAACAGATAAGTTTAAAAATCAGTGTGGCTTTTTTACAATCAGAAATAACAGAAGATCTCTGATTGGTGTTCAGATTTATTACTGTTAAGTTTGGTTCTGTTAGTTGTAAATGGTTAGGAGATGGAAGAAAAATAAACATTGTGGCATTACACATCTGCTAATGAGTTTATCTTTCAGACCTGCAAAATATCCTGCAAGTCTGCCTTTGCCTAGCAGACACATGTTTGATGTTAAAATGCTCTTCAGCAGGGGTTCTCTACGTTTTCCCACCAGAAAACTAGACCATGCCCCCTCAGGCAGTTGAGTGGGCCAGACATGTGGTTCCCCCTGTTGTAAACGCTCCTGTAAAACACATCCTCAGTTGTCGTAAATGTGTTTACAACAGCTGCAGGTGCATTTACAGCATATTTTCAGCTGTTTTCACCTCTTCCGCTGCTTCCAGCGGTAGTAGCAGGAGCAAGGGTGGCAGGCGACATGAAATGGCACCACAGGCCAGGGCCAGCCCATGGGCCATAGGTTGCGAACCCCTGCACTTCAGTGTTAAAATTTTATAAAGCAGTACCAACAATATTCAAAAGGAGCACAACCAACCTTTGAAACAAAAGGAGCCATTAAGCTGCACCTAAGCTGGAGGTAATTTTAAATGTCACAGACGGATTTTATATTTTAAAAAATGAAGAACCATAGTTTTCTGACTTTCCTTCCTCCAGCATTCCAGAGGTCTACTCAAAATGAAATGGAAAACCTGCACACCATCTGGTGTGGCTTCACTGTAATGTTGACGGATTCCAAAAGGTACATCATCCATTGTCTTACTTTGCTTTTCTGCTGTCTCTCTTCATCCTTGTGCCCTGTAATCTTTATCCCATAAAATCATTAATACCTTGAAGAAGCTTAGACACATGCTGTTAGACTTCCACAGATATAGTTAAAACCATGCTGAGGCTGGAACACATTAACAGCTAATTGTCCAATAATTTGATAATAAATTTTAATTTTTAACACATCCTCTTGCATACAAAGTGCTCTACTACTTTTATCTTGCAATACCATGTTAATCAATATGCAAAGCAGCAAAATATATATGTCTTGCAAACAGAGTTCTCCCATTTCATCACCACAATCTTTTGAAGTATGATAAACTAATTCTCTGCTAGATCCCTCTCCATTAGACGGACTAAAAGTCAATCTAACTGTCTGGAAAACCAGCTGGCACAGAGCCCAATATTAGCATACACAGTTTCAGAATACACAGGTTTTGTTGCTCAGTCGCACAGTTGATTCCGACCCTTTGTGACCTTATGGACCACCATCCTCCTCAGCCCACCCAGCTCTGTGCCCATTGCACAGAATACACAGGGCAACTCCACATTTCAGGGAAGAACGTGTTTGGGGATTTGAGATAGTTATTATTGATGTGCTTCCATATAATTCACATGCATCAGAGTTGGGAGGCTTTTTGGCACAGAGTATGCTTCCAATATACAGTAATACCTCATATAACATTAGTATCGAATAACACGAAAATCGCATAACATCAAGGAATCTGGGGGGAAGAATTGCATCAGATAACATTAAGATCCTATGGGATGCTTCAGATAACAACCGCGAAAGCCTGTGTGGTTACAATGTATCTCTATGGATCCCATAGAGGATCAGATAACACGAAAAATCATATAACACGAAGACTTGTGGAACCAGGTTTTAGCGTTATATGAGGTTTTACTGTACATGTCTTTGAGAAGACTTTATACTACAATGTTGTTAGGATTATACTAAGAAACTTTTAGAGAACTTCAGTTACTGGGTGTTGCAGAAATGCAACAAATTCAGAAGCACTAGACACAGTAATGGGGGGCAGGCTGTTAGCTCAGGAGGGTTTTCGGGGGGGCTGACTACGGCCTCGTGAGGAAGATAGTTGCATCTACCTGCATTTTACAGATTATACAGTAGTCAGTCATTCTTTGAAAGGAAAGGGGAAATTCATATGCTCATAAAGAGTTTGAACAAGTGAAAAACTGGAAATTTCATTAGGAAATTTTTTATTTTCTTGTAACATAAAAGAGAGGCCATGTCCTAGGTGTAAAACTTCCTTCCTGGATGTAGTTTTCAAAGAAGCAGATGTGCTAATCTGTGCAAACAACTCAGACAAAATAAAATAAAAATAAAAATTAAGAACACTGGTTTATTTAAAATCTTTATTTAAAAACTTGATTCAAAATGCTCACATTAAAAGACAACAATCTTTAAGTTAGCACAATATTTTTTGACTTTTATTTATTTATTTATTTGCATATTTTGATTTTGTCTGATATCCATTCCTAAAAAGGCTACCTATGACTCCATCAATAGCAGCCTTTTGAGTGCTAGCAACAACTGCATGGTTCTCCAAAGCTTCTACTGACTTGCAATATGTTCCTAAATAACCAATAGACCTGAAGGCCAGCTCAAAGGGGTTCCATCAACAGAAAAGGCTTCTGCCTGTTCCAAACTCACTACAGCTGACATATCTTTCAGTTAAGAGTAACTCTCTGCTAGCTCCTTTTGTTTCTTTTTTTCATAGTAACACATCCCATCTGCTTCTAATTTTGTGTGTGTGTTTGCAATTGAATTTTATTGCCTTTATGTTCTTATAATAAAACACATTGAGGAAATATTAGAAGGGTAACTCTGGATTAACAATAACAACAGCAACAGATCTGTGATAGTTTTTTAAAAACCCTTCAATTCCTGTGGGTTCCTCAAGCCTGGAGATATGAAGGTTGTGGAGCTCCAACAACCCATTCCCTATATAAGGCCACCTCACAGAGAATCACCAAGCACAAAAATTGGAGGGAGGGGCAGAAAAACGGGTGATTTATCTTTTTCATCCGACTTTTTCTAGGGAGCACCCAGGGGCTTAAAATGGTCTTAGGGGTCAATTAAATATTGGTATGCAATGCACTGAGGAATATGAATAACATCATCAGCATATAGCAACTGTAATATATGCCAATGTAATATAGCACTGAGTACTTATGACCATTTGTAACAAAATCATGCCTCTGCATACCAAGAACCACCAATGCAACCTACCTAAACACCTTTTGAACCACATCACAGGCTTTTTCCTCCATCTGAGGATGTCTGACAATAGAGATGACTCCAATTAGAAGGATAGACTATAGCAGGGGTTCACAACCTATGGCCTGAGGCCAGATCCAGCCCATAGCACCAAATAATCCAGCCCCTGACCTTGCTCCAGGTGCCTCCGCCACTGCCAGAATCAGCCGTGGACTCATTTATGGATGCATAAATGCATTTACTACAGCCATAAATGAGTCCATGGCTGTCATAAACGCATTTGCTACAGCCATAAATGAGTACACAACCATCGTAAACACGTTTACGACAGCCACGGATGCATTTTATGGCACCAGTCCAGCCTTCTCAGCTGTTTGAGGGAGCGTGGTCCAGCCCACGGGTAAAAAATGTTGAGAACCCCCGGACTAAGGAATAGAATGATAGGGGAAATGAGCTTCATTTATTTTTTAAATGGCTTCCAGTTTATTCTGCAGACTTCTTCGGGGGCATTAATTTATCAATATTTGCAAGTACAGTATTTTTCAATCCATTTCCTAGATTTAGAGAGCAACCAGTTGTGGATGAACCTTCTCTGGAGACAGTTTCTGAAATAAAAACGTTGGTCAAGATTTAGACAGGAGAGCAGATATCTTGACAGGACAGTAGGGCTTCCACCCTTTGTGCCTGAAGAGGATACCCTCCCCCCCCCCCCATTCTCTGATACAAGAACAAATTGAAAAAGCATCTTCCCCCACACGAAAGCCAGACTATCAGCAGGAGAGATTGTGATTATGCTCAGTGCTGGGCATGGGCCAGTTCAGACCGATTCTCCAGAACCAGTAGCAACAATTCTGGGTGGTCTCTGGGGGGTAATAACTCCGGGGGGTAGCCCACCGGGGACTGCTACTTTACTTTATTTTTTTAGGTGACCAGTTAGGTCACCTCTCTATCCAGGCGCTTGCTTTACAGAAGGGGGAGGGCTTCTCTCCCACCCACCACAAGACAAACACTTGGAGCGCTGGGCTGCCTCCTTTAAGATCAGGCTGGCTGGGGATGTCAGGCACCTCCAGCCATCCTGTACTGTATTTTTATTTTTATTTTACTTTGGCTCCACCCATGTCACTGGCTCCACTGATGATGTCATGATGTTGTCTCCACCCATGATGTCAGCTCCACCCACAGTATGGTAGTAAAAATTTTGGCTGCCCATCACTGGTTATCCTGTGCTGAACCACAGTCTCTAGGAACCATTCTTTCCTACTGAAGGGTGGCTCAAGACACTTGTTGCCTGAGGCAAAGCAGAAAAACATGGTATACACCTAGTGGTGGGCAGCAAAAAAAATTGCTACCACATCATGGGCAGAGCCTACGTCATGGGCAGAGCCTACGTCATGGGCGGAGCTATGCCTGCCACATGGCCATGTATACATCTGCAAACACAGGCAGCACTGGCTCTTTGGCTGTAAATGGAGATGATCACTGCACCCTAGAGTCAGATATGGCTGGCTTTTGAGCAAGGGAGACCTTGAACTACTTGCAGGGACAAAACCTGACGTCAAATTTGAATACCAATCAGGGATCTTCTGTTATTAGGTAAAGGTTGCCCTTGCTCGAAAGCCAGTCATTATCAACTCTAGGCTTCAGTGCTCATCTCTGTTTATAGCTGAAGAGCCAGTGGACTTGATCTACAAAAGCTCACATTAAAATACAGCAGTTAGTCTTTAAGATGCCGCAATGTTTTTGTCTTTTTGTTTTGTTTACTCTCTGATGTTCTTGCACAGAATAAAACTTTTTAAATGGTAGCTATGTTAGTCTGTGTTTCAAGCATATCAGAGTAAACAAAACAAAAAGAACCTGCCTTAGCTGTGCTTTCTCCTCCTCCTCCCAGCATGGTGTGCATTGGCACGCACACAGCATGGAGAGCGCCCAGGCCACAGTGGTGACGGCACAGCGATGCTGGGCTTTTCCTCATCATCCCAGCATGGTGCACGTAGAGGAGGAGGTGGGCGGGGGACAAATCAGGGAAGTGCATGTAGCCACCCAATTTCACAAAAAAAAAACTGCCCAAAAGCTATGCAATTGCACTAACACCCCCCCCCCCAGGCGGTAGGTGCAGACCAGTTACCGCCCACCACTGGAAACAGCTACACCCACAACTCAATCATATTATTTCGACATGAGGCAGAAAAACCCATAATCATGTCTAACCCTTACTGACTGTAAAAACACATTAATGAAATAAAGAATGAATCGATTGTTGTTTTTTCATGATGCTCAAAATCTGCTGCCTAAGGTCTAGTTCTGTCTAATTAGCAGGGCCAATACAGCACCTACATATCTCTTAACATGGAACTACATATGCTCTTGCTTGACTTCTCAGCAAGGCATGAAAACATTCCAAGCTCTGTGTTTGACACCTCTTCTTAGTACCTCAGTAAACATTCCTCACTGGATGTTTATTACCTGAGGTCTTGTCATAATTTGCCATTAAACAAGATGTAGCTTAAAGACGATACTGTATGAGTATTTAAAATATATATATTTTAAAATCATTAAGGTATAAGGGAGCTCTCTCAAGTGATGCGGTATAGTGCCCCAATAATGTACTGTTATGGTCCAAACAGGGGAAATTAAAGTGTCAGACCAAGACAAAGTTTACAGGCATACAGTTAATAGACCAGAAAAGTTAATTGCTCTTTTTGATGTGGGAGGCAAAAATCTTCTGTCTCAGATCTTTCATCTGAACAGTTTGGATGCGGATGGGAGTATTCACCTGCATGAACACAGTGGGGTCAAGATAAGGTTTCTCTTTCAAGTGGATATTGCTTTAACTGGAGGAGGGAGGGAGGGAATGACACTGAAATATGCCATCATACACTATTGTGTTTGTCCTAACAGCTTTTACCACAAGTCCAGCCCTTATATGAAACAACAAAACACCTTGATGGAGGAATAAAATTCTCTTCTAAACTTTGTGTTACAGAGTCAATAAATATCAAATTATTACTGCATAAAAATCTATACATGAATAACCAAAGTCTCATTATTAACTATGGATGAAATTTTCAAACAGTAGTTTACACAGATGACTCAAAATCATTGCTCTGTTGCCTTAGACAACATAGCAAAGACAGAAGTTACCCTCTTGACCAGACGTATATAGGTTTGTGGATTTGGGTTGCCCCTTCCATGCTGTCTGGGGATCTCTTGGAGTTGTTGACCAGGAACGAAATCTTAACATCTCTGTGTTTAACCATTCTTAGGTGACTAACAGCAAGACATGAGATCACTTGTGTTATGTGTACTGTACAGAAAGTGTCACATCCACTATACCAGGGATTCTCAACCTGTGGCCTGTGCCTCCACCACCTCACCAAGAAGGGCCATGTGATAGAGGAAAGGCAAAATGGCCCTCCAGCCCCCAAAGCTGTGTGAGGGAGCGTGACCTGGGACCCGGCTTAAAAACTATACAGTTTCTTTGCACTATTGTGAATATATCCAGACACATTAAACTATAGTTTCACATCACAAGAATGTCTTTTGGCAAGATTTGAACTCATACACAATCTACTACACTTTGTCTTTTGCATACACACAAAAGAATGAAAGAGAAAGTTGGAGGCAACTTGACAACATGAAACAAAAACAATAATTCCATACAAGTTAATTCTCTATTATATCAACATACTAGAGTGGTGGCTGCTAGCAGACAACAACACGTGCTGTGAATGTGGAGAGAAGAGATACAGAATGCAGCTCACTTACTAGTCTGCCAATTAGTGTCAGAAACATGCATAACTGAGGACTTAAGTTTGGCCAAAGACAAAGCAAAGAAAGTGGCTTCATTTTGGCAGTCCAGGCTTTGATCGTGACACATAAGAAGACCATGTTTCAATAATTTAACTACTGTTTGTTTAAATGACAATATGCATATATCTGGAAAACTAGTATATTTACATGCCCTCCCCCTCATGCAAAAGAGGAGGTAAAAACATATAAGCGCAAGGCTGAGATTGCTATTTTAATGGTAGACCACATCCAATTGCAGATTTTATTTAGATTTTAATTGTTGTTTTAATGAGTTGTATGTGTCATTGGAATTTTATAATGAAATATGGGTTATAAATATTTTAAATGGAGGAAAGCACACAGACAAATATCTTGCTGCCAATCTGATAAATCATGGTTTTATTTGAACTGTATCTTGAAGGAATTCACTATCTACTTAATGCAGACAGATATCCAACCAAGTGAGAAATGTGGAAAAGCTTTGCCAGATGGCAAAATGCCAACATTCACTAAGCACTAAACATCAGTGCTCAAATCTTCCAGTACAAGATTTTAAAAAGTCATAAATTTCAGTCCATTGCTTACTGATAAATAAACACCCCCTACTGTGACTCCAAGGGACCCATCAGCACATAAATGCACCAAGCTAGTATGCATGTAGGAACTGCATTGGCTCAAGTGGTTAAGATACTGAACTCGATGACTGAAAGGTTGGAGTTCAATTCCCGAGTACTTCACAACAGAGTGAGCTTCCATCTCTGTCCCAGCACCTGTCAACTTAGTAGTTCAAAAGCAAGAAATTGCAAGTAGATAAATAGGTACCACTTTGGTGAGAAGGTAAACAGCATTCTGGGCACTCCGGTGTTGAGGCATGCCTGCCATGTGTCCATGGAAACATCTGCAGACACAGACAGTACTTTCTCTTTGACTGTAAACAGAAATGAGCACTGAACCCTAGAGTTGGATATGACTGGCTTTTGAGCAACGGCGACCTTTACCTTTACCTAGTATGCACATATGTGTCCTGAAAATAACAGGAACTCTTTATTTACTGGCAAAGTGCGGATCAAAACTTATGATTCAGCTTATATCATGCAAAAGGGTTTCAGTCAGTAATGTAGAGAAAATAAATGTCATCCACTTGAAATGTGGTAAATATGTTATTCAATTTGCTTTTCACAAAGTGTATAATATTAGAGAAGAGAAATATTGGGGCCTTCCCATGATCACTCCTAATGTCTTCCATTTAAAAATGCTTGAGAGGTACAGTATATCACACTGTATTACAAAAATATTAAGCAACAAGCAGTTGGTATAATTTTTGGTTTTTACTTGACATCCATTCCCCCAAATTTTCATTTCTTTGGATTTAGGTCAAAATAATTCTTTCGGTGGACCCAATACAGCACAAACCTTAGAAGGCTGCTGAATTTAATTAGGAAAATTACAATGTTTTGCTTAAAGAAAGGGAAGCCATTCATACACTTAGAAAGTGATAAATAATATACCTGTACTGTAGAAAACCATGTGTAAATTATAAGCAGCTCATTTTTAAATGGCTCCACTTAGTATTGAATACCAAGTAAATGGTGATTTCTGCTATTCAGTTAAAAACTGGAGTAACATATCAGCTATTCATTTATTCAACCGAAATCCCCAAGGAATGTGCAAGCTGTGAACAACCTAAAGATCAATATTTAAGTGAAAAATGACAATACAAGTTTATTCAGTATCATACCATTAGTTAAAAAATAAGATATTATATGCCATCAAAGCACTTTTGGGTTATGGTAACCTTGTGAATTAATGACATCCCAAAGAGCCTATCATTAACCTTCACAAGCAAATTTGTTTTTCCACTATTTGTCTATTTTAATTATACACAGAGGGCATTTAACTCCCAAACCTTAAGATGACTAATCAATAGTACAATATGATTTTTTTCCTACTTATCATTCCACAAAACTACATGCAAATTTCACTGCATATTTGTTTGCATATGTCAGGGGTGTCCAACCATTTGCTGTCATAGGCCTGACCCCAGACAGTATCGTAGGCCAGACTACACACCCCGGAAACAGAAGTGCGCACATTTACAGCTGACGTAAATGCGACCACTTCCATTTCCAGGTGCAGTGGAGGCAGTGATGGGCCAGGTGGGATGGCTTCTGGGGCCGGGGCTGGTCCATGGGCTGTAGGTTGAGAAATCCTGGTATATGTGCATCAGACATAAAAATAAGCAAATAGAAAATGCTTTGCTTGCAGTTTTAGCCCCTTTCATCTCTACAAAGGGATGAAAGGGACTCTGGTTGGAAATTTAAATACCAAGCTAGCTAGAACAGTGATACAGTGTAAGGCAACTTAATATGTTCCATGTGTTGATCAGATGAGCTAGCATGTCTGAAGCTGAGATAGTAAACAATTCAAAGATGGGCACAAACTAAATGGAAGGAAATGTGGACGCAATCTAACCAATGATGTAATGTTGTTATCAGATTTAGTTCTTCTCCTTTTGGAAGAGAACATTCCAAACATGAATGGATTTACAAACCAAAATCTATATTTAACTTTCAAGAAACTTCTGATTATTTTCAACAAACCTTCTATTGTGCCTCTCTGTCCATTATTCAAAACACCAGGAAATAGCCTGACCTTGCTGCACAATATTGTGCCCACGTTGCAAACAGGAAAAGGGATGCCAAGCTTTATGCCGCAAAGGACAGTGTGAATGTTGATAACACTGATGTTAGTGATCAAGATTGTCTACAAGGTTCCCTCTTGAGCTCACTACCATTCACACAGAGAGAGAAATAGCTGAAAATCACAGAACCTGATTCCTTTATTCATCAGTTAAACGTTTCTCACCCAAAGCTTAGACTGCTCCAGTTGCGGACCTGATTTCTTCTTTGAAAAATGTGCCAGGAAACAATTTGGCCTAAGAAATCATGACATGTTTACTTGTAAGTACTCTGGGCTATAACAAAACACAACTGGGTGACTTCATGCTGTGCCTTTTTGTAACGTAAGCAGAAATACCTTGAATATGCCTTGCAAAATTGTATGCTAATTACCTGAAGACACATGGCAAAATATTATCCTTTCTGAAGGACTGTCACTCTATTACTTTCTTTAAAGTAAGCTCATTTTTGCCCTCCTTATTCCTTTCGGTTATGGCTATTCAGTTAGTCTCTGGCTTGCCCATCCCCACTCAGCAATAGCTTTGGCCAAAACCACTTTATTTCTCAGAAAGCTCAGTGTTAGATGAAACTGAAGTTGCTCCCACTTGTGAAAGGCGCTTTTTTTTTTTTGAGAACCAATATTTCATCCCCCACAGCCTTACTTTTTCCCCAAATAAAGAAAAGCTGATGGGAGACAATTCTCTTTTAAGATCAATAAGACTTGGACGATCACAAAGTAAACCTCACATATGAGTGGGTATCTGAACTCAGGTCACCCTTGTTTTAGTTCTAGTCTGATACTGAAACCACTATATTATATACCTAAGTTCATATACGTATTGGCTGACCACCAAGACTGGTGACCTGTCCCAGGGTTTTCGAAGTAGAAAGTACACAGAAGAGTTTTTTCATCCCCTTCTTCTGGGTTCACCCTGGGACTATGCAACTTGTCCATGGCTACACAAGCTGGCTCTTTTAGGATATACAGTGGAGAATCAAACTCTCTACCTCTGGCCCCACAGCCAGATATCTAAACCACTGACTTTTCCAACCAACTTACTGGTTGTTGTTCAGTCGCTCAGTTGATTCCGACCCTTTGCAACCCCATGGACCATTGCCCGCCAGGCACCCCTGTCCTCCATCATCCTCCTCAACCCGCCTAGCTCTGTGCCCATTGCATCTACTATACGATCTAGCCATCTCATTTTTGGTTGCCCCCTTCTTCTTTTGCCCTCGACCTTTCCCAGCATCAAGGCTTTCTCAAGTGAATCCTCTCTTCTCATTTGATGTCCAAAGTACTTTAGTTTCATCTTCACTATTTGACATTCTAAGGAGCAGTCAGGGTTGATTTCTTCTAAGATCAACCTATTTGTTCTCATCACTGTCCAGGGGACTCTCAAAACTCTCCTCTAACACCACATCTCAAAGGCATCTATTCTTCTGCGCTCAGCTTTCCTAGTGGTCCAGTTCTCACAACCTATACATTACCACCGGGAAAACCATTGCTTTGACTATACAGACTTTTGTTTGCAAGGTGATGTCTCTACTTTTAACAATGTTCCCCAGGTATCTCATAGCTTGTCTCCCAAGCATCAGTCACCTTTTTATTTCATGGCTGCAATCACCATCTGCAGTGATCTTTGATCCTAAGAATGTAAAGTCTGTCACAATATGACATAAAAGGGGTTAATCAATGTGGTGTATTAGTCAGCATGACAAACACACTCAGGAGACATGGCCTGTCATGGAAACTCATTAAGAGTTGGAACTGATAAAACCACTCCTCAACCATCTCATCTACCTTGAAAGCCCTATTAGGGTTGCCATAAAGTTGGTTCTGTCTTGATGGTGCATAACATGCTCAGGGCACTAAAATCTTTATTTTATGACGTATAATCCAAATACATGTGCTAAATCAGGTTTTACTCAATTTAGACCATAGGACAAAAATTCCAGAAATTTTAGAATGGACACACACACCACCCATAAATCCCATTATCACTGAAGAAGCCATTTTAATTTCAACAGCAAGGGATATCACTTACAAAACTGTTTTACAATTCTAAAAAATCTATTGCAACCAATGTACAGCTATTTTGAAAAGCCTTAAGACATGTCAGATTCTACATAGAGTAAAACCTCACATAAAGAGTGCCTCGCTTAGAGACTAACTCGCTTAAAGAGCAGAATTTTCTCTGAATGGTCACCTTGCTTAACAACTAAAACCAACCAAAAACTCAAAACAACTAAATCGGGGTTTGCAATCCACCCTGCCAGAAGTCACAATTGATCACTTACAATGGTGTTTCGCTTAAAGAGCAAACTCACTTAAAGAGCAATCCTGTGGAACGCATTATGTTATTTAAGTGAGGTTCCACTGTACATGGATATCTTTGCTGAGGAAATGGCAAAAATATTTTTAATAAAAGAACAAGTAATGGCTATACTGTATTCCTTTTTAATAAATCGTATATACTGACACTGTCAGTTTATTTATAAGATTACTTCAAAGAGAAGGGAGAAAGTTTAACATCTGTAATAAAAGCTGTTGAGTCGTAAAAATACAGAGTCTGTAAATCACAACCATAATTACATCAAGAAATCAAGGGTGTCACAATGTTTTGATTAAACCTTCCCCCCCCCTTTTTTTTTGCTAGGGTATATGGAAAATTCAAAACAGCCAACCTCACAGCTTTTCTCATTTATGCAAACTGCTTTTCTTAAAGATCCTCCCATTTTTTTCAAAATAAGTAATGCAGTTGGCAAAATATTACATTTCTTCTAAGACATCTTGGAATCGTACAGATCCATTTGCCTTGTAAATGGACTTTACCTACATTTGCCTTGGCCAATTATCACTCAGGTCCTTCCAAAGAACATGGTAGCTGTCAGCCTCATTTTGAAGATAGAGATGTTCCTCATAACCAACAGTTCTTGCAAAAGAAAAAGTGAATGTGCCACTTCTTCTGTGAACCAAGTATGATTCCATGAAGCTTCTTGCACATGAAAGCAGAAGAGATTAGATTCTCATGCTTGCATTGAAATCAACCCTTTGGCAAAAGTATGCTTTCCATAAAATTAACCAGTATGGCACTTCCTTAGCAGAAATGAAAAACTGTTTATTCAAGGCAATCCAGATTAACTGAATCTGAATGCAATTTACTTATTCAAGTTGTCAAAAACCATTCCTTTAAAATGGAAACTTTGAAACAAAAAACATACACAAAGTTCACAAGAGTACTGCAGTGGGAAAAACAATACTTGTAACAGTTCTGTATTGTCTCCCTTCATGACAACATACATCAGTGATTCTCAACCTTTTCAAGGTGGGGGCTGGGTCAGAACACAAGAATTCAGCTTTTAAACTTCAAACAAGATATTCTGTATTATCTTTCCTATTGTGGAAAACAAGGTAGAATAAGCACTGCTCTAAGCTAAAAGTGGAACACTCAAATGTTGTACAGTGGTACCTCGCTTAAAGAGCATAATGTGTTCCATAAGGACTGCTCTTTAAGCGAGTTTGCTCTTTAAGCAAAACACCATTGTAAGTGACCAATTGTGACTTCTTGGGGAGGGGGGATTGCAAACCCTTATTTATTTGTTAAGCGAGTTTTTGGTTGGTTTTATTTATTAAGCGAAGCGAACATTCAGCGAAAATTCTGCTCTTTAAGCGAGTTACTCTTTAAGCAAGGTGCTCTTTATGCGAGGTTTGACTGTACAGGTACTTCTATTTTATTTTAATTGTGTACTGCAAGTGAAAACTGCTTATTTAAAAATCTTTAATGACAAGCTATACCAGGGGTGCCCAAACTACGGCCCAGGGGTCGATGCATCCCCTATGGGCACATTTTACTTCCGCTTCCAGGAGTGACGAGAGCTTTGTGGGCTGGATGAATTGGCATTACGGGCTGCATCCGGCCCCCAGGCCATAGTGACTGGGTCCCTGAACCTCATGACCGGCCTACATCCTGAAATGTTTGGGCACCCCTAAGCTATACAGTCCCAGGGTGCCCACAAAAGAAGAAAATGGTAAATCACTTCTGTGTATACTCTACCTGAAAAACTGTGAACAGGGTAGCCATAAGTCAAAACCGACTTGGCAGCATACAATTATTATTAAATGTAGCAACTCACCAAACAAAGCAGAGCAGAAAATGCATGGGTTCTCGTCTTTGCTATTTAATATGTACCCAAAAGCAAGAACACTTTTCCAGTTTTCTCACAAACCATGCTAGGCCAAACCAATCAGAATCTATATCAAAGGTTCCCAACCTTTTCAAGCTGGGGGCCGGGTCACACTCTCTCAGTCAGCTTTGAGGGCCGGATGGCCATTTTGCCCTGCCTGCATGATGGGGGTGGCCATTTTGTCCCAACAACTTCAAATGGGGCAGCCATTTTGTTTCTTGAATGCCCTTGGAGAGGTGGGGGCAGATGAAATGGTGCCATGGGCCAGATCTGGGGCACGGACCTTAGGCTGGGAATCCATGATCTATACACTAGTTGGAAAAAGAGATACTGTATACCTCTTAGCACAAAGAATTAAGATGCATGGACCTGCAGGAACAGTGGTGATGAGAATAGACAGGCTTGCAAGAGTGTTTCAGTCAATCTCCTCCTCCTCCCCCTTTCTTATAAAACCAAACTATGTGGTCAGGGACATCACTTCTTCCCCTCTCAGTTCTAGCCTGCTCTCTCCACAATCCACAGCCAGAGTAGCACCAAATAACTTCTATGATCTTGGGGGCAGTCTCTATAATCTTTATTTTACTCAAACTGGTAGGATGTCCTTGAAACACATTTCATTAATCAACAACAACAACAGGGTATAGGAACAGGCTGAAGCAAGATACAGTACATGCTAAGGAAAGCAGCTTATTAACTACTGCATGCTGACAGCTGCTCAGATAAATAGGATTGCCAAGTATCAAAGAACCACTGGCAATAAGAAGATTATAATAATTAAGCCATGGCCCATCCTGTAAGACTGAAAGATCTTTTATCAGCAAAAAGAGTTTGTTACTATCAGTGTCATTATCTACCCAGGATAGCAACAAATCTCTTCACTACCTGGGGAAATGCTTCCTAAAATTAAAGTATATTAAAACAGAGACTTTAGGCTTTTATGACTTCAAGCAGTATTTTTGAATAGTTATTGTACAGCTAGAAAAAGCTGTGAGAACTACATTAATGAATATCTATGTTCCTTGTTCATAAAGCAACAAAATATGATTCTTTGCTTGTCAAACATGAGTCATACCAAGTACAAGTGGACAGGCGCTTAAGTTTGTTTAAAATTTTATGGCTCATCATGTTACTGTGCATAAACTGTATGGTCACACGTACTGCCACTACACTGGAGCATGAGCTCATTGAAAGAATATGTCTGCATGACCCCCTCTTGGAGATGCCATTAGTACAAGGATTCTCAACCTGTAGCCCACAAGCCAGATGTGGTTCATGACACTATTCCATGTGGCCCACCACCACCACCTCCACCACCTCCAGAAGTGCCTTATGGTGAAGGAAAGCCAAACTGGCCGGCCGGCCCCCAAAGCTGTCTGAGGGAGCGTGACCCAGGCCCTGGCTTTAAAAGGTTGAGAACTCTTACCTTTGTACATAGTCACTGGACCCCAGCTCCTGAAAAGCCAGGATCATGTACAGTAGGCTAGTGTAGTGTGCCCCAGTTTTCCAGCACCATGCTTCATTCTTATTTCATTTTCTCCCCATCATTTCTTTACCAACTTGTTACTACAGTTATGTGCCATCAAGTCACTTTCAACTTGCAACAACCCTAACAAAGTTTTCGAAGTATCTACAATGTTCAAGGACTGGTTTGCTACAGTCCCCCTCCAATGAGTTTCCATAGCTAAGTGTGTATTTGGACCCAGGTTTTCTGGTCTTAGTTCAACACTCTGTGAGTCGTGCCCCCTAAAATGGTTGAAAAATGTTTTCTGGGGGATCGCTGTGGTAATACTACATGTGCAACACCAAACATATACACAGTGTTGGGCAGCTACTGGGCCGAACCAGTAGCAGAAATCCGGAGGGGTTCGCTGGGTGTGTGTGTGTGTAGTAAACACCCGGGCGACCGGTTCGGTCGCCTCTCTGGCCACCCTCCGGATTCCTTTTCCAGGCAGCCCAAAATGCTCAGAAGTGTGCATGCATCAAAACACCATTTGACACATGCGCACTGAAAAATAGAAGTGTGCATGCATCAAATGCTATTTTGACGCATGCACACTTCCAAGCAGCCATTTTCAGCTACCTGGAAAGGGCACAGTGGCATCCTTGGAGCTGCGGCAGTGGCCTTTCCTTCACCCCTGACCGCCAACGCTGCTCCCACAGCGGCACCACCGGGCCTGGTTAGGCCAGGCTAAGCCAGGCTAGGCCATGCCGCCACGACGCTGCACTACCGCCACCTACCTGCTGCTCCCCGAGTCCCCAACCCCAGCAAAGGTAAGGAACTAGGGTTTGTTTTCTTTGTGTTTCAGGTGGGGGTATTTTATGTAGTGTGTTTTTATTTTATTTTTATGTCTACTGATTCTTTATTTTATTTTATTTTATTTTACTTTGGTCCTGCCCAAAACGTCATAACATCATGATGTTGGTTCCGCCCATGACATCATGACATTGGCTCCACCCATGATGTCAACCCTGCCCACAGTGTGGTAGTAAAAATTTTGGCTGCCTACCACTGCATATACATATACAGTATGTATAAAACATTGAGCATATATAAAATACTTTTCAGATTCAAAGCAGTTTTTGGTAGAAATACTTTTTCAGACTACCACTCCATGAATCCTCAAGTCAGGGAGTTCTGGAAAATGTGTTCCAAAAATTATATTTCTAAATAAAGTACAGTATTCAGGAATGGCAGGAAATTTAAGTGGAAGGAAGAGAAAGGGATATTTTATTTCTTTGGTTGAAATTTAATAGTAAGTTGCAACCAACGCAAGTCTACTGAATAAAGGAGGATTTGCCACGCCAACTCCTGTGAACTCTACTGATTCTATAGGTCTGTTCTTGTTGTGACTTTGTACTGGAATTCACCTTTAACAAGGTTGGTACTGCATTTTATTTTATTTTATGTACAGTATTTATTTATTTATTAAATTTATATCCAGCTCTCATCCAAGGACTCGACAGCTTACAAAATTAAAACACCGTTAAAAACACATTACTTACATTGAAGATTTAAAAAAAATAAAAGTTAAAAAGTTAAAAAAAACAACAGGGAGAGAAGTGCGGTTATTCAAAGGAGCCAGCCGGTTGAACTCACCATCTACCCCGCACCCCACATATGTTCTGTCAGCTAGGTCTTTATCCCCTTCCTGAAGGGCAGTAGCTCTGTCTAGAGGCACAACTCACTTGGCAGGAGGTTCCATAGGGCCGGAGCAGACACAGAAAAGGCTCCCCTTCTAGAGAGATGACCCTCTCTAGCTGATGGTACAACCCGAGAGCCTCTCTGGTCCGCTCTGGTGGGACAGAGAGATGTTTTTGGGGTGCCATTTTGATAGCTCAGAAGCCATCAGTTGTGGAACTGTTTGGGGAATATCTCTTAGTCCCATTTCAAAAATTTCATCAAGTTTTAGGAAATCAGAAGGATGTTTTTTTTTCTTACCCCCTCCAAGTTACCTAAATTTAAAGACAGGATTTATCATATATTAAAACATAACCACTGCATTCTCTTCACTCAAGTATATCTCCTGCATTCTGTTCATTTATAAGAGACAAACTATTAGTAAACCACATTTTCAAGTAATGTACTGAAAATGTCTCGGTACATGTATCTGCAGTAATATAACCCAGTAACAAACTATGGATTCTTACATTCATTCAAAGTACTGTAACTGGATATTAATATGTATACAACTTTATTTTCTGAAGCATCATTTTCTTCAGTTGACCACAAAATTAACTTATTAACTGGCTGAACAAGACTTTGATCTTTGTCCTTAATTGCACTGAATTAGTTGACATCATACATATGGTATGATAGTGTCACGTTTCTTCATTGGTTGTAACTAATAACACTGTGATGAGCAGAACATATGATTCCAATCAAAGAAAACAGGGAGACTCTTAACTGAAAAGTGACATTCCACCAATTTGCTTCCAGACTTCTTTGCAAGACAATTAGCTGGCACCAAGAAGCTTGTTTTCCCTTGCCTGTATCTGCTTAATTAAATTCAAATTGTGAATATGTATTACAAAACTTTATAAAGACCTTCTTTAAAAGCGTGATCAACTATTTTCAACTGTTATTTATTTCTTTAAAAGGCAGTCTGTAAAACATACCCAGAAACACTATCATTTTTTGTTTGCACACTTAATTTTACCACCAAAAAATGTTTCAGAAAAGCCATGGTAAATTCAGAATGTATAAAGAAAATAAAGGTTAAATTCCAAGGAACCAATGTGAATTCACATCAAGAAGCACCAGAATAAAGCATGTATTGAGCACACTGTCGGGGGCGGGGGTGGGTGGGACAGAAATATTCCATCTCCTTCCTGAGATGTATACAAATGGAGGCTAAGGAAGCAACCTGACAGGACCCTGGAAAGCAGTGTCCGTGGGGACGCAAAGGGTCAGAGACTGTGTGACTCGGGGGTTCCCAACTATTTCAAACTGGGGGCCAGGTCATGCTCTCTCAGTCAGCTTCGAAGGGATGGGCATTTTGTTTCTTGAATGCCTTTGGGGGGTGGGGGCCCACATGAAATGATGCCAAGCCTTACGTTGAGAACCCCTGGTGTGACTGAACAACAACAAAGAAGCAACCACTTAATCTGTTTTAAATACATGGAAGGTTTTTGAGTCAGTGGAAGCTGTTACAGCAGATCAGTGAAACTTTAGCTGTGTATTGAATCTTCCCCTACATTGCTCTTAGCTATGTGTCTTTATGTTTCTCAGGGTCAAACTGCATGCTACAGTAATTATGACCCTTCACCAAAAACAATAGATTTTCTTTCTTCCTTCCTTTAAGGGAGGATTCCAGGAAGGAACCATCTGGGATGGGAAGCATTAAACCTTTCTTGAAATCATAAGGGAAGCAGCAGAAGGCAAACTGCACATTTTATATGGACCATGTGGTACTACCAGGCATGCAATATAATGGTCCAAACCAGAAACTGGCACCACTGCTTTATCATGTCATCATAATTCTTGTTACTCCACAAACCACAGAAGTCTGAAACACAAAGGTTTCAATAACTTGCCAACAGAAATCTACTTTTGTTCTAAAAGAGATAATACTGTAATGTATGCAGAATTCTGCCACTACAGTAATTGAGTCTGCACACTCCTAATAGCAACAGTGAACAAAATGCACATTCACAATGAACTCTTTGAGATTCTTCCACCCATGAATGAGGGAAAATGCTTGCTTTATAATGTAGACACAAGGATAACATTGCTCATAAAAACAGTTCTTATTGTTCTAAATAATAACTCTGAGGAGTAGCCCTTGTCACTTGGGGTGGATGATAGTTAGTACTGAGTTCCTTCCAGTACAGTTAGCCTCATACTATATAATGTGATCATATGAGCAAGTCAGCACCCAAACCCAACAAACCCAACTGGCATGGGAAATTTCTTTGGATTGGGAAACAGCTGTTAAATTTCTCAGTCTTGTCCAAGCTTTAATTTCACAGCGAGGTATCCTGTTTTACAATAAAAGTGGGTGTGTGGTTTCCGTTTTCACTGTAGAACCCAAATGGCTTGTTTTAGAGCACCCAAGATGAAAGATGTTGGACACGCTACAGCTGCCCAGCTCCGGAAGACGGAGAGTGGAATTCCATCATAAAATGCCACCCATAGTTATTTCATTGGCATAAAGTATCTGAACTGGAACTTTATATTGGGGGTGGATTCCACAGTAATTATTTCTTCATGTTACCCAATGAGCCTGCACAGCTGGCATTTGGCCATACAGACAGTGCAAGAGGGGAGGGGTAGAGAAGAGTGACATTTCCTATGGATACAAGAGATGGTTTTTAAAAAGTTTCAACACTGTTCCTAAATTTCAAGTTTTGACATTTTAAAAGAAATGTTTTTGAAATGGAGGTAAGTGTTTTGCTCAAGAAGTGGCCCAACATGACACAACTAACAGCCATAATTAAAAAGTGAAATCAAAGGCAGACCAGCTTAAAATAAAGGATGTAGCTCTATAGACATTTTGATGGATTTGTGCTTCATCATTGGCTACAGATTCTGTAGGACCACACCTTGCCCCCTACTTCTCTAAGGTAAAAAAATAAACTACTATTCATATATATTTTATACCACAACAAAGGATCTTTGTCTTTCCAGAGGCTTTTGATTATAATCCCACCATTCCTTATCATGGGTCATGCTGGTTGGGCTGATAGCAGCTTAGGCCAAAACATCTGGTGGGGCAAAGGTTCCCCAGTCCTGCTTTAAGTCAGCAAGCAAACATATGAACATCACTCTTGCAAGAGAAATGAATGTATACCAGTTCTTGTATTAAAACAACAAGGACTAGCTTCTGAATAACACTGGACAGGCTTCTCCTTTTCCAATAGCTCTATGGAATTAAATAATACATTCTGCCGGAATGAACCTTATTGCTTGAATCTCAGGCAAAAGCCAACTAGAAATGGTATATATTCCCATCAAAAGTGAAAGCATCTAGTCAGATCACTGGCTTTGCACCCTTCCACCTATAAGTGGTCTTACATTTCCTCATGTGGCACAACAAACCTATATAAAGTCACTAGCATTAGGACGCCACACATAGGGCTGCAGAAATAACTTGCTTCCTCACATTATGGCAGCCTGTACATCAGCCTTTCCCCAATGTGGTGATCTTCCTGGTGTGATGTATTCAGTGGTGGGGTCAAAAGAATTTACTACCACTGTGGGTTTGGCCAACTCAGTGGGCGTGACCAACTCAGTGGGCATGCCCAGGTGACTGGGTGGACATGGTTAAACTGCTGTATTTTAATGTGAGCTTTTGTGGATCGAGTCCACTTCATCAGACCATTAGTTAGCAATTACATTATGATGCTATAATTTTCCTTTGCAGCAGAGTAACTGCTAGCTCAGCCTCACCCCACTCTGGGCATCCAGACCCAGCAGCAAGGATGTTGGAGTCGCATCTAGAGTGGGGTGAGAGGAGGAGAAGGTGGTGATGGGTGTGGCAGGGCAGGGAAGTGGGCAGTGCAAGCCAGTTTTACTACCTTCTCTGAACCTGTTGGAGCCCACCACTGGATGTATTCAATTCCCTACAGCCCAGCCAAATAATAGAAACTATGACCCAATATGCTGGGCCTAGACAGAGCTTGCTTGGGGAAGCGCAATTCAGGATTTCAGCAACCCTGCTGCATGCTTGAGAGTTCAGCAGAGATACAGCTTAGCAGACAGGCCCAGCTGGCTCTGGGCAGACAGTCACCAAAAGAAAGGTTCCACACACACTTGTAATGGCCTCATCAAGATTAGAACTGAAAACCATGTTCAGTGTTTGTGCTTCTGATCATGCCTTCAACTCCATCAAGAAAAGCAGTTCCACTTCATCATCTATGATTTACATTCCCAGAGCTTTAATCTAAACACTTTATACAGCTTTCAGCAACAATTTGGTCTCAGAAATTCTTCTGTAATAAACCATTGTACACTTTCACTAAAATGAATCTCCTTGATGTGGCAAAATTTTCTGGTTGGTTTTTTTATATATATATATATATTTCCAACATACTTTGCTGTGTTCGTTATAATCAGCATGAACCCTTGATAGTTTCATCTGTAGATGGCTCTATAATATTTATTTCAGGAGTGTGCTTATTAAAATTATGTCCCTTAGAAGCAGATGCAAAATAATTCATCAGCCTCTGTTCTACTTTATGCCATCACAAAAAAAATCTCATAACAACAACTACTCCATCCACTCCCCACCAGAAATTCTCCCGTGGGACAGTGCGGGGATTTAGGACAGCTTTGCCCCAACACTTGTAGGACTTGAGAATACAAAATACAGTCAAACCTCGCATAAAGAGCGCCTCGCTTAAAGAGTAACTCGCTTAAAGAGCAGAATTTTCTCTGAATATTTGCTTCGCTTAACAAATAAATCAGGGTTTGCAATTCCCCCCACATTGGTTGTTTACAATGGTGTTTCGCTTAAAGAGCAAACTCACTTAAAGAACAATCCTGTGGAACGCATTATGCTCTTTAAGCGAGGTACCACTGTAATGTTTATAAATTGGAGAGAGATATGTCAAAATACTTGAATACTGTACTTCCGAGCATAAGAGAGACTATACAATGGAACCTATTGGAAGGTATGTCTAGGTAGGAGTGTGAAAATTTTACTAGCTTAAGCAAATCTTTGCTTCCAGCCGTTCCTGAAGAAATGCTGACCTAGCTAAAGGGATTCATTCACTGGCTGAACTCCTTTTCATTTAAGTTCTGCATCATAAGGCTGATGAATTAGCAGAGATCGTTTTTTAGAAATCAAACATTTCTTCTATCCTGAAGTCCCCCTGAATCCAAAATATCTTTCAATGTCAGGAGCCCATTAAACTCACAGGATGGAAGAAGGAAGTCTTTAATCCCCAAAAAATTACTGATACCTGTGAAGTCATTTGATCAGTGTTGATTTTCCACAATTAAATCTCTTCTATCTTGCTGCCACCACGGGCTTCCAACAATTACTCAGAGGTCTCGGGAAACCTCAAGACAGGAGGAGAAAATGTTTGAGTTCTAAAAAATTATCCTGCCTGATAACATCATCTGCCTTACACTGTAGTACTTACACAAACAACATTTCAGTCATTAATTCCATCCAGTCTGGACTATTTTGACATGACTTGTAGAAAACTACATGGGATTCTGACCAGCAGAATGATGACACAAGTTTTGTGGGGGGCTAGCTGGGTACTTCGGAGTCTTCTTTCCGCTCCTGTCTCCTGCCTCCCTCTGATCTCCATCTCCCAGCAGCTCTCTTTATTAACAGTTTCACACAAGCATACAGCATATGGCAATACAATGACATGAGCCATCATCCTTCACCACACTGTCACACTATGCTGCACTAGGGCTACTGAAATAGACATTTACACAATTTATGGTAGATGAATGCAACCTATTTCTGTATCCTTACAATAGTAGAATGCATATAGCAAAGAGGAAGGAACATTCTGGGTTCATCTGAACAGGAACGGACATTTCCATCATCATAGGGAATGAGCAACCTGTGTTACTGGTCACACATGAATGTTTTCCCACAAGCAGCCTGACCTAATCACATGGTTACAACAATGTCTCACTGTCCATAGATCTGCTTTCAATGAGTGCCCACAAACTTGATTTTATCAATACGCTACTGATAACCTATGGTCTGGGCCTGGCCAAGTGGACAATATCTGGTGAAATCCGGTTCGCATAACTTTTAACCAATGTAACCCAGATCAGATGCCAGAAACATTTAATTACCTACTTATGGTTCCATTGTGCCTTGGGAAAGGCTTTAGCAGTCTTAGGATGTAGGGCAGGAGTTCTCAACCTTTTAAAGCCAGGGCCGGGTCATGCTCCCTCAGACAGCTTCTGGGGCCAGAACCATCTGATTCTAATCGCAAAATCATTTTACAGCCAGACCAAAACAGTCCTTTTTAGGTGTGATTTGGTTTGGTTTGTTCTAGTTAAGTTTATCTTTCTATGCCCTGCTGACAGTTTTAGCCAATTGTCAGTGACATTTTGCTGGTTCTGTACTATGTTATTTTGGTGTCTCTTCGTGTCCACATGTATTTATCTATGCATGTTTCTCTGCTATAAAGGAAATGTCAAATTTTTTTTGCCTGATCTGAGTTGCACAAAGCAGGTAAATAGCAATCCACACTCATCATATTCCTCTGTGTTCTATTTCTATTGCCATTGCTAAAAAATAAATATTCTAGGTGACCTCCAATATTGGAAGTCATATTTTTATCTACCCATGCTTCCAGTAATGATTAGATATTAATGGTTTTAACTACTGTTTTAAAAACTGCTATTTATACACACTTTATCTTTATTTGTAGCTTGCATTCCAATATCCAATGTGAATTTGTCATCACTTTTAGCGCAAATCAACTGAACTCCAAAATGTTCGATCTTTTGCCTTCTGTTTCCCTCTCTGGCTGAACAGCTTTACCATTGGCTCATTCCATCATATGTGGAGTTTGCCTAGTGGTCTTTTGTGGTCTCTTGGTGTCTAGTCTGTTAGCCAACAGGTCCATCTGTTATCCTTTGGGCAGGTGGTATGGCCTGCCCATTTATTTATTTTTTGCCACATATAATTCATTGACCACATCATGCAGTCCAGTTCTTTGGCATAATTCCTTATTGCTAACCTTATCTCTGATTGTTACTCTGCACATCTGTCTTTCCATTGCTCTTTGGGTTATTGCCAGTTTTTCTTCCCATTATTTTGTTATTGTCCATGTTTCAGATACATACAACATTGCTGGTAATACTGTCGTATTGAATACATTTGCCATGATATTCATCGGCAGACTGTTATCACTGTTTAGTTTATATTAAAGGTAATCCAAGCTAATTTGCATCCTCTTATCCACTCACCACATGGTACGTTAGTTGGTTGAATTTGCTGACCGAGGTAGACATAATCAGCTATTTCTGACTGTGTGAGTCATAAGAAACCATGGATGGTTCTGAAACCAATGGGGGTGCTTCCACACTTGATAATCCCGATCTATAACCTATGCTGTGGACAGGAAGCTTACCATTAGAATAGAATATGAAGAGAGAGAGACATTTCTACAATTTATTTTACTACAGAACTACACAGTTTTAACATTGACAGATAGTGAAAGATGTTGTATACTTTAGTTCAATCATCAAAGTAAATGGGGACTACACCAAGAAATCAGAAGATAACTTAGATTTGTTTGGTGCTACGACACTTCACAGGGCAGTGGGAGGGTGTTTGGAGCATTTCCACTCAAGTTTTGAAATTTTTCATCACATTTTGGATCCAGCAGAAGCTCTCAACACAACCAGGAAGTGCTGGAAATTCCCCCCACCCCTCATCAGCTGTTTGGCAGCACTTTTTCTGCAATTACCAGGACTGGTCACTAGATGGTGATGTTGAAAATGTGATATGTGTCACTGAAAATTAAACATCAGCTGCCATGTTTTTTCTGTTCCAAATTCTTTCTAAAGGGCACTTTGAAATTTTTTGCTGTGTCTTCACCACTTTAGAAAGAGTTTTCAACAGAAAAATTATGGGGGGTTTTGTGGTTAATTTTTTTTTGCTCTTTTCTAACCTCTGGAATGTTGTTTGTTTGTTTGTTTTGGTTTTCAATGTATTCCTATGGGAAACCATGCTTTGCTTCATGGAAAAATCACTATAAGGAAAACCCCTCGGAATGGATTAATTTTGTAACCTGGGGTTTTACTGTATTTTGTTCTGATCACCATGTATGGGTGTAAACGCTGGACAGTAAAGAAAGCTGACAGGAAAAATAAATGACTTATTTGACATGTGGTCCTGGATGAGAACTCTGTGAATACCCTGGATTGCCAGAAAGACAAACAAGTGGGCCCTTGATCAAATCAAGCCTGAATTCTCTCTGGAGGCAAAAATGATGAAGCTGAGGTTGTCTTGTTTTGGACACATCATGAAAAGGCAGGATTACCTGGTAAAAACAATAATGCTGGGAGATGCTGAAGGTAGCAGGAAAAGAGGAAGACCAAACATGACATGGGTTGACCCCATGAGGGAAGTTATAGGCTTGGGTTTGCAGGAACTGAGCAAGTTTGTTGAGAACAGGACATTTTTGGAGAACTCTCATTCATAGGGTCACCATAGGTCAGAGACAACTTGACATCACATAAACAACAACCACCTACATAAGGTTCCTTGAAGCAACAACATGCAGCACTGAAAGCAGGAAAGTTGGAAGAATTCCATTTTTAAAAATGGCCTCATGTCTATAAAATACACACAACTGTTCCATCACATCTAGCTTGCAGCTAAACAGTCCCTACTAAAATTCATGAGAAAGGAAAACTTGCTCTGTTTGAAGTTCTGCCTAATCTATACAAAGACCATAAAAAGATGTTATCCATGTTGCCATGCATTTTTGTCTTGTATTTCTCATACAGGTCTTGGAATCCACTCTATGCTTCTAACAGTGGCTTGTACTTACAATAGAGTCTTCTATTGTATTAGCATGTGTACAGTATGGTTCGGTGTCAACACACATGCTTGGATTGCTTCTTTGAAAAATGATTGTTTTTATTTATGATAGGCTCTTTGAAATCAGTAATTTTGTTATGAGCTTTGTTTTAAACAAAATAACACAGAGAACCATATGCTTTCCAGAAAGTGTTTTGCTTATGATAAAGTACTGTATATGCATTAGGAAAGCAAAACAAAATCTTCTTATTCTAGAAAACTAAAAAAAAAAACACTTTTTGGCAGTTATAGAAATTCCATTTTAAACTTGCCAGTTACAAATGATTGCAGCCACTGATATTGAAAACATGATATCTTTAACACCACATTTATCAAAGCTCCAAATCATCTGATTGGCTTCTCTACAATACTCTCAGCTTCTATTGTAGAGTATCCTCACACATTTTAAAAACAATTTCTAAGGAGAAACCACAAAGCTAGATTTGTATGTTTGCTGATCTCTATTCTGCCTTTCTCATAATTAACAGACTCAAGGCAGCTTACAAATTATTTTTTTAAAAAAAAAACCAGTTCCAAACATGTTAAATTATTAAATTTTAAAAAAATTAAATATATATTACTATTAAAATAAATTCAGCCTGCATCACAATGTTTGTAATCAATTTTAGTCATGCTCCATAAAACTGAAATGTCACATTAAAGGTGATTGATGTTTCGTGTCACACATAAAGACTCTATATAGTAGGATTTGTTCTTGTACTTTTAGAGGCTACATTGAAAGCCTGGGACCTCCCATGCACTGCTCTGGAGTAAATTTGACAAACCCAGTCCTTTTTTTCCATTCAGATCCTGCTGAACTTTCAGAAATGCATGCAAGGGTTTATTTTTGAATCTCGGTGCCTTAGTTCTGCTGGGAAATTTGGCAGAAACTTTCCTGTTTCCACAATTCCAGATCCGCTCTTTATAACCCATACATGGACTAGCAAGACCAGAAGTTGGATAAGTTACTATTGTTAATTATGACTCCCTGAATACCTGAGCCAACATGGGCACTAGCCATGACAGCTGGAGGATTTGTGGAGCCTTGCTGTAAAAAAGTTAACTTTATAACTTCCAAGCAAAGAACCTCTCATCCTCCCCCCCCCCCAAAAAAAAAAAACCCTTTCCCACCAGAGATCCACAACATATTTTCGGCTCAGTTATAAAATTCCATTAGTTTCTGATAAACAGGTCTCTCTGCCACAGAAGGCATCATACCTTCCTATAAAATTTCACCTTGTGATCATCCTGTATTGGGATTTGTTAGGGATGGGGGTTTTTTGTGATGGCATGAAATCCCTTGGATAACATTGGGATAGTCCCACTCTTTCAACTTATCTACTTCATTGGGTTTTTGTGAGAATAAAGTTGGAAAGAGGAGAGCTATGACTCTGGGGCAGAAATATCATCTTTTTCTTCTTCTTCTGCCATATTCAGAGTACAGTAATACATCGGATAACGTTAAGACTTGGTTCCACAAGTCTTAATGTTATGCGATTTTCAGCCATATCCGATGCATGCGTCTCTTGCTGCCTTGGCAACCATTCCTATCCATTTTCTGATCTCTTGCATCGGCGCTCGGCTGCCTCTGCCTGCCATGAGGCATAGCTCTGTGCTCTGCAATCAGCTGGTCAAGCCTGGCTCTGTCGGAGCAAAGAGCAGCTAGGCTGACTCCACATGGACAAGGCTCGTGCCAGCCATGAGTTCCAGTGCAAAGGGCTGCCTGGGGAACCTGGTGGGAGCAGCAGCTGTGCTGGCTTGAAGGTAAGCAGGGCCAGGGCTGGGCTGGATTCTCTCGGCAGTACGGCACCCCATTGCTGGGGGGGGGGGGTGGCAGAGAGAGGAGCTTTTGCCTCCTTTACTTCTTTATTACGATGCATCGGATAACGCTAGAAAGAACGTTCTCCGGTGCAAATCTTCCCCCCAAATTTGTCGTCGTTATGCAGTTTTAGCGTTATCCGGTGCAATCGTTATCCAGGATATTACTGTATTGGCAATCGTCATGGTAATCAGCCATGAAGGTTGTCCTGGGAACAATATAATGCAGTGGCTTTTCATCTGCCTTCTGCATTGCAGCATAACACCCATACCACTGATCCAGGTCTACGAGTCACTTTCTGGTTCTGAATCCTTTTGGCACACAAAGTCCTCCTCAGCCCCAGGTCAGTATTGATGAAGCTGTGGCCTTCCAACAAGGTGGATTCAAGTGGGATTTAATCCACTTGGGGACCATCACCCTTCCCTGTAGACTTCACTTCCCAAGGCCGCTAGTCCTCAGGGTTGTGAGGTTAACTGCCACCTGATACTTGGTGTTGAGTCGCTGGCAGTATGTAGTGATGGGCTCCAAAAAAATTGACTACCACACTGTGGGCATGGTATGGTGGGTGTGGCCAGGGGGGAAAGCCCTGCGTTGCACCCTAATTAGGACTACTTTATTTCAAAACTTCGATGGGCGGGGCCAGCCAGAATTGCTGCTACTGGTCCTGGTGAATTGGTGCAAACCTGCTGATGCCCACCACTGGCAGAATGGTCTATTCTGTTATTATAGCAGGATAACCTGGCCAGACTAACAGAAATATAATGGATAAATAAAGTAAATAAATTCAACAGCATATTGAATGCTCAGAAAAAGCCAGTCAGGCTCAGTTAGCTCAGTATGTAACGGTCAGTTTTCAGACAAATGGTTCAGCTCATCACAAGGCAGGTAAAATCAACATGGGGTGAATTATGTGTTGTTGTTGTTTTTTGTTCAGTCGCACAGTCGATTCCGACCCTTTGCGACCCCATGGACCACTCTCCGCCAGGCACTCCTGTCCTCCACCATCCTCCTCAACTGGCTCAGCTCTGTGCCCATTGTATCTACATTACCATCTAGCCATCTCATTTTGGGCCGCCCCCTTCTTCTTTTGCCCTCCACCCTTCCCAGCATCAAGGCTTTCTCAAGCGAATCCTCTCTTCTCATTTGATGTCCAAAGTTACCATACCAAAAAACAAATAAATGTAGGCCCTTATCATGACCATATCACTTTCCTTCATCCTGTGCAACCACTTGACTGCTGATAGGTTGATCCTGACTTCAATCACAATGTAAAAATATTCACCAAATTAACTTTAGATTAAGTCAACACATGAAAGTGTTGGAAACAATAACCTGGTGTTTTGCTGCTCTGGTTGAAATGAAAACTGGTTGGTTAGCCCCATCTTGCAAGTGTTTCGTGTGAAAATGCCCCTAAAATGTCTTTTTTAAAACTGCTATTGTAAAGCAGAAACTGTTGGCAACACAAAATTAATGGCATACAGATTTATGCTACAGTTTTGATGTAGAAAATCCATCATGCTCTCTTGTTTTTGACTTTGTAAATAGAAACAGAACACTCCAGGAGTCTAGTAGCACCATAAAACCATTATGAATCTTCAGTGACGCAAAAACTGTACTGAAGTCTGGAACTTCAAAGGCTTCTTTAAAAAGAAAACGAATAAACAAAAATGCTATCCCATAACACAGAGCTTTGCCTCGAGACCCATCAAAGAGAACAAACAAAAATACTGACCAAACATATTTTGGTTTGCATAAATGTTTGGGTTTTAAACTATTGTAAAAAAAAAAAAAAAGCTCACAAAAAGTTTCGAAGGAAATTATCTGTGTAAAATCAAACCAAAAAACCAAAGAAGTTACCATGACATGAACTGGCTCTCCTAGGCATTTTTTAGGAACATCATTTCTTTCCATTCTCATTCTCTTCTTCCATGTGCACATCATGTTTCTATGAGTGGGGAAATAATAGATCAGATTTCTTTTCTCTGTTACTTCTTTTTCTGTAGTATTAAAAACCATGTATATTCCAGTAATAGACTGCCACAAGACATCTAACTACAGTCCACATAAATTTACTAGGTGTCAGAAGCTGGGGTCTTAGGATAACATCTATTCTACCCAAGGTTAGCCCTCATTGGCATGCTTAATATCAACAAAGGATGATGACCTCTATTTAATTCTAGTGGTTTTCTCATACACTGTAATTACTATCAGAAATGCTTTTATGTAACATATGGAAAATTGTAAGTTTTGATCCATTCCTTCTCAGTAAATAATGAGACCCTACCACAACACTTCAGGAGGCATCTGAATATTGGCTTATACCACATGCACATGTGTGATCCCAAAGGGATCACAACAGGGGTACTTTATTTACTGGTGAAGAACAGATTGAAATTTACAACTTTCCTTATACTATGCAACAGAATTTCAGCTACCTCATAGTAACACTATTACTCATACACTGATTCTTCTTTTTGTGCCATATGCAATTCCAAATATTGGCAATGTTCATGGTGATCAGCCACGAAGATTGTCCTGAGAATATAATGTACTGGCCTTCCATTTGTCTTCTGCATCACAGCATGGCATCCCTACTACTGATCCAGTTCCACAAGTCATTTTCTGGTCTTGAGCCCTTTTGGCACACAAAAGTCCTCATCAGCTACTGCCCTCCATCAAGATGGATTCAAATGGGATTTAATTCACTTGGGGACCATCACCCTTCCCTGTGGACTTCACTACCCAAGGCCATTAGTCCTCAGGGTTGTCAGGTTAGTTCACCATCTGAAGATCAGCATTATGTAGCTAGGTGTAGTCTACTCTATTACCATAGCAGGATAACCTGGCCAGAGTGGATACACTAATATAAATTAGTAAATTAGTATTCTTATTTATTTATTTGTTTGTTTGTTCTAACTTATTATCCCACCCCAATTGGGAGAAACCTCAACTCTGGGCGGCTTACAAAACAAGTTTAAAAATACATAATTAAAACCACCAATCAAAATTCAGTTCCCTAATAATAGTTAAAATCTGACTTAATACAATATTAAAAGATAGGCTAAAAAGAAATTAAACATCCTCAGATTAAAAATCACCAAAATTATGAAAGGAAACAAGGACAGGAGTAAGGGGTAAGAGCAGAGGGTGGCTGCCTCAATCGAACAGCCACCCAACATGCGATCCAGTATTCTTTGATCCCCAAATATATTATATTTGATCCCCAAATAAATTATATTGAAGCTGAAGCCTACATAAGAGCTACCATTCAGGAGAAAGAGATTAAGACCTATGAAGCACCTACAGTTCTTATAAAAACAGACTGCAGAAAAGGGTAGACTGCAGGGTCTTAGCAAGAGCCACTTACTGCTATATATTCCATTATCAGAACATGCATGTGAGAACACCCAAATGTTACCAACAGTTTGGTCTGAAGCCAGTGTGAAACACTGGTATATGTTCAAGGCTCGCCTTCTATGAAGATCATACAAGACCTCATGTAAGCCCTTCCTAGACTTTATGGAAGGCTTACATGAGGCAGGCAGGCCACTAGTGAATACAGTAGCAACTATATATAGCTACAGATCCATTCCACATCTCAACACATTTGAAGACGGTGATTACTACTTTTAAACAGAGATGGTCTACAATACCTCATATACACTCACATGAGTCCCAGATTTCCATCCATGTGTCCCAGTATTGGTAAGCATGTGAACTGAGCTCAGTTGATAAGGGCACCTAGAGGAGGAACTTCCTGCCCAGGATAATCTGCATCTTCTTACCCATGATCATGCCTAAAGCCAAAGCTTTCCCAACTATTATCTGGATGTTTTAGATTACAGCTCCCATAAACCTAGTCCCTATGGCAAAGAGTAAGGGACTACGGGAACTGATGACTCTTGATTCAAAGCATCATAATATTTTTTTAAAAAAAAACTCACTAGCACTGCCATAAATCTTTCTTCACTCCTTTCCCAAACTATATTAAAAACCATTCAGGACCTTGGAAAGTTGCTGTGTGGATTCCTCTTAAAGTTTTCTCCTCTATATTTACTATGTTACTCATGTGATATCAGGACTGCTACCTATTAATGGGCATAGCTCACTCACCTATTGGGCAGGATACAAATCAAATCAAATACAGTATTTTGAAAGCAGCAAAAAGAACAGGAGACTATTTCCTAGAGACTGTCTCAGGTGTTAATATATCCTCCTAAACTTCTTCCTCCAATATGAAATGGGAATAACCATGTCACTGCATTTTAACTATGTGCTACCATACAATGTACAACTGTATCTGCCTTTGCACCACAACTTCCTAAAGTATTAAGTCAGAGGTTCCCAACCTATGGCCCACGGGCCAGACCCAGCCTGCAACACCATGTGGCCCACTGCCACTGCCACCACACCTGGAGATGGAAGAGGACATGTTTACAACAGCTGTAAAATGTGCCCATGTATGCGTAAATGCAGTTATGTCAGTCAAATGTGCTTGCGGCTGCTGTAAAAACGGAAATGGGTTTATTTGCTTCCGATTCCAGGGGGCATGATCCAGCCCACTCAGCTGTCTAGGGGGCATGGTCAGGTCCACAGGAACCCCTGTCTTAGGTACTCCGACTTCAGTATAATGGCTTTGAATAACTTCAAACCTGAGAGTAACACATTTCACTATAAAGGCTTTGAATAAATCTGTTTAAGCGTTATTTCCCACCATGACCTGAAAGTCTAATTCCAAGTTTAACGGCACCTTCAAAGCAATGAATAAACCACATGGGAATGCAGAGTAAATCTCAGTATATAACAGCTTTAAATAGTTTCAGTGCATGGAAATGTACATCCAGTTCTTTGGAAATTGCATTAAACCATATGCAGTTGTTTTTATTGGTAAGAACAATAAAGCATACACACAGTTGTTTGTCTCAACTGTGTTTAGGAGGTTTAAATCACTGCCCTTCCCATTAGCCTTTTCCAAGTACCAGATGTAAGTACCGCCAGTGGAAATGGAGCAGACAAAAGCATGACAATCTAATTCCATCCGTGAAGGAGAAAATAACACACAAAATAAGAGATTCCTGAGGTTAACACAGGAAAGTGAGGCATCTGTCAGGCCTTGAAATGCATACTGTTGTTTGCTGCATATACAAAGAGCAGTTACAATACAATGAACAGTTTCATGGTTAAAATTATTCAAACTTCAAAGTGAAAGAATTGTTCCAACTACACAGGTCTAAAAATATTCTGACATTTATGTTTGAAGAAAATTGGACTTTAGGAAATAGAAATCTTAAGAATGAGCAAAGTCTGGTTTAGTTTTTTTCTAATATTTTGCTTGGCCCCAAAGAAGAAAGCAGAAGAGACAGGAGTATGAAGGACTGGTGGCTATAGCCTTTTCTTAAAATGGAAATTTTCGATAAGGAACAAATCTTTTGAAAAGCCAACCGGTTTCCTAAGAGGAAGCCGTTTTCGAAACATATTATCTTAATCTTGTGGTACAAATGGATGTCCTTTTTTGAGCTGGAGGGATAAAAAGACTTTAGCTTTGCTGTAACCCAAAGGTTTTAGCCGCTACAAGTATGAAAGAGGCAAAATGTCCCATGCCCCACAACTTTACTGGCATTATAAAAGTGTCATCACCAGTGGCATACGCCTGATAGTTAAATAATTCCTGCTTCTATTTTGGGTAACATACATCTCATTGCATGCAAATTATGTGCAATCCAAATTGGAAACAGTAGTCCTTTAATTAGCAACGATCTTCCACTGCCAGTGATATCAGTCCCTTTGCATCAATGGAGATGCTGAAAAGGATAAAAACACAAAGATATTTTGATGGGAAGTTGAAAAAACTCCAGGTGGTTGGGGGGGGGGGAGCAGGTAGATCGTATAATTGCAGCTCTAGATCTTTCTAAAGTTATATGCTTAGAAATACAAGTTAATCTTAGATCATGTGTGATGGTACATGGGAAATGGCATATGGGTTGCAAAAAATGTTTTCTGCAGGAAATTCCTAGAAATACCTTAGCAGCAAAGAACAAGGAAGGCAGCAAAAAGACACTATCCTGGTAGCGTTGAGCCTCATTTTTCCAAACCTGGCCTCATGGACTCTCACAAAAAGCTATGAATAAAACAAACGGCCAGTCTATACTGGCACATATTTCATTCTTTTAATCATTTTTGCTGCAGCTTAAGTCAACTTGAATTAGAGCAGCCACATGTGTTTTAAATTAAAGTGCTCCATCCCACTCTTTTTTAATGCTATCTCACTAATTTCTAGGACAGTGCTAGACCTGCTGCTATTTCTGCACACTGATAAAATAGAGCTGTGTGAGAAATGGTAACAAGACTGGTGTATGCAGTGGGTTGTGACATTAAAATGGATGATGGAGAAACCCATTCCTATACCATCACTGACTGTACATTTTTAAAAATTAATTCCCTAACTGAAATAGCGCAAATTCTAGGTATGTCATGCTAGGTTGATACATTGCTGTCTTGCTTTATTTAACAAGAAAGAAAGAAAATCATTTCAGCCGATTGAATAAGGACTGCTGCTACTGCTTCTTTGGGTAAAAATAAAGGTTACTTTTCTGACCTAGGTAAAGGTTTCCCTTGCTCAAAAGCCAGTTGTATCTGACTCCAGGGTATGGTGCTCATCTCTGTTTACAGCCAAAGAGCCAGCACTGTTTGCATCTGCAGACATTTCTGTGATCATGTGACAGGCATGACAAGACATCGGAGCACGCAGAATGCTGTAACCTTCCCACCAAAGTGACAAGAGCTGAGACAGAAACAGACACTCATTCTGTCACACAGTAACCAGGTCTCAAACAGCTAAATTGCTAGCCTTCCAGCTAACAAGGGGGGCTTCTTAAACACTGAGCCAATGCAGCCTCTGTTTTTTTACCCACAAGCAAATGGGAATATTTACTCATGAGTAAAACAAGCTAAAAAGCGAGAGCAGCTACCTCCAGGCTACCATTATATGCATGGCAGGCAGATCAGACTGACTTCCTATGCAAAAATGCTTTTACTAGAGCATTCTCTCTCTCAAGCACATGCGCACGTGCACACACACACATGCACACACACTGCATGTAGAAGAAATTCCAAACAAAATAAGGCAAAACACATGACAGACAAACTTTTATCTTAAGTGCCCCTCAGAAATACACACAGATCTTACTTTGAGCACATGAAAAGCTTTCTTGGGGTGAATTCCACCAGAGAAACTGAAGTGGGTGGAAGGGGAACACCTCCAAATATATCCTCTACAGAAAGGCAGGATGAGATGTGGAAGAGAAGCATCATTAATTGAAAAGAGGAAAAACTGAAGAGCAGTGTAAACTTTGTCACAGGAGAATAAACATCTCTAGGGTGGATCAAAGGGTCACTAAAATGAGAGGTTAAATGTACCACTGTACAAATAAAAAGCTTTTCGGCACGAAACACACCACTCCAAATTCCCCTGTTTGGGCAGACCCAAGTTGTTTTGTTTTCTCTCACTGCCCATCCCCTCTAATTGCCATATGTTCTCTGCTTCTAGCTGGTTATTCTCCCAGGGTTACAGCAAAGGTTGTGTGAAAATAGGGTCTTCATTTAACCTATATATCTAAAATGCCCCCCCCCTTTTTTTTTTTTTTTTTTTTTTTTTTTTTTTTTGCTATATTGCTTTTTGTTTTATTTCTGTGCCACCCTTCTCCCAGTTAAGGATCCCAAGGCAGCATACTAATGATTAAAGCATGTTGGATTAGAAACACAATTAATTACAATGTTAAAAAATAATTGAGCGCAACACAAGAATGAAAAATGATCCTCTTAAACATTAAAATATGACGATTTGGGTTTGGGTTTTTGTTCAGGGTTTCAGTCATGCAATGAGTTTCCATGATAAAAGGCAACTTATTAGCCAGACTGAAATAGCCAACTGACATTTTAAATTTACCTCAGCCATTTTTTTAAAAAAATATTTGTTTTTATTAGAAATGTTAATAAAGTCATTATTTGTTTTTTTATGCGTACCAGTGAATTTTCACAAGACCATCAACTTCGGTTTATTACTTGGCACCACTACTATTTTTCAAATTCCTCTTTTTATTTCAATTTATTTACCTTCTAGAGTGCTGGTTTTAATTGGTTCTTTAATTCCTTTCCTTGAGTTATTTTCCCTTAAATAAATGAACAAAGATTATTTTTTACACAGAGAATGTAAAAATGAAATGTTCCTCTCACGCACCAAAACACAATTACCAAAGCCTATGGGGACATGTGTTCAAATGGAACGTTTTACACAGGGTTTTGATCTATTTCGTTGCCAGGTAAATAATCCTGGAGTAGAGAGCAGAAGACTTAGAGGAAGCCAAAGTAGATTAAATAAAATATGTCAATACAGTCAGTATGAACCTCTGTAGCCATGCCAGGATCCACTACAATTGGTTCACCAATGCAGTTGCTTCCATTAGTAAACACACAAGAGCTATACTACCCAAAGCTTTGTAGCACCCGCAAAAACATACTCTGGATCATTAGGAAAACCTTTGGAAACAAGATTTCTGATGGCACAAAAGGCTGTATGGAAAAGGAATAAATCTTGACAGAAGTCTTGCTTTATTGCAGGGGTTGCCAACCCACCCCCTCCAGGGGCATTCAAGAAACAAAATGACCACCCCTCTGAAGCTATTGGGACAAAATGGCAACCCCCATCATGCAGGCAGGGCAAAATGGCCATGCTGCCCTCGAAGCTGACTGAGAGAGCATGACCCGGCCCCTGGCTTTAAAAGACTGGGAACCCCTGCTCTATTGTGACACTAGATTTAGACCCCTTGGATACCTTGGAGTCATTATTCAACGAGGAGTCCACACAATGGTAGATTTCTCCATGAAGACATTCCACACATGCAAATTGACCTGGTAAATCAAGCCCATCTCTGTGTAGTTTTTTAGCCACCTGAAAGCTAGGTGGACCATGACATGAGCAGTGGTGGGCATCAGCAGGTTCATACCAGTTCGTCAGAACCAGTAGCAGAAATTCTGGCTGGCCCCGTCCATCCAAGTTTTGAAATATAGTAGTCCTAATTTGGGTGCAACGCAGGGCTTTCCCCCTGGCCATGCCCACCATACCACACCCAGTGTGGTAGTAAAATTTTTGGAGCCCATCACTGGACATGAGCCCTCTGCTTTCATCTTACCCAAGGGATCTGATAGACAACGCTTTGGTTAGTCTTAGTCCTGGCCTAACATCATTGACAAATGATGGTCAACACTGCCTAGTTAGACTGCTCAAGCCCCTGTGCCTCGGCAAGGCTCTCACCTTGCACAAAATATTTAAACCTCCTACCTTCTTCACCTTGTGTCTAAGAAAGGCAGATGTAGAAGTGGACAGGCAACAAAATAAGAAGCTAACTACAAAGGAAGAAATGGAAGGTGTCAAAATGGTGCATTTAGGCAGAGTTGTGGGGAGGGCATGTTGAAGGCAAGAAATCAATGAAATGGCTTTTTATTTGCCTGCCATCCACTGTACTTTACACAGTGCACCAGAAAAGGATTTCAGCAGTCTCAGTGAATGGGTTAATTGGCTCTGGAAAAGGCACCCCACCCCCACAACTTAATCTTTGAGTGCTAAACTCTATTCTTAATCTTTCAAGTGTCAAAAGACTCCAAGATGCATTAACCCATGTTTTGATTCTAAAATGTGTTTATCAGGTCTTCAGTAACAAGAAAAGGCTGGCTTTCAAGCAGAAAAGAGAATGACCTTGTGAAGGTCATTATTGCTACAGCCAATTGATTGAACCTTAATTCAAGTCATGGTCCGGGGAATTCAGTAAAATGTAAATTAGGGCACTGAGTGACACGGCTGAATTAGCAATCAGCAGAATACACTCTTTTCCATACTCCCAGAGGAACTGATGCCTGCTTCAATTAATATGACCTGCAATAAATGGGTATTTCATGATGAATCAGTTTAAGCTTATTAATGTAACAATAATAGATCACATGGAATATCATATGAAAATCAGTGATGCATGGAAAAGGGGGGTGTGTGCACTCACAATTACTCCAAAAGGTTACCATTTAAATCAGGGATTCTCAACATGCAGCCTGCAGGCTGGATGCGGCCTATGGCACTATTTCATGTGCCCCCACTGCCTCCACCACACCAGGAAGTGCCATGTGGTGGAGGAAGAGCAAAATGGCCATCAGGCCTCCAACGCTGTCTGACGGAGCGTGACCCGGCCCCCAGCTTTAAAAGGTTGAGAACTTCTGATTTAAATTAGCAAATGAAAGAAGCTACACATAAAAAGGAAGCCAACCAAATGAGTGCTCCTCAAATCTCAGCAATGGTACTGTACATCTGTGTTTGCACAAGGAGATACAAAATTTTACCCTATGGTTCTGAAAGTATTTCACATTCCAAATCTCAGGCATCAGGTTTAAAAATGCTTCACATAGGATACACCCCAATAGTGCTTGATAATGTTTAGGACAATGAATAAGAGAGAGGGGCATATGAATGACCTCAAGGGTTTTCATACACCCCACAGAGATATTCTGGGCAGATGCCCTGGGGCCACAAATGAAGGCCATACTTTCATCTTATCTTTCCTCTGTAGCTCTCTGCTAGCTCTGCCTGAAACCTACTCAGGAAAACAAGCTATCTAGAGTAGGCATTTAGAGAGCTAGAGAGTGAGGGAATTCTCAAGTAAATGGGATTTCCCCATGCCCTTGATCTTGCTAACAGTATCAGGCCTATCAGGAGAAGCAACCTGTAGGATTCTGGACATAGAAAATACAGCAAATTGAATACTGCACATGTCCATATTGATTTTCCCAGTTACAGCTATAAAGCTCCCTCAATAAATCATCTTCTTTCCATAAGAAAAAGAATACTGTACCTGTACCTGTATAAAGTCTTGAAAACTTGCAACAATGTAAGCCCACGTGTTGCTGCACTCATCTTGACTGTATCAAATATCTTAGCCTTCAAAGGCAGAGTACACAGAAAGAGCCTCCTTGAAGACTGTGATAAACAAAGTCAGCCGTGTGAACCATGTATAAAACATATGCAGAAGTAGAAGGTGGTACCTTTTCTGGATCACTAAATAAAAAAATCATTGTGAGCTTTCATGAGTCATGATCATTTCTTCAGGCATGCATTCAAATGTTCATGGCACGATGATCTGCCAGGCTCTGTCCTTAAAAGCAGCAGTTGAGTTGATGCTCCGCACCCATTTTTCAAACACAGGAAACCAGGCCTCTGTATTTTGCTCTCACCAAATGGCTCTCTATATAATCAGCAGCAAGTGCCATTTGCAATTTTCCACAACAGTTTCCTTAATTTCTATTGGCAGTATTGACAAATGCCTGATAAATCTCACTTTTCTCTCCATAGGAAGATGGCATTTATCCCAGGGATTTTCAACCTTGGCCCTACAGATGTTCTTCAACTTCAATTCCTAGAAGCCCTGATCAGCAGGGATGCTGATTTGGGCTTCTATGAATTGAAGGCCAAGAACACCTGGAAGCCCAAGGTTGAGAATCCCTGTAATAGACTACAAGTGTACCATTTCAGGTGAGGGAGAATAGCTCCACTCTTCCTTTAGTTACAAAGCAGAACTGCATATATTTTCATATTTTTGCTTAGGAGTTCTACATTAGTGGTATATTAATAAATCTGGATGAACAGGCTCATCATAACAGTCTTCATAACCTGTCTTCTCTGCAGTACAAAAAGTCCAAGGAAACATTCAAATAGATCACAGTACATATTAAATGAAAACTAGCTCTTTTATAAAGTTAGTGACTCTTAATCAGACTGGTTCATCATATTCAGAAGAATGCCAAAACAGTAGCTGTATCAGAACTGCTTGTGTTTCTTTAGGAACAACAAACATAATACATGGCCCAGGAGGAATCATGGGACAGAACAGATCCCTCATATTAAACCTAGCTTCCATAGGGTTTAAAAATATTAAAACAAAACAAACATGAGACAATTTAAAATAAGAGAAGCCAAAATAAGAAGTACCAATCTCCTATGAAGAAGATGCTGAGGAGGCCTTAAGGAGGAGGCCGCCAACTTAAAGAACTTTGTTGTTCAGTTGCACAGTCGATTCCGACCCTCTGCGACCCCATGGACCACTGTCCGCCAGGCACTCCTGTCCTCCACCATCCCCCTCAACTCGCTCAGCTCTGTGCCCATTGTCTCTACAATACCATCTAGCCATCTCATTTTGGGCCTCCCCCTTCTTCTTTTGCCCTCGACATTTCCAAGCATCAAGGCTTTCTCAAGTGAATCCTCTCTTCTCATTTGATGTCCAAAATACTTTAGCTTCATCTTTATTATTTGACCTTCTAAGGAGCAGTCAGGGTTGATTTCTTCTAAGATTGACCTATTTGTTCTCCTCACAGTCCAGGGGACTCTCAAAACTCTCCTCCAACACCACATCTCGAAGGCGTCTATTCTTCTGCGCTCAGCTTTCCTAATGGTCCAACTCTCACATCCATACATTGCCACAGGGAATACCATTGCTTTGACTATGCGAATCTTTGTTTGCAATTTGATGTCTCTACTTTTCACTATGCTCCCCAGGTTTCTCATTGCTTGCCTCCCAAGAATCAGTCGCATTTTTATTTCATGGCTGCAATCACCATCTGCAGTGAGCTTTGATCCTAAGAAAGTAAAATCTGTCACTGCTTCTACTTTTCCCCCATCTATTTTCCATGGACTGATAGGGCCTGTTGTCATGATCTTGGTTTTCTTGATATTGAGTCTCAAGCCAGCTTTTGCACTTTCTTCTTTCAACCTAATCAGGAACTTCTTTAGGTCCTCCTCACTTTCTGCCATTAGGGTGGTATCATCTGCATATCTCAAATTGTTGATGTTTCTCCCAGCAATTTTGATCCCAAATTGTGATTCCTCCATCCCTGCATTGCGCATTATGTGTTCTGTGTATAAGTTGAATAAGCAGGGTGACAAAATGCAGCCTTGCCTTACTCCTTTTCCTAATCCAAACCACTCCGTCATTCCATTTTCTGTCCTAACTGTTGCCTCTTGATTCATGTACAGATTTCTCATGAGGCATATAAGGTGTTCCGGTATTCCCATCTCTTTAATTACTTGCCACATTTTGTTGTGGTCGACACAGTCAAAAGCCTTAGTGTAATCAATGAAACAGAAGTAGACTTGTTTCTGATATTCCTTTGTTTTTTCCATGATCCATTTTATGTTGGCAATGTGGTCTCTAGTCCCCCTGCCTCTTCTGAAACCAGCCTGCACTTCTGGTAATTCTCTCTCCACATACTGTTGCAGTCTATCCTGTATTATCTTGAGCATCACCTTGCTAGCGTGAGGGATGAGCACAATTGTTCGATAATTTGAACATTCTTTGGCATTACCCTTTTTGGGGAGTGGAACGTATACTGGTCTTTTCCAATCCTGTGGCCATTGTTGTGTTTTCCAAATCTGCTGGCATATAGAATGTAGTAATTTGATTCCATCATCTTGCAGGGCTTTGAAAAGTTCAACTTGGATACCATCAACTCCACTGGCTTTGTTGTTTGCAGTGCTTTTTAGGGCCTTTCTGACTTCACTCTCTAGGATGTCTGGCTCATGTTCAATGTTCTCATCATTGTGATTATCAGGGGTGTTGAGGTCCTTTTTGTAGAGTTCCTCTGTGTACTCTTTCCATCTTTTCTTAATCTCTTCCGCATCTGCTAACTCCTTGCCATCTTTGTCCTTTATCATGGTCATTTTTGCTTTAAATGTTCCCTTGAGTTCCCCAATGTTTTTGAAAAGATCTCTAGTCCTACCCCTGATATTGTTTTCCTCTATTTCTTTGCACTGTTTGTTCAGGTAAGTTTCCTTATCTCTCCTTGCTTTTCTTTGAAATTCTGTATTCAAGTGACTGTATTTTTTCCTTTCTCCTTGGCATTTTGCATTCCTTCTGTCCTCTGCTATTTTAAGAGCCTCATCACACAACCACTTCGCTTTCTTACGCTACTTTTCTTTTGGTATGATTTTCTTTGCTGCCTACTGCATGATGTCCCGCATCTCTGTCCATAATTCTTTTGGCACTCTGTCTATCTGGTCCAAGCCATTAAATCTGTTCCACACCTCCACTGTGTATTCCCAAGGAATGTTGTCTAAGTCATATCTGTCTGGCCTAATTGTTTTTCCTATTTTCTTTAGGCTAAGCCTGAATTTTGCAATCATGAAATTCAAGACCTCTTTGCACAACACCAGCCATTAAGATGCTGAGAAAGATATGTGAATAAATGGAATGCATATACAATACCCTTACAGTTGCTTTTAGCAACATCTGGTTTAGCTACAGGGCAAAATGAGGTACTCATATCATTGTAACACAATAGCCTTGTATTCTCTCTCTCTTATTTTCTGATAAATGCTGTGTAAAAATTTTCCTCCAAATTTAGTCACATCTTTTCCTATTCATGGGAATTAGGATTTTTTCCCCACCCACCCCGCCCCTGGACATTCGGTAATGCACAGGTATCAGGAAAGGTACAAATGTAGACCAGTTAGAAACATACCCAAGAGAGTGCCAGGCAAATTTGGTCTCCATCTGTGTGCTTTATTAATACAGGAACTTAAAACATGGGAGTACACAGTACAATCAATAAACTGCCTGTTCTAACCACCCTCAAATACTTTGCATTACACAGGGCTGGATATTAATTGCTCAGAGCAGAGACTGGAAACTACTATTTTAGACAAAATAAGGAACAAGATCCTAGATAAATGATGACAAACTTTGACACCCCAGCTGTTCCTGAACTTCAGTTCCCAGAAGCCCTGATCAGCAGGAGTGTTGACTTGGGCTTCTGGGAATTAAAGTGCAAGAACACCTGGAGTACCAAGGTTCTCCATCATGGTCCTAGAGGCTGTAGTCCTGAAAAATAAACCTTTTCAGTCAATAATGCTAATTGTTATGCAAGATGCCTGAGGCTACATTTGGCCCAGAACGCCTTTGAGGGCAAGGATTTATCTTCTTCTCCTTCTCAAAATCTGATAAACTCCTGGCATAAAGCTAAATATGAAACAGAAGTTAGAACATCTGCCATATTAGAACATCTGCAATTGTATATAAGTGATACCCCCCTCCTTTAAGCCAATATATGATTGATTTCTAGCAGGTACAGACGTCAGGAAGTTAGCCATTTTATTACTAGTCCCTCTTTTAAAAATGACTGCCAAAGACATGCTGATGTAAGCACTGTTGGCATGCTAGCTGCAGTATTAGAAAACAGAACTCCAAAGCACCTAACTACAGCAGACTGTGGAGTGTCACAATGAACGATGCTAGTGTGAACACAGCTGAAAACCAATTTTCTGCCTGCCGATTTGTTTGTTTTTTAATACTCCAATAAAACAACTTCATTGCCAAAAAAAGGCAACCCCCTAAGAAATTATGGAGCACCTTGAGTGTGTGTGTGTGGGGGGGGGGGCATATTTCAGCAGGCCAAGAATAGATGTTCATGGGATCCAAAAAGCTACATGCTGTGAGAATGAAAAGTAGTTCAACTGCACAAACAGGGTTCTGTCTGCATTTCTGTGGATCCCAGCAATTATAGCAGGGGTGCCCAAACTAGAGCCCATGGGCCAGATCCGGCCCCAGCACCAATTTATCCAGCCTGCACCATCCTCGTCGCTCCAGGAAGTAGAAGTAAAACACACCTGTATAGAACATTTTACTTCCACTTCTGGGAGCGACAAGGGTGGCATGGGCTGAATGAATTGGCGCTGGGGGCTGGATCTGACCCAGGGGGAATAGTTTGGACACTCCTGGTTTAATCAGAGAAAATGGCATCTTAAAATCTATCTCATCCTGCTGCAAAACAGATTGCACGGTAAGTTTTACTTCTGTTTCCGAATGGCCCGCTATACCACATGAATGGACTGCTGAACCACATGACCGGCCCACAGCCTAAAAAGTTTGGGCACTCCTGAATTACAGAGTCAGGTCTCGTGGATAGAATTCAGCCATGAGAACTTAATTAATTGATGTTAACAGCCATTCATGGCTGGGGGATTCTGAGAATTGTAGTCCAAAACAGTAACTATGCTAACCTCTCCATCAAAGAAACAAAATTGTACTCTCCAAATAGCAGAAGCCTATTATCTTCCAAACTGCTAGATATAGTGATTTGACTTTCTGATGCTGCAAAATCATTCAGTGCTCATTACAATCACAACCTGCCAGGTGGGAAACAGTACATAATGCAAATAGCATTATTAACTTACACCTATCAGAAGTAGAAGGAAGTCCTGAAGTGATGATTGAGGAGGGCTTTCACCCAAAGGAGACATTCTCAGCCCCTGGGTGATTCTTAAATTCGCTTGCTTTGGTCAGTGAACGATCTTCATGTCATAATAAAGGCAAAGGTCACCTTTTATTTTTACTAAGGTGAAGCCAATCGTATCTGACTCTAGGGTTCAGTGCTCATCTCTGTTTATAGCCAAAGAGCCAGTGCTGTCTGTTTCTGCAGTGTTTCTGTGGACATGTAGCAGGTATGACTAGACACCAGAGTGCATGGAACGCTGTTTACCTTCCCATCAAAGTAGTACCTATTTATCTACTTGCAATTTCTTGCTTTTGAACTGCTAGGTTGGCAGGAGCTGAGACAGAGGTGAGCACTCACTTCATCATGCAGCACTCAGGTCTCAAACTGCTGACCTGCCAACCTTCCAGTAGTCAAGTTCAGCATCTTAACCACTAAGCCACCGCAGTACTAAGCATGTACTTTATTTGTAAGTATTTCTCAAATGCAAAAGAAAACTCCTATCAGGTATCTTCAACACTAAAGCAACTTGAAGCACTAACACAGGAGTTCTCAACCTTTTAAAGCTGGGGGCCAGGTCACACTCCCTCAGATAGCTTTGGGGGCTGGATGGCCATTTTGCCCTTCCTCCACCATATGGCACTTCCTGCTCTGGCGGAGGTGGGGGGCACATGAAATGGGCCGCAGGTTGAGAATCCGTGTTCTAACAGGTTATCTTTCACATCTATTTTGGTCTTAACAGGAAAGTAACAAACCGGAACCTGTCCTGTGCCACACAGCAGATTACCTACCCCAGCTAAGAAACACAACAGCCAAAATACTATTGCAAATACTGTACACATAAGGGTAATTGAGCAAATAGTTGTTGCAGTTTGCTGGCCACCTGTTATGTGCTAGGGTACACAACCTACTGTACAACCCTAGCATGTTGGCAAGATGGCACACACTGCTTGTGTAATTTCTGGTTTATGATATGTGGTACCAACAGGATTCTGGCCACTGAATCTAGTAGTGAACTTTAGTGATACTACCAGCCCACAGAGAAAGATAAATATTCAGTATCAACACACAGATAGGTCACAGGGTTTGCGGTAACTGTGATAGAAGATCTATGGCAGTGGTGCCCAAACTAAGGCCCGGGGCCCGGGTGCAGCCCCCGATGCCAGTTCATCCATATGGGCACGTTTTACTTCCGCTTCCAGGAGTGACGAGGGCTTCACTGGCCAGATGAATTGGCATTGGGGGCCACACCCCGCCCCTGGGCCTTAGTGACCAGCTCCTTGAACCACATGATCGGCCCACGGCCCAAAAAATTTGGGCACCCCGATCTATGGCCTGATATCTAGTTGCCTGGGATTCTGACTGGAGCTAGGCAGACAAAAAGACCAACATGCTGACACCTGATGGAAAACAAACAAATGTGCTAGAAAGAAACCATTTACTGCCAACAAATAACATCCTCCACGACGAAAAGAAAATTCAGCCCTTAGGCCTCTCAAAACCAGGGAAATGTTTAGTCTGGATTGCTTCATTGGCCAGTACACCAAGCTTTGCTTTACCAAACTGAACATATTAAATGGGAATTTGTTTCATAACTGGAAGTATGCCAAAGCCTTTGGTCCAACCTTAATCATAATAATTGATACTATTGGTTTGTCCAATTTGTACTGTACCATGTTTTCCCATCCAATGCTGCTCAATCGGAGGTAAATACCAGGACAATATCAAGCACGTGGTTCAAACTGCAAGTATGTGGCTCAAACTTTCCCCACACAACTGATCAGTTCTACGGATGAAATATTTAAGCTAGAGTGCACTGCTGGCATGACTTTCTGCTGCAGTAATAACTCTGCTCCATTTGGAGCCCTTCCAGTCCTATATATCTGCTCCATTCATTCCACTGCTGATGGCATTTTTACTCCATGTATTGATGGGGCGTTCTGGAATGCCTCTTGCCAATCCATGAGCCTGAAGACTTTTGCCAAGAAGAATCTGCAAACTAGAATCTAAGGGACATTAAGAGCAATGATTGCTTACAAAAGTGCTCGTCTGCCAGCAGGTCGGTGGGATCTATACATGAGGAGACAACTTGCAGGCTGAATAGCACAGTGAGGTGAAACGCAGGGGTCAGGAGTTCAGTTCCTTCCTTTGCCTTCCTGGAGAAAAGCCAGCTTAGGCTGGCTTGATCAGGATGCACAATCCCACAGGGCCCCAGAAGGAAAGAGTGGTTAACCACGTCTAAACACTTTATGCATTTTAAAAACCCCATGAAGGACCACCATATACCAGAATTAAGTTGATGGCCCAGCATTACATTTTTATTAAACAATGCACTTAAATTCTGGAAGCTACACCACCAGCAAAGTTATTTTGCTGCATGAAGCACGAACACCCCATCCCACAAAGCCCGCTCCCCATTCCTGGCTGTTCAAATTCAACTTGCTGCTCTTTTGATGTTAAAAAACCTGGTTCCTGAGATAGCCCCTTCACACTGCCTAATCATAGGGCTGGCCTGAGTATTAGCAGCTGCACTGGCAACAATTCCCCTATTCAGGCATTACTGATGCTGGGATTTTGTAGAGCCTCAGAATGCAGTGCCTAGCCTCAGCCTGGTGACAGCAACCATGTGTTGCCAGCTAATCTTTCTCACACTAGGTCAGGCAAGCGGAACTGCAGAATGAACTCACCCAAAAGTCCCTTCATTTCAGCAGTTTCACGTCTGGCCTATACATGGAAAAAGTGCCCAGTCCAAAGAGAAGTTCACTCTTACCTGTTGTCTCCACACATGAGCAAGAGACCTTGAAAAGCTAGGATTTCATACTCAGCTCAAGGTCTTTTTCTCTTTGTGATCTTTTTACAACCTCCGTCATGGGGTTCTAACTTTTAAGATCGCTGAGAAAAATGGCATCCCAAATGCCTCTGTAAACATCCAGTTTGCTGACAGAGATAACGCGGCTGTCAGCATACTAGATGTTTCTAATTTACACTTCCCTTGCTTCTTTACAGAAAGGGAAAGTGTAAATGTGGTTTTCTCTTTCTGACCTGTCATAGCGCTGGATTGGCAAGGAGAAAAACATTTTCTTTTCCATTTGATTGCCAATCAAAGCCACTGCTGACAGAAAACAGCTGTGGCTTCATTTGGCAATCAAAGGATTATTTGTTGTTGTTGTTGTTCAGTCGCATATTCAAGTCCGACTCTTTGCGACCCCATGGACCACTGCACACCAGGCACCCCTATCCTCCACCATTTTCTTCAGCCCACTCAGCTCTCCACCCATTGCATCAATAATGCCATCTAGCCATCTCATTTTCTACTGCCCCCTTCTCCTTTTCTCTTTGATCTTCCTAGCATCAAGGTCTTCTTGAGTGAGTCTTCTCTTCTCATTTGCTATCCAAAGTACTTTATGAGAAGAGAGGGCTCACTTGACAAGGCCTTGATGATGAGAAAGATAGAAGGCAAAAAGACAAGGGGGCTGCAGAGGATGAGATGGCTAGATGGCATTGTTTTTATTTTTAATGTTTTTATTAATTTTCAAAACTACAAAAACAATATTCCAAAGAAAAATCACTTGACATACAATAATATATGAAAGCCAATACAATACTAGATGGCATTGTTGATGCAGTGGGCATAGAGCTATTGTTTTCCCTTCCTTGTAATCCAGCACTATGACAAGTCAGCCATTTCACCATACAGGCAAACAGGTTGCTTTGGATGTTCACACAGGGTGAGCAAGATAAGTATAAATTAGCCCTTCCTCTGAACTCTGAAGTTCCATGTGAAAGTGAGAAAGTTCAGACCACCCTGTAAAGGGCAATCTGGACATGCAGTGAAACCTTGGTAAACATAATTAATGCATTCTCCGGGGAAATTATTGTAGCCAAATTTCCCATAGGAATGCATTTAAAGCAATTTCCCATAGAAATGCACTGAAAAACAAAATACATTAGCCGAAATGTGGTTTCCCATAGGAATGCATTGAAAACCATTTAATCTGTTCTGAAAAAAATTCTGTAAACCAAGCCACTATTTTCTACTGATTTCCTTTTGTTATGCAATTTTTATGTTAACCAAGTTGCTTGTTAACCAAGGTTCCACAGGACTCACAAGGGTCCCCCCCCCCCCAATATCAGCTGTCACTTTGGTTTCAAGATATAAATGTGCTTTCCCTGCTATGAGTTCTTTGAAGTAAATACATATGTATGACATCTGTCCAGAAAAGAGAGAATCATTTGTGTGATATTCTAGATAATACTCTGGATACCTCTACTGTATTGATTTTTCACCTTTATAGCTATTTTGCATTTTACGCAAACGCTTAAAAGTGTGATGAGGAAGGACTGGTTGCAATTTCACTGTCCACCTCATGGTGGCGCACAACTTGCTTGTCTGTTTTCACCTTGATGCTTCTTCATTGGGATGGAGATACTTTGTCAGATAGAGCTCTTTTCAGCCTCAGAGAGTTATGTCTGTGTACAAGCCTGTCTTGCTTTAATACTCCTGGTGAGCTTGCCTCAACTTCTGTTGCAGGAAATTAAACCAATGTAAACACTGCAACAATTTGAAGTTCCCTGTGGTCAGATTGGGTACAAAAATGAATAGCAACAACAGCTATTAGACTTCCATATGCTGCCCCATAACACTGATTGCACTCTCTGGGAGGTTCACAAGCTAATTAGTATTTTTGCCCCCAACCTTAGTAGATCCTCATTTGGCAGGCCTTGGAAGGATGGAAGTCTGAGACCACCTTGATCCTCATTTGGATTGAACTCACATTTTGGCTTCAATACAGCAATTTCACCCCTGCATCACCAGGATTCATTATCACAGCACACCACCATGTTCTTGGATCTATGACTGCCTATGGGAGCATAGGCAAATCCTAACAAGTTGGACCATTCTAATATGCCTAGAAACCACACAACTCCCAAGGCACAAAGGAAAGGCGAACTCCCTGAAACCCCAGAAGTTTGTCCTTGAACCTGTGAAATGGTAGTAAGGGGAAAACAAATCAGAGCGACTCCACATGGTATGTGGAGATGCCTTGAACAGGCGTCAATCCAATAATGACAGATAACAGTTCACCATTGTCTGGATAGAAAAACAAGTCTCTGCTCTCTGGACCAACACTTTGGAAAAGGTACTTCTCTGAAGTAGAATTCCCAACCCTCTCTCACACACTTAGCATAGACAGTGGCCATGCTGGTGGTGAACAAATGGAAGTAATGGAAGTCTATTCCCACAAGTAAATCTTCCAAGCTCAAGCTTATCCATGATGCTATCCTCCTGCTAAAGCAAATCAGCTCTTGGTAGCATCATTGGTTCTGCCCACAACCAGCCAATGATCCTTATCAGATGCCATAGACAGTTTTACATGTTGCATACAATGTAGGTCTGCGGTGCCATACAGAAAGCTCATTCTCCCACAATGCAATGGCTGGCAGACAATGTAGAGGGCGTTCTAAACATGCCCCTGGCGCTGATTCATCTTGGCACAAGTGGAGCAACTGCAACAGGGAACTGATGTCCTACTCCCTCAACAGGCTGACCTGTTATAGCTATGCAGCAGGCAGGTCAGCAGGTGCCACTTCTTACAGCACAAGGCCACACTGCTTTGCAAAGATGCATCCTGGGAGAATTCACACACACTTTGGGGAATGCCACTTTTTGGATACAAACTCCGGAAACACACAAGCAAATACATCTTGTGCTAACTTCTGGATCCTGGGGGCTGCAATTCAAAAAGGTGGCACAGTGGTTAAGCTGCTATACTGCAGCCATTGTGAGTTTGATCCTGACAAGGATCTAGGTTGACGCAGTCTTCCATCCTCCCAAAATCAGTAAAATGAGTACCCAGCATGTTGCAGGCAAAAATGCTTGTGAACTGCCCAGAGAGAGCACTAAGCACTATGAGACAGTATGTAAGTGTATTTGTTATGGATCACCCTTGCTCAAAAGCCACTTGTATCCGATTCTAGGGTTCGGTGCTCATCTTCACTTACAACCAAAGAGCCAGCACTGTCTGCGTCTGCAGACATTTCCATGGACATGTGGCAGGCATGAGTAGAAACTGGAGCACACAGAATGCTGTTACTTTCCTATTGAAGTGGTACCTATTTAGTAAAGGTAAAGGCCACCCTTGCTTGAAAGCCAGTTGTATCCGACTCTAGGGGTCAGTGCTCATCTGTTTCATAGCTGAAGAGCCAGCACTGTCTGCTTCTGCGGTCATGTGGCAGCCATGACTAGACACCAGATCACACAGAACACTGTTTACCTTCCCAGCCAAGTGGTCCCTATTTATCTACTTGCAATTTCTTGCTTTCCATCTGCTAGGTTGCCAGGAGCTGGAACGAAAACGTGATGGGAGCTCATTCCGTCCTGCGGTATTCGGGTATCAAACTACTGACCTGCAGCCTACCAGTCAGTGTCTTAGCCACTTGAACCACTGCAGTGGTTCCTATTGGTACCTATTTAACTATTTGCAATTTCTTGCTTCCAAACTACTAGGTTGGCAGGATTTGGAGGTGACAGAGAAGGGGACTCTGTCATGCAGCAACCGTCAAGTTCAGCATCTTAACCACTAAGCCACCACAGTTCCTTATGGGGCGGTACAGAAGTGTAATTGCAATGTAACTATTTGCCATCCCCCCCCCCTCCCAGGCAGGAGTCATGGGGCAAGTGGTGATCATCTTCTGGCCCGGTCTCCCCTCCCCTTCTCTGTCTGTTTGTCTGTCTGTCCTCCTCCTCCTCTCCCCCGGAACCATTTACCTGGAGCAAGCAGTGTCCAGGCTTGGTGTGCTCCGCCAGGCTGGCGTTGTAGAACTGGCGCGAGAAGACGGGTTCGTTGTCGTTGGCGTCCTCGACGGCCACGCTGACCAGGCAAGCGGCCGAGAGGGGCGGCTCGCCCAGGTCCCAGGCCACCACCCGCAGCTCCAGCGCGGGCTCCCGCTCGTGGTCGAGGGCGGCGCGGGTGCTGAGGACGCCGCTGAGCGGGTCGAGGTGGAAGAGGGCGCCGGGCCCTTGCGCGGGCTCCAAGGCGTAACGCAGCCGGGCGTTGCGGGATCCAGGCTCGTCCCCGTCAGAGGCGCTCAGGCGCAGCACGACGGTGCCCGGGGCGGCCGCCTCCGAGACGGCGGCCCGGTAGCGGCGCTGTGCGAAGGCCGGCGCTTGGTCGTTGAGATCGGCCACGCGGAGGACCAGCGCCCGGTGCGACGAGAGCGGCGGGCGGCCCGAGTCGACGGCCAGCAGGCGGAGCTCGTAGGCGGCGCGGCTCTCCCGGTCCAGGGGCCCCTCGACGCACAAGAAGGAGACGCCGTCACCCTCGCCCGAGGGCCGGAGCGAGAAGGCACCCTCGCCGCCCTGCAGGCTGAGCGCCACGCCGCCCGAGGCCTCGTCCGGGTCCGAGACGGACACGCGGGCCACGTAGTCCCCCGGGCGCGCCCCCTCGGAGACGCTGGCCCCGGCCTCGGTGAGGTAGAGGAGGTGGATGGCGGGCGCATTGTCGTTCACGTCCAGCACCTCCACCACCACCAGGGCCGTGGCCATTTCGGGCTGGGCGCCGCCGTCCCGAGCCTCGACGGCCAGGCGGTGGAGGGCGCGCTCCTCGCGGTCCAGCGGGCGGCGCAGGCGGAGCAGCCCGGCGCGCTCATCCACCTCAAAGTAAGCGGCGGCCGAGGGGTCGCCCTGGCGGCGGCTGAGGCTGTAGCGCACCTCGCCGTTGGCTCCCAGGTCCGGATCGGTGGCCCGGAGGCGGCACAAGGAGCTGCCTGTCGGCGCGTCTTCGCGGACGCGGACGCGGTATTCGCTCTGCCCGAAGGCGGGCGCGTTGTCGTTCTCGTCCAGCACCTGGATCTCCACCCGGAGGCGGCCGCTCCTCCGCGGGCTCCCGCCGTCCCAGGCCTCGACCAGCAGTCGGTGGGTGTCCGCCCGTTCCCGGTCCAGCCGTCGGAGCAAGACCAGGTCCAACGTCTCGAGGGGGGCCCCGTAGCGCAGCTGGAAAAGCGGCCCTTCCTCCTCCTCATCTTCCTCCGGAGCCCCGTCGTAGGGCCGCTCCTCTCGCGACGGCAGCAGCGAGTAGCCCTGGATGCCCAAGCGGCCCGAGTCCGGGTCGCGGGCGGCGGGCAGGCGGAAGGCGCTGCCGGGGGGGCTGAGCTCCGACACGTCGAGGCGGGCCGAGTCCCGCGGGAAGCGGGGTGCGTGGTCGTTGACGTCGGCCACCACGATAGCCACCTGCACCATCTCGCCGCGCAGCGTGGCCGCCACGAAGCTGTAGCGCGCCCGGCGCTCGCGGTCCAGCGGCCGGGCCGTGCGGATGATGCCCGTGTCGGTGTGCACGTGGAAGTCCGCCAGCACCGCCGACTCGCCGTTGCCTTCGGAGAGGAAGAAGCCGCCTGGATGCGCCTCGCCCGGCGGCAGCCCCGCGCTGATGTCCCCCACCAGCGTGTCAGCCGGTAGCCCCTCGTCCACCGACAGGCTCAGGTTGTACACCTGGCCAGCGCAGCGCCAGGCCCCGCCGCACAGCCAGAACCAGAGCAGGCCGAGGAGCCACCCCTTCCCGTCGAGCCCCGGGCCCGGCATGGCCCCCTCCGGGCAGGAAAAGCAGGCACGAAGAGCCCGGCTGTCACTGTCCCGTCCGCCCCGTCCAGGACCTGCTTCCCTAGCCCAGGCGCAGGGAGCGTCCCCTGCCTCTTCTTGGCCGCCCCCCGCCCGTAGGCTGGCCCCCTCCGCCGCGCCTCCTCCGTCTAGCGCTGAGGCGGAAAGGCGCGAACCAGGGCCGGTGGGACGGAGCACTGGCTGCCTCCACCTCAGGGCGGGTGGGGGGGGGGGCTGCAGCGCCTGCTCCCCTTGGCGCGGTAGTGCTGCCTCCTGCCCTCTCCCTGCCTCTCCCCTTCTGACAGACGGCGCGGGGGGAGAGATTCCCCTCTCCACGCTTCCCTCGCAATTCGACCGCCTCCAGGGCAACTCTGCGGCTGGGGGGAAGCCCCGGGATATTGGCTTGCTCGCTCTGGCGCGCGCGACACTTCCTCCCCCTCCCCCTCGGGCGCCCCCTCCTCTCCTCCTCCTCCCCCCCCCCCCAGCCGTGGTGTGGAATACTAAGGTCGGCGCAGCCGGCGGAGAGGCATCCCTGAGCCTCTTAGGAACCTTTGTAGGGATTAGGGGAGGGGGTGGAGGAAAGCGGGCCACGTGAGGTGGGGGTAGGCGCTCCGGCGCTCCTGGTTTCGGGAATTAACAGGTGGGGAAAAGCCGCAGCAAAACGTTGCAGCCTTGTGTGCCGCCGCCGCCTCTGATGCTGTTCAGGATCTGAGCCAGGATTATAATTTCCCTCACCGTCGCCCACCCAGAGGTTGCACCCCTCCCTTGGGATTTCTTAAAAAAAACCCTCCCCCCAATCTATGGTGGGTTAAGGAAGGGGTGCTCAAACTTTTCCAGCCGTGGGCCAGTCACGTGGTTCAACTCTGCTCAGGAAACACCCAAATGAAGTTCCTTTCATGTCCCCAAGACCTAGGACAGAGACAGGCACTCAATCTGTCATGCAGTACCAGAGTCTCAAACTGCTGACTTGCAAGTCTTACAGCTAACAAGGCTGCAAGAGGCAGCATGAAAGGACACTCCAGGCTGGAAACAGAAAAAGCAGTCAAAAAGGTCGTCGTCGTCGTCGTCGTCGTCGTCTTCTTCTTCTTCTTCTTCTTCTTCTTCTTCTTCTTCTTCTTCTTCTTCTTCTTCCATATCTGATCACGAATATTGGTGATCATCATGGCGATCAGCCATGAAGATTGTCCTTAGAATATAATGCAGTGGCCTTCCATTTGCCTTCTGCATCACAGTATGACACCTGCAGTACTGATCCAGTTCCACGAATCAATTTCTGGTCCTGAGCCCTTTTGGCACACAGAGTTCTCATTGGCCATTATTGATAAAGCTGCTGCCCTTACCCTCCATCAAGATGAATTCAAGTGGGATTTAATCCACTTGGGGACCATCACTCTTCCCTGTGGACTTCACCATGGCTGTTAGTGCTCAGAGTTGTCAGGTTGATCAGTGTTGAATTGCTGGCAGTGTGGTCTATGTCCAATAAATAAGTAAATAAATAAAATAATACTACTGCATTCATACTGCATGTTGTTGTCTGTCAGCAGCCCCCACTTGAGCATGTTGGGTCTTACATTTAGGGACTCCAACCCTCAGCCTATTCAGGGTCCTCAAAGTGACGTGGGGAGGTTGAGTCCCTCTGCTATATCCTCCTTTTATATTTTTCCTTGTCCAGAGGGCTCCTTCCTCCATCTTTCAATTTGGTTTTGCCCTTGCATTCCCTCAAGCATGTTTGTTCTTGCCATAAAGCTCTTCCAGGATCTGAGTAGGTGGACTTGAGCCACATTTCCATGAATCCCGGATGGGTCACCATCAGAGGCGTAGCTACCTCCGTATCTGCCATATCAATTATACGGGGGCCCCGGGCCACGGGGGCCCCCAACGTGCGTAAACAAAACAAATCTTTACCCTTCCTAAGGGCCCCCAAACAAATTTTTATACGGAGCCCCACCAAGGCACGCTACTCTTCTGGTCACCATTGCAGTCAGTTGACAAAAGGAAAATACGAGAAGAGTACCTAACAGTAACGAATCTGTGGAATCCATTCACACCCTTCAATCATTAACAAGTTTCTTTAATAAAGATTTGCAATTTGCATTTTATTCAAATCTCTCTTGAAAGTGTCTTTAAATAATTGTAGTTATTTGAAGAAATTTATTCTATGTTTGTTATATGTTATTGTTTGCATAGTACCTTGAGAGGACCTCAAATCTTTAAAACAGTTATGAGATCTTCTAATACAGGAGTTCTCAACCTTTTGAAGCCAGGGCCCGGGTCACGTTCCCTCAAACAGGTTCAAGGGGCGGACGGCCATTTTGCCCTTCCTCCACTGAATGGCACTTACTGGTGTGGGGGAGGCGGTAGGGGCCACATGAAATGGTGCCGTGGGCCAAATTTGGCCCATGGGTCGCAGGTGGAGAATCCCTGTTCTAATAAATAAGCCCTACTGTTGTTGTCGGCTGCAACTCTTATCCAAGAATGCATATATTTTTTTCCTGAAACAGGAAAGATGCCGTTAGGATGAATTTGTTTAAGGTGGATCCCAGTTTGCTATGAAGTGACCACAGAGCCATCTCCTGCGGCACATATAAAATGAGACATGCAGGATTTAACACCTGGATGGCAATGGACTGCCGCAGACTTAAGGATATTATCTAGGTGCGCCTTCACAGCCAGTCCATCTGGCATGGCTTCTTCTGCCTCCATGACCATTGGGAATCAGAGTTCCTCCTCCACGCATTTTGCTGTTGGGCCCAATATGATGGTTTCCAGTGGCATTTCCTCCACTATGGAGGACCATCACCCCACCTAAAGGGGCTCATCTGCCCATAGTTGTTGGTCCCTTTAGAGCGTCGGGTTATTTACTGCCACCCAACATTCGGTGTTGAGTCGCTGGCTGTACGGTCTACTCCATTACCATAGCAGGATGTCCAGCCAGACAGAATTACACCAACATCACACTAACATTAGTGGATTAATATAAATCACTGTGCTGATCCATTGCTAATTAACAAGTTGCAATGTACATAACCTGGTTGCATGCTAATCACACAACCTGGTGTGTGATTAGAAACACAACAGCAACTTGCTAATTGGTAGCAGTCTGCTACCACAGTTTTCTGATCTTACAGTTAAGCCACCACAAATGTACAATAGGATTCTAGCTCAAACTCAGGAGTGTTTCAAATGTACTATTTTATGATTACCTGCTATGGTGTGATGGATATAGAGATAATGTAGGACCCAGAAGACTTGAGCTTAAACCCCAGCTTGGCCATAAAGACTCAAGAGGGGATGGGACTGGCAAACTGACTTCTAAAATATGTCACTTACTTTGAAAGACCATTTTAGGTTTGCTGTAAGTTGGTTGGGTTGATGGCACACACCTTAACAAATCCTTTTATTAAAACCATGTAAGGGGACTGTGGTGGCCCAAGTGGTTAAGACACTGAATTTGACAACTGAAAGGTTGGAATTCGATTTCTGGGTACTGCATGATGGAATGAGCTCCCATCGCTGTCCCAGCTCCTGCCAACCTAGCAGTTCAAAAGCAAGAAATTGCAAGTAGATAAATAGGGACCACTTTGGTGTTGAGGCATGCCTGCCACATGTCCACTGAGATGTCTGCAGATGCAGACAGCGATGGCTCTTTGCCTATAAACAGAGATGAGCCCTGAACCCTAGAGTCGGATACGACTGGCTTTCGAGCAAGGGCAACCTTGACCTTGATCTAAGGGAAGTTAATATTATTACTCTTCATATTTCAGATGGGAGGTTATTGAAGGAGTGGTTTGTATTAAAAATGCTGGATGAGTTGACAGCAGAAGTAACATTCAGCACAGCACTTCTTGACTTATACCTGTGTCTTAACTATTGTGTTATAACCATTCTCACAAAGAAAGCACCAAGATGCAGTTTCCATATTTAAATACATACCCCTCACCATACAATAAGAGGGGATTTTTAAAAATCCACTGCCTCATCACACTGTGTACAGAAGCTGCATAGAAACTGATGGATGATGTAGACATCTTGTGATATTATTGCTTAACAGTTGTAAACAATGTATCTAAATAACAGTCGCTTTAACATGCACAAGTCTCTTTTAATGCAAACAAACACATGGAACAAAAGAATCCCCATGGGGAAGGGGTTGAGCTGGGGATCAAGATTAGGAGGTACAGTATTCATGAAAAGCATAGTCCTAACTACAATTTTCAGTGCTATACTTTGGAGTTCTGACTTGGGACAGAGGGATCAGAAAATATCCCACAGCCCATTCAGTGCAAGGTTTTGTTTTTATTTCTCTAGACCAGGGGGGACCAAACTTTGGCCCATGGGCCGGATTCAGCCTGCAATGCAGAATAATCCAGCCAGTGGTGGACTCCAAAAAAAATGTACTACCACACTGTGGTATAGTGGGCGTGGTCAGGGGGAAAGTCCTGTGTTGCACCTGAATTAGGACTACTTTATTTCAAAACTTGGATGGGTGAGGCCAGCCAGAATTTCTGCTACCGATTCTGGCGAACTGGTGCAAACCTGCCCACTACTGCATCCAGTCCATGCTGCCTGCACAGCTCCCGGAAGCGGAAGTAAAATGCACCCATATATGTGCAAAACACTGCACCTGCAGCTGTTGTAAATATTTTTATGACAACCATGGGTGCATTTATGGCTGCATTTTGCACATACGCAGGTGTGTTTTACTTCCGCTTCTTGTGGGAGGAACCACATGACTGCCCTGTTGAACCACATAACTGGCCTGAGCCCAAAAAGTTTGGCCACCCCTCCTCTGACTAGACAGGCTGTACAATGGATAGTTAATCTGCTGTGGTCAAATGAAGCATTGTGCTAATTCTTTGTTTGCATGTTAAAAGGGGTAACTGGGAAAAAAAGCTGCTTTTGAGATTCATAACCTGGCAATGTCTGTATATTCATGGGAGATTTGATTTCTCTGTACCTCAGTCTTCATTGCCATACCTTTGGCCGTGTGATTTCAAATCCTCCAGACTCTTTATCTACAAATTGATACAGATCTTGCATTTTTAATAGAACCTCTCAGCCACATTGAAGCCAAAGCACTTTACAAATTTTATTAAATCATGGTACAAAGCCATTAGTGGACTATAAGCACAAAGCACTCTTATAGTTAAGATCTCCTCCTTTCTTTTAAGTGATTAATGTGGCCCGCATTGCCATGGTTTATTTATGAAAATCCTAGAAAGAGAAGTCCATGCAAAGGGTTGGAAACTGTGCGCTGAGGTAAGTGCGATGTAACAGTATAGTTAACTGAATAATAGTCCAAACCACATAAAGGGAATATATGTTCCCCAGCTGGGAAATTACAAAATTTTAAAATGAGAGCGGGCAGGGAATTTCCTTGGTTTTCCTCTTGCACAAATACACTGTTGCAAAATTATGAGCTCGGGGATACTGGTAAGCATCACTTAGCTGTCAGTTGTAAGTCCTGTTACATATGTTTATGACTAATGTTTTACAATGTAAAGTTTAACAATAACGATCTCATTCAGCTTTATAATAACCTTGTTAGTAGTTGGGGAAGTAGATCCATTTTGAAAATATGGCAATGTGGTTGAAGCTATCCTCCAGTACACATGGAAGAGGTGGGAAAGATGTGGAAAAAGACAGCCAAGTGGCCAGAGGTTGAAGCAATTCTCTTATGAGGAAAGCCTATAACATTTACCAGGAGTCCTGGTGGCACAGTGGTTACACAGCTGTACTGCAGCAAGAAGGGGCCCACAACAGGAGTAAAATCATGCATGATGAAAAAAAAGTAAATAAAAAGATGCCTCCCCCCTATCTCAGTACAGGACTGCAAAGTTATTCAGCAAAGCTCAATGTTAAGAAATTCAGAACAGACAAAAGGATATATTTTACACAGCAGGCAGCTAAACTGGAGTTTGCATCCATGCAGGGTAGTGCTGCTTCAGAAGGAGATGGTTAAGCAAATTCATGGAGATAATATCAGCAGGAAGCATTCCGATTCCCTATGTTAACTTCAAGGTCTCAGTGCCTCTACCGATCAGGTTGGAAAGACAGTGAAGATGATAACTGTAGGACTGCAGTGGCTTAGTGGTTAAAACACTGAACTTCAAGACTGGAAGGTGGGCAGGTCAGCATTTTGAGATATGAGTGTGGCATGATGGAGTGAGCTCCTGTCTCTGTCCTAGCTCTTGCTAACCTAGCAGTTTGAAAGCAAGAAATTGCAAAGAAATAAATAGGTACCGCTTTGGTGGAACGGTAATAGCATTCTGTATGCTTCAGTGTCTAGTCATTCCTGCCTCATGACCATGGAAGTGTCTGCTGACATAGACAGTGTTGTCTCTTTGGCTATAAATGGAGATGAGCCCGGAACCCTAGAGTTGGATACGACTGCCTTTCAAGCAAGGGTGACCTGTACCTAAGATGAAAGCATTCCTTCTGAAGATAACTTTTTAAAAATTATTAATAGATACAGACAGTAAAGTAAAGGCCAGCTGACTCCTGTTTGCCAATAACTCCAAATATTATGGGGAAATGATTCAGAGGCCAAGATCCATTTGCCTAAACTGTGGTGTACCATTAACTAAGACCAAGGCAAAGCTACAGGCATTCTAGTCCTCATGGAGTCTGTGAATAGTTCATGGACCTGTCGAATAGTTATTGCTGATATGATCATCACATCCTGTTTGTGTATTGCTTGGGCAATACACGAACAGAGTGTTGGAGCGAATAGGCCTTTTATTCGACTCCAGCAGAACTCTGCTCTGGCTAAAAGTGACTTCCTTCTGCCAGTATATGTTTATATTAAAACCTCATTTCCTGAATAGGTGTGCTTAAATTTGTTTTACATTTTCCTTCAAAGTGCTACATATACAACATATTTGGAAAAACACTTTATCTGCAGGTTGTTTCCAGACATACAGAGATTTGGATTTAAGTAATCTCCATGGCCTGATTTGCTCCTTGTGAGCATAGCTCTATCTTGCCAAAACAGCATACTTTAAGACTAATATCACCTATAAAGATAATGGCCAGGATGCAAGCAGCTACATTAGTATCACTCAAAGACCTTAAAAACACAGAGAATACCTTAAGCAGAGTCAAACTCTTGTCCTGTTGAGTTTGGCATTGAGTATCTATTGTGGTTGAGAGGAACTCTCAAGGATTTCAGTCAAGGATGGATAATCTCTGAGTCCACTAGGACTTCTCTTGATTTTATTCATACTGTACTTCAATATGTCTGGAATCATTTATGCACCCACACAAAAATTAGAAACTGGGTTTGTATTCAGCAAGCTCTGATACGTGAAGGAAATTGGATCTATCTCAGAATTCCACCTTAGTTGCACTAGCCGTTGCACACGTGTTGTGTCCTTGTCTTTGTGACTTGCATTAACAAGACATGTCAGACCATAAGACAACTCATTTCTATTGGTTCACAGTTTGTTAGAAAGCTGCTGCTGCTGCTTCTCTCTCCCTCTCTCTTTCTTCATTGCCTTTCCCTTACATTGATCCTTTTCTTTACCCATAATATAGTTTTGCAACAAAGTATCAACAGCTGCTGTGCAAAATCTTTCAAGATATTCAGTATCTGATATACCTGTATATTCATTGTCAAGTATTGCGGTGGAGAATTCTAGCTAGTATGCTTGATTCCTGTGTCACTCAAACAAACCCTGTGTGATTCAAATAAACTCTGCCAACTGCTTTGAAAATAGCTAAAAACTTTGGTAAAAGCCATTTCTTTTTAACTGAAAGTTAAATCTACTTAAATGACTTTGTGTCTGAAGCTAATGGATGTTTCTTTGATTTAGGCTGCAGGTCAAACCATACTTAACTTTGACAGTGGGTTCTATTGCAATGAATGGGACTAATATCTGTGTCAATGTATTTAAAATCATGCCAGTTGTTTGTTATCCAGATACAAGAGAATTTCACACACTTTCAAGAGCCATCATTATGACAGTGGCTAAGTTCTGTTGGGGACCGAGCATGGGCAGAATAACCAGTGGTGGGCTCCAAAAGCCTTTACTACCCCACTGTGGGCATGGTATGATGGGTATGACCAGGAGGAAAGCCCTGCGTTGCACCCAAATTAGGACTACTTTATTTCAAAACTTGGATGAGCGGGGCCAGCAAGAATTTCTACTACCGGTTCTGGAAAACTGGTGCGAACTTGCTGATGCCCACGGCTGAGTATAACCCTAACCTCTGCAGAGTAAGGAACATGAAGATCAATGTTCTTGAAACAGTGGCAGTGCCTGCACGGAGGCACTAGGAAGGCAGCCCCTTAACCGAGCTAGAGTGCTGAGGGTCAATCACCTGCACACACGAATTTAGAAACACACAAGGAAAAACTGAACGGATTTCAATGATGAAAGCGAGCAACAAGGATCATGACTTCTCACATTAGGAACAGCTATTTTATAATTCAATACTCAGTGTGGATTATGTTTTTAAACAATTCAATATTGGTGGCATTGTTCCTGCTAGTCTCTCTGGGATGCCTTTTTGCCTGCTAATGACTTGTAGAAGATTTACATTTTAATGGGCAAAATTAGCTATTTTTACACTGTTATTGTGGCCTTGGAGATAATCCACCTGCATACTGTGTCCTAGATAGAATTAAGGAGAATTGAAGGAGATCGAATTTTCTGCAAATGATGACCCTGGATTGTGATTCAAAAGCACCACAATCTTCAAGGAGGCTCTTTCTGATACTCCTTGAAGATTGTGGTATTTTTGAACCACAATTGGGCTTACCCCAGGCAACAGCTAACCTTGTCCCGGTTAATCTTTCTCACACTAGGTCAGCTGAAAGGTACTGCAGAAGGAACTCACCAAAAGGTGGCTTCATTTTGGCAGTTTCACATCTGACCTAGACACAGAAGAAGAAGAAATAGTGGTGATCTGTTGTTAGAAGATAATTGCTTTCCTTAGACTTGAAGACATTTCTGATGCCTTTTTGTCCAGTGATCGTCTAGTGCAGGGATTCGCAACCTATGGCCCATGGTGCCAATTAATCCGGCCTGTGGTAAGGATCATGGAGCTGCCGCCGCCAGCACTGGAAGCACTGAATACATGGTGGAAAAAAAACTGAAAACGTGGCAAAAATGCCCCACCCTCACTCCTGTTGCCACAGGAAACAGCAGAAGCAGCAAAAACAGCCAAGATCATGCTGTGAATGCACTTGCCACCGCCAACACAACTGGAAGTGGCAGAAGCGGCAGGAGGAAACATGCCTCTGACCTGCTCACCTGTCTGAAAAGTTGCGAACCCCTGAGCTAGTGTCTATAAGGAAAGACAAATGTATACCAGAAGTATACTAATTCCAAAATTTATTACTAACAGAAATCAGATATGATAATTAAGTGCTTCTAAAAATAGATCCAGCATAGATGGCTAATATAAAGAGAGGCTGAAGTAACAGATGAAACATTCCAGTGTGACAAGCTGGGATTCTGGTAAATTAGCCAGAACTGCTGAAACAATGCAATATCATGGCTTATTACACTTGGTGCAAAGTTCTGGGTTAGGCAATACTTTTATAGGATCATCAAAAAGGTATTAAGAAAGCAAACTGTCAAGTTCTTCAGAAATCTTGATCAGCATCTGGAGCACTACAACACCTGCCTGACTATGTCACAACCAGATACCCTCATTACTAGACATGTACATAAGCCACCAAACTCAGTTTGGCCCCTACGTCAGCTGTTCAGAAAACAGCCTGATTGAACTAACAGCTCTTTAGAGGCAGCTAATGTATTATGTTGGCTGATATATCCTGTTGGCCAGACAGGACATATTACACAGCTGAAATCCTGTTTCAACTCAAGAGCTGTGATGCAGAGAGACTTTTTTTCCTGCCTGAGGAAACAGACTTACAAGCAAAGAACACCCGGGGCAATGATTTACCCACCGCAAAATTCAGCTCAGTTCTACGTAGGATATTTAAAGAAGACTTCCGTGGCCAAAGGGGAAAAACCTACTGGCTACGCCCTGTCCTTGGATACCTTGGAGTTGTTATTCAATGAGGAGTCTGCACATTGATAGAAGACTTTGCAATGACATTCCGCACATGCAAATGGGTCTGAAATATCAAGTCCACCTGCATGTAGTTTTTTAGCCATTTGGATATCACATTGTCCGCTGGCTAGGCAGACCCCCTTCTTTCACCTTGCCCAAGGGATCCAACAGAGGACACTTTGGTGAGTTTTAGTCCCGGCCTAACATCATTGACAAGATATGGACAACACTGCCTAGCTAGATCACTCAAGCCCCTGCGCTATAACAAGGCTCTCACCCTGTTCATAGATTGATAATTCCCCATTCTCTACTTTAAAAGGTGGATGTTGTGACATCAGGCATGGAACTACCCACGCCATGGAACATAAGGGAAATGGCTCCTGGCACTGTCCTATACCTTACTGTACACCACAGGTTCCCAACCTATGACCCACTGTGCCATTTCATGTGTCCCCCCACCCCTCCAAGGGCTTCTGAGAAACAAAATGGCTACCCCTTTGAAGTTGTTGGGACAAAATGGCCGACCCCATCATGCAAGCAGGGCAAAATGGCCGTCCAGCCACTGAAGCTGACTGAGAGAGCATGACCTGGCCCCAGTCTTGAAAAGGTTGGGAACCCCTGCTCCACACACTGGGTGAAGGGGGCACCTTTTCAAGGCTGTAAGTAAGGCGAGGCAACTGGGGCAAACCTTCGCTGCTGGAAGGACACAAGTGTGCCTCTCAGTGTTTCCTGCTGGAATGGTGTGGACTTGCTCACCCCATGTGTGTAAACCATGTTCAGCTGCTTCTCTTTGGACAAAAAGCACAAAACAGACAAGCGCAGTGAGGAATCTTTACCACTGTACCATGCTAAGATATAGGCATTCCTCCCTCTTCTCCTCGTACTAGCCTCAGGGACTGCAGTGGCTTAGTGGTTAAGATGCTGAACTTGACAACTGGAAGATCGGCAGGTAAGCAATTCGAAACCTGAGTGCTGCACAATGGAGTGAGCTCCCATTTTTGTCCCAGCTCCTGCCAACCTAGCACTTTGAAAGCAAGAAATTGCAAGTAGATAAATAGGTACCACTTCAATAGGAAGGTAAACAGTTTTCCATGCACTCTGGTGTTTAGTGGAAGGCACACATGTCCATGGAAATGTCTGCAGACACAGACAGCGCTGGCTATTTGGCTATAAACAGAGATGAGTACTGAACCCTAGAGTTGGATATGACTGGCTTTTGAGCAAGGGCGACCTTTACCAGTCTCATGTGAAAACATATAACCATTAAGATAGCGAGACTTCAGGCACTCAACCTCCTAGTTATAGCTCTGCTCCTTTTTAAATTTAGAAACACAGCAAGACAAGTCATGCCATGATCCATTTAATATTATTTATACTGAATGGTAGCAGTTTTCCAAGAGATCTGCTCCAGTCCTAGGCTGCTAGCTGAATATATCCAGTGGTGGGCATCAACAGGTTTGCACCAGTTTTCCAGAACCAGTAGCAGAAATTCTGGCTGGCCCCACCCATTAAAGTTTTGAAATAAAGTACAGTAGTCCTAATTCAGGTGCAATGCAGGGCTTTCCTCATGGCCACGCCCACCATACCACGCCCACAGTGTGGTAGTAAAATGTTTTGGAGCCCACCACTGAAGGTACCAAGGACTTGGCCTTGATCGTTCTGCAAACAAAGTCTTTGTTCTGCCACTATGAATTAAATAATATATTTCATCATTGTAGATGTTTTCAAATATTGTACATTTTGGATCTTCCCACATTTAGCAAGCTAAATTTAAAAACAAAAGAGTTATTATTGATATGTTTGAACTTCAGTCCCATGTAACGCAAGGGTCTTTCCTTTGGTTTTGTAATCTAGTGCCCTGCAGTTTTACAATCTAGTTCATTTAGCAATACTCATAAATCTCATTGAGCTCAAGGGGCCAAAGGAGTGCTTAGATTTGGCTGGATCGTGACCAGTGTGCATATTATACAGCACATGAAGAAATATTCAGTATCAACAAACAGCTCATTCACTTTTGAAGCACTGCCACCTTGTGTTTCAACGGACAAGTAAACAAGAGGCAAAGTGTTTTAGCCTACCTTTACCTCACTGCATTTTTAGCATATCATTCTAACACTTCAAAGTATTCTAGCTCTTACTTATCAGTGTGAGATATCTTCTGGAAGCTGGGGCAATTTGCACACATTTACATACCTTAACATTTAGGATCCATTTAATGAAGCTCTGATGGAGGGACTGTTTTGCAGTAATTTATGTTGGCTTCTACCAAATGCAAAGCCTTTTCTGCTATGGCCCTTCCAAAACTGGAATGCTTTTCCCTAGTCTTCTTCAAAGAAACACATTAAGATTTTCATTCTCCATTGTACTTTGTGTTGTACAGCATTCATCTCTTTTCCAGTGAGTCTTGTCTTCTCATGATATGTCTATAGTATCATGGCTTCAGTTTAGTCATTTGAGCCTCCAGTGAGAGTTAACACTTGATTTGGTCTAGAACTGAAGTATCTGTCTTTCTGCACTGCTAGCTTTAGGCATCGTTATTTTTCTTTAGCACCTTTTTTTAAATGGCTGTGATGATGTTGCTTTATTTTTATTTGTATACACAAACCATTATAAATGAATGTTGAATGAAAAGAGGGGCAAAGGCACAAATAACCAAACCAGTTGTAGGTGCCATGCGTCTTGATGTTGAAAAGGGGCATTCATTGTTATGCCTCAGACAGGAATATGTCAGAATTTTGCCTGCACAGTCGCTGAGGCAGAAAGGGGATAACCAGGAACATGACAGAAATAATTGATTGGTATATGTTCCAACTCAAAAAATAACTACTGAAGAATAGTGTTATGGAATCAGGAAGGCACATGGATTATATTACTATTACTCAAGGATGTCCTATGTTTGGGAAATTGTATTTTAAAAAGTACTGGAATTTGTGGTCAACATGACTCTCAGAGACAGCCTATGCAAGGGGTGGCCAACCTTTTCCAACCATGGGGTGGACCATGCCCCCTCAAAAAGATGTGCAGGCCAGAGACATGGTTTGTCCCACTGTTTCCAGTATGAAAGTGGCACCATCATGTTTTTGCCCATTTCTGCTGCTTGTGCTACTTCCAATGGCTGCGGCGGGAACAATGGTGGCACATTTTTGCCTGTTTTCGGCGCTTCTGGCACTTCTGTGGCTTCCAGTGGTGGCAGTGGGATCCTTATTGTGGGCCAGATTAGTCCCACAAACTGTAGATTGGCCACCCCTGGCCTATGCTACATCTATTTTGTTGGTCTCACTTCAAGAGGAACTCCACTTTGATGATAGTACTATTGCCTATGTAAGATGGACAGTTCCTGAATCAAGCAGCATCTAAACTAAAACACAGATTAATTATGTTAATGGTCCACTGTGGGTATTACCTTCCTTTGGGCCCTTTTTCATTTACAGATACAAATGTGGCCAGTGGGGAAAAACATGTTTCTCTATTTACAGAAAGTCAACGCAACATACTATAACCACCCAGAAGTGATCCCCTCAGAAGTAGTTCAATTGCAAGGTGTGTAAAAATGTCTCTTTTAGTAAAATGAGATTCTAGATGTGATCAGGTGGGGAAATTGCTTGCATTTTGGATTGCTCACAGCACAGTCCAGTGTGAGCTATTTCCCCATGATCTTACAATAGGCAGGAAACTGGATACCAGATGAACCCTGATTCATACGCAAGACAAATCTTTTTGGTCCAGCGGCAGGTTTGCTCTTTTGGGAGGGCTGGGTCTCAAACTGCTGACCTGACCTTCCGATCATCAAGCTCAGCATCTTAATCACTAATCCTCTGTGCCCCTCCTTCAGGCTCAAGCCCTCCCTAAATCTATATCTTTTCTCTAAGCATCACTGAAAAAACACAGGTAAATTAATGTACTAGTAACTAGTTCATAAAGAAGGTTCTGCTGAATTGTACAAGATCGTATTTCTTTATGAAAAAGAGAAATGGGGGGGGGGGGACAGCATTCCACCTTGAGCAGAACTATGGCATCAGGCTACTTACTGGAAAGGTAATGGAAAACAGGAATCGATGGTGAAGGAGTCAATGGCTGTTTCCCACCCACTCTAAGCTGGAGTGCTGAGAATCTGGCTATTCAAGAACAGCTGGAAGAATGCCATCCAAACTCATTCAAACAAATAGAGAACAACAGGCTATTTCCTGCCCAAGGGCATCATTAGAAACATGTGAAGACATTTCCAAGGCAATGGGACTGGGGCTGGCTTTGTTCTGCAGCCCCTTTAAAAATAAGTTCAACCTCACCTATGAGTGACAGTGCAGCAGCTGCCTAACAATGACAACATGTTTGTCAGTTGTCTTTCTTTCCCTTTCATTCTGCAGTGGGCTCAGATCTACAATGAGCTCTTAGCTTTAGACTGCTTTGAGGAAGTGCCAGTACATTCCTGGGCAGCTGCCATTGGTGCTGGATCAGTAGATAATTTATATTGGTGCAATTCCATGGCTACACACCAAAGCCACTTAGTAACATGTGTACAGTACATCTGGATATGTACAGACTCCCACATCTGTTAGTGCCTCAAGGTGTGAGCTGGGTTTCCAGGATTCCCTAAGTCACTTCTCATGTCTTGAGATGCCAGCTTTCCTGTACCTGGTACTGTCCATATGCGGATCTGAGACCCCAGATCTGAGGAGCAGCAGATTAGCAAAGGCTGAGAACAAACCCTATATAGAGAGCAAAGCACAGACCTCAGGAATGTTACTTTTTAAGGCTACAGCTGCCAAATCCCATCCCCAGCATGTAGCAAGATTTTTAGAAGCTGAAGTCCCAAAAAGGAGGGAGGGTTCCATTCTTCAGTCAAATTGTTGCCATTTTACCTGGAAAAAATATTAACCTGCCTCCAAATTTGTTCTCTCCCTCCCCCCCTCCTTCAGAAAAGCAGTGGTTCCCAATGCCTGATTTAGGCTTCCCAGAAGCTTAAAACAGTACATAGGCTGATCAATGCTTTGGGGAATTGACTTTGGCTTCTGGGAATTGAAGTCCAAAAACCAAAGGTTGGGAAACACTGGACTAGAGGTTGAAGGGCCAAAGAATATTTAAAACAAACTGCGGCCCATTGGCTGGACCCGGCCCCCAGTGCCCTAGCCACTCCCGGAAGTGGACAGGGGATGCACCCACCAATGTGCATGCATGTCTGGAACCACTCCCGGAAGTGGTTCCAGATGCCCCTGCGCATGTGCAAATGTATCTATGCCTCTCCCAGAAGTGGATGGGGATGCCCCTGTGCCACTCCCGAGAGTGGAGAGATGTGTTTGCACATCCAAAACCACTTCCAGAAGTGGTTCTGTGACAACATTCTACTGCTTTTAAAGGATGCAATGTGGATTGGATTAACAGCCATTTGATAGAAGGAAACAATAGTGGCTCCAAACCATTCTCAAACGAGTAATAAAAAGGAAAGCATATGAAACTATGCTGCAGTCCTACTTAAAAAGTTATTGTGGAAAATGTCTGGAGCATCTTAATAGCCCTACTTAACATCACATAATTCTGGGCTTGTTAGGATATCAATGACTGTCATGGCAAGGAAGGAGGAAAGACTGATGATCTCTTGAAATGCTACGCTATACATCCAGAATCAGCTTTGCTTGTAGTTTTTCACCACAGCAGTTCCCACTGATGGAGAAACAAAAACAGCTGGTGCCTTCTCAGCAGATACTGTTGCAGGGAGAACTATAGGCTTCCTTACCTCATCTCCCTTTGGGCCCCCATTTTCGAGGGCAACGATGCTGTCAACCAAGGGTTGCTTTGCAGTACCAAGATGACTGCAGTAAACGGGGCTAGCATTTTTATTTCCTGCATTATGAATAGCTAACACCTTTGAACAGAGCACTCTGCAGAATTTTTTTTGGGTGTCCGTAATAAATTACTATTGAAGAGGAATAGGCAGTTTGAGATCCCAGATTACATCACAAACAGGGACGTTCTCAACCTTTTAAAGCCTGGAGCTGGGTCATGCCCCCTCAGATAGCTTTGGGGGGTGGTCAGCTGGGTCGGTGTTGGGTGTGGTGGGCCCGGCATCAGTCTGAACTGGGGTGGAGTGGTAGTGGGTTGGTGCGAGCTGTGGATTATGGGATTTTGGGATTAAGTAAGTAAAGGTCCCATGTTTTGCTGTTTATGCAGTGGACTTGGCCACTGGGACATATATGAAGGACTGGTATGATGGACTGGGGGATATTAAGAACTGGGGGGCTGGACATCGCCTCCTGGCCAGTCTAGGCCTTGCACAATCTGACGGGCGATTTGTATGACTTCTGTGAATGAATGATTGACTATCTTCTTTTTTCTCAATGTTTTATGATGGTTATGATTTATATGTTGTGATCCATTTATTATTATGGTATAGTATTTCATTGTATTCTGATACAGTATATATATTTTCCAACATGATATGTATAAAGTGTATTGGATGTTTTATTGTTGTGAGCCGCCCAGAGTCACATTGTTGAGTGGGCAGCTTAGAAATCCAAACATCGTCATCATTTTGCCCTTCCTCCACCACATGGCACTTCCTGGTGTGATGGTGGGCCACATGGTGTCACTGGCTACATCTGGCCCATGGGCCACAGGTTGGGAACCCATGGAATAGATAGTACCATGACTTTGTTAGGGATGCAATTGAATCCTGGGGGCTGAAGGAAATAAATGTATGTATGTCTACTCACAAGTAGTTTTCACTGAGTTCAGTGTGTTGCATCTAGTTACATAATTGATTAGCAGTCTATTCTATTCTAAATAAGAGTCAGGAAATTGTACTTAAGCAATGAGCAAGAGTTTAACAACTTTATCTGATTGTTTGTGTCAGCACTTTTCATAATTCATTTATTCTCATTAAAATTCAGGAGTTAGTTTTTAAGGTGCCACAATGGCTTTTGACTTTTTTGTTGTTGTTTTGATTACTTCAATATCACTTATTCTCAGTTCCTTTTACACTCTACCCAGACACACCTAGTTTTTAATCATAGCAGAGACAACTTATCATATACATGTACTGTATATCCAAATTTTGACTCAAATTCAGTTCTCTGGGCAAATTATTCCAATGCACTGTTTGTTTGTTTTTTGTATGCCTGCATGCTTGCCTATTTGCTTACTTCAACTTCAAGGATTCAATTTTCAAAGAGTTTGGGGTATTTTGAAACTTAAGGATAGACTAGCAAATGCATTAATGTTTAAGCTTACATTTAAACAATTATCTGTAAAGCTTCACTTACCCATAAACATTTCCCCTTCTTTCTAAAAGCACAGCTGACAGGAAGCAGATAATAACAGAACAGAAATATCAATCCAGCCTGTCACTTTCTTCCTCCATTATAATAATTTCATGTTAGAAATTATTCTGGGTTGAAAGGATTTTGTGGAAGAAACTCCACCTAGGGAACACCCAAATGAGGCTCCTTTCATGTCCCCAAGAGCTGGGACAGAGATGGGCACTCAATCCATCATGCAGTACCCTGGTCTCAAACTGCAGACTTGCCAGCCTTCCAGCTAACAAGGTGAGCTTCTTAACCACTGAGCCACGACAGCCCCTTTTCTTCAAACATAACACAGAAGAATTAATTTAATTAAGTCGATGTATTTTACATTTAGTTACTTTAAGGACAATTCTTTAAATTGGTTTTATTTCATGTGGGTTCCCTTCTTATTTATTGTGGTTGTATCCATAGAGAGGAATGAGAGACATAAATGCTACTGCACTGAGAAGGAGTCTGGGCATGATGGATTAAAAGGCCCCTTCCTCCTCAGTTATTCTATGATAAAGCATACTAAAATAGAGGAACTACGTTTTTAATAAGATTTTAAATTAGAAGAAAAATGAAATAATTAACAATCACAGGTTGGTAGTGAAGTTCTTGTGGAGTAATCTTTCAGCACAATCTACTATTTGTTAGTATCTGTTATACTTTTTCACAGGAAGCAGGATAGTTGTCTGCTGGTGGTTCCTAGGGCTTATTCCAAACAAGTGTTACGGTCTAAGCTTGAATTGCTACTGTGTACAATATCACTCATTGGCCAATATTCTGTTGCTTAGAATAGTAAATCTCACTACAGTAGACTTACTGAGGCAGTGGGAGTTTGGTGAGTCAATTCTTCCATAAATTCCAATGATTGTAATGAACCTACTATGATTTATGCTAAAGTAAGGTGTTGACATACTAAATGTCCACTGAATCAATTGAGCTACTTTAGCTTGATTTACTATGCTAAGCAACAGGATTTTGGCTGTTTTTACATCACTATTACATGAGGTAGATAGGAAAGGAAAAACGGTCACAGCTATAATCTCCTTAAATTATCCTTCACTATTCTACTATGTGGTTGGATGTGCCAGTCATGTTATAGGACCAGTTTCTGTTGGACACCAGAAAATGGCTAAGCGATGTATTATTATTATTATTATTATTAATTAGTTCAAATTTATATTGCCGCCCACTCGCCGTGGCGACTCAGGGCGACTGACAAACAATACATTACATTACAATACAATATGTTGGTATGGGCACAGGGGGAGGGGCGGTGAAGTCCTCAACCTGCCCTGGCTTCTTCCTCCCCTGGCACTTGGTTGTAGGTGCTGGGGGAGTGGCGGCGAGATCCTCAACCTGCCTGTGTTTCTCCTGAAACACATTTTTAAAGAATGACTGGATGCACTAATGAAGACTAAGGCTATTAATAGTTACCAGACATGCTGAGTATATTGTCTTTTATTGTCTTTTATGCTAGAGGCCATTACAACCTGTGAAAGTAAAATTTATCGGTTTCCTTTTATACTGTATGTTCTGAATCTCCCACTGTTCAATAGATAACCACAGGTATTAATATGTATGAGATGTGCTGTCTATTTTCGCCTCAACATGAATAGCTTTTATTCACTTCATTTTGCCTCTCATTAGTTTTCCTAAGCCAAGTGACCCCAATATAGTAATATTTCCTCTCAGGAGAATCAGAAGGCATTTCAACCAACTTATACACATCCATTTGAGTCATTCTCTGCTCCCTTTGCAACAATAGAAGAACAGATCCTTTTTCTAAACAAGGAATATATCCCTGCATAATGTTCCAAGTGAGTTACATTTCTTGAAGACTCATGAACAAATAAACATTGGGCTAAATGCAGTGCTCGGCTAGAAGTTGTCAGAGAAACCCCCACAACCTCATATTGGTGAAGCTACGTGACGTGGGCTCACTTCTGATTCCTTCTTCCGGAATCTGTTGTTTTTCTGACAGAAATCAAGCACTGTAAATTATTTGGACCAAGTTTTGAAAAGACACATGCACATAATGAACACTTCCATAAATCAACTTTATTCCATATTTATGTTGCAGAGAATATACCCAATATTCTTATTTTTTTAAAAACCAATATAGTTCAACTGTTGCCCAGTCTTCCATTAATAACATTACATCACTTGCTCTAATTTTCATGCTTTAGAATACAGACAACTGATTTTAAAGCTATTTTATCATCTTCACCAATCACTGTAAATTGAAATGTTACAAGTGTATCCTTTCTTATTATTATATACATTTTAGAAGCCTTATGGCAGGGGTTATCAAGTTACAGCCCAGGGGCCGGATGCGGCCCACCATTTCATGTGGCCTACCACACCCAGAAGTGCCACATGTGGCATGCAGGGGGAAATGGCCATCCGGCCCCCAAAGCTGTCTGAGGGAGCATGACCCGGCTCTTGGCCTTATAGCAGAGAGAAAAACGAGAATGCATTTATATGGTCAGTATGGATTTCCCAAGTGAGTAAATTACTGCATATACTCAAGTATAAGCCTAATTTTTTAGTATCAAAAATGAGTCCCAAAGAGGGGAAACGGCTTATACTCGGGTCAATGAGCATAAGGATACCAAGAGTGCATCAGATTGAGACGCATCAAAAATTTAATTTTACCATATTTTCATATATCTTGATTATTGAAACTCACTAGCAGCTGCTGCATTTCCCATCCTAGGCTTATACTTGGGTCAATCAATTTTCCCGGTTTTTCAGGTCAAAATTAGGTACCTTGGCTTATATTCAGGTCAGCTTATACTCGAATATATATGGTATCCAAATTCAGATTCCCATCTGAAATACTTCCACTAGGAATAAATCTTGAACAAAACCTACCAGTTCGGTCCATGATGGCGAACCTTGGCACTCCAATGTTCTTGGACTTCAATTCCCAGAAGCCCAACCTGTGAATCCACATGAATGGGTTTGCTGCAATTCATCCAGCCCGCGCTGCCCTCATTGCTCCTGGAAGTGGAAGTAAAATACGCCTGTACAGGTGGTGGGGGGGGAATGGCATGTGTGCCCATTTTTTCTTGTTTCCCTGCTCCTAAAAACAGGTTACATCTTATGGTCAGGTGCATCTTATGATCCGAAAAATACGGTATATCCTTAGTTTCAGTAATTTTGACCGTATGTAACTCATATATGTAACTCCTGCCAACCTAGCAATTCGAAAGCAAGAAATTGCAAGTAGATAAATAGGGACCACTTCAGTGGGGAAGGTAACAGTGTTCCATGTGCTCCGGTGTCTAGTCATCCCTGCCACATGACCATGGAAATGTCTGCAGAAGCAGACAGCGCTGGCTCTTCAGCTTAGAAACAGAGATGAGCACTGACCCCTAGTCGGATACGACTGGCTTTCGAGAAAGGAAAACCTTTATCTTTACCTAACTCATATAATTATTGGCAGGGTTTTAAAATTTGTTTTCAATTGAAAGAAAAAGAATAATTTATGGAACAGCACTTTGCTCAGGATTTTTACACCTCAATGTATTCTTTTGAAAATGTGCTGGGTTTAATTTGTAAGGGGAAACAGTTCTTCCCTCACATGCGAATATGGCCTCAATCAGAAATGGTTCTAAAGTTAACCCAGCTACCAAATTTCCACTTATACCCCTGTACAGTTAATTGTCTGATTCTATAAACTGCTGCCTTCATACAGGAGGCTGGGACTGTCAGATTTTCCTCAATGAGACCTTCCATCACTGTAGCCTTCACTTCAATACTAACAAATGTTGTCAGATTCTTTTTTATCAGAGTCCTGTGACACTTTAAGACTTATTTATTACAGTGTGGCACTGTAACCACTTCATGTGTGGAATACTACTCAGAATGCCAGATATAAACACATAAGATGGTTGGACTGCAAAGAATTAGATCAGAGGGAAATTAAATGAATAGTGGCAATAACATTAAACACTGACCAACCACAGAACTGTTGCTGCTAATGCAAAAAGCAGCAGGTGAACTAATTAAACAGATGCAGAATTGTAAGAATTTGCCATCCTAGTTTAAATGTGTCATTACTTGGAGATTATACAGAAATCAGCTGGATAAATTAAGTTACAAAGTTGATATTTACTGGCAATATTAAATTTCTACATAGACATACACCTATAATATAAATTCCTGTTGATAGCATTAGACTAGTATAAGTGAAGATGTAAAATGCCTGACTCCTTGTACAAAAATGGTACAAATTAACTTGTGGATGGCATGCGACTTCTGTCCAGCTCGGTCACGTTTTCCAAAAAAATCAGTAGAACCTACAGAGCAATAAGGTCAATGGCAGCTTGTGTAAGTCTAATGCAAACCTTCCCATCTGAAAAGTCATGCCTGAAGATTATAAGCCACTAGAAATAGGGTTGTATGAATGGTTCTGACTCATCATAAACAGAATAGTTTTCTACCTGCACACAATCTTTTCTGATCCATGTCAAATAGTGTATGTCACTTAAGGGTTGCTAGTCTACTGCCTCTGCTAAATACCACACTCAATTTCAGCTTCTAAATTTTTACTAAATGAGAACCGGGGGGGGGGGGGGATCTAGCCAACTTAAGACAGTTGATTATGTTAAATGTAAAAGTAGGAGTCTAGGATGTGTAAAAATCCTATTATTCTGAAACAGAACAACATACATGCAACACAGAAATTCTGTTCTCTACTTTAGCAGTTAAATGTAAATTAAATGTATATTTTATTGCAGTCTGACAAAAGTAGTACATTGTATTAAGGACATAAATGACTACAAAAATAGCTTTCATGCCACTCCTTGGTAGTTTTCCTACTCCATACCCTTAGGTGGGGTGCCCAAACTTTTCAGGCCACAGGCCGGCCACATGGTTCCTCCCACCGGAAGCAGAGGTAAAACTACTGCCTATGGCAGCATTCTGCGTATGTGGGACAAGTTTTACTTCCACTTCCGGGAATAGTGTGGGCTGGATGAATTGGTGTTGGGGGCTGGATCCAGCCCGTGGGCAGTAGTTTAGGCACCCCTGGCCTAAGATAAAGTACCAGATGGAGGTGGTTTTCTTCTGCCCCATACATAATGACATGCACACATTTGGTGACTATAATCACCAGCACATTACCATTTTATTCAACAAAGTTTTGGTTTCTTCAGACATGTGTAACAGCTGCAGCTGATTTCCTGGGATAAGAGAGAGGATAAATTCTAAACAGGAAGCCATATATAATATATCTGCAACCTCAACCTCAACCAAGCAATGACTTTAGCAGAGTTCAGGCTTTGCAGACAAGAGTCAGGATTATGGCACAGCTATGCAGATGGACTCTCATTAAAATCTTTTCCTCTTGATAATTTCTGGTTTCCAGCTGACAGGATGAGTTTCTTCAGTCTAAAAAATAAAAACATAGAATGATTGAAATCCTAACATTATATAAGCTATAATCACATTTTTAAAAGGATAGGTTCCAGTAAATAGGACTATGAAGTCTCACTCTTAAAAAAAGGTTTGGCTTTGGTTTAGTATAAGTAATCATTTAAAGGCACGTGTCACATATACTAGGTTTAAAAACTGCACAAAACCACATATGCATAGAATATATTCAGAGAAAACTCTTGAGGAGGAATTTAAACTGGAAATCTTACTCAATCTCATCCCATTAGCTCCTAGCTAAGAAAGTAACTGATACAAGATCTTCCAAAAGCAACAAAAACAAACTACTTTAGTGTTTATCACTTCACTGCTATTTTCTTTGGGGCTAAAATACATTGAAGATATGGAAACAAACAGCATCCATATATTCCTTACCAGAGAAATTTTAGCTTTTTATGAAGGGGTAATATTTTCAATTTGAGACCACAGAAGTACCCTGATGTTTATGTACAATGGTGTTGAATGGAACTGGATAAATCACAGTGGTGCATTGCTGCTTGCCAATATTAGATTTATATTCTTCTTGTGAGCCATTCATATGATTTAGGTCACCAGGAGGAATACAAATAGTAGCTCCTTAAGCAGGAGCAATTAGCAGGTGTGATTTATGCCAGTTTGCATAGGATTCTAACTTGTAGGTCACACAGAAGTGAGTCAAATAGGCATCACTATCAGCCTACGTAGAAAAGAACTCAAACTATTCTTTGAACGTTAATCTATAAAAGAATGTATATGTGGGTGCATGCAGGCCAATTAAAGACGATGGCTGAAATCCTGTTTCCAGCCTAAGAGTAACTTTCCATCTCGTCCTCTCTGATAAACAAGCCACTGCTGCCATGATTCTCATGGGAATCATGGCAGCAACACTTTGTTGACTAGGTATGAATGGATGGAAAGTTACACTTTGGCTTACACCAGAAACAGGAAACTTAACCATGTTGGAACACATTATTAAGAGTATCCTCATCTCATGAGATGTATTTACAATCAAAGCATGCCTCTTTCGTTAATAGGTAACTTCTCTAGTTCTTAGGAAAATTCTTTTGAACATTTGCCATAAGAATACCGTTTGACACATAAGCATGTGCAGTTAAAAAGAATATTCCATACCGCAGTATCATCTTCCCTGTAGACTTTTATAGTTTTGTCAGCTTCAGCAGTAAGAAGTCTGCTTTCAGATTGATCAAACACACACGAAAATATTCCAGATTCACTGTCCAATGAACCTGGCTGTACAGCTGCATGTACCCTCTGGAAGTTGTAGCCAGTTCTCCAGTCCCAAAGATGCATTGTGCCGTTGTCAGCTGGGGGAAGGGGAATACACACACACCAGTGTGACATGGAGAATTAACAGAGTATTATACAACTAATGTAACAAACGTAGTATGTTAAAATGTAATATTTACACTAACATGTTCTTATATGATATGAAGACACACTTTCTGCCTATTCCATGTTAAAAATCCATTCTGTAGCAACAGTGGACTAAAGCACAATTCTTTGCAAGTCTACATGTAAGGAAGCCTTTCTAAGTTCACTGGCGCTTATTTTCAGGCAAAGGTACATAGGATTGCAGCACAATCTGCACAGGCCTTCTAAACATTTTCCCAAAGCGTACTTTCTTTTAACACAATGTATACCATGAACAGCATAATCTATTAAGAGACATTTCTACTGTTTTCTATCCTGCTCAGTATTTATACACATGGAGCATCAAGTGTGGAAACTGCTGTGGCAAAGAGCCAATCATATGAAGTTGGGTGTTGGATTATCCACTACATCCAGTTCCAAAGCATGAACACTTAAAAAGAATTTCATTCTGTATAAAATGTCATCTTCCCTGTAGACTGTAAACATTAACCAAGATATTGGGCCAATGTCTCTAAAGGCGATTGGGCCTGATGTACATTTCTGTTTTGGTTTTTTCAAATTGGGCATTTGCATTATCAGTTTTGGAAGCTTAGTGTTTTAGTGGTTCAGGCCAGCAGTTCAAGACCCGAGTGCTGCACAAAAGAGTCAGCTCCCGTCTCTCTCCCAGCTCCTGCCAACCTAGCAGTTTGTAAGCAAGAAATTGCAAGTACTGTAGATAAATAGGTACCACTTCGGTAGGAAAGTAAACAGCATTCTGTGCATTTTGGTGTCTAGTCATGTCTGCCACATGTCCACAGAAACGTCTGCAGACATAGAACAGCGCTGGCTCTTTGGCTATAAACAGAGATGAGCACTGAACCCTAGAGTCAGATAAGACTGGCTTTTGAGCAAGGGGTTCACCCTTCCTGAACTTGGTGCCTTCCAGATGCTGGTTAGACCCCATGGTTAGAGAAAGCAATTTTAAATACCCTGCCTAGGTCATCCTTGGTATCATTTTGCCTAGCTGATGAATACTTTTTTAAAAAAAATCTTCCCAGTATATCAATCTCTTCCTGCATGTATAATCTGACATATCTGGACTAGGTTTTTATTTTATTTTTTGTATATTCTAGTCACTTACTGAAAAGTATTTTTAATATGCTTGCTTACTGTAATTATCTTGAATGTATGAATATACAGTACAGTAAAACACCGGATAACGATTGGACTGGATACCGCTAAAATCGCACAACGTTAAGCAATCTGGGAAGGAGAATTGGATCGAATAACGTTAAGGTCCTATGGGATGGATCGGATAACAACCGCTAAAGCCTGTGTGGTTACAATGTATATCTATGGAGCTTTAATGTTATCCAATCCATCCCATAGGATTTTAACATGGATCGGATAACACAAAAATCGGATAACACCAAGACTTGTGGAACCAAGTCTTAGCGTTATCCAGTGTTTTACTGTATATGAATATATAGATCTCTTAAGCATAAAAAAATAACACTTTTTTCAAATCATATCTGTGCCACATTTTTGACAGTAACTAATATAAAAATTGCTTTAGTCTATTGTATGTTGTAGATCCAATAAATAAATAAATAAATAAAATAACCACAATACTATAATCCAGTTTCCAGTAAACAGCAAGCAGTAAACATCAATGATTATCCAACAAAAGTTCAGTGGAAGAAAAAAATCTTCATTACAGTTAAAGAGAAAAACTCATTTCTTTGGCAGTGTTTAATTTAATTGTTCAATTTATATCATCAGACGGTCCCTGCTTCTTGTTCCAATTGAACTTCAGATAGAAAAGCAATCTGCGACAAGAACTCTTAATTGCATATTGGAGGGAGTCACATAGGGAAGGAGAGGGAGTCACATAGGGAGGGAGTCACATAGGCAACAAATTGGTATCCAGCAGAGTTGTTTCAGTGCTAGTTATTTTGTGTTTATGAATATCTACCACAACTAAGCCAGCCTGTGAGTCTGACTCAGAGTTTCCAAGGAACACAATGGATAGACCTGCATGGAGAATGCGTGACAGTACATACACATAGTGGAAGGAAGATTCTTCCTATTCAAGCTACTGGTAACATTCTTACTTACCTCCAGAAACTAGAACACCATCTGAATTCACAGCTAGCGTATTGATAATAGCATTATGACCTGAAAGATTCTGGATGAAGTTTCCATCAGGAAATTTCCACTGTTTAATGTTATCTGGGGACCCAGAAGCAAAGGTGTACCTGAAAGTGAGAAGTTTATTTAAAAATGTAGCATTGCAACCCTCTTATGGACTCCTAGTCTAATTAATTAAAGATTGTCATACTTGATAATCACTATAAAAGTACTACTTCTATTATAGCTATGACATATATGATATCAAAAATATTTGCTCCAAATGTCACTGTAAGTCAGAATTGACTTGATGACACATGCTTATTTATTTTATTTTTCTATGTTTAGACAGGCAGGGTTCCAATGCTTAAACTTACAGTAACATTTCCAGGGTTTTCTAAGTACAGTAAAACACCGGATAACGATTGGATCGGATAACGCTAAAATCGCATAACGTTAAGTAATCTGGGGAGGAGAATTGGATCGAATAATGTTAAGGTCCTATGGGATGGATCGGATAACAACTGCTAAAGCCTGTGCGGTTACAATGTATCTCTATGGAGCTTTAATGTTATCCGATCCATCCCATAGGATTTTAAGATGGATTGGATAACACTAAAAATAGGATAACACCAAGACTTGTGGAACCAAGTTTTAGCATTATCCGAGGTTTTACTGTATATAACACACAGAGGTAGGTTACCATTTCTCCTTCTGAGGGCACTCTGGGACTCTGCAGTTTGTCCAATGCCACACAGGCTAGATGCAATGTGGGAAGTTGAATTCCAACTTTTGGTTCCACAGTCAGACACTAATCAAGTTATCAAGCCAGCTATTTATTAAAGGGCTCTATCATTAGATTTAATAAAAACTAAAGTATTCATAAGCATAAGCCATCTATCCATGTGTACAATGATTACCAGTCTTGCTTTTCAGATGTCATTTGTGTCAGATAAGCCAACTCTAGACTTTCACAAATAACTCAGGAGGGCACAAAATGATGCAGACAAGAAAAGGAGACAAAAATCCTAATGTGCTAATACAACATCTCATGTAGCCCTTTTAATCCTGTTCATTTTTAAGTTATTATATCTGCACTTAATAACAGTACACAAAAAGTAAAAGACCTTAACATACTGTAGCTCCATTTTGCTTAACACAACCACAAAGCCTGTGACATTTCATTAAGATAATGTTTCAAGCAATTCAGTCAGCACCGACACTTAAAAAGAGACACCAAATCCAAGCATGTGAACATCATATGCATCACTGCTACCAGAGTCAAATTATTGCGTTCATAGGTCTTCCCCATTATTAGTCATTTCCATGTACTGTACTCTGATACAGTAGAACCCCACATAATGAAAAAGCTCCGTTCCACGGAGCTCTTCACTATGCAGGTTTTTCCCGCTATGCAGATCAAATGGGCGATACCCCGCATAACCGGGGGTGGGGGGTGGGAGTTTGTTATACAGGGTTTTGTTAACGAAAACCCCATATAACGAAAAATTTTCTGTTATGCAAGGTATCGCGCAGAGCACACAAATGCTTCGTTGTACAAATTTCTCATTATACAAAACATTTGTTATGCGGGGTTCCACTGTACAGGCAATATTAAGGCCTTTCCACCTTCAACACTTTAAAAACTACAACAACATAAAAATGCTTACAACACAATCCTATTCATGTATATAGTAGTACAGTGGTACCTTGGATAACATTTGCATTGGATAACGCTAAAATCGGATAACGTTGGGAAATTTGAGGCAAACATTTGCATCGCAAACATATGCATCGCTACTCCGGGAGCTGCACTGGTTGCCAGTATGTCTCCGGGTGCAATTCAAGGTGCTGGTTATTACCTTTAAAGCCCTATATGGTAGTGGGCCAGGATACCTAAGAGACCGCGTCACCCCAAGAACATCTGTCCGGCCCACCAGGGCGGATCGGAGAGGCTCCCTTGTTGTTCCTTCGACGAGAGAGGCGCACCTCGCCTGTACGAGGAGGAGAGCCTTCTCCGTGTCCGCCCCGACCCTTTGGAACCTCCTGCCCACCGAACTGCGCCTGCAGATGGAGCTCTTGCCCTTCCGGAAGGGCCTGAAAACCTGGCTGGCAGGACATATCTGGGGACTAGGGAACATGGGTTCCCATACTAAGTGGCTCATTTAAGGAGTGCCGCTTTGGGGGCTGATCCATGATCTATGGGAATACTGGCGTGCAGTTTGCACTGTTTTTAGCTTCAGATAACTTTTAAACTTTTACGATTTTATATGTTTTTATCTTCTACTTTTATTTATCATGATGTAAGCCGCCCAGAGTCGGGTTTTCCCGAGTGGGGCGGGGTAATAAATTCAATAAATAAATAAATAAAATAAGATAACAATGTGTGATGCAAATGTTTGCCTCAAATTCCCCAATGTTGAGATTGCTTGCTGTTAGGTTTGCGTTTCTCCAACCAAAGGCTAACAGCATGGGATTCGTCCTGCCCTCCCTGTTGTTTCAACGGGGAAGGCAGGGTGAACCTCTCTGCCTTTGGGTTGGGGGTCAAACAGGCACCCATGTTCAACCCCAACCGAAAGGCAAAAGCTAACAGTGAGGGATTTGCCCCGCCCACCCTGTTGTTTCAGCAGGGGAGGCAGGGTGAATTTCTTTTGCGTTCGCCTTTGGGTTGGGGGTGAATCAGCTAATTTTTAACATTGTGGGATCAATGCATCGCACAACTTTAAAAACTGGATAATGTTAAGACTTGTGGAACCAAGTCTTAATGTTATCCGAGGTACTAGTGTATTAGACTAGGACTGAACCTGGGTTTAAATACTCATTCAGGTACAAATCACCATGGAACTGCCACTATTTTCCAGCCTAATCCATCTCCTATGACTGCTGAGAAGATATAACAGGGGCAGAGGAGAACTATGTGTACTACTCTCAGCGGTGTGGAAAAACCAAGGGACATGAGTATAAATATAAATACATAAAGACAATTTAGAAGTTAGTATGTCAAGAAGTATTTACAGGACTGTAGCTTTAATTTTACCAGGTTGTAGTGTGGACAAAAACTGCAACTGTGGCTGTTCATTATGTACCTGGCAATACCCTGATGGCAAAATTGATTGCATGCGTTATGGATGGCTAGAAAACCTCAAACATTCTTTGTGCAATTTCCCTCCCATGTACAATAAAATGCAAGGGAATTCTAGCCATAGCAGTTCAACAGCTTTCATGGGCCCAGCATATGTGAATTAACTGTGGGGTTATGGAAAGAGAATTACAAAGGTGTGAGGAAATGAAATCTCCTTCTCCCTCAAAACAGGCAAAGTAGCAAGGCTAAATTTGTTCATTGGTGTCTGACATCTACTAAGCGCTAGGTTATAACTACCCATACTCTAACATAGGGGGTAAAAGTGGAAAATCTTACTGTCTTGGATGGAGTACAACGGCTCGCACTGATTTCTTGTGATTTGTTAAGGTGACCCGGGTTTTCCCTGCCACCATGTCCCAAAGTCGTATAGTAGTATCATGACTTCCTGCAGTTAAAAAGAGATTTTGAAAAGTTACATAGCTAGAACAAATATACTGGGCACAATTTTGTTACACTTTGAAGTCTCAATTGTAGCAGCTCTACCGTTGAGAGAATTTTATTAAAAATATTGCATAAGTAACTGTGGTTATATCTTGTTGCATTTTAATTTTTGGGAAACTTCAGCGAGTTGCCCAACAAGTCAAGCAGTAGTAGGAAACAACTTTTCTGACAAGCTTCTCTATTTTTGTGGCACTGAGACATATGCTGGTCAATGACTGAAATAAACAATGATGATGATGATGGCAATGAGACATGTGAACAAAACAGTGTCCATATTTTAATGGATGACCATTTGCCAGAACAATCTGAAGTCCCCCATTTTGAATCCCGTTTCATCTGTATTTGTGACTCAATGTACAACAGATTCTGCCAGTTATAATCTGCAGCATTCTTGCAAGCCAGCACTTATTTTCTCTAGTTCTACCAAAATGGCATCTCAGGACTCAGAACCAGCTGTCCTACATTGTTCTTAGTTCTTCTTCTTCTTCTTCTTCTTATTATTATTATTATTATTATTATTTCAATTTATATACCCAGTCAGCACTATAAAATGCTATTATTTATTTACATTTAAAATTTTGTTTGTTTATTAATTGTGTACACCACCTTTCTAGCCAGAAGGGCCACCCAGGGCAGTGAACATAAAAATATTAGACATAAAATACACAGAAGTTCACACATTCTCTAGAGTACAATGTAAATAATAAAACAAGAACAAAATGATTGGCTACAATATACCAGGATGTGGACTACTATAGAAGTGCGGGTCACAGCAGTGAAAAACTATACAAGTTGTTTCCATGGTGTTCCACTTTGACAGGTAGCAGTCACCGTACCTGTGATAATTTGTGGTTCCGCTGCTTGACATTTAACTGTTGCCACAGCATTTGTGTGTCCACTCAGAGTATGAACGCTGGCTTTTGTCCTCACATCCCAGATCTAAAGAAATCACAAACATATTTGAAGACTATTCAAGTAGAAAGAAATGAAGAACTAAGGTTGTTTTATAATTTTATCTGGCCTAAACAACTTAGCAAACATTCATTCCTTTTCTAAGAGAATTGAAAAGCTTTCTTAAAAATATGTTAGAGATCTGGAATAAAATTAGAAAAGGATGTACAGTGGAACTCATACAACAATTGCCCTGTATAGCAGCGAAATTGCATAACAATTAGCTTGGGGGAGGGGGGGGAACGGTGTCCCGCATAACAATTTCCGCTATGGAAAAAATCTTACAACAATTTTTCAACAACAATAAGCCCTGCGGAACTGATTAAAATTGTTGTATGTGGTACCACTGTTTTTCCATTATAGAACTACAGTAATACCTTGGATAACGCTAAGACTTGGTTCCACAAGTCTTAGTGTTATCCGATTTTTAGTGTTATCCGATCCATGTTAAAATCCTATGGGACGGATTGGATAACGTTAAAGCTCCATAGATACACTGTAACCGCACAGGCTTTAGCGATTGTTATCCGATCCATCCCATAGGACCTTAACGTTATTTGATCCAATTCTCCTCCCCAGATTACTTAACGTTATGCGATTTTAGCGTTATCCGAGGTAAACGTTATCCGAGGTATTACTGTACATGCATAATTCAGAATTCTTTTGACCTAAAATGTTAACATTTCCTCTGTTCATCATCCCACATTATATTTTCTAGCATTATTGTCCTATTTTAGCAACCGCGTCTGCAATACATTTCCTCACAATCCACTTATGTACTCCAGTCAGTTATTTAAGACACATTGCCTAAGTAATTTAGTATTTTATTTATTCTAGGGTGAGAAATTCTACATACATCTGCAAAACAGGTGACTTCCTAAAAACTTCCCCAAGACACCTCATTGCAATTATGACAAGAAATAACAGATTTTTATTATTTGCACCATGAACACATTGAAAAAGATAAAGAGCATCAACACTGAATAAATAATGTCAATTTGACAATATGTGCAGGACCTGGTCATGCACATTCAAACTTCGCATAACGAGCATTTCGCTTAGCAAAAAACTCGCATAATGAGCAAGTTTTTTGCTAAGCGGTCTGACTCGCATAACGAATTTTTTGCTATGCGAGTTGGACTTTTCCCTATGGAAAAACTCCCATAACGAGTGTTTCTATGGGGAAAACTCGCATAGCGAAAAATTCGTTATGCGAGTCTGACTCGCATAGCAAATTTTTCACATAGCAAGCAGTCTCGCAGAATGCATTAAATTCGTTATGCGAGGTATGACTGTACTTCCACTAAATCCTGCTTCTTCCTCCCAAACTGTGATCCCTTAACTCAGGGGTTTGCAACCTACGGCCTGCAGGCCAACCCCGGCCCCCAATGCCATTCCGTCCAACCCACGGCAGTGACTCCGGAAGCATTTACGATAGCCATAAATGCACCCACGTATGCGCAAACGTTCCCGCTGTGATTTACAGCATCGTTGGTGGCAGGGGAAAGCCACGTGTCCAGCCCGCTCAGCTGTCAGAGGGTGAGTTGTCCGGCCCATGCATGAAAACCTTGAGAACCCCTGCCTTAACCCCATTACTCATGCATTAAGTACCAATCTGCCTTGCAAGGAAATCCTCTGGAACAGTGCAGTGCAAGGGGAAGATAGTCCCAATTCCACTTCTTCCGTGTCTAGGCCAGATGTGAAACTGCCAAAATGAAGCCACCTTTTGATAAGTCCATTCTGCAGTTCCTTTCACCTGACCTAGTGTGAGAAAGATTAGTCAGCAACACAAGGTTGCTGTTACCAGGGTACGGCTGATTGTGATTCAAAGATACCACAATCTTCAAGGAGGTTCTTTCTGTGCACCCACCCCACTGCAATTCCACTAATAATGTATAAGGAAGGGCACCACTTGATCTTTCTTTTTCTATTCTGCCCAACTGGCCAGATTGTCATTCTGGGCAGTGAGTGTACATAAATATTTAAATAAAGTACGGTAAATATTTTGCCATAAAGACAACGTTTGGAAATTCCCACCTACTTCTTTCAAACATAGCTTTAATTTTTCTATGTAAGATTCATATTTGAATAAGGCTTTGAACTATAGAAAGATTATTTATTTTTTAGACTTATATCCCCCGTCTCACTCGCATACAGCGACTCTGGGTGGCTTACAGAAATGCAAAATATACACAATCATAATAACATCATACATAGATCACAGGTAAATACCCCAAATACAATAATTGCACAGTAATAGTATATATATTATTTAGTACACTATGTCTAAATCAAATTACAAGAAAAACTTATAATACACTATAAAAATTATACAATATCAATCCAACAAGTACAATCCTCGACACAGAGAAGATACCTTGATACAACACCAATTTTAACAATACAATTCAATAGCCATTCTACCCAGCACCAAATTAGTCCAAGGGGCAGCTACCATGAAAAAAATCACACCACCCATCACCGTGGTGGCCTTTAGAGCCCTTGCCGAGGCGACCCCTCAGTCTGCTGCAGAAGCCTCTCGGGTGGGGCAGCAAGAAGTCCTGTGCCTCGGCAGTTCTTAAAGTTCTTAAAGCCCCGGCCAGGGCAGGTCCCAGGAGCAGGTGGAAAAGCGTCCTGGGGCTGATTGCTCAGATGGCCCCTCAGCCTGCTGCAGAAGCCTCTCAGATTTTTAGAGTCTTGCCAGGCTATCTTGCTATGATAATGGAGTAGACCATACTGCTAGCAACTCAATGCCAACTGTCATGTGGTAGTTAACTAACCTGACTACCCTGAGGACTAATGGCTTGGGTGCTGAAGTCTTCAGGGAAGGGTGATGGTCCCCAAGTGGATTAAATCCCACTTGAATCCATTTTGATGCAGGGCAGCAGCTTCATCAACATTAGCCTGGGGCAGAGGAGGACTCTGCGTAGCAAAAGGGCAAAGGACCAGAAAGTGACTTGCAGAACTGGATCAACGGTACAGGTGTCATGCTGCGATGCAGAAGGCAGATGAAAGGCCACAGCATTATATTCTCAGGACAGTTTTCATGGCTGATTGCCATGAGAGCCAATATCTGGATTCCAATACAGCAGAAGAATAGCTTTTGAAATGGAAGCATTAAGAGCCTAGTGACAGGAACCCTATTAAATATTGCCTTGCATAAAGACATACAGTAGTTCAAAATGCTGTTTTACTTACACGGGCTGTCGAATCTCTGCTACATGTTACAAGTACATCTATCGTTGGGTGCAAGTCCAAGCCATACACAGCACTTAAGTGACCATGGTAATGCCTAATAACCTGCAAATAACATATTGCAATTAAAAACAGATCATTCAAAAACTGATGATCTTTAAAAGATCAAAGGATTTCAGCCATCACCAATTGTGCTTGCTTACCTTGTTATATTCAAGATCCCAACATTTCACCTGCTTATCTTCTCCACAAGAGAAGAGGTATGGACTCCTTGCACTCACTATTACACCTCGAACTGTACTAATATGACCTGTCAAAGACAGCTTTAACTTGCCACTAGCAAGGTCCCAAATCTGTAATCAAAGAAGCAAATGTCAGATTCCTGTAACTGCAAGTCAACAAAGCCGGTCAATTGTCAGAGGCTAACAGCTCAAAGCAATGAAGTATACAGCCCTGCATAAAGCAAAAACACTGAAAACTTGGATGTCACAACAGGGCAACCCAGAGGTCTGGGGATGACAATCAAATATCCTAAGGCAGTGATGGTGAACCTTGGCACTCCAGGTGTTCTTGAACTTCAATTCCCTGAAGCCCTGAATAGCAGGAATGCTGACAATTGAAGTCAAAGAACACCAGGAGTGCCAAGGTTCGCCATTGCTGTCCTAAGGTATACCATCCAAGAAATGCCAGTATTTATGATAGGGTCAACGACACCCAAGAACAATAAACTCAGCTCTTCAATTTTGCTTACCTTTATGGTTCTGTCAGCAGAACCAGTAACAAACCACTGATTTCCTGGTTCTACTGCAATGCATCTCACCCAGCCCAAATGTCCACTGATAACCTGAAAATAGTCCCAAACAGATTCTTACTTTAAAAAAAATCTACAGCCTCAACTGCTATACACAAATCAAGGTCTTAAAATCTACCGTATATATTCAAATATAAGCCAACCTGAATATAAGCTGAGGTACCTAATTTTGACCTGAAAACCTAGGAAAATAGATTGAGTCAAGTATCAGCCGAGGGTAAGAAATGCAGCAGCTGCTAGTGAGTTTTAATAAAAATACACTAATACCCCGTATAACGTTATGACTTGGTTCCACAAGTCATGACGTTATCCGGTTTTTAACGTTGTGCGATACATGCATCCAACGCTTTAAAAAAAGCCCTGACTTCAAGGACAAACTGAGCAGGCAGTGGGGTGCCTTTAAAGCTACCCCCACCACTGTGACTGCAGTAGGGGGAAAAGTGCCTCCCCCCCCCATGCTACTTTAGCCTTCCCTCAGCTTATTTTCTCTCCCGACTAACAGCTGATCAGAGGCTTTTTTAAAAAAACTAGGGAAGGGGGGGGGGAGAGAGAAATGTTGTTTCTATAGAGAAGTAAAGGAGGCCAAAGCTGCTCTCCCTGTCACCTTGCTCCTTCCCCACCCCCACCCCCACCAGCTTGGGGACTCCCCACAGCCACCCCACTGCCTGCTCGGACACAGAGAATACACCCCCCAACTCTGCTTACCTAACTTCATGAGAAAAAAAGGAAGAGGAAATATACAGCGATGTGATTGGATCTCTATGTCAGCTGACACAGAGATACAACCACATGAAGGGGGGGGGAATACAGCGATGTGATTTGATCTCTATATCAGCTGACATAGAGATCCAATCACATCGCTGTATTTTACCCCTTCCTTGTTTCCCTAGTTTAAAAAAAAGCAGTAGAACCAGGAGATCAGCTGTTAGTCGGGAGAGAAAATAAGCAGAGGGAAAGTAAGCAAAGTTGGGGGGTGTATTCTCTGTGTCCGAGCAGGCAGTGGGGTGGCTGTGTGGGGAGTCCCCAAGCTGGTGGGGGGGGGAGGAGCAAAGTGACAGGGAGAGCAGCTTTGGCCTCCTTTACTTCTCTATAGAAACAACAACATTTCTCCCCCCCCCTTCCCTAGTTTAAAAAAAAAGCCTCCGATCAGCTGTTAGTCGGGAGAGAAAATAAGCAGAGGGAAGCCTAGGGGGAAAGGCAGGCAGGCAGGCAGGCGCTGGGGTTTGGGGGTTTGGGTAGATGTTCTACCCAATCCAACTCCCCACCCCCATACACTTGTTCCGGATAACGTGAAAAATCGCTTATTCATCGCGTTATTCAGTACAAGATTTTTCTGGAAATCTTATAACGTTATGCGGTTTTCACACTATTCGGTACTCGCGTTATACGGGGTATTACTGTACATGAAAATATGGTAAAATTAATTAAATTGTTGGCACATCTCAACCCGGCGCGGTCTTGGAACCCACGTGGTCATTGACCCAACTATAAGCTGAGTCCCCTTTTTGGGGCTAAAAACCTCAGCTTAGGATTCAAAATGTAAAGTTTAGGGTTCTAGATGTTTTGGCTGTGCCATTCAGATGGTGAGTATTCAGCAAATTTCATGCATAAAGGTTTGATCTTCTTTCCACCTCAACACCTGTTTGCAAAAGACACCCAAACTACTGGAGCATGCATGCTGTTTCATAGCACGGAGGTGCCGAGTACAAATCCAGGCATCTTTCCTTTCCATCACACACTTTACAAAGCCAAATTAACTCATATAACATGAAGATCTCTTTCTCCCCAATCTACTACTCAGTGCACTTATAAATCACTGGGGAAACCCACCCCAACAAATCCACACTTTCAAAAGAACCACCTCCCTAGTTGTCTTCTAGCTTCAGCAGAACACTATTTCCCAAGCATTATGTATATATGTTATGTACCATCAAGTGAAAAATGACTTAGATCAGTGTTTCCCAAATGCTGGTGTTTGGACTTCAATTCCCAGAAGCTTAAGTCAATTCCCCAAAGCACTGATCAGTCAATATACTGGCTTAGGCTTCTGGGAACTGAAGTCCAAACACCAGCATTTGGGAAACACTGACTTAGAGCATCACCAACAGTGTTTTCAAGGTAAGTGAAATATATGAGGTTTCACCAGTTCCACCTCCCCAGTGAGTTTTCATGGCCAAGTAAGTATTCACACACAGGTCTCCCATTTATCTCGGAATTTAAACTTTTAACTTATTAACTACGTACTCTGTACAGCTTCCATGGGGGGTGCCACTGTGGTTTTGGCATTGTTGGGGCCTTCTTTGCCATCAGCGTAGAATTTTTATTACCACCTGCTTCTATCATAGCCTATGAAAGAAGGGGAAAAATACTGCGTTACATACAAATATTTTATTTTAACTCTTTTCCTCACAGAGTTAATCCAGATCACAAAAATATCTGTGTCAAGCGCAGCGTCTTATTTACTAAGTCACTACAGCCCTAGTTATCTTACTACATTTCCATTAAATGAGACTTACCATGGTCACACCTGGAGGCTGTGACCGCTCAGCAATTCCAGCATGTCTGTAAATATCACTAACGCTAGCAGCAGTTCGATTTGCTTCCATCCTGGAAAGAAGCAAGCAGAGGTGAGACAAAATGCATACTAAGATCACCATCTGGAGAATTAACAGGCTACCTAAAATTACAGAAGACTGCAGCTCTGCTAAGTTGTCCAAAATAATAGTGGACACAAAAGGGGGAGTGTGCTGTCCACTCCAGTTTGGCCATCTAGCCAAGCCCTCAGACTCCAAATAGAGAGTGGTAGTCAGAAGAGGTGAAGTTCTCTACATGATCCAGAACCATGAAAAATCATGGCTCCCAATGTAAAGATCTAAAATGCCATCAATAACTAATAGAATTTCAAAATGTGGGTAGACTGCTCAGAGTAAGAACATGAAGTTACAGGCAAAGGGTAATGGAATTTCCAGTCCCATTCCAAATTTGCTAGTTCCACTACCTTGGCTTGCATATAAGACTTGGATGTATTTACTTGTGTGTGAGATGGGGCACTGCAAAAGTACCAGAAATGGAAAGTTTTTAACAATAAGTAATGTTTCAAGTTTTACACAGCTCACTATAATTTGATTCAAACTGACCTGTAAGTTCAGTCAGGATTAATGCCTCTGGTTGGCAAAATGAACACTAAAAGTAAATTACAATTCAATTCTAAAAACACTCTGACCTTACCCCTTAGATGGCATGGTTCAAATTGCCCTGTTTATGACTGACATGACATTTCAGCCAGAACACCCTGGTTCACACTTCAAATTTAATATCTACTCAAGCCAGCACTGTTCAGAAGATACTGCCAGGTATCTTTATTAGACATGTTTAAGAGAGCTATAGATGTGCCATTTCTATTGACTTCTTACTGATGCCTAATTCATTTTCTCTCCAAAAGAGGTGAGTAGTAATATCACAGCTATCAGTGCTACCAATTGTCCAAGGTAATGATACTTAACACCATCTAGAACAGGGGTTCTCAACCTTTTTACACCGCAGGCCTGACCACGCCCCCAAGAGCTGAGCAGGCCTGACCATACGCCCTGGAAGTGGATGCATTTATGACAGCCGTAAATGCGTCCACGTTTAGGACAGCCGTGGGCACATTTACACATGCACAGGCACATTTTATGGCTGACGTAAACATGTCCACTTCCACTTCTGGGTGCAGTGGCAACGGGCAGGATGAAATGGTGCTGCAGGCCAGGACTGATCTGCAGGCCGCAGGTTGGGAACCCCTGATCTAGAAGAACGAATGAGGCTATCAGAATCTAGGTGGCAAAGGGATCAAATTAAGACTGAGGGCATCATTTCAGTTTAATAAATAGCCATTAGAATTTCTACTGGGGTGATGCAAGTTACTGCGAACTAACCAGTTGCATTTCTGGTCTCATGACAGTTGTATGATTTGGCACATAATCCAGAAAGTGAACTACAACTTGTTAATTAGCACAATTACAGTTATTGGAAATTCTCAATTGGCTTTGGTCACAAATTTCTGTCTTCCAGGTAACACCTTAGAAAGAAATCACTGTGGGTCTTTAACAGGGTTTAATAAAAGATCATTACTTGGACTGAGAAGTAGGAAGTGCCACAGCTAATGACTGGGCTGCTGATTCACTAGGCATCCTCTGGATTTTAGTATCTGCAGTCAAGGCCACTCCTTGTGGAGAAAAATATAGTTGAGATAGCATTAAATATACTGCATAATGTAAAGCAAATTATAACTGACAGAAGTTAAATACGGCACAGAAACAAAAAGTAGTGCTTTTTAGCCAGATCTCAAGAAAGAAGTTTTGAAAGCCTAGGTATCTGGATCTATTAATAAATAATTGAACAGATACAATAAAAGCAAGCAAGGAAACAAACAAGCAAACAAAGCTTCAATCTAAAAAGTCTATCTGCATTTGAAAAATAACACTTTGTAACCTAACATTTGCTTCAAGTATTCAAAATGCTTTTTAGCTGGCTCAATTTTAACACAATATCCACATATTTTCCCTAAACATAAGTAAACTCTCTTTTTTTAAGGTAAGTTGATAAAACAATTTAACTTTTTCTTTAAAAGAACAGCAAATTCTTGCAACACAGCATTCTACCTCAATTACAACTTAGAACTAATTACAAAAATGATTTTTCTCCCTGTTGATAGATATTACTTGTATCAGTCAGGCCCTTCATCAGAGGCTAAGAAATGTTAGTCCATTAGCAAAAAATAAAATAAAATAAAATAAATGCTCACCAGGCCCAGGGGGATATGGATGTGTTCCTGTTATCAAATAGTCATTATCTTCACCTAAATAAAAAATAGTAACACTTTAATATAACTATAACTATAGAGGCTTATAATAGTACACCTTGATTCCAAAACACATATTTCATTAAATTTCTAAAGTATAATTTTCATTAAAATTTACACATAATTCCTGTTCCTAATTTTTTCTTTGACAATATATAACCAGATTCTTATTAAAAGTGGAGAAGCTCATCCCTTAAATTAGTTTGCAACACATTTAATTACTGGATATTAACTGATCAAAAGCAACAATATCATAATACTTCATAGTAGTATCATAATATTTAGATAGGACCAACTACGAAGTCAAAATGAGAAAACAAGTTTATGTTTATAAGGTGAAATGTTAGTCAAAAACAGCCCTAATCTACTTATAAAAAGTAGTGGTATGGGATGAAGCAAAAACTAATGGTAGCAAGTATCAGGGAAAGCTCCTAACTACAATAAATAAAATTAAATTTAATAAATTAAAGAGGGGTAGATCTTATACAGATTTAAATGTGATTTTATACATATTTAGCTTATTCCCACTTAACAGGGTACAGGATGGTGCTGTTAATCACTTCTGGCCTGGGTGGTTCTTCTTGGATATATAGTGGAGAACCGAATGTTCAACCTCTGCCTCCACAGTCAGATATCTAACTCAGAGGGCTACTCAGGTGAGTGAAGTCTTCTATAAATTCAGTTACTGTAATTTCAGGCGGGCCTACTTTAACTGCCACTTACTTTAGGGCTATTTGTATCCATGGAATTTTCAGAAGAGTTGACTCATTAAATACTCATAAATTCAATGGGCCTAGGGCAAGTGTTAATTTGCTATAATGGTATAACTGTATGTTATTGTTGAATGGGGCAAATGTCCTCTCTCTTATTTTTAAAGCTACATACTTATTAGTCAAAGTGCTCCATTACTCTCTTTGCAAAGTGAGTCCATCTATTAGCATAACTCCATTCAGAAACATGACTTGCTGAAGTAAATGGGGCTTACCCCGAAGTAAAGACGTCTAGGACTATAGTTTACAGCTATCAGTATATAATTGCAGCTGTCAACATACCTGAATTTTGAAGATACTGCTTATGTCCATATGAATCGATGACATTTTGGGAACCTTTCTCTCGGATATTTTCTTTTGGTACTGGCATATGTAGCACAGAGCTGTACTCTGTTCGAAGTTTCACTGCCATCTTTAGGTTGTGGCTATATAAAGAAAAACGATTACATTTTTGTTTATGGTAATTTGTCACAACAAAGCTAAAATTTATAACAACAAAGCAAAAATTCAGGAAGGATAGTCATAAAATCAGGACATCAACAAACACACCAAGTTACATTAATGGGACACAACTTAGTCTAAGCTGTATTTTAGGAAACAGAAACACTATTTTATATATATTGCACTCACACAGACATCATCTTCACCACCACAAGTACTGAGGAGAAATGTTACTTCTTATCATAGACACTGCAACATTGCATTGGCAGAAATACGTATTTTAAACTTAATATGCAGTCTCCTGTATTCCTAAAGACAGGTGGACACAAATGCAAGTTTGAATGTCAAAGCTGCATACATTTATGTACACATAAATATGTGTACACATAAATGTACACTTCTCTTCTTTCCTTGGGAAGAGGTGGGAAAAGATTGAAAATTAGAAAGTGTGATATAGTAGGGAGAATGAGGAACATATCAGGAATTAGAGTCTGTGGAATTGTGTAAACGGCTGCAGATAAACAATCCATGTTGACAGAAATTAGCTAGTTCCAGTTAAATAGTACAAGTCTGGCCAGGTTATCCTGCTATGGTAACAGAGTAGACCAGGGCTGCCTAAACTTTTCGGGTAAGGGGCTGGTCACATGGTTGAGCGGGGCCTGTCACGTGGTTCCTCCCACCGGAAGCAGAAGTAAAGCAGACCCATGCATGCACAAAACGCTGCCATAAATGCATCCAGAGCTGTTGTAAACTGTGGGTCATTTGCAGGTCATTTTACTTCTGTGAGCAGTGTGGGCTGGATGATTTGGTGCCACAGGCCAGATCCAGCCCATGGGCCATAGTTTTGGCATCCCTGAAGTAGACCATATTGCCAGCAACTCAATGCAGATTGCCAGGCAGTTAACTGGCAACTCTGAGGACTAATGGCCTTGGGTGGTGAAGTCCACAAGGAAGGGTGATGGTTCCCAAGAGTATTAAATCCCACTTGAAGCTGGAGGGCAGCAGCTTCGTCAGTAATGGCCTGGGGCTGATGAAGTACGAGGGTCATGCTGTGATGCAGAAAGGCCAATGGTGTTATATTTGCAGGAATCTTAATGGCCATGATGATCACCAATAATCAGAATTGGATACAGTACAAGAAGTTAAATGGTACAGTAAAACCCCTACTTACGAATGCCCCTACTTATGAATAATTCGACTTATGAATAAGTTCTGCACTGAAATCCATGCCCCGAGTTACAAACATTCCCCGACTTACGAATGAAAATTTTCCACTCTCTGTTGCCTCCAGTGAAGCAAAAAATGCCATTTCCCCTATGGGTTTATATTTTAAACACACGCAGCCTTTCAGAGCCCTGTAGGTGGCAGTAGAGTGCTTAGAGAAGAGTTCTTTGTCTGGCGTTTTAGTGCCAAAATGGCTGCCGGTTGCTGTTTATTGCTAGAGTTTTCTGACTTTTCTGTCCATTTTCAAAGCTTCTTTAAGGTAAGGAACAGCGTTTTTGCTTATGTGTGCTTTCCTTTCAATGCTGTTGTTGTTTTTGGGTGGTTTGATTATTTTTGGAAGGTAGGGGTGGCCCCTTTTGATTGTTGGAGGTTGGGGTGGGGCTTTTGCTTTATCTGAATGGAGATGCCTCAAGTTATGAACAGATTTGTTTTACAAACAATGCACTGGAACTGAGTTTATCCGTAACTCAAGGTTTTACTGTATTCTTATTTAACAATATACATTAAGATTACATAGCAGCTTGTAATTTCAAATACAATTTCAAATATTTTAAGAAGTGCATTTAAACACACAAAAGCTTATGAAAAATAAAAACTACTTAGTCTTACAGGTGCTACATGACTATTTCTGGTAATAATACCAACAGGCACTAAAATCTTTTTACCTCTTTTCATCCAATGATATAGGTTTTGCATTGTCAGCAACAAACATGTCATGAGTCCTCTTCAAAGATCTGAATACAAGGGTATGGACAGAATGCTTCTGCACTTCCTAAAAAGAGAGATGTTTCAAGAATATATTTAGCACAGCAATAGCAATGTTGGTGAAGATAGGATTCCGCAAAGTTTGTCTTGATTTGCTGCACTGAAGACTTAGAAAAGCTAAGCCAGAGAACTCCAAAGCTACCTGCTCTAAAGCTAAATATAAATGGATAATTAGGATTTCTTTTGGGAAATCCTCATAGTTTGCTTATTCGAATCCTGATGTTTTGGCTTGCTGCACTGGGCAGGGAGGTGAGGAAAGTCCAGAGAGTGCGGATTGGGTCCCCCAACCTGCCGGGAGGCAGCCCGAAATGGGTGAAAAAATGGACAGGTCAGGGGACCCAATCCCCGTTGGCTTCCCTAGCCACCCACCCCTGCTTCCGCAGCTGTGGGGTGCGTTCAGCTTTCCAGCCACCCTGCTGCTATGAACGACTGCATCGAATAATGTTAACAGACTGTTATACGATGCAAAATTTCTTTAGAAATTTTGCATCATTATCCGATATATTAATTCTCTGTAAACTACTTCCCCTTACCTCAACCCTAACATGATTACTGATTTTTTTTCTTAAAGGCCAGAGATGCAACAAAAGCCAATCAATTATTGGTGGCGGATACTACTCATATCCGAGTATACTCCCCCCACCCTGGGAAATCAGGAAAAATGCCATTGGCATGAATTTGTTTAAGGTGGATCGCAGCTTGCCATGAAGCGACTCACACACTGTGATCACGGAGCCATCTCCTACAGCATACATGAAATGACACATGCAGGATTTAAAACTGCAAAGGCCTGCTGCATCCTTGACGATATTATCAAGGTAAACCTTCACAGCCAGTCCATCTGGCATGGCCTCTCCCGCCTCCATGACTGCAGGGAATAAGAAGTGGTTCCTCCTCCGCTCATTGCAGAACAGTTTTATTTGGGCAAATTAGGATTAGGGAAGAGCCAAAGTCTTCAAAAATCCACTAAAACATGAATCCATAAATAAGATCGCTATAACCATTAAACAATGAACTAGAAAATAAATACCGTATATGCCGGTGTACAAGACGACTGGGTGTATAAGACGACCTCCCCAACATTTCCACTCAAAATATAGTTTGTTATATACTCACTGTATAAGACTACCCCCTCTTCCACACACCTTCCACACACCTTCCACACACCAAATAAAACGTAAAAGAACATCAGATTTGAGTTCAACATGTTAATTTATATTCAAATGCTTATGACATACAGAAAAACTGTCACAAGGCTGTATGTTATCAAACATGTACAGTAAACATAAAACAGTGCAAGTTTATTAAACGTAATTCACCAAAGACAATTCACTAATGCTGAATGAAACAATAAACCTATGGGAGCTGCCATGCTGTTTGTGTTCTAAGATTGCTTAATGTTATGTAATTTAAGCGTTATCTGAGGTAAATGTTATCCGAGGTCAATGTTATACGAGGTATTACTGTATTTTATTCAACTGAAGTGCACCCGGTGTACAAGACGGCTCCCACACTTGGAGGCATGTTTTTCAGGGGTAAAAAGTCGTCTTATACACCAGCATATACGGTACTACCCTTAAGTGACACAATGGTGGAAATCCTGTTGCTTAGCATATTCAGTAAAATGCAATTACAGTGGAACCTTGGTTAACAAACAACTCGGTTAACATAAAAATCGCATAACAAAAGGAAATCCATAAAAAAAATAGTGGCTCGGTTTAAGGATTTTTTTTTTTTGGAACGGATTAATTTGGTTTTCAATGCATTCCTTTGGGAAACCACATTTTAGTTAATGCATTTTGGTTTTCAATGCATTCCTATGGGAAACTGCATTCATTGCATTCCTTTGGGAAATTTGGTTAAAGTAATTTTCACTGTAAGAAATGTCCCAGAACTCATTAATTACGTTAACCGAGGTACCACTTTATAGTAAGCCCTCTTAGTCAGTAGGGATCTGCAGAATCAATGTCTCCGTAAGTTCCACTGATTCAATGGGCTTACTTCAACTAGGCTAAACAAAAGGATTTCAGCCTATGTAGCAATATTTACACTGGGCAACAAAGATATTCAAGAAACACAGCACTTTATTGAACTAATTACCTCAGGAGGTGGTAAGCTTTCTAACTCTGGAGGCATTCAAGAGCAAGTTAGGCTGGTATCTATCATATATTCTTTAACTTTGATTCCTGTTCTGAGCAGTGGTTGGATTCAGTTCCTTACAGATCCTCTTAAACTCCATTATTCTATGATTTTATGTAGAAGATTTTGTGATATTTCAGGTTGCCCTGACACACCATTAAACACCAACTTTGCTTATGCACATTGATTAGTTTTGCTTCTTTCTGTATGCAATCATTGTATCACACTTCCCGACAACATTAATACCAAAAATAAAGCAGCAGACCTTCAAGAAAAAATAAGGGAAAAGACCAAACTATACTCTTCCCCTGTTCTAATACACAGATGTTTACTTTGCAACAGAATCCATAGGTCAGTGCTAAGAAATCCAGCATTACCTTTCAAATAACTATTATGTTAACTTTCTTCCCTTCCGGAAAGGGTCAGGTTCAAGGACATTATATGGATGCGAAGGTCAATGGTCTCTCCCTCCACTTTAAAGTGATTTAGGTAAAAACCATAAAATGAAAGCTTTTTGTTCTCAAGTGTAGGAAATCACCTTTCATGTATATTTATAGGCTACGGCTTCTCTAAATTTATTGCCCTTGTAAAAACGGGACAAAAACAAACACAGAAGAGACGACATTGTTCACAGAGCATTAAGCATGATGTGTTGCCCTTCTGCCTGTGCAAAACCACAGAACTGTAGCTCAATTTGGTACACTTAATTCAACTTTGACTTCTTGTTTAATTTAATCTACGTAAAGAGTATTATTGCTGCATCCTGGCTGAAATCCAGGTGGACTTGGAATTATGGCTGCATAAATGCATGAAAAAATATCCCAGCACCCCATGTATCTGAGTGTGCAATCAACTGTGCACTAACTGCGTAACTCACTGTGGTAACTCTGGAACTGCTTCTCACATAAGACTTTCACCTTGCTGCCAATTTTACTATAGCTTGTGTAACCTCCAATTATGCAGGTGTAGCAACACTAGAGGATTTTTAAAGTCACTGTCACATTCATTTGTTTGTTAAATGTGTTGGTGATATTAGTCAGAATCTGATTGGGATTTTTCTCTGAAGTAAATCAGATCATGTAAATGGAAGTAGTGAATTCCGGCTAATTAACAAGGTGTGATTTATGAGCCTGATTATCTGCATGGCAAGCAAACACCACCCTGTTACATAACTCCTATTTGCCACTACGACATATGGGATTTCATCAATTACATTCACTCTCAATAGAGCTTTGCCTATTGGAACTTTCTACTTTCTTTACCTAATAGAACAGCCATGCTTAGGGCACACAATTCATTTTCAAAAAGTAAAAGTCCAAAGCATTGAACCAGTGGTTTCACTAATCAGTTTATAAGTGTTGTTATCAGACCCCTAAAAGGGACACTGTGTACCAGTATAGCTGTCTGCTACAGCCCACTTGTTCCTTACCAGAAAGCCCATTAATGCTTGGAAATGTCCATGGGTGTGAAAATACTGTAATTCACATACAAAATTCAATGTACCAATTCAAGGGCTCTTACTGAGTATTGTGATAAAGACAGTTAGACAGCAGCTCACTAAGTAGGATACAAGAACTAGCTTTATTCTTTCTCTCCTTCATTCCTATTCCTCATGAATTGCATCTTCTAATTTTCACACCTGACAGCAGCAACTACCTTACTGCCAATATTCACAAACAACACTGGGGACATTTTCCAATAAAAAGAATAACATTCTTTTTTAAAATAATAAGTGAAACTTCCTCTTATTCACTGCACTAGGTGCAAACGTCTGGACTGTTGTGAGAAATTTTACAGAAATCTATGAATGCAATTGGAATTCTGTCCAACAAATTCTGTTCCCTATTTGCTTCACTGAGTTCAACTCTACACTCTGCATCCTAGAAGAGCCAGCCTGTGTATCCTTAGGGAAGGTGCCCTGTCCAAGGGAGCCCCCAAAAGACGACGATGCTAAACCACTTCCGTGTATTATCTACCTAGAAAACACTGGAAAGCATAGTCAGAATTGACTTTATGGTACAAAATTATTAACAGGGAATAATTATGTGGTGTTTTTCAAATCTCTCTAGAAAAATCTCTTCTCCAAATGGTCACAGGAAAGGATTCTGATGGGAACTTCCCTTTGCCAATTGAAAAGCTAGACACAACATAGAATTAGTGAGCCATCGAGTCCAACCCTCTGGTCAATGCAGGAATTCAAAGCAGCTCTGACATGGTTGACAAATTCTCTCTTGAATGCTTCCAGTATAGGAGTACTCACCAGCAATCGATGCAGCTGGATCAACTGTGACTGTCGTACTGCTCTAACTGTTAAGATGTTTTTCCTAATATTCAGCCTATACCTGGCTTCCTGTAGTTTCAGCCCATTATTATGCATCACCACACATGATGGATGAAGAACAGATCCTTCCCTTCCTCTTTCTGATTATCTTTCAAGTAATTGAAAAGTGCTGTCATGTCCCCTTTTCAGTCTCCTTTCAAGGCTAAATATGGCCAGTTCCTTCAGTCTTTCCTCATATGGCGTGGTTTCCAGTCCTCTGATCATCCTTGTTGCCCTTTTCTGTACCTGCTCTAATTTGTTTGTTTCTGTCCTAAAGTGCAGTGCCCAAAATTGGATACAGAACTCTAGATGTGGTCTAAGTAAAGACCACTCTTGCTTGAAAGCCAGTCATATCCGACTCTAGGGCTTGGTGCTCATTTCCATTTATAGCCAAAGAGCCAGCACTGTCTGCATCTGCAGATGTTTCCGTGGACATGTGGCACACATGACTAGGCACCAGAGTGTGGAGAATGCTGTTTACCTTCCCACCAAAATGGCACCTATTTATCTATTTGCAATGTCTTACTTTTGAACTTCTAGGTTGGTAGGAGTTGGGACAGACAATGAAGGGTCACTCCCTCATGTGGCACTAGGGTCTCGAACTGCTGACATTTAGTTTTAACCACTAAACCACCAGACTGAATAGAGGGAGGCTAGTACCTGACAGATTTTTGGATACTATACAACTGTTTTTTGCAGCAACATTGCACTGTTGACTCAAACTTAGCCTGTAATAATAATAATTCATGTCTGAAATTATTCTGAGTTGAAAGGATTTTTGCTGGAGAAACTCCACTCAGTGGATGCCCAAATGAGGCTCCTTTCATGTCCCCAAGATCTTTATTCCCACCAAAGTGGTCCCTATTTATCTACTTGCAATTTCTTGCTTTCGAACTCTTAGGTTGGCAGGAGCTGGGACAGAGACAGGTGCTCAAACCATCATGCGGTACCCGGATCTCACCTGGATGTGAATTTTTAGTTTTAATTTGCTATATATTTTTTTTGATCTTTTAAAATCTTTTAATTTTTTTAACCTCAATTGTTTTTTATGTCATGCCAAACCTCCCTGAGTGACCTCGGTGAGGAGGGCGGTGTAGAAATTTGAATAAAGAAATAATAAATAAATCTCAAACTGCCGACTCGCCAGGCCTTCCAGCTAACAAGGCGAGCTTCTTAACCTCTGAGCCACCGCCTGTGAACTACACCAATTCCAACACCCTTCTCGCTTGTAGTATTACTGAGCCAAGTCTCCCCATCCTGTAACCGTACATCTGGTTTTTGTTTCCTAGGTTAAAACTTTACACTTATCCCTGTTAAAATTTCACTATGTGGGAAAGGCCCTTAATTTTTTCCCCTCTTCCATTAGCAGTAAAACGATCTCTCGGCCCCTGGTGGCGCAGTGGTTAAACTGTCGCACCGCAGCCAAAACGTTGTGGGTTCGATCCCTGACGGGCACTAAGGATGAACTCATCCTTCCGAGGAAGGCAAAAATGGTAATTAACTGGTGAATCGCCCAGGGAGTGCTTTAATTGCTACCCCGGCGCTTTCAACCCGAGTAAACGAGTCGGTTTCCTTACCTCCACCATGGCGGCAGCTTGCCTTGGTGGACAAATCCCGCCTCAGCGGAACCCGCGACTACGAATCCGACGCCCGACACAGTTCCGTTAGTAAAAATGGGACCACTTCCGGCGCCTAAATTGACCGCAACGGAACTGACGTCGTAGCCTGTTTCAACGCATGCGCGAATCCTGAGTGCTACACTAGGTTCGCAAGGGGGCGGAGTGTCAGGCCAAGTCGGAGTTCTATTGGCTGATAGAACGTTGAGGGTTATGAATGGGTGGCGCCCGATTTGTTTCCCAGGATCTCGGTGCTGCCTATATATGGTACTGTTCATCCCTGCAACAACCCTGCAGAGTAGCAGCACCTCGACCCTGCGGGCGGCCACAAAAGCGGCTAATCTAAATGCAACAAATAGTAGTGCCATCATACCAAGAGAGTAAAAACAAAAAGACACAAACATCATTGTAGCACCTTAAAAACTAACTGCTGTATTTTAATGTTAGCTTTTGTGTATCAAGTCCACTTAGACATAAGAGTGAGACTTCGCTGTATTAATTTATACACATCAAGTACAGAGGGACACAATGGTTAGCATAGCATAAGTAAAGGTAAAGGTCACCCTTGCTCATAAGCCAGTCGTATCCAACTCTAGGGTTTAGTGCTCAACTCTTTCATAGCCAAAGAGCCATTGCTGTCTGCTTCTGCAGATATTTCCGTAGTCATGTGTGGCAGGCATGGCTCGACACCAGAGCGCATAAAATGCTGTTTATTACCGTCCCACTGAAGTCCCTTTTTATCTACTTGCAATTTCTTGTTTTCGAACTGCTAGGTTGATAGGAGCTGGGAACTCATTCCGTCCTGCAGTATCCCGGTATTGAACTGTTGAACTGCTGCCTTCCAGCCAGAATCTTAACAACTTGAGCCACTGCAGTCCCTACCATAAGTATACAAATGTGGGGTTTTGTTTTTTTTACAACTGGTAACACCTCTTATTCAAATTAGTTGTGAAGCGTCACCCTTAGCTATAACACTATTTTAATATGACCAGTCTGGCCAAGTTATCCTGCTATGGTGATATCCTGCTAGTGACACAATGCTAGTCATCAGGCAGTAGTTAACCTGACCCACCCTGAGGACTAATGGCCTTGTGTGGCAGCAACTTTTACCTGTCCTCTTTCTCTCACTATAGTTGTATTCTGCTTTTTTTGTTTACCACTCAGTTTTTTATAGTGCTTGCTTTTTTTAAAAAATGTGTCGTTCCACTTGAGAATTTTTAAAATAATACTGTTTCATTTTCTTTTGTCATGTCTGTTAAACTAATTAAGCTGACATTCTTCTAAACTAAAAAATCCAGTACATGTAACATTTCCTTGTAATGAAAATTTTATAGCCCTTTGGTATAATATAAATTTTGAATACGTACTTAAAATGTCACTTAATAGTTAGCACTTTTTTTAGTTTTGTAAATGAACTGAAAATTCTATAGTGTTTCATCTTGGCATGGTGTATGCTTTGAAAGTCATACTTTCTGAACAGAAATAACCAAAAGGGTCAACATGTTCCTTGATTTCAGTAATGTACTTTTAACACCTACAGAAAAACAAAACTTTCAAAGGGGTTTTCCTCTATTGCAACTATTTTATATTTTATTTCACTTTTTCGCCCACACTTTTTTCAACATTTCTAAATCTTTATTACCTTGTGAACTGCCCGGAGAGTGCATAAGCATTGTTACTGCTATTTGGCATGTACCGCCTTCATTTTATATTTTATGCTTCTGAGAGGAGTAACTGCAATGACAGGTTCTGGGCAGAAGAGTGCACAAGTTAGCTTTTCATCTGGGCTGGAACAGTTGATTAACTATGATTTATGGAGCTTTTAAAATACTTTCCAAAAAAACTTTCACCTCTTTCTCAGATGTTCAGTAGTTTTAGGCTGAAATCTTAGATATACTTGGATCGTGGGCTTTTCTGCATGTCAGTGCATATAAGATTGCAGCCTTGATATTTTCCTGAAAATAAGTCCCATTAAATCTAGGGGGGCTTGATTCTGGACAGATATATGGAGGGTTTCATATAGGATACCCTGGTTTTTGTTCTTGTGCGGTATCCTGTTCCGAATATTGCCAATCACCATGGCGATCAGCCATGAAGACTCCTGTGAATATAATGCAGTGGCCTTTCATCTTTCCTTCCCCATCGCAGCATTACATGCAAACCACTGATCCAGTTCTATGAATCACTTTCTGGTCCTGAGCCCTTTTAGCACACAAAGTCCACCTCAGCCCCAGACCAGTATTGATGAATCTGCTGCCCTCCATCAAGATGGGTTCAAGTGGGATTTAATCCACTTGGGGGCCATCACCCTTCCCCGTGGACTTTGCCAAGGCCACTAGTCTTCAGGGTTGTCAGGTTAGTTAATGGCATTGAGTCCCTGGCAGTATGGTCTCCTCTATTACCATAGCAGGATAACCTGACCAAACTTGCTCTTAAAGCTACATATTCCCTTCTGATAAAGTTTTTTTAAAAAAATAAAGAACATATTGATTCAAATGATGTCTTCTACCATTAATGTTTTGGGTCATTGTTTTGTGTCAAATGCAAACAGCATCTTTTTGTATTATTTATTTGTTAATTAATTAAATAAAACCTGGCTTTGGAAATGGTTTTGAGTTTTCTTATCAATTAGACTTTGTGAAGACACATTTTATTGTCAATTCACATCAACTGGTATGAATAAAGAGCAGGAAGCATTCCATGTGTTAATCTTTACCAATGTTCTTGCTTGCTTCCAGAATATACAAGATATGGTGGATTGTCATTTACTAGAAGCCATTGCAATGGCTGTTTGTTGCCTTGAAAGTGTAGTTTGATGGATCGTGGATAGGCTGTTTGTTTACTGCAACTTTAAAAAGTCAAAGAAACCTTGCAGCATTATTTGTGTCAAAAGGACATGCCTACATAAATTAATAACCAAGAAGAATTCTCTCCTTCCACAAACAGATGGCTTATCTATGACCTAGAAGTCCTACTTCTGGAAACCTGCACATAAGCATATGTTTGAGGAGGGAGTCACTAACCAGTGGCCTTGACTTATCTAGCATATCCAGGGCATTTCACCACTGAACAAATTAACAAAGCAAACAGGGCAAGTTAATGTCTGTGTTTTCTCTTAGCCAAATAAATAGATGAAGCATACATTGCCAGTATTCTTGTTTTTACTGGAATCTTTCCAACTCAACTTTTGTTTACTTAAAAGGGTCTGCTCTGTCCATGAAAATACAATGAATGAATTGCAGCGATGCTCACTTTCCTGGCAAAAAAAAAAAAAAAAACCCCATGCATACCGTATATGCCCTGTCATAACAGCTCAAAGAAATCATGATTTTTTTGCATCATCTGAGCATCATGGACACAAAGAGAAGCAGTCTTCTTGGCAGTACATTTTTATTCCTCAATAATTAAAGTTTAAGCCAATATTTTTTTTCCCAGAAAGTGCTACACAATGTTAACAAGAAGCTTAGGCCTTGGTTTGGATCTGCGTACAGACATTTTGTCCTGCCTGCCGCACATGGCGCTTCCGGGTGTGAGGGAGGTGGTAGGGGGCCTGGGCTGTAGGTTGAGAAGCCCTGGTGTACAGTATACTATGTTTCATATTTGCATGTTTGATTTTACCGGGTTTTGGAGTACTGTTTAGTACTCTGTGCTCTGTAATGAGGCAGGGTAAAAGCAAGTAAAAATTACAGATAAACAGGAACAGCTATTCCTAAGAATGAACTTGAGATAATATCATAGCTTGCAGGTAACACCATTGTCAAAATAACGAGTCATGTTAGTGCATATTCATTTGCAGCAGGTACCCTTTCAAGGTAAGGTCCCGCAATACTGTGGCAGACTTGCTATCATTCCTCCATGTGCATTGGAAATCTCCAGATTTTCTCTTCCAACCGCTACTTCTTGTGTTGCACTAAGGCTTTCACATTTTGCATCAGTCTTGTGAAATAAGTGCTTAAGTAAGCCTCAAGGCTTCTGTAGTATCAATAGAAGACTTATAGCACTTTAGATCCAGCCTTGGTTACCTTGCTTGCAAAATCTTCATTTTTGACAAGAGATAGGATTCAACTGCACATGCCAGTCAGATAACATAGGAATGTGACCTCTATAAGAATAGTTATTCTTAATGGAAGCTGCAAACAGGCAATGGTCTTTATGCAGAGTAGTTCCTTGAAGGGCAATGATAATGTGTCCTAAAGCTATTCTTTTGTCTAAAATTTAGATTGTAAGTCAAAGGTTGGGGCTATCATATTACTTTTTTTTAAAGTCACTCGGAGATACTTTGGACGAATTTGTTCATTTAAAACACTTTAAATGAATGTGTCAATAAATAAATGTAATAGCTCATCTGTCTCTTCTACAATTTCCAATTGTTTTCTGCTTTAAACTGAAGAGGTTTCTTTCAAGTGTATCTTTCATTGTGTTAAAATTCTTGCTGGGATTGGAATGAAGTATCCACATAATGCATTATTTTTCCCTTGAAAATGATAAGAACATTAAAATTAAAAGACAAATAAATAGCAGACATAAATTTAAATGCATTCACATAATATTTTGAAATAATATCTTGAGAGTCCCCTGGACTGCAAGGAGATCACATCAGTCCATCCTAAAGGAAATCAACCCTGACTGATCCTTGGAAGGACAAATACTGAAGCTAAAGCTCAAGTACTTTGCCCACAAAATGAGAAAAGAGGACTCATTGGAGAAGGACCTGATGCTGGGAAAGATTAAAGGCAAAAGGAAAAGGGGCGGCAGAGGATTAGACTTTTTGGCTAGATGGCATCATTGATGCAGTGGGCATAGATCTGGATGGGCTACAGAGGATGGCACATGACATTCACCTGGCATGCGGTGGTCCATGGCATCACAAAAGGTCAGACTCGACTGTGCAACTGAACAACAAAAAATATTTTAATTAGATGTAAAATCAATTACTCCGCTTTGTATTTAGCCATGGTAAGAATAGATTCATAAAATCATCAGTGGAAGGGATCAGTCATCACCAACTTATGTTCTACTGGTATTTCATTGGGTATTGATGTATTATATGGTTTCTTGCTCTTTTGGTTAAGACCAAAATATTATTAAGTCTGGATCCAACTTATTGGCAGCAGAATCCTACACATACCTACTTAGAATTAAAGCCTGTTGAGATAAAATGTGCTGACTCTCAGGTAAATATGAAGTACAACCCAAATTTCAGTTATTACAATACTGTATTGTATTAGATATATTGCTATATAAGGGGACGGATATCCCTCTATGGTAATGGAGTAGACTGTACAGCCAGCAACTCAACGCCAAGTGTTGGGTGGTGATAAATAACCTGGTTCACTAAAAGGGCCAATGGCTAAGGGGCAGATGAGCCCCTTTAGGTGAGGTGATGTCACTGGAAACTATCATATTGGGTCCAACGGCAAAATGAGCAGAAGAGGAACCATTTTACTATTCTGATTCCCAATGGTCATGGAGGCAGAAGAGGCAATAACAGATAGACTTGCTGTGAAGGCACACCTTGATGATATTCTCAAGGCTGTGGCAGTCCATTGCAGTCCCGGTGTTAAATCCTGCAAGTCTTATTTCATACATGCCACAGCAGATGGCTTCGAGATCATAGGGGTGTGTCACTTTATGGCAAGTTGGGATCCACCTTAAATAAATTCATGTCAGTGGCATTTTAATTGGCAGTTAGGAAAAATGTATACTGTACTTGAATATGAGTTGCAGCCAATGACAACGAAACAAGGGGCAAGAAAAGAAAAGGAAAGGAAATACCAAAGTAGTCAAGGAAACACTATGCACAGTAAACCCATTCATGTGGATTCACAGGGACTTGGGCTTCTGGGAATTGAAATTCAAGAACAGCAGGTGTGTCAAGGTTCACCATCACTGATCTAGACTGTGCTCCAGGGTGTGATAGGCAGAGTGTCCTCCAGATTCTGGGCTACAGCCTTTATTCACTACCATCAGCATTTCCATGAGAAGGTAGGGTGTGAGTTGCAGTCAAACATCTGTAAAGCTGTATTTCACCCAACCCTGCTATAAGACTAATCAATGTGCATGCAATCTGTGTATGTGTATATATCAATGTGCATGCTATCTGTAAACACACACACACAGCACAACACAACACATACACAGATAGCATCAGTACTGGGATGTCAAAAATTTTACTACCACATCGTGATGTCATCACAGTGTGGGTGGAGCTAATGTCATGATGTCATGACATCATGGGAGGCGCCAACGTCATGATGTTGTGGGCGGGGCCAAAGAAATAAAATAAAATAATAAAATAAAAATAAATGTGTGCACGCACACACACACCTCAACCCACCCACCCGCCCACAACACAAACCCATAAATAAATTAAATGGTTAATAAATAAATAAATGAATAAAAAAATAAAATAAAAAATACATTAAAATACACCCACCCACCCACCCCAAACACAAATCAACCAGAGCCTTTAAACCAGAGCTTAAAGCTTATTCTGGCTAATCTTTCTCACACTAGGTCAGATGGAAGGAACTACAGAATGAACTCACCACAAGATGGCTTCATTTTGGCACTTTTCAATTTTTCAGCAGTTAAAGAAGTTAAGTACTAAGTCTTTGCCTAACCAGTTCTCTAGGATAATATGCCTTAATGTAAATGTTAAACAGCTGTACCTCCTTAAGGATTCTCCAATTGGAACAGCAATTGGAACAGCATAGGTGTAACTTATTGATGAGGTAACTCCAAGACTTTGATTAAAAACCCCAAGTCAGGTCGCCAGACATGCTGGACGGCACGCCTTTTTAGGAACTGTGGTAGTACGACAATATAGGTAAAGGTATTAAATACACATTAAAATACACACAGACACACCACATCCAAAGGTGAGTCACTTACCCTGGGGAACAGGCTATAGGGAGCTTCAGGCTAGCAGCTTCTCTTCCTCCTCCCCACTTGGGAAGACAGCAAGGAGGCCGTGCATATGCACCAAGCACTGTAGGCATGCATGCACACCAAGTGCTTGGCGTGCATGTGCAGTGGGGGAACCAGTGAAAAGGTAAGCCCCGAAGGTGGTGTCCCCCCCCCCAAAAAAAAAAAAAACCAAGAAGAAGCTGCTACCGGTTCTCCGGGACACTGGGAAAAGTTACTACCGGTTCTGGTGAACTGGTGCAAAACTGTTACATCCCATCACTGGATAGCATGCACATTGATTAGTTTTATAGCATAAAAACTCTGTGTCTTTAATCCAAACTCTGTGTCTCTAATCTAATGTGTCTAATCCGAACTCTGTGTCTCTAATCTAATGGGTCCAAAAGACTTTTATCACACATAAAAACAGTCTGTTAATCTGTTTTGTATGTTTGAATTCTGACTATTACAATGTTTATGACTCTATTAATTTCTGTAAATGAGCTGAACTCTTTTTAAACAACAGTTTTTTCCACATCCAAAGATAGCACATAGCAAGAGAAGTTGCTCAACTGATGACTTTGTCCAGACGTAGAATGAATGGTACTGTTAAATATTAACTGCAGGATGACAGCTAGACCTATCATTAACCAGCTGAGATACTTTGCTGTGATTCATTTATATATGATCACTGATTTTGCGTTCTTGGAGTTATACAGCAGAGAAACACTGCTAAAATGTTCCGGCAAATTAGTATCATGAAACTATTGCTCCTTTTTCTGCTTTCTGTGGTGATTGTTAAATCCCAGGACTATGATGATGATGATGAGGTTAGAATGTTTGTAATCATGTATTCTTTTTTCAGTTTTCATTTAAGAAAACGGAGGAAAAAGATAATATGCTTATATTTAAGGAAAACTTAATTTGCAATATGAACAAATTAGATAAAAGTGTCATGTTTTTATTTCATATGTGTATATATTTTCTCAGTCTTTTCTTTTTTCTTTTCTTCGGTGTAGGAGTCAACCGCTGCACCAACGGTAAGATAACATTTTCTATTTAATCAAAGTATTTAAAAAAAACAGAAACTCAATATGGTTATTTACAATGACTTTTTCCATGTGTAGGCCAGATGTGGAACTGTCAAAATGAAGGCACCTTTTTGTCAGTTGATTCAGCATTTCCTTTTTTTCCTGACCTAGTGTGAAAAAGATTCACTAGCAACACAAGGTTACCATTGCCCAGGGTACACCCGATTGTGGTTCAAAAATATCACAATCTTTGAGGAGGCTCTTTCTGTGTACCCCATTTATTATGACAGATTGCTTCCCAGAAGTTAAATAAATACTTATTAATAGTTCATTGTCAGACAAGTATCTGCAACAAAATTCATTTATGGAAATTTCTATGGAGTTTTGTAAGAAAAGTTCAGCTTAGTAGGAAGAGAAATTTATCAGTGCTTCTTGAAAGCAAGCCTAAGGGGGCAAAAGCATAGTGAAAGCTATGTAGATATTATTGATAATATCCTTGTATTCATTTGTTAAATTATAAACACCAGCCTTTAAAACATTAAATAACAATTGCATCAATTTAAAAACATTATCATTCCTACATCAGGGAAGTTGGAGGGTCAAATCAAACTATGTCTTGATACTACACACTGACAGAAGCATTGAGTTGAAAATAAGCTCTCTAAATCAGGGGTGTCCAAACTTTTCAGACCATGGCTGGTCACATGGTTCAGGGAGCTGGTCACTATGGCCCAGGGGCCTGATGCGGCCCCTGATGCCAATTCATCCGGCCCACAAAGCCTTCATCGCTCCTGGAAGCAGAAGTAAAACACGCCCATGCGGGCGCGTATTCCTTCCACTTCCAGGAGCGACGAGGGCTTCGCAGGCCGAATGAATTGGTATCAGGGGCCGCATCAGGCCCCCGGGCTGTAGTTTGGGCACACCTGCTCTAAATTAATCTGTCAGTAGACTTCAAAGTGAAATATGTTAAATAAATTTAATTAATTGAAATTTGCTGTGAGATTGATCACTTGAAAAACATATGTTTAACAGTTTAATTATTTAATTGCTCAAAATTAATTAATAAATAACATAGCTTTCTATTTGTGATAAATTACATGGTTGTTATGTAACTTATTAAAATGCCATTTTTCTTAGCACTAGGAAGTGTTCTACCTAATATCTGATTTCTTTATAAGGCTTATCATGGGTACACTAATAATGTTATTTATGCAATGGTTTTAGCCTGCAATCATATGTATACTTCCATCAGAGCAAATCCTTTTACTTATGAGTAGACTTACAACAGTCCACTGTTAATATATAAAATACTGTACTTCACTTGCTCTGCTGGCCATCTTTCAATACCATGCAATATTATAAATTTTACAGACAGGAACTAAATAAGCCATGATGACTGAAGATGTCTTGTTTTGAAAATCTATTGTACCCACTCTTTAAACTGGGTCTTGTAAATATCTTGTGAGAAGTAAATATTTATGCTGCCAAAGTTATTTCATTGATTTCTCCACCCAGTAGCTGCTTTTCTGAACCACTACGCATCTTATCTTTTTGACTCTTTCGTTATGGAAAAGTTTGAACTCAGATCCTCATGATATTCAACTGGACACTCGTCAGTAAAAAAAAAAATCCCCTTTTTTGCTATGACCCATCACTAGCTCAGGATTCACTTTTTCTTTTGTGGATCTTGTTAATTTCTTGTGGTACCTGAAAATACACATTTTTATTTATTTGGACTACAGCCCACTTCATCAGATGTAATTATTGTGCCAAATTAAACTTGTTGTAAGGATCAAACTACACAGTAACATTTCTACTGCTCTAAAAAGGGTGTGAATGATACAAAAGAACAGAAGGAAGCATTGCTCATCTATCTATTAATCCAGGAGTTCTCAACCTTTTTAAGCATGGGCTAGACAGCCATTTTGTCCTTCCTCCACCACATGGCACCTCCTGGTGTGGTGGAGGCAATGTATTTTAATGTAATTTTTATTTTATTTATTTATTTAATTTATTTAATTAATTTACAGGTGTGTGGTGTGGGCGGGTTGAGGGGTGTGTGTGTGTGCTTATTTTTATTTTATTATTTATTATTATTTATTATTTTTGCTTTGGCCCCACCCATGACATCATGATGTAAGCCGCTCAGAGGGCGGGGTATCAAGTGCGATAAATAAATAAATAAATAAATGACATCATGATGTTAGCTCCACCCACACTTTGATGATGTCACGGTGGGGTAGTAAAATTTTTGACAACCCACCACTGTTTGTTGGGTTGCACTCCTACAATGTCTGATTATTGGAACACCAAGAAATGGAGATATCCCTTTTTAAATGAAGGAATGCATGCATGGAAATTATAGGCCTTTAAAAATCCTCATCATGTGATCATAATGTACAATCTAAACATTTTGCCTAATTTTTTTCATGTTTTTACTGTTCATATGTTTTACTAGTACTGTATCTGTATTATCTTTTCCCCCTTGGTATTGTACAGATTGAAGGTGAGGGCACAAGTGTGGATGCACGAGGCCACAGGCCACGGGACAGAAAAAGGGAGCCATTACCCTCTCTCAGACCAGTTGCTCCCCCTCCCAGTGGAGGCATTAGATATCGGGCCCGGCCAACAAAACCACCGGTTGCTGGGAAGAAAAAAGAACCAGTAGTTTTCCCTGATAGTGGCGGCTGCAAGCATTTGTCTGAGGAGCTGGTAGGTGTATTTACTTTGACACTGTGTGGAACTAGAACACGTAGAAGTAGGTAATAGGAATTGGTTGGTTGGTGGGTGGGTGGGTTGGTTGGTTGGTTGGTTGGTTAGAGGGATGGATGGATACGTCAGTTTATAAAAACATCTAAGAACCTCCAAAACTTAGGTCTGGTAAATATATATATTTGAAAAACAAGCTAAAAAGGTGGCAAACAAGTAGCAGTCTATGAGGGCGGAATTATCATAGAATCAAGATATTCTTGAATGCTACTTTATAAAGAGATGTTATTTTTTCTTTTCTTTTTACATATTACTCTTCACTTGTGGTTAAGATCCTGAGCTTGAAGACTTCTTGTTTCTTTCAGGGTGTATTATGTCCCACTGGATGTGAACTGCGAACTGAACTGTTAAAACAGGAAAGGACAGTGAAGCCGACTGTTCAGGATTTATCGGACAAAGTGAAGAAGCTAGAGCAATCTACGGGAAACATTTATACTTACACCAATATTCTGGATGAGCGCTTAGCAAAAAGACAGAAACAAATAAGAGGTAACCCTTATGGTCTTCTTTTATTATCATAGCCATTAATCCTATTATAGACAGTTCAGTTTGTACCTTGGAGAACCATTTTGAAAGCCTTCTTCAAATATGTGAAGTATATTAAAAGCAGTGAAACAAAGGGAAACCAAACCAACCTATGTGATGGGGCACAGCCCAGTGTTCCACGGCTTCCACATGTGCATGTGTGAAACATACAGACAATACAGTATATGGAAGATGGGAATAATTTTCCTGCCCCATGAAATAAGATTTATCCACTTGGCCAGATGTCTTCCCTGAAATCTGCTCTTTCCATAGCATTTGTTTTATCTTGAAGCCTTGTAGAAAAGCCATTTTAAAACATTCCTTCCTTTCCTTAACTTCCAAACATATGTGGCACACTTGATATATGGCTGTAGCAGTTCCACACAGTGCAGACTGATCATTTATCCATGCATCTAATTTGTGATACAACAATGTTAGATATGCCAACATTTTGTCATGGTATGACACCAGGAGCATTCTTTACTTTGGCTTCAGTAAAGATCTCTTCTCTCAGAGTTTTAAATCATGCTGTATTTTTTCATATTCTTTTACCTCTGCTGATTTTTATTGTTTGCTGTCCATTCCCAAGAACTTTCCTTTTAAAAAAAATCATGTGTTTTACCTTAATTTGTTTTATTGTTTGTTTGCTTATTAAGTTTATTTTTATACTGTGTGTGTTCGATTATAGAACAGCCTATGAATAAATAAACAAATTCTTCTTCAGTGTCTAGGCCAGACATGAAACTGCCAAAATGAAGCCACCATGTTTCATTCTGCAATTCCTTTCGCCTGACCTAGTGTAAGAAAGATTAGCTGGCAACACAAGGTTGCTCTTACCAGGATGTGCCCGATTGTGGTTCAGAAATACTGTACCAGAATCTTTGAGGAGGCTCTTTCTGTGTACCGCAATCAAATAAATGTGGGTCAAGTTGTGAGCTGAATGAGTACAAGTGTAGGTCACTTGTGGGTAATTCTTTACTTGACAAAATTAAAACCTTATAAGTACTTGTGACTTCTTTTACTTCAGATGTCTGTGAAGTCTTATAAACCAGAAGAACATTTATGATGTACAGTATTTCATATACTGTATAGTGACATTTCTGTAAATAGGATTTTACAGAGTCTGAGTGGTGGGGTCCTTTCCCCAAAGAATTATTTTCTAGAAATGGACACAAAGGAGATAACAGGAGAATGAGAAGGAAATTGAGGTAGCCATAAATCTACCATCCTGTTAGTTAAGAACAACTTGCTATCTGCTTACATAGATTTCCCTTTTCAGACAATCAGAATGTGATTTCTCAGTACAACAAGGAGGTTGAGGACCACTATACATTCATCAAAGACAATCTGGATAGCAACATTCCAAGTAACCTGAAAGTGCTTCGTGGAGTTGTGGATATTTTGCACCAAAAACTACTAAAACTGGAGAATGTGATCACAACTCAGTTGGCAGATTGCCGCGCTCCTTGCACAGTTTCATGCAATATCCCAGTGGTGTCTGGCAAAGGTAATGACTCATTCATTCTTTTTTCTTTGCAATGTAGCTGTCACACAGACAGTTCTGAGGATGTCCATGTGTCAAAATCCCAATGTTTATCTCCCTCTAGTTAAGTTGTATTGCCCTGGAATAAAGGAACCCTGCCCTTGTTCAGTGTGTATGAATGCTGCACCTCTTACAACCACAAAGTGATATATTTCTATTTACAGCCACAACTTAGTTGCACTTTGGACTTAGCCTCATGCTTTCCTCACCTTCCTATCAACTACTAATTTGAGAATTTCATGCGGCTCCTTTCATCCTTTCTTTTAGGAAACAAATTAAAACTTTGCTGTTTAGAGAAGCCTTTGGGGAGAATCTTCCCAAGATTTCTTCTTAAATTATTATATTATTGCTGTTATTTTTATTTTTATTTTTTTTAATCTAGTTTCTTTGAAACTGTTTATATGTTTTTATGCTTTTAGTTGCATAAACCATTCAGAATAGCTTTTAGCTAGATAGGAAATATAGACATTGAATTGCTCACATCAGGTCTAAAATTAAGGTCTAATGTCTTCTGTTCCTTTCTCTCCAATGAACATTTTATAATTACTTCTGCTCACGTACCTTGTCAGGGAAGGTTTCATATTAATTACATTGTATTATAATATTTTTTAAAATTAATGCCTACCCAAAGCATTGATGGGTTCATAAAGTGTGGGTTGCAGAAATAAGCACAGTTTGAAAGTGGGGAATGTTCAAAATAATATAGATTATTTAGTGCTCTGACTGATTTATTATTTATTTATTTATTAGTCATACTTATCAACCGCCCACCTCACCGAGGTGACCCAGGGCAGCTTAGATTAAAATAAATTTAGTCAACACTTATATTCAAGTTTATAGTTGGCAGATATTTTTTTCTATTTATTATTATTCATGTTTGCTAAGTAACATGTACTACTGATTTCTGATTGCAGAGTGCGAAGACATAATTAGGAAAGGAGGTGAAACATCTGAGTTATACCTTGTTCAACCCGATCCTTTAGTCAAACCATACAAAGTTTACTGTGACATGACCACTGATGATGGAGGTAAATATTCATGTCAGGGCCAGGGCCATCAGTTGGAATTGTTGAGCACATGTTGACAATCACATATGCTACTATACTTTTTTTAGCATGGAATACTGGTGGATAATAATGGTCTCCTGTCTTTCAAAGGTTGGCTTCTTATTCAGAACCGCCAAGATGGCAGTGTTGGCTTTGGAAGAACATGGGATGCATACAAAAAAGGATTTGGAAACATTGCATCCAGTGGTGGGAAGAATTATTGTGACACTCCTGGTAAGAAATTCATTCCAAAGAGCAGTAACTAATGACCAAACAGTAATTGAATGTCTCCTGACCCATTGCTAATTTCAGTAAATAGTGCCACACTTCCAACCCACCCCCAATCAGAACCCTCTTTGTATCCTGCAGTCCATATGCAAATTATTCCCCTTCCTTCCAACTATTTATTAGATAATGATGATGACAATGTAACCACCACAACAAGCAACACATTTAATGTAATGCATAATTGACCTCTAATTGGTGTTGGAGGTTTTTGGATTCCCTTTTGTTGAATGGGTCTCTGAAGAAACATAGGAATCTACCTTACACTGGTTGAAATCATATTGAACAAGTAAATGTATATGTTTTTGGTCTGTTTCTTGCTAGTAAATAAAAAGCCACCTCCATAGTTCTCAGTAGTGTATGGTCTACATACACAAACAAAACCAGTTCCAAAGAACTTTGTAACAGGAACTCTTTATTTACCAGTGAGGAATGGACCAAAATATATGAATTAGCTTAATATTACACAACAGGATTCTGGCCATTGAGTGAGACCATTGGATCATCTGATCCCATATATTCAACTGTGATTAGTAACATTTCTCCAAAACGTCAAGCAAGCTTCCTTCCTAATTATTTGGAGATCTCTGCTGGTCTCCTGTGTAAATACAAAACAGGTCTTACCTTCTGACATTAGACAAAGGTGTGTGTGTGCTGGGTGGAATTGTTTGCCCCATCTTTCCACATTAATCTACTTTATCATCATCATCATCATCATCATCATCATCATCATCATCATCATCATCATCATCATCATCATCATCATCATCATCATCATCATCCTTAAGTCTTGAATGATTGGAGAGGGTGGGAAAATAAAGGTGGATATTCATAAGTGTACTCTCTAATAAATTTTTGAATGAGATTTGTTTAATCATATACTATAGACCAGTGATGGCCAACCTTGGCACTCCAGGTGTTCTTGAACATCAATTCCCAGAAGCCCTGATCAGTAGGAGTGCTGACTTGGGCTTCTGGTAATTGAAGTCCAAAAAAAATCTAGAGCGCCAAGGTTGGCCATTACTGTTATAGAGATAGACCCAAACAACAGGTCTTTCTTAAAACCCTTTACAAAATTAGTGTCATAAAGTTTCATTTACATTATTGTTACAGGTGAATATTGGCTTGGAAATGAGAAAATCAACCAGCTGACCAAATTGGGACCCACAGAGCTTTTAATTGAGCTGGAAGATTGGGATGGTGCTAAAGTGAAAGCACATTATGGAGGATTCAGCATTCAGAGTGAATCAAACAAATACCAGCTCTCTGTTAGTAACTATAAAGGCACAGCTGGAAATGCATTGCTAGAAGGCGCTTCCCAATTGCTAGGCGAGAACAGAACAATGACAATCCATAACAGCATGTTCTTCAGCACCTTTGACAGAGACAATGATGGATGGTACGCGCATACATTTGTACTTACTTTGCTACTGTGGCTTGCCTCAGACATTTTAGAAATTTGACTCTATACAAGTGGACCATTGTCGAGAGACTCTTGTGAGCCTTTTTTGTGTGTGTGGCATGGAAGGCTATGTTAGAGAGGGGCAGAAAGCTCCACCACACTAACATGTTATTGGATGTATTACAATGACTTGTGACAGCCAATGGCTTCACAAATATTCCTGTAGAACATTTCAAATTGAAATCCAGTCCATAGCTACTTAAAAGTAAGCTTCACATGCTTTAGTGACCTTACCTTTGAATAAAGGTAATTAGGCTGCCATAGCCTAAGTCAGGACCTCACAAACTAAGGTCCGTAGGCCAGGTCTAGCCCACAATGTCATTTCATGTTGCCCCCACCCCTCCAAGGGCATTCAAGAAACAAAATGGCCACCCCTTTTGAAGCTGTTGGGACAAAATGGCCAGTCCCATCATGCAGGCAGGGCAAAATGGCCATCCAGCCCCCATAGCTGACTGAGAGAGTGTGACCTAGCTTGAAAAAGTTGGAAACCCGTGGCCTAAATGGAACTGGTTATGGAGAATATCTGAGAGATATTGGAGAGTAGTTAGAAGCAGTATTCTTTGTTTGGAGAACTGAAGGGTGATCTTTTGAGACAGAAAGGTTTAAACAAGAAATCCAGCAGTTTCTTGACTCAGAATTACATAGAGTTCCTAGAAGGATGTTGAGGATTTTCACAAATTATGTATTTGTTCTTCCAGTCGTCCGCATGCACAGCTTGACCAATATATGTGTATATTTCCTCACAGGCTAAACCCAGATCCTAAAAAGCAGTGTTCAAAAGAAGATGGTGGTGGCTGGTGGTACAATCGCTGCCACTCAGCTAATCCAAATGGCAGATACTACTGGGGTGGACATTATACCCCAGAGATGGCAAAACATGGCACAGATGATGGGATTGTATGGATGAACTGGAAGGGATCCTGGCATTCACTGAAGAAAGTGAGCATGAAGATTCGACCAGTCTCTCAATAATAGTGATTGTTATTTAAATAAAAAGTGGCAGGAATTGGGGCTCATGTCTCTTTCATGATATCTGACACCTTATGATGATACCTCTCACAGCTATATCAACAAAAAATCTCTACAGTCTTACATGGTTAAGTGAATTGTGTTTGAAAGTGATAATTATATACTTGATAAGACTCTTATCAGTCTCATTAAAACAACTTATAAACATCATTTGTGGTGCCTTGGAGGATTTAGAAATATTCACTGTTAAAGTGTTTTACTTAGCATCACAACTTGAATTCAAAGTGAGGGAATAAGGGTTTGTTTGTTTTTGTCTCAGTCTGCTAAAATTACTTAACACTATGCAATAAGACCTACTGGACAAGATCAATAGTCTATCAAAGAGCATGTCCAAACAAGATGATTAGCCTGTTTGTTAGCAGTCACTCCTTCCTCCAGTGTCCACATGTTTTGGAAGTTTTTGGATTCTGGAGTGCTCCAACCTCCACTGGGTTCTACTTTTTACATAGCACTTAGATATATGCTGTTCCCATTACCTGTGGATACTGGGAATAATGTCAAAGGCTTTTGTGCTGCCAAAATACGGGGTTAATGGGGCCCTTCACATTTAATATTGCCATTAATCATTTTCCCTGCTCCTCTGAAGAGTGGCAGGGAAAGTGTAATTAAATGTTTCTCCTCCTAGCTGATTGTTGTAGAGCTAGATTGGTTAGGAGGAGAAACAAATTTTTTTCACTTCATTTTTCCTACTAGATTTGATCAAGAAACTGCTCACAGATGCAATTATGATTGGCACTAGAGGAGAAAATGAAGAGGGGGAAAATTAAACTCTCCTAACCGATCCAATGCTGCAATGATCATTGGGGGGTGGGGAATAATTATACTTTCTCTGCCCATACACAGAATTACTGGGAAAATATTTCATCTACCTTTAACAGACTTCAGAATTAACATTCTCCAAATAATATGAGGGACAGCAACAAATGTGAGTTTCCAAAACGTTATTTTTGCCTGAAAAAATACATTTAAACTGCTCTTGCAAGGTCTTTCTAAAAGGTCTCAGGCAGAGGTATGCCCCATTGCTGCCTCTACAGATCTAGTGCCCTTCATACTTGATTTTTTTTTTAATATTAGGAGACTGCAGTGGCTCAAGTCACTAAGATGCTGACTGGGAGGCGGAAGGTCAGCAGTTCAATTCCCGAGTACTGCAGGACAGAATGAGCTCCCGTCTCTGTCCCAGCTCCTGCCAACCTAGCAGTTCGAAAGCAAGACATTGCAAGTAGATAAATAGGGACCACTTCGGTGGGAAGGTAACAGTGTTCCATGCACTCCGGTGTCTAGTCATGCCTGCCACATGACCATGGAAACATCTGCACAAGCAGACAGCGCTGGCTCTTCGGCTTAGAAACAGAGATGAGCACTGACCCCTAGAGTCGGATACAACTGGCTTTCGAGCAAGGAAAACCTTTACCTTTACCTTTACCTTTTAGTCGTGTTAGTCTGTGGTTCAGGCATATCAGAAAACAAAAACGTAATAAAACAAAAACACTGTAGCACTTTAAAGACTAACTACTATATTTTTACTGTTAGCTTTCTGAAGAAGTGGACTTGATCCACAAAAGCTAACAGTAGCAGTTAGTGTTTAAATAGAAGTTAGTCTTTAAGGTGCTACAGTGTTTTTGTTCTATTACTTTTTTGCCTTTGTTTTCTGATCTACAGATCTAATCACTCGAGAAACAGGGAACTAAATCTGGGAGCTTCCTAATATAAACTGCAGGACCCATGCTGCTCCTGATAAAATGGCTTGAATTTTTTACATATAAACAAACCTCACCCTCCAATTCTAAAACCCAGTTTTGGAACTTATGCAGCCATTATAATTGTGTACTGTATAACAAAAGTTCCCAACCTACAGCCTAGGGGCCAGACCCGGATTGCGGCACCACTTCAAGCGGCCTGTGTTGTCGCCACACCTGAAGCAGAAGTGGATGAATTTATGACAACCGTAAACGTACCCATGGCTGTCGTAAATTCATTTACAACAGCCGCAGACACATTTTACAGCAGGGGAACCCACCAGTCTGGCCTGTTAAGCTGTCTGGAGGGGCGTGATCTGGCCCATGGTGGTAAAAAAGTTGGGAATCCCTGGTGTATAATATGTTTTTCTCCTTAAGAATCTCATACTTCATATATTTTTAAGGTCATATTCATCTCAAAAAATTATTATTTATTTGTTGGATTTAGATAACCGCCTTTTTCGCCTGAATGACCCAAGGCAGCTCACAACATCAGCTAAAACCCAATGTCCAATACCAATTAAAACCAAATACTATAAAACTATCTTAAAAATGTCCATAAAACCTCCCCAAATCCCTTAAAAAAGGACACCTGGGCAGGAGTAAATAAGAAGCCCAGGCAGGGCTAAATAAGCCAGCAGGGCTAGGTTGTGGTACCAGTTGTGCCCCACACCTGCTGGCATACCACATTTTAAGGCCTTTCTGAAGGGAAGCAACTCTGCCTGGAGGCACAATTCAAGTGGCAGGAGGTTCCATAGTGCCAGAGCACTCCTCCTGGTCCCTGTGAGTTGTGTCTCCCTGGCTGATGGGATCACTAGGTACCCCCTAAGGTCTGCTCTTGTAGGACAGGTTGAAAACTATGGTGTGACACAGTCTCTTAAGTATCACATATAATAAAGATTTGTTCACTACCAAGGAAGCAGTTACATCTCAGTACAGTGGCCATTGACAAAGAGCTAAGCATTACAAGGATACCACCCTGAACACAACAGACTCATCTGATTTCACCTCCTGAACAGAATCTGGCCTGGTTGGTTGAGAAACCAGGATCTAGGAGATCACCATAGTCCAAAACTTTCTTTCCTTGATTATAAACTCCACTGCAAAGGTCTGCCCCATAGAGAGAGAGAGAGAGAGAGAGAGAGATATGACTTCACAAGGTAGCAAAACCTAGATTTATATACTAGGTTGGGGAGCCCAAACTATGGCCTGTGGGCCAGATTTGGCCCATGCCACCCTTATCACTCCCATACACACTCATACGGGTGCATTTTACTTTCACTTTTGGGAGCGACAAGGGTGGTATGGGCTGAATGAATTGACGTCGAGGCCCAGATCTATCCCACGGGCTGTAGTTTGGTCACCCCTGGTTTAAGCAGAGAAAATGGCAGCTTAAAATCTATCTCATCCTGTTGCAAAACAGATTGCAAGGTATGTTTTACTTCTGGTTCCAATGGGAGGAACCACATGACCAGTCTGCTGAACCACATGACTGGCCCATGGCCCAAAAAGTTTGGGCACCCCTGTACTCGGTAGCTTCCCAGAATCATTTAGTGAAGATGGTAGAGAGTGTTGTGTCCAAGCAAGTGCCTGCTGTGCCCAGCTATAGGTTGTGATCTCTCAATTAGGAACCAAAACATTACAAGATTGCAAGTTTAATGTCCCTTTTGTTATATTATATGGTCATCAATGGCCCCCATCCAAAACTTTTGTCTGATCTATTACTGAATACTATCTGTTGTAACATTTCAAAGCCATTTATTCAGAGACTATCTACACAGCCATATAGCCTGCTCTTTGGGCTGGAGATTGGCTGGACAGATTTCTATTGAGTACCCACAGTGATCAGGGCAATCTGCTCCAAACTGGCCAATGTTGAGACCCAGTTGGGGACGCAACTAAATTGTCCTGTTGTACTTTATCCCATGGGGACAGAATAAAAGAGAGCAGGGACATACAGCTGACTGGCAATAAACTAGAACACAGCTTTACCCCTGTTTGGGTGAGGAGTCTTTATTTTCCAAAAATGGCTGTCATTATGATGAATTTAACATGGCTGAAATGTTCAAAAATTGATATAAATGGTATAACTAAAGATTAAAGACTCACACTCCCACACCTTCCTCATGACAATGTGGATTCTATGACAGCCTCAGTACCCTTGAGGGAAACTGGATTTTTCCCCCCCTGAAAAACTGTGAGGGCTAATAATGCTATTAGACTTACATGTCACTGCAATAGAAACAGTTGATTTCTTCCATTTATTAAATCAATGGAACAACTTTTAGAATTCAGTCCTTAAGCCTCAAAACCGAATGCCACATTTCCATACCTAAACCTGCAAAATGTAATTCCTAGTGATGGGATGACCCCGGTTCCATCCGGTTCCCCAGAACTGGTAGGAACAATCTTGGAGGGTTCTCCGAGAGGATAGCCCATTTTTAAGGCGTCTGGTTCCACACGTCTCACCGAAAGAAATTTTTTAAAAAAATTGGAGCCAAAATGGCTCCAATTTAGTGCGCATGCGCAGAAACTCAATCTGACGCATGCACAATGCGTCAGATTGAGTTTCTGCGCATGCGCACTAAATTGGAGCCATTTTGGCTCCAATTTAAAAAAAAATTCTTTCAGAGCCGGAGCCGCACCTTTTCAGAGTGGCTCCAGTAGCAGCAGTGGCGGCGGCGGCGGCAGCCCTCAGAGGAGGGCACCTCCCTTGGGGCTGCCAAGCTCCCACAGGCAGGTTGAGGCCTGCCTGGGCTGTCCACCACTGCCGAGCCCTCCCAGGGACTTGGGGCCGACAAGCCCCCCCTGGCCTGGGGATGCCTGGCGGGGTGAGCCGCCGCCACCTCTGCCAGGCACCTGCAGCTTCCTCTGGCCAGTGCCTTTTCAGCCCGGCTTCAGCTGCGGCCACGGGCGGCCAGGAGCTGCGGGCAGCAGTGGCTCTGGCGGCGGCTCTGGCCACGGCCACGGCCAGTGGCTGCAGGCAGTGGCAGCTCTGGCAGCGGCTCTGGCCATGGCCAGTGGCTGCAGCCGGTGGTGGCTCTGGCGGCCGCTGTGGCCGGCAGCTGCAGGTGGTGGCTCCTGCGGCCGCGGTCTACGGAGGAGTAGGAGGAGGCCGCAGTTGGGGGTGGCGTGCCTTTCCGGGTGGCCCCAGGCCATGGGGGTTCGTCGGCCCCAAGGAAGGTAAGTGAGGGTTTTGTATTTGTGTTTTGGGTGGGTGGTTGTATTTTTATTTAATTTTTATTTTATTTATTTATTTTATTTAAGTTATTTACGGGTTTGTGTTGTAGCTGGTTGGGTGGGTGGGTTGAGGTGTGTGTGTGTGTGTGTGTGTTTATTTTATTTATTTTTATTTATTTATTTATATTTTTTATTTTTGCCCCTGCCCACAACGTCATGACGTCATGACAGTGCCCACACCCATGACGTCCGTGACGTCATGGTGTGGTAGTAGAATTTTTGTAATCCCATCACTGGTAATTCCTGATACAGTACCAGAAAAGATTGGAGGCAAAATGAGTACTGTTGAAAGTGGTAGGCTTGGGTCTGGGCAGACTCTGGAGCATGACAAAGGAGCCTGGCATGCTGTGGTTCATGGGGTTGCAAAGGGACGGACTCAACTTTGCGACTGAACAACAACAACAACAACAACAACAACAACAACAACAACAACAACAACAACAACAACAACAACAACAACAACAACAACAACCTGCACTGCTGCTGGGATAAATTCTCCCAGTGAGACGTGCAGTTAGGTAGGAATGAATGGGAATGGATACTCAAGCTTTAATGCAAAATTCCATGCAAAAAAATGAAATATTCTCTTCAAAGCAGGATTTATCTCCTTGTTATACCTTCTTGTCTAGGAGCTGCAGTCGTTCAGTTGTTAAGAAGCTCGCCTTGTTAGCTGGAAGGCTGGCAAGTCAGCAGTTCGAGACCCGGGTACTACATGATGGTTTGAGCGCCCATCTCTGTCCCAGCTCCTGCCAACCTAGCAGTTCAAAAGCGAGAAATTGCAAGTAGATAAATAGGGTCCACTTTGATGAGGAAAAGATCTTGGGGACATGAAAGGAGCCTCATATGGACATCCCCTGGGCGGAGTTTCTCCAGCAAAAATCCTTTCAACCCAGAATAATTTCTGACACAAAATTAAAATCTCCTTTTCTGGAGATCTGGAGCAGTATAGCAAATCCCAAGGTTTCATCAAGTACCGGATAGTTTAGCAGTCATAGACCTTATAATGTCATCCAAACTGAATTTGGGCTTGGAGGTCAGGGGAAGACTGAGGTTTGAATTCAAATATGGGATGTGGAAGAAGCCTAGCTGAAGAATGTGAGGGCTTCAGCTAATCTTGCACTCTGGAATCACCACTGGATTGCTTCTGACACAAATGAAGAATGTCTCATGAATGAATATCAACCTAGCACAGAAGGCCACATTTTTGTTCATTATCTTCTGTCCTACCCAAATCCTGCTTTGTCTTTCTGTGCTGTGTACCTGAATGTAAAAATTACTGTGCAGGCACCTCTGCAAGCAGATTCCCTTAATTAGATTTCAGTGTTTTGCAAATGGAAAACTTGTTCTCAAGATGTAATCTTCTACCCACTTCTTTGACTTATATCTCTATAAAAGCCTGTGAAACTCTGGATGCCTTCACTCTTTTGCTAATCATGCAGAAAGGCTTATTTTTCGACAAAAAGACAGTCAAACCACTGACCATGATATTGCCTTCAGAACCATTGCTTGTCCTGAAGGCCAGACACAAAGGAAAATGTGGCTATTCTTGCTGAGAGGATTTTAGCTCTCCTGTTCTCCTGTTTCAGACATGAAATAATCTCAATCACTAAAGGTATAGGTTTCCCTTGCTCGAAAGCCAGTTGTATCTGAATCTAGAGTTCAGTGCTCATCTCTGTTTTAAAGCTGAAGAGCCAGCACTGTCTGCTTCTGCAGACGTTTCCATGGTCATGTGGCAGGCATGACTAGACACTGGAGCACACAGAACACTGTTACCTTTCCACCAAAGTGGTCCCTATTTATCTACTTGCAATTTCTTGCTATCGACCTGCTAGGTTGGCAGGAGCTGGGGCAATGATGGGAGCTCATTCCGTCCTGCAGTTCTTGGGAATCGAACTGCTGACCTTCCGCCTCCCAGTCAGCGTCTTAGCCACTTGAGCCACTGATGGTTTATTCTTGTCTCTTCCTTCCCTTCCTTTTTATCCCAGCTCCCTGGAACAATCCTATTAAAATAATGTACCTTTAAAATTTCATTACTGGTAAGCTGACAATACAACCAACAGCATGGTTTGAAATATAGGGTCATGTTTTACATGACAAACATTAGACTGGCTCTCCTATAGAAACAGTTTGGGTTCTGCCTCAATGTATTGATCAAAATAGCTTGTATAGCAAGAAACAGTCCCATCAGACATATCTAGATATTTATTCATGTATTAGAAGTCAAGGATACCAGAAGCATCTTTTAGAGTGAAGTCATTTATTTTATCAAACAGGGAGATGCCTCTCAATTGCATTCAGTTGCCTTCGGTTAAAAAAAAATCACCAGACACATACAGACACACACAGACACAATGCAAATTTGAAGTATATATAATTGAGAAATCAATTTCTTCACTTTAGTACTTAATCTGTTTCTACAGGGCGAATTTTCATTCTCACAACTTTGAGGGAGTAATCTGAGGGCTTGAAGGGTACCCAGACAACCCCGTTTTCAATCTCATAGGGAACACTGTTTCTGGGATCATACTGCCCGCCCTGATAATAGATCCCATTGAGATTAGCAGCTTGGCAATTGTTATACCACCAACCACCTCCGTACACCTCAGCACAATTCTCCTCCCACTGATCGTTGTCTTTGTCAAAAGTGCTGAATTTCATGTTGGCATGGGCAGTGTATTCGCTGCCTTCCTCTTCTGAGCCTCTGATCAGGGCATCCCCAGCTGTCCCCTCATAATCAGACACAGTGAGTCTGTAGCTTTCTGATTCAGAGCCTAAGTGTATATTATACTCTGCATAACCTTCATTGCCCACCCAGTCCTCTACTTCAACCCGAAGGACTGTGGGCATCTGGGTCAGCAGATAGAGGTTTTCATTGCCCAACCAAAACTCTCCTTCCCCTTTGCCATCCAGGCTGCCGAAACCTTTCTTGTAGTCTTCCCAGGTCCGGTTAAAATTCAATGACCCATCCAATCTCTGTTGGATCAGAATCCATCCTCCCAAAGTGGTCTCTTGGTCGCAAAACACTGAAAAAACCTGAGTGGATCCTGCTGGCTTGATTCTGAAAATGCCACTTTGGGCACCAGAAGTGTGTTTTTGGTGGATAGCCGCACAGTCTAAAAAAACAAAGTTGATCGGGTTGGCAGAGGTTTTCAGTTAAGCTTTATTACAAGGTTACACAGGAAGCCAATCAGTATTCATGCTGAAGCCAACTGGCAATATTGAACTTAGTGCTACAGTGGAAAAGCATTTTGCACTTTCTCCATGCCCCAAACTGATCCATTGATGTGCCAGTTTAATTTTACCCGTGACATTCTGTCCTGTTAGCCAATTAATTATTCATACTAAGAGCATACCATTCCCCACTTTTCCCCAATGGCAACAAACCGACACATTGCCTGTATAGCTTAAACAAAGACATGACTTTTGTTCAAGTTGATTTAGCTTGTGTCAGTTTGGTTGCAAACTTCACTCTTGCTCCCTCAACAATTATTGATGGATACCTGTCCCGATGTAGTCTTTCCCCAGCTTCTCTCCTCCTGTGCTCAAGCTTCGTGCCCGAAAATCAGGAGTATCTTCACCACTCTCATCATGTTGCACTCCTTCTACTTCCTCATATGGTAGAGGGAGCTTGAGGGACTTGGTTTCAAAAGTGGAGCCCCCTTTGTTGAAGCCAGTTGTATGCCTGCTGGTGGATATGACTGACTTGGAATGGGATGAAGCTTCACCTGTTTTTGAAAAGAAATCAGAGGACGCATGGTCCAGCCTCGAGAAGTCATCGTCTTCTCCTTCGTGCAGGTCAGAGAAAGCATCAGGAGTATGTAATAATGGTCTGTGGTCGGGGGCTACTGTGACTCTCCTGCCAAAGCCAATGTTAAAAAACTCTCTTGCATCTGGATCTAAGGAAGAAAAGTCTGGTGAGCCACTCCCACCACCACTGGAGGAGGTTCCTTTGAAATGGTAGGTGCCTCTGGCTTTGTCGACAAGATCCTTTAAGTGGGAACAGTCTGAGCCATCAGGAGTCCTATACTCCTCAACCACTTCTTCTCTGATGGTACCAGAACTCTGGAACCTTTTCCTGGTGACAGTTTTGGTGCATGTAACTGAAGACTGAGAACCAGATGTCACGATTTTCAACTCAGAGCCAGCGCCCTGATTGGTGTGAACACCCTTGCTAGCAGGTGTGTATTCAGCTACTCCTGCTCCAGGCACAAAATGTTTGGAGTCCAGTGGTGACCCTCTGGCCTCTGCCTCAGAATCTTCCAAAACTGCTTCCATTATCCTTATATGACCAATTACGTTTGCTTCTTGCTCAGACAGAGAGCTAGATTTAAAATGGCTGGGAACAGTCGAGTCTTTCAGTGGTCTTATTTTTAGCACCTTTAAGGGTTTATCTTGAAATGCTGGTTGGAAATTGATGGAGCTGGACTGTATGAGCTGCCTCTGTATGTTGTCATAGCTCTCGGTGTCTAGGTTGTAGTTGTAGACACGAGCACAGGATCCTTTGCAAGCACGTACCTTAATATCAATGTCCACCTTGGGAGAGAAGGATAAGAAAGAAAAGTATCGATAAATAAATTAATCATTCATTCTCCCAAAGAGGTGATTTTTCCCCCCCAAATACTGGGCTATGATGTTATAAAACAAGGAATCCTTCAGGACTGATAATGATAACAGGTTCATACTGCTTCCTCGGAAGCAGTGAAAGTGTTTTCTTCTGCTGCCTCATTTATAAACTGAACTGGGAAAAGTTGCTTTTTTGTTTGTTTATTTTGCTTACAGCTTTCAGAATTGTCCAACTGGCTGAACTAAATAGGGGTTCTGGGCCAAAAAAGGGAGAGAGAGAGAGAGAATAACTTTTGTATTCTCTGACAATGAGTCTTACCTACCAAGGAAATGTGAATCAAGAAAATTAATTTAATATCCCAAAGGTTGCTGAAATGTTCCCTTTTTGGGGGGAGACATATGGACTATAAAGGTGAGGGGATAGTTGTCCTTGGCACAAGTAACACACTGGTTGTCTTTGAAAATGAGAAAAGAAGGCACAACTCACCTCTATACGTTTCAGCTCTCCAACTTGATTCCGAATGGTGTTCTGCAGAGTTTTAATCCTGTTGACTTGGTCACGGACTCTCTGTTTTAGAGTCACAAGTCTTCTCCTTAGATCATCAGAGATTTGCCCATAGCTATCATCTATCTCTGAAGCAAAAGAAGTCATAATGGCCATGAGTCTTTTCACCATATAGTTATATGAAGTTTTAAATGTAAGCACGAAGGGGCAGTATATAAATGGAATTGCTATTACTAAATTGATCTAAAGTTCTGCAACAACAGTTCCTCATTCACAAAAGTTCACAGGAGTCCTATTCAGTTATCCTCAGTCTGTAATCCTGACATGTTCTCATTACTTTTCTTATTACTAGTTTTTTATCGATTATTATGTCTTAATCTGTTGTGTCTTAATCTGCAGTTGCTCAAGTGGCTAAGATGCTGACTGGGAGGTGGAAGGTCAGCAGTTCAATTCCAGAGTACTGCAGGATGGAATGAGCTTCTGTCTTTGTCCCAGCTCCTGCCAACCTATCAGTTCAAAAGCAAGAAATTGCAAGTAGATAAATAGGGACCACTTTGGTGGGAAGGTAACAGTGTTCCATGTGCTCCAGTATCTAGTCATGCCCACCACATGACCATGGAAACATCTGCAGAAGCAGACAGCACTGGCTCTTCGGCTTTGAAACAGAGATGAGCACTGACCCTAGAGTCAGATGCGACTGGCTTTCAAGCAAGGGAAACCTTTATCTTTACTAATCTGTTGTTAGCCGCCCTGAGTCATTCATGAGTAAGGTGGCATAGAAATTTGATTAAATAAATAAATAAATAAATTTCCGGCTTTAATAGACAGAGAAAATCCATTACAGAAAAAAAGACAATACAGTACAGTATCTGCATATTGGCTTTTAACTGTTAACAGCAGGATCATTTTTAATGGAAGGTCAAATTCAGCATATACATTTTAAGATATAAATGTGTATGATACTAGATGGAGAAGATTCTTTCTGAAAAACTTTACTATTAGGGTATTCATTATGCCCCCTTATTCTTTGCTTTACAGAAAGTAATTGTGAGTTCAGGTGGAAACTGCAGCAGTAGATAAATATGGGAACATTCCTTTACTCCCTCATGCCATTTTTCCACTGAAAACTCCCTGCCGCATCATAGATCCAACCTATATTTTAATGGTCTGCAGTTGCTGAAGGGGAAGTTTTGGGAATGCAACCATGCTATGATCTGACATCAGATCGTTGCCCGGGGATCACAGGAATCCTTAGTAAAGCCCTGCTCCAGCCTTTAGCTAACCAAGATAATCAGTTGTGCTGCATTCAAACCCAACATTGCTTCCTTTTCCTTGTAATAGTAACAATACAACAGATTGTTTCATTTGTTAGACCAATTTTAAATACAAAACTCACCTTGCCCACTAATCAGATCCTTTTCCAGAAATATATTGATTTCTTGTTTCAGAATATTTGATTTCTTGTAGCTGTTTTGATTGTCCAAGAGCAGTGTCTTAATCTTGTCTATCCTGTCTTTAAATTCCTGATCTGTTTCATCTATCAGTCCTTGGATCCTGCATCCTGATGGACATTTAGTACCCTAAAGCAAGGAAGAAAGAAGGAACAAAGTGTTGATGAAGTATTGGCCATATCAGTTCATATGTGGTAGTCAGATAATGGTGATATGTTAGTGGTGGGAAATTGGATAATGGTAGAATGTTCCAGACCAGATCTTATTGTGCTTGCTTTTGGCTCCACACTGCTTGCCTTCACGGAGGACTGATAAGAAGGCCACTTGGTTTAGTTCTACTTCATAGTAATAATAAGTATATTTATGTGGGCTATATGTGAATGCACATTTAAAAACCCACAATCCATTGCTCTTGAATCTCTTCTGGGTGGCTTGTTCCCTTATTCTAATGGCCATGGTCTAGGCCAGTGATGGCCAACCTTGGCACTCCAAGTGTTCTTTGACTTCAATTACCAGAAGCATTCATGCTAATCAGGGCATCTGGGAATTGAAGTCCAAGAACATCTTGAGTGCCAAGATTGGCCATCACTTGCCTAGGCCAGAGTTTGTGAAGGTAGTAATAACCTTTCAGACTACAACACCTAGAAAAGTAACTTTTTCCAAACTCTAGATTAGGTAAGGGCCTGTGGCTAACCTTGTGTCCTTTAGATGTTTGGGCAACAACTTTCATAATTTCATAGGTTCGGTGGCTACAGTTGAGGGGAGGTTTGATATAAAACATGTGGAGAGTGTTATGTTGTCTGTCCTTGTATTGCAGCTGAAATAAATTCTGTTGTTCTGTTAAAATTTAGTATAGCTGCTGGGTTACTGACCTCCAGTGTGGTGCGGTCAAAATTGAGTGCAAAAACTGCTTAAATCCCATTGCCATTAAGGAATTTAATGTTAAAGGATTCACAGACACACTGATACAGTATCAAATGATGTTAAATAATCATAATGTATATATGTAATAATTAAGATTCAGAGTAAGCAAGGTTCTCATAACTAACAAATTATTTCTAGGAATTTTTTGGAATATTTAGAATTTAGAAATTATTTCTAAGAACCTAGAGACATAAATAAATCCAACCCAACAGTTTTTGCTCCAGGTAAACAGAAGACTTCTGTTAATCATAGATTTGCCATTCCAAATTATTAGCATCAATACACATATATTCTTTTTTGATATTCAGCTAATTTGGGAAATTTGAGGGTATAACTAATTTGGAAATTTGAGGGTATAACTAATTTGGAAATTTGAGGGGTATAACCAGCTGTATATTGGAGTCTCTGCTTGCAGGGCTGATGCCCCAGGATTTTCTGAGTAGTGGTGGAAATGCCATCGTGAGCAAGGCATCTCCCTCATGCTTTCCTTTTCTCCTTTGAACTTAGATGTCACGCTTTTGGTAGATGAGGAAGAAATGGATTTTCCCAGGAACAGTTTATTTATGCAAACTATTCCTTTTCTACAGCAAAGTATTTGAGGATAGTTTAGTCTTGAATGAGAAATTAGGAGCTACAGTATTAGGTTTGCAAAAAACCTGAAATTCATTTGTTCATTCTGGGGAAGAGCTGGCAATGGGCACTATCCATTTGTCAAACCTCTGTTAAAACAATTTTAAAGATAAAACTCACCTTGCTCACTAATCAGATTCTTTTCAAGAAATATACTGACTTCCTGTTTTAAACTACTGTACTGTACTTGCTTTATTGTAGGTGTTTTGGTTGTCTAAGAACACTGCCTTATGCTTGTCTGTCCTGTCATTAAACTCTTGATCTGTTTCATCTATGTGTAGAAATACTTCCAAATTTTTCTGCTATACCACTGGCTTCAACTCTTTATGGCAAACCTTGGAGTAAGAATACTTTACCTTATTATTTCAATGACATACATGTTTATTGTATCTTAGTTTTGTATTGAGACCATGGTGTACAGAATATACTGTGATTAGTATATTCTGAACTCTTTCATTGTCCGCTGGCTTACCCATTCCTCATCAGAGCATGTTGGCCAATTCTTTTCAGTTTTGCAGGCGGCCTGACTTTGATGTTCCACTAATCTGGGCCCACGTACCCCTCCTCCAAGATCTTCGAAAGTGCCCCCTGTTTCTGTGGTCTGTCATGAAAAGCAGATAGAGCAAACATAAAAAATGAAGACTGGAGTAGTTTCATAGCAATAATTCTGTGATATTAACACAAGAGCAGTCCATGCACATGTATGAAATGATATACGTACTGTATTTCTATTGCTTTGAACAAGGCCTCTCACCTTTTCAAGTCAGGAGCCAGGTCACGCTCCCTCAAGCAGTTTGCAGGCTGGACTGGTGCTCTAGCTGCTGCCACCTCTGGGATCCACCATGGACTCATTTATGACTATTGTAAAAGCATTTATAACAGCTATAAATGAGTCCACGGCTATCATAAATGAGTCCGTGGCAGATTCGTCCGGTGGCTGGAGTGAGGGCAGGGGACAGATTATTTGCCATGGGCCGGAATCTGGCCCGTGGGCTGTAGGTTGAGAACCCCTGGTTTAGAAGAACATTGCAAAGTATGTAGTCCATCACATATTTACAGGCAATAATAACCATGAAATAGAAGAATTATTGTATTGTATGTAATTTTTCTGTTTAAAGACAAACCATTGTTTATCAGCTTAAATCCTCAAACTCTGTTTATAATGAGGCCAAATTCTGTAAAAGTATTATCATATATAGATGGTATACAATGCAAATGAATACATAATGCAAGTGACTCTGCATAGAGATAACTTCTGGGAGTATATAATTTGTGATGTACATAATAGAACTAGCTTTGTGATCCAATTAATTCTGAGTTGGAAAATATCTTTATCCCATACCTATTTTTAGTGGCATATTCCACCATCCAAATCAAATAGAATCAAATGGAAAAAGTCACTAATACTAAGCAAGCATTGTTGTTGTTGTGTACTGTCAAGCTAGAACTGACTTATAGAAATCCTAATAGGACTTTCAAGGTAACTGAGATATTTAAGTAGTGGCTTTATCATTTCCACACCTCATTGATGAGTGGGAATTCAAACCCAGGCCTCCTGAATCTAGTCTGTAACTCTATCCATTACACCACCTTGGGTATTATAAGCAAGCTTTACCAGCTAGTTTTTGTCACTATTGAGTTATATTAAAAGTACAATTAAAAATAAGTTCTGGAATTTACAAATAAATGAATTTAATGAGATGCTCATTAAAATCAGTAAGTTTTACTTATGTGTACAATTGAGTTCCAATTATAGCTAGACTGAAAAACAAATACAGAAAAATTATGGTAGCCCAAACAAAAATTTAATGCATTGCTATGTTAAGTGATTCAGTTTTTATGCAGCAAGAGAAAATAAACATATGTCTAAAAAGTTTCAAAGGAAGAAACAGATAAAACATACTTTTATTTTATATATTGCCAGAACTTTAAGGATTGCAGGGCTGAAATCACAGTTTTAATTTTAGGAACACACTTAATAAAGGCTATAATCCTTATACACACTTGGTTAGGATTAATCCCACTGAATCCTGTGGAACCTCCCTCTGAGTACAGATGTGTTTAAATTACATGATTGAGATTTTTATTATTACTATATTTTAAACTTGTCTTTAAAAGACATTACCAATACAGATTTCCCCCAACTGCTTTTTGTTGTGTAATTACAGTTTTCAAAATGTGCTCCAATATTCCTCCTGAATTTCAGATAAACAAAATGCATTTGAAGAAGTCTATATCATCAACAAATATCTAGGAAGCACTGATTGGTAATAGCCCCACCAGGAAAATGCATGCATAACCACAACTTTATAGATGAAAATGCAGAAATGCAGCTGGATGTATACCTATATTATAATTTATCTCATACTGGCTTCCATGGAGCTGGGAAGAAGCAGTCTTTTGAAGCAGATGGGAAAATACATTCACATCTGGGACCACGTGTTGCATGTAACTAGCTGTACATGACTAGAATTGGTTACAGCACTGGACTTTTTTTGGTTGCATGTATGCAAACAGAAGTAAATACAAATTGCATCCTGCATGTCTGGACACATCTATAGCACCAGTAACTTGTGGTTGAAGTTGGGGCAGGGCTCATCATACCACTGTGGGGATGAGGTTCCCCTTGCTGAGGCTATGGAGAATCATGTGTTATACAGCCACCTTAAGACCACCTTAAGACCCACCACCTCCAACTAAAGAAAAGCCGATATCACACCTTCATCTTGCATTTTTCTACTAGCAATTGGTTAATTTTACCTGAATCGTGTTGTTTTCTAAGTAGACAAGCAGTGGAAGAAAATTAAAGTGTTATAACCAGTAAAGAAACAGTGAAATAAAGTAAAATTAACTCATACCCATGCTACGCTGAAGCAGAGCAGCACACAGAATACTCTCATCTGAAACATCTTCAGGAAGGTGTTGATGTGACACAAACAGATTCCTTTCATTAAGGTCTTCATGGTTGAAGATAAACCTTATCTTTTGCCTTCCCCACAGCCCAGGTTAATGGTTAGCTCCTCTTCTGTTTGCAGAGTCATAAGGTGACATCTGAGTTTGGTGACCTAAGAGCTATTGCACAAGCTCTTAACCTTGTTTGCTGGAAGTCTGCTTGCACAATGCCAGCAAACATGGAAGATAGATATGGGTGGATAATCCAACCATATTCCAGGAAAGAGATTGCCTGAAGTTTGAAATCCATGATGTGGAGGCAGGTCTGTTCAGTACAAAAGCTAATGAAACATTGGCTAATGGATGGCATAGTACCACATCTTAATAAATAACAGACATTGTTGCCATCTGAATCATTGCATTGCTCTGATAATGTCTGAGTTTGGGAGATCATGTAGGAGAAGCGAAATAAGTAGTTATTGCATTCACTAGGAATGACCAAAAGACATCAAACATTAATTTAAAGGGCCATGAGTTCACACTGAATTTAAACACTATCTGGGCTGCAACAGTTAAGGCATTAACATAACCTACCTCTTTTCAAACACTGTGAACCCTTGCCTCTAAACCAGGGCTCCTCAACCTTTTAAAGTTGAGGGCCAGGTCACACTCCTGCAGACAATTGAGGGGACTGGATTGGTGGCCCTCCTGCCATAAACACTGCCGTAAATGTGTCTGCGGCTGTCTTAAACGTGTTCATGGCTGTTGTAAATACATCCACAGCTGCTTCTGGTGGTGGTGGCAGCAGTGGGTGGAACAAGGGCATGGGCTGGATGATTTGGTGCCATCAGCCAGATCTGGCCCATGGGCCGTAGGTTGAGGATGCCAGCTCTAAACCAACTATGTAACTCTTAATTCTCTGTCTACTTCTGTCAGCTGACTCTTGTACATATCAGAAACATCATCCAAACCAGATGTTGCTCTTGGTTCTTCATTCATTGACCTTAAAGGCCATGTAAGCTATCAACTCTGCAATTAATGTCATTTCAAGATTCTGAGCTGTTCTTTCACAGAATCATACAAGTTGTCCTTTTACCTTTACACTTGTTTAAATACTGTACATAGTTTAACAGATCTAGCTCTTATTTTATGTTTGAAATGGTAGTCCAGCCTCCCAAAAAAATTAATCTTCCCAGCAGGAGGCACAGCTCAAGGAATACTCAGGGTTTTTTTTTTTTTGTACTGTACGAAATAGGCCTCAACTACCTAAATTGAGTGCATTCTTCATTTTCTTTAAGTTGTGGGCTCTGAGAGGGCAATTTAGGGAAGATTCATTTTCCTATAGTTATGTCTCAGGGAATCAGATTATTAATCAGACTATTATGTGCTGTTTGTTTATTTGCTTATTTTTTCTGATTATTTGATTGTTTGCTATTTTTGTAATGGGTATTATGAGTGGGATTTGGTTTATGTGGATGGGAAATTTCACCATCCATAGTAGTGCAAGTCACTAAGCACTACAAACAGACATTTGCCTAAGTGCCCTTCATTTTCCTTCTTTCTTCTATCATCATTGCACCTGTCATTGGAGGGACCCATTCTGGCTTGCATCCCTTACCCACCCATTGGATTCAAAGTCTAGGTTAAGTAAAGTGCATCCACCACTTCAGGTGAGAGGCGATAAGGGGCCTCTGTTTTTCCTGAGCTACCTATCTCTCCTGTATCTCAGAGGATAGAGCTGTGTGTCTAACATAACTTGTAGGGACATTCTAGGAGATATCCAAACAGATATCTTTTCTAAATTTTGTTCCCAAACTTCTTATTGTAGCTATAACAAGAAGTAGATTTAAACTAGGCAAGCAAATCTATGGCACATTTATACCACAATACCATATATTTCCAAAATAACAGCTACAGTAAAACCCCGTATAATGATTTTAATATGTTCCACGGGTTTGGTTGCTATGCAATTTTATCATTGTTCGGTTTTTCCTATGGAAAAAATCATGCAATGATTTTTTTTTTTTTTTTGCTAAGTGGTTTTCCCATTGAAAATTCATTGTACATTTTTTCCCATAGGAAAAATCATTATGTGAGGCATCATTTTCTTTAAAAACCTATTCGTTATGCAATTTAGTTGCTATAGGGGGCATTCATTATATGAGGTTCCACTGTACATGGATAGACAAAGGTCTAAATAGACTTTCTAGTTGGCTGTTGTGGTGGCTGTGTGGAATTAGGTGACTTATTTTTCTGATTTCCCCCCATAACTACTGTACTTTTGATTATTTGCCTGATATAAAGGTTTGTGGTGTTTCAGCAACACTGTTTACTAGGAACTCTTCTGTGTCATTATTTGGTTGTTATTTATTCACCAAAATGTTAATTGTCTCATCTCTTTTTAAAAATGATGACATTTTATTGTAAAAATGAGTAATTTTAAATAATAGCAGTGGTCTCTTTTTTCCAGTTCATAGCTTGGAGACTTGAGACTGAAGAGCAATTTAATATGTACAGTATCTAGCTTTTTCAGTGGCATATCAATTTAATAATTAGAGCTGCAATTTCTAATACTAAAAAATGGCCATACATATTTAAATATGTGTGATATCCTGGATCTAAAGAACTATGTGACTAGTTTTTATTTATTTATTACTCCTATTGAAACAAATACATGCCATTCAATTAATAAAATCTAAATCCATAAACAAACCCAAAGGATGAGACTTTAGATAAATTCATTATGATCTGCAATGTATGGTGTAGGAGCAGTTGGAGTTTACAAAGTCTATACTATTCACCTTTAACTCTAGATCACATATAAGCAATGCAGAATTGATTTCTCAATTTAGATCCTTGAGTGACTCTTGCAATTGTTCTTCATACAATTTCAAGGACGTGGGTTTCTAACCTTCATCCAAAGCTTTTCAAACCATTCTCTAGTCAATTTAGTTTTGAAACTCTGGGAAGTTTTGGAATATAATTTAGGAATCAAAGAGGCAGAGAGCTCTCCAAGCACGACCAAATCATGTAGGGTATCAAAAGTAGTAATTTTTAACTTTGCCCTACATAAAGAGTCACATTACTACTGTTTTAAAAGAAATGTACTCATTTAAACTCATTAATTTAGAACTCATTTAAACTCATTAATTCAAAGCTCAACTAAATTTATCAGGATTGATATCTTAAGATGTAGTGTTCAGAAATATGTCGCTCTGTCCAAGAGAAACAATTTTTCATTATTTAGGGCAATGTCCATAACATTGATGAAATATGTAATAAAATATAAGAGGAAATTGTACAATGCTTTGGTCAAGGAAAATTAACCACCTCAGGGACACAACTGCACCAAATAAGGTCTCCATGTTATTGTACCTCTATCAGCACTGAATGTAGCCTTAAATATAATCACCTTGCTTATTTGAATTCTGTACAGAGTCTTCTGGAAAAATGAGCTGTCTCAGCATGTTATATTTATGTTAAATTGGCCAAAGAGGAAAAATTGTCACAGAGATTAGTTTCTATAACTCACCAGTGAACAATTATGTTTGGCTAGAGCACAATGTGATTGGTATGTATTTTATTTCTAATTTTAAATAGGTGGTTCACATAGCAATGTTTTTATTCCATTAAGAGACAGTGGAAATATTTCTAAAAGAATAGATAAGAAGGGGGGAAACTTGGCATTCAATATGAATATATGTGGTGTCATTTGCTGGCTGCATACATATCATTAAAACAAAGGAATTGAATAATATGAGTTTTCTAAACAGCCAGCTTTGGTAATTTGAGTTTTTTATTCATATATTAGTCCATGTTTTAAAATTCAGTTGCTCAGTTCCAATAAAATACCGGCATCTTTAAAGAAAGGACCTTCAAAAGTGGTCAAATATACATGAAGTATTATTTTTTTTCTGAGCAAGATTGTTTAATATTGAACAACACGGAAAATTTTGATATAAACTTTAGAACTACATACACAAATGCATGATCTATTAAAAACACTTCCAAATTAAGATGTAATTCCTCTTAATTGTTTGGTTATTCTAAAGAAACTAATAATCAGTTAATGGCACGTTTTATCTGTTCATAACCATTCAACTAAAAAAATTGCAAAATAACTAAACTAAAAGCCTTTTGTTTTAAAAACAGCACCTTTAATGCACATACAGAAACTGCATAACCCAGAATATTTCAGAATCTGGATCATTAATGGATGGGGCTGTAGCAGCCTCTCTATTTCTGAGTGCATGTTCAATTGCTGCTATTGGTTATAATCATTGCATATCTCCACCTACCTCTCACTCGATTCGTTTTCCCCCCAGCTCAAGATTGTGGGAATGTATGCCTTAGCGGGAAGGTCTTCTGACCCACTGATAAGCAGCAGCAGCAGCAGCAGCAACAGCAACAACAACAACAACAACAACAACAGGGATGTTTAATTAATGTCAGAACCTTTATGATAGAGGTGTGTTCAGAGTACTGTACTATTTTACATTTTGTGACTTGTCCAATTAAATAAAATTGTTTTAAAGAACTTCTTCAGCTGCCGTATCCATTCTGGATATTGGCTATCATCATGGCGATAGTCTTCCTGTTCTTAACTCCTCGGAACAGTTCTTCCGAGAACATGCACCACCAGTTTCTCTGGTTCTTCAGCCATGAAGTCCTTCTATGTCAGGAGTTCTCAATGTTTTTAAGCCGGGGAGGCTGGGTCACGCTCCCTCAGACAGCTTTGGGGACCAGATGGCCATTTTGCCTTTCCTCCACCACATGGCACTTCCTGGTGTGGTGGAAGCAGGGCACATGAAATGGCACCACAGGCCACATTCAGCCCACGGGCCACAGGTTGAGACTCCCTGGTCTATGTCCAGGGCCTCTCTTTCCAATGATCTTTCCTTGCAGAGCAAGTAGGAGTATTATATACTTTATGTTGTTCCTCGTGATATGGCCAAGATATTGGAGCTTTCTTTGTTTCATGGTTTTAAACAGTTCTTGTTCTTTATTCATCTGTCACATCACTTCTACATTACTCATGTGGTCAGCTGATGATATTCTTAGCAGCCATCTTTAGATCCACATTTCAAAAGCTTCAATTCTCTACATACAATAAACTTCTGCTGCATACAATAAAAAAATGTGATTTTTCTACTGAGAAAAGACTGAGTTAAGTCTATCTATACATGGGATTTGATGGACACCAGTACAGAACAATCCTGATGGATCAGAGCACCATCTAGTTCAGTGTTTTGTAAAAATCAACCAGTAAGCAATGTTCCTTCTCTCTTGTTTAGCCCCCAGTAATGTATAATCCAGGAGTTCTCAACTTTTTAAAGCCAGTCACCTGGTCACACTCCCTCAAACAGCTTCAGGGGCTGGATGGCCATTTTGCCCTTCCTTCACCACATGACACTTCCTGGTGTGGTGGAGGCAGTGGGAGGCCACATGAAATGGTGCTGCAGGCTGCATCTGGCCTGTGGGCTGTAGGTTGAGAATCCTTGGTATAATCAAAGGACACGATCCCGTGCTAGGTATCTGTTGAAAATAAAGTGAAACCCAATGGAAATGGGAATGGGGCAACTCTTCCTCTCGCTGGAGAACTCTGTGCATTAAAAAAGAAGACCCACACTCAGGAGGGCTGGGAACCGAACCCCCGAAGATGTTTCTAGGCATGGAGGAGGGGAGAGATATCTATGGTGCTCGAGCGGTTTGTTCACATCTGATTACAACTCCCTGAATTTGTCTAATTAAGTGGTTTTGGAGCTTAGGTCCCCAGATCTTGATGGACAACAACCCATTGAATTCCCAAGTAGCATAACCAATAGGCAGGAAGTTGTGGTTCAGTTTTTAACCTCTGCCCCCAAGGTTGGAAAGCACAGGTTTAATCCCATTCTTAAAGGCTTGTGGTGACTTAGTGATTAAGATGATGAGTGTGGCTACTGGAAAGTTGGCAGGTCAGCGGTTCAAAACCCGGGTGCGGCACAATAGAGTGAACTCCTATCTCTACCCCAGCTCCTGCCAACCTAACAGTTAGAAAGCAAGAACTTTCAAGTAGATAAACAGATACCACTTCGGTGGGAAAGGTAACAGCGTTCCCTGCACTTTGGAGTCTAGTCATGCCTGCCACATGATCACGGAAATGTCTGCAGACCGCTGGCTCTTTGGCTGTAAATGGAGATGAGTATACTCATTGGCTTTTTTGAGCAAGGGAGAATTTAACCTAATCCCATTTTTAACCCACAGAAGCATTGGCTGTTGTCACAAAGTATGGCAGCAGATTCCTGTTATCTGTGATACACGTTTGCATTACTTTATTTGAAAAAAAGAAAATTTATATAGAAAAAGAAAAGCCCTTTCTGTGGCAAGACCACAATCATATTTATTTTGTTTTCTAAAATGAGACAGACGAATTGAATAGCTGTGGGAATGGCTTTTGTAAGAAACCAATATAATGCTCAAACACTGTTATGATATAGATATGGCTTTGACTAAATTTATAGTTGATTTTATTATTTTTATTGTCTTTCTAAATGTCTCCTCGGCCTCCAAGTCCAACATCTTTTATTCCTCCAGTTTGCTGTCCTGTTAATGCTGCATATCGACTGAACGGAATGATTTTCATCGTTGTCTTTTTCAGGGAATACCATCGAGAACGCCAAGTCACCCAAGTAATGCCATTATCATGTCCATGTGGAGCTGCATCTTTCTCAGTGTAAGTACCACCTGAAATGGAAGCAACAGGATACTAACTATTTGGAATATGGGATACATATACTGTATAATTAATATAGGACTGGAGAGTTATTTTAGTGTTTCTGAGACATGTACAGTCAGCTGCCATACATATTTTAAAACAAAATTAAAACAAACAAACAATTTTAAAAAACCACAGCTGAGAACAATGGCAGAAAACCAGATCCCTTGACATGATAAAAGGGTGGTGATCCCTTTTCAACTGAATCTTTACTGATACATTTTCAGATTTAAGTCTGGTGGATTTAATCAATGGGATTTATACAAATATCGATTCACCATTCAAGAACTGATTCAATGGATCTCCTCCAGTTGGAACTAGCGATTGGATTCATGCCACTTCCAGATGCACACACCTGACCTCCCAATGCCAAAGCCCACCTAATACTTTAATCCTTCAGCATTTTAAAGTTGCATTGATTAAGCATGTGATTATTTCCAATTAAACCAAATTTTAAATCAATTGGACCCAAAAATGTTTAGTAGTGCAAACCTGAGCATATATACTCAGAGGTCTTACTATACTCAATGGGCATAGGACTGAAGTCTAACATTTGTTGGATTTAGTATTACATTTTAATTCTTGTGTAAGGAGAGGTCATGGAGCCTGTGTGGTGTAATGGACAGAATGTTGGACTAGGTCTCAGTGGTTGAAAGTTCAGCCATGGAAAATGACTTGAGGGTAGAAATAGTATAAGACTCCATGAGCATCCTACATGGGTGAAAAACCTCACTAAGATTGCTGTAAATTAGAATTGATTTGATAGCATATCACAAGAAAAGCAAGGAAATGTGAAAGACAATTGGAGGCCAGTGCAGGTTCAAGGGAGAACTATTATATATTACCTTATTCTGGTTTGGAATCACCTGAACTAGTTCCTGGTTTGGTTGAAAAAAATATTCAATTTAACCCAAATATGAGGAGACCCAGCCAGCTGCACCAATATGCAAAGGAAGGCAAGAAAGCAAAGCACTCACACTTATATACTGCCCCATAGCATTTAGTGCATTCTCTGGTGGTTCACAAGTTAATTAGCATTTTGCCCTCAAAATGGTGGGTATTCATTTTATCAACCTCGGAAGGATGGAAGGCTGAGACAACCTTGACCCTGGTCACAATCAAACTCACAACCTTTTTGGTTGTAGTATAGCAGTTTAACCAGATCCCAGGTGTGCCCTTGATATATAAGCACAGCTGGGCATAATGGGCAAAGGTGTATGTAACCAATTAGCCAATGTCTGTCTACTGCTTGTTCATGTCAGAGATTACTCTGGGTTGAAAGGATTTTTAGGGGATGCCTGAATGAGGCTCCTATTTGAAGCAAAAGATGCCGAGAAGGGGTAGCAGTGGAAGTTCCCCAGCCATTCTCTCTATTGGAGAATCACATTATATGTCCTTCACCCCTTAAGCCTACTGTCCTCAACGAGGGAGGAAAACAAGGTCCTTTTTCCATTAATTTTCAGTTGCCAATGCAGCAGGTTCCTGTGTGTTTAATAAAACAGGGAGACATCTTGTATTCAGCTTTTTGCTTATGAGGATTGCAGAAGGACATTTTGGAATGTCTGCTGAGATTAGAGGAGAGGAAAGGAAAGAGAAAGGATTCAGGGCTTTCTATAGAATGTCCTGTAACTGAGAAAGCTCTGCCAATCACACATAGAGAAAGCAGAAGAAAATGGGACAAAGTTTTCTGCAAACATTTAAGCACCCAGGAAAGTTCATGTTTTTACCTTGATAGTATTTGCCATTGAGATGAGCAGCATGACACTGATTCATCCACCATCCGGATCCATCCTGTTCAGCACAGTTTGACGCAAATTTGTCATTGTCTGCATCGTATGTGCTGAACTTCATTCCATTGTGGGAAGTAAAGAATTTGTCACTTGGATCATCTCCAAAATCAAAACCATCAAAGGCATCCCCAGCCTCACCACCAATAAAGTAGGCATAGGTCAAACGATATTTGTCTAACTCGCTACCGAGTTTAAATTGGGCATAATCTGCATGGCTGTGCAAAGAAATAAAATAAAGTTCCAAAGGTTAACAACCACTTTTTAAAAGAAAAACTTTGTTTTCTAGACATAGTGATTTATTTTACATGGTAGAAGTATTTTGGGAATTGGAATCCAATATAAATGGTTGTTCTGATCTGAAGACTGGTGCCAAGGAGTCATTTGTATACCATGGACACTAAACCTAAAATGATAAGTAGCTAATCTGTGGCTAAGTTAGCTAAATAAAGCTAAGTTAATTAAAGTACTGTACTGTATATCTAAGTCCAGTCTCAACCCATTATGATTATCAGAAGTGCATCAGATAAGATGTGAGCAAGAAGGCAAATAGTTTTATCAAAAATAATTAAATTCTTAAACAATGTAAATAAATAAAAAGAGCATAAGGCCTTCTGAAACGAGCTAAAATCACATGATCCAGAATCTGCAAGATGGACTAACATCAGATTTTTAAGATACATAGCAACATGCATTGTATGACAGGGAGAGAGAAGGATATATAGCACTGTGAAAGGCTGGACTGATTTTGAAAAAAGCCCTAGTTGTAGACTTTGGTCTACAGATCAGAGGATAAGAGAAGAGGAAAGGCTTGGAGCAGGACCAAGATCTGCATTGTTTGGGTAAGATTTCAGAATTTGGAAGCTACATAATATAACCAAGAATGTATATCAATTTCAATCCTGTCAGCAGCATCTCTTCTCAACAATAAGTTATATACCATATTTGGTGGCATATAAGAAGCATCAGAGTATAAGACACACTCTGTTTTTTGGATGTATTTTAAGGGGGGAAGTGCACCTTATAAGCTGGCAAATATGGTATCTATAGTGAGAATACAGTCAAGCAGCATAAATGGGGGTTGCTGTTTTTAGCAATATTTCCTCTTAGCCCAAGATTGCATTCAGCAGTACTACCAGCAATTGCATTATCACGATGCTATTGAAGAGGATCAGCAGACTATGACAAAAGCAGATCCCAGGTGTGCCCTTGATATATAAGCATAGCTGGGCATACAGAGGTGTCTCAAAGGTGCATGTAACTAATTAGCCAATGTTTGTCTACTGCTTCTTTGTGTCAGAGATTACTCTGGGTTTAAAGGATTTTTAGGGAATGCCTGAATGAGGCTCATGTCATGCCCCTAAGTGCATCTCTCATGTATCGAAACCTGACCTTTCAGGTTCCAGCTCAGCGTCTTACCACTAAACCACCAGGGGAGCTGCTGTTTGTCTACTTGCAGCATGAGAGTAATGAAATCTGTGCCACAGAATAGCACAGAAGATATTTGTTAAACAGTACTGTATATACCTTTTTTGGCCTGCCCAATCTTCCAGCTCTATTCGCAAGACATATGGAATGGAAGACTGTATTGTCAGCAAGTGAATCTTTTCATTTCCCAACCAGAATTCTGTCTGATCATTTGGTGACAGGTGTCCAAAACCTTCCTTGTACTGAATCCAGTTTCTTCTGAAATCTTCACTTCCATCAAGTCTCTGATAAGGAAGAGAAAAGGAAAGGGAAAGATGATTAACAGAACTAGCATTTCTTCTATTAAAGGGATGTTGTTTTACAATTTGTTACAGTTTTATTCCACGTGCCCACTTTACAGACTACCTACCCTCTGTATAACTGTCCAACCATTTCCCAACGTATCAATTTCACAATAGACCAGGAATTGCTCCTTGGCATTTTGAGGTTTGATGAAATAGAGACCACTTTGCTTGGCACCTTTGCTAGCTATGTCTTGGCAATCTATAATAAACATATAGGGAAAATGTTCAATTGTTTAAGTGCAGACCATTTTTGTACATGTTCCAAACACACAGCACTAAAAAAAGAACCATTTACATATTTAGCTATTTGTTATTATTCTTAAAAACTTTGCTCTTTGTCCAAAGTACACATGGTATATTCCCATGATGGTGAACCTTGACACTCCAGATGTTCTTGGACTTCAATTCCCAGAAGCCCAAGCACCCTGTGAATCCACACAAATGGGTTTACTGTGATTCATCCAGCCCACACTGACCTTGTCACTCCCAGAAGTGGAAGTAAAACATGCCCGTTCGGGTATGTTTTACTTCCGTTTCCAGGAGCAATGAGGGCAGCGCTGAAAACCTGGCTGGCAGGTCTGGTCTGGGGAGTGGATGGTTCAACTTCCCCAGCCATTTAGATGGTTTGACCCCCAGTATGTCCAAGTTATAATACCTAGCTTTTAATTAAGTTTTTAAGCTTTTTAATTTTTTTTTAATTTTTAAGTGTTTTTAAAATTGTTGGAAATTGCCCTGGGTCCCTTCGGGGGAGGAGGGCGATAAACAAATATAAATAAATAAATATTCTGTTAATATCCTTGAATAAGGATTTAATAGCAACCATCTGAGGGAAGGGAAATGCTTAACACCACCACCCATTGTATCCCTCAACACCCCAAAAGGTAAACTATGAAGTAAAGAAGACCCATTTTGTGCAGGGATGACCCCACACTGCAGTCACAAGCCATCAATGGATGTGAATACAGACCCGCTTCATCTACATCAAATATTCTGTCCACTATATTGTATTAGCTATACTCTGCAAGCCACGTCCTAGTATTCACTAAAATCATGTCAGAGGAAGTGATTTAAAGACTATTGCCAGGGTGCTTTGCAGCAATGCCATGTTCTGTAGGGGAACCACACTACAGTATGTGTAATTTTCCTCCTTCACATTTTGTTTGTCTAAAAAAAATCATTGTTTTATCTTCTGTTCTTGAAACCATATTGTATATATGTATTGTTGATATTTTAGTTCTGAAACTCAGTATATAAAAATTCTTGTGGGTTTTCACTGTATGTGTCAGCTGGAGTTTGATACCAATTTAAAACAAATTAATTAAATAGCTAGTTTGTCCTAACATATGAATGTATGCTATAGCCCAACATTTGTACACCATATTTGGCTGGTGGATATTTTTGCAGCTTCCATTTCTCCTACTGATCAGAAATCACCAAAGGATGTCATTCAAGGATGAATGGATTCCTATGCATGGTCACTGACTATGGAGATGAGAAAAGCACCCTGAACACTGATGATTAATAATACTTGTGTGGTTACAGATGTCCAGTTTTATAGAGATATTAACATGGTGGCATCAAAAACAAATCCCTTCCATAAAAGGTAACACTGTTACAATTGTAGACAATTTCCTGTCCTGTCCTTTTTTTTTTGTAGTTGTTGTTCAGTCGCACAGTCGATTCCGACACTTTGCAACCTTATGGGCTTTTATTTTATTTTAAGTAATTGATGCAGAGAGAAATCTACTTTTATATTTCCAAAGGTTAGAGAGTTACTTTTTGGGACTAAAATGCCTATAATTCTGCAAGCGTTGAAGGAAACCATGTTGATTGGGGAATTCCAGAAGCTGTAGTCAAAATAGTCTATTTCTCCAAGCTTTATACTTTACCATTCAGTCTGCAGGTGGAAACTTGGTGATTTCAATGATAACCATTAATTGCAATTTCTGGGCATGGAGTCCATTATTGTTAGGTGACTTGAGTATCTTCACTTGGAAGTTGGGGGTCAGAAAGAACCTCATTAATGTACATTTTAAAAAGAGGAGTTATCCCATCATTCCTCCTTACCTCTTCCAGTTACTCCCTCTATCTGGACAGTGTCTTTGCATGGCTGCTGACATTGTGCCTCGAGTTGAGCAGTCCTCTGCTTTAATTGCTGGATCTTGTTATTGTTTGATATCAGTATATCAGTCAGTTGTCTAGAAATTTTAAAGTTTACTTCAGTATAGAATTGTTGCAACAATATGTGAAGCCACATGTGAAGCCAAATTAAAAAAGGGGTGGGGGTGGGGTTTCTGGTTCCACTTGACTCCATGATCAACTTTGCATGCAAAGCACAGAAGTTTACAGTGGGGCCATGACACCATCCCTTCATTCTCTTCCATGCATCCCATGTACATGCAGAGGGAGTGTCTGGACTGGGCTATAAACTTATTTATCAATTCCTTTCTGTATGTTGTACAGGAATAGGCATAACTGTACTTGGCAAAATGAAGAAATGCAAGTACTAAGAGAAAATTTTCATTTGAAGAAAAATGGAAGGCCACCAAGTCTAGGCCCATTACTTATGATGTCTTACTCTATACTAGTAATGTACCTAACTTTAAGCCCACTGGGGGTGGTGGTGGTGGTGGAATGGGAAGACAACAAACAAACATTCCTATTTTCTGAGCACTGTTGCCATTTGCCCTCAATTTCTCAGCTAAACCTTACACAACTGCTACTGATTTAACCTGGTGTGAGTATGAAAATACAAAATTCTTCTCTCTTTCTCTCTCTCTCAACACACAGACTTCCTCTAAGACAATGTAGAAATAAAGTGGTGAAACTAAACAAGGAAAATATGTCTGAATCTGAGGCAATAACATAAAATACATACTGGATTGTATTTTCATGACCCACAATAATGTTTTCATATCGGATTATTTCATCAATTATTTCCCTGGATTTTTGAGTATAGGATGGAATTACATCTGTAAAACAAGAACAAAAATGTACAAAATGTTGCGGTTAAAAACTGAGTAAATCAGAAAACAAAGGAACTTTGCATTGTGGCATTTAGATATTCTTACTCGGTTGAGTGGAGGGATTTGGGGTGTGGACATTTTTAATTTGCTGGATCAAGTAGTCTGTTATATGTGAAGAGTTGGAAACTTGCTGCAAGATGCGCTCAAGTACTTGGAGTTCGTGATCTATCTCATGTTGATATCTGTTCAAGAAATCTGCAATACCACATGTGGTGGGGCAAAAGCTGCCCTATATAAAAGGAAAATATTTAATTACATTAAGCAATAAAGGATGTTTAACAACCTCTCTGTAGAATCTCCCCATTGTATCTAAAACAGTAGACAGTGTAGGTCATTACATTAATCTACAGTAGAGGGGAATCTAGTTGACGCAAAAGCATAATGACAAATACAGTAAACTGTTGTTATATTATGCATTCAATCGGTAAACAGTATTTTTTTTTAAAAGCACACATTTAATAACAGTTTAATAATCTTTACAGGTAATAGCTTATAGGTAATAAACATTGCTAAGAAATACAACATATATTGACTTACAAATCGTTCATCCAGGATACAGCAGTTATCCTTGGTAGCAACATACTAAAAAAAAAAAAGGTAGCAGATTTAGTGCTTTTTATGATTATTTTAGCCATAAACCCCCAATACCATTTGTCTCCTGAATTGTACTTACTGCACTGCAAGTGGAAAAGAAGAAAGACAGAAGAGGCAGCCAAATGCTGAACTTTGGTTCCATTGTGAACAACTGAAAGTTGAAGAGGCAGTGCTTAACCAATGTAGCCTCTTTCCAAGATCTGATGTTGCTCCCTGCTTTGCACAGCAAAGCTTAAGGGACTTGATAGCATGCAGTGGGAGGACACAATATTGTAAATAGGCAGGGATTGTGTAAAGAGAAGGCATTTCCAGGACTTGCTAACTCCTCCCCTTCCAAATGTTATCAAGGGTGCATTTGTGTCACCCACTGGCTATCCTTATAAGTTCCTTTCTGCAAGAAGAAAAAAGTTGTGGAATAACATGTTTCCCCATGGAGCAATCATTTCTAGTAATCAAGTTTTGAAAGAAAACATTTCTGTATCTCTAGATTACTGGAATGAAACAGTAGCAAAGATTTCAGGAGGACTAATTGGCTGACAGCCTTCTCCAAAATTTAAAAGAGTGAATTATGTTCAAGTTTCCTATTTTTCAGAGTGAAAGAGCTAAGTTTTCCAAGAGATACAATTATAAAAGTATCACTAGAAATATGGTAAAAGCTTTGAGGCAATTGCAGCAATGCAAATATTTTGAGAAACTAGACTTTCTAACTGTCTTCCATCAAACTATGAACAGCAAGCATGAAGTGTCCCTCAATCCCAGGCTTGGTCTGGCTCTATCCTCACTCATCGCTGCCTGTTGTTGATATTATCATTATAAGATCAAACCAGATACCCAGTGTGGTGTAGTGGTTAGAGTGATGGAGTAAAACTCAAATCCCCACTCAGCCATTGAAACTCACTGGGATGTAGAACAGATAAAACCACTCTTTAAATATCTTGCCTACCTTGAAACTCCTATCAGGAGTTATTTTATTTTATTTATTATATTTATATCCTGCCCATCTTGGGGATTTTCCTACTCTAGGCAGCTAACAGCACAAGCTTACACATTAAAAACAGGCACAAATTTTAAAATACACAAATACAATGGTGGGCATCAGCAGGTTCGCACCATTACGCCAGAACTGGTAGCAGAAATTCTGGCTGGCTGGGCCCATCCAGGTTTTGAAATAGAGTAGTCCTAATTTGGGTGCAACACAGGTATTTTTCCTTGGCCACACCCACCATCCCACACCCACAGTGTGGTAGTAAATTTTTTTGGAGCCCACCACTGCACAAATATACAGTAAAAATACCTGAGTAAAACATAAAGGTAAAATAAAATAAACTAGCTGGCATCTGAGGGCACAGAGGATCAACTAGCTGGCTAATTTATCACTAAAGGGACCATGCCCTGGAAGGCCTCCTTGAATAAAAAAAGTTTTTAATTGTTTTTTAAAGCTATCCAATGATGGGGCCTGGTGCAGCTCCACTGGTAGTGTATTCCACAGTGTTGGTGCTGCCACCAAGAAGGACTTTCTACCTATCCTTGGGGTTGACATCTGGAGCCATGCCGACTGTGATGAATGGGTGATGTAAGGAGTTGTTATGAGGGAGATATGCTCTGAAAGATAACAAGGTCTCAAACCATATAGGGCCTTATATGATAACATTATTATCTTGTATCTGACATGGTAGGCAACAGGTAACCAGTGCAGGCCTTCCAAGGCTGGGGAAATGTGATCAAATTTCTTTAAGCATGTCACTAGCCTGGCTGCTGCATTCTGGACCCACTGTAATCTCCGTATCAAACACAAGGGCAGCCCCAAAATAGAGAGCATTACAGCAGTCAATCCGTAAGATTACCAATGAGTGGGTCAGGGTTATGAGAGACTGTCTGTCCAAATAGGAATGTAGCTGCACAATCTGCTGGAGCTGGAAAAAAGTTCCAACTTGATGGCACATAAAAACTATGGATAGGTCAGGTTTATTGGTTTAAATATGTCATCTAATATAGAACTGCAGATGAAAACTGCATCAAATTTAAGAGAATGTTTAATAGCTTATGTGTGAAAAATATGTGATTATTAGAATAACACTATTATATTGATGAGAGAAAGACAAAATAATGTGATACTTTGAGTGATTGTCCTGAGCTGCACCTTGAGTTTGGTTTTCCTCATAAGTCAATTCTTTGATAAAAATAAGTGATATTTTAGAAGAATGGGCAATTCATTTTTAAAGACCTAAACAGTACAATTTTAGAGGCCAACACTTGGTGTGTCCAGTTGAGCAATTCTGACCTTCCTGTGGTTTGTTGGCTCATTTCCCAAGAAACTGAATGATTAATGCAAATGAAGATAAAAACATGTTCTTAAGTCTAGTTTATTGTGTCCCTTTCTCAAAATGATAAGAAAGGTGAAATTAGTATTTGTTTAGTTTTTTTTAAAACCCCTCAAAGAATCTGTCCATTTTCTCCAAAACTTTGTATAGTCTATTTGTTATGCAAATAACAGGCATGACTCAGTTTTTGTTAGCTTTTTCCTTCAAGGGAACACTGGACGTTTATTCTAAAAGTTCTGGTTGAGATGAACATTTAAGTTAATAAAACAGAGATAGCTTGGAAATGTCTCTGTATTTATTGGGCAATTACAAAAACTTGAGTAATAGATTAGGATACTAGTAGAACATTTAAACAAAGTATGAATATAAACTTTGGGTACATCTACACTGGCATAAAACACCGTGGCCAAATTGTGTTTATGTGGTTTTTTTTAACCCCAATTCCAGAACATGTGGTGTTTGAATTAATGTGTCCATTCATATTGGTGTCCATTGATTGCTTGGAGCCTGTCTCCACTGATCGGTAGCCGCAATCTGTGGAGGTAATGGAGATGAGCTCCAGTTGATTAGTGGAGACCAGTCCCAAAGCAGGGATTTGTGATGGCAGGAGAGATGCCATGGATCAGCTGGAGCTAGTCTCTGCTGCCATCAAAGGTCCACCCACCAATCATCAGAGAAGGTCCCAGCTCACATTGGAAAAACATTATGCTGCTTTGAATAAATAAATAAATATATATATATTAAAATATCCACATTTAAAGTTTAAGTCTAGCCAGTTTATCCTGCTATGGCAATAGAATAGACCATACTGCCAGCGACTCAACACTTATCATCAGGTGTTGGTTAACTAACCTGACAACCCTGGGGACCTTGTTTTGGGTGGCGAGGTCCACAGGGAAGGGTGATGATCCCCAAATGGATTAAGTCTCACTTGCATCCATCTTGATGGAGGGCAACAGCTTCATCAATACTGGCCTGGGACTGAGGAGGATTTTGCTTACCAAAAGGGTTCAAGACTCATTGAACTAGATCAGTAGTACAGGTGTCACACTGTGATGTGGAAGGCAAATAGAAGACTACTGCATTATTTGGTTCTCAGGACAATCTTCATGGGTGATTGCCATGATGATAGCCAATACTCAGAATTGGATATAGCAGAAGAAGAAGAAGATACACAATTACAGTTGAGAAAGGGCCCCAGCTGATCTGCAGAGAAGTCACAGCTGATTGCCAGTAGTGATTTGCAGTGGCAGCAGAGATGGTGCAGATCAACTGGAATCCATCTCAGCTACCACCAGAAGTTTATCAGAGAAACAGATAAATGATACAAGCAGGGACATAGCCAACATTGATTTATTGTACACTGATACAAGTATTGGTGTAAAATAGGCAACCCCCAGCCAGTGGTTTAACAAAGACTGTTTGATAGCCAAAATGCAGTGATTTTTGGCTGTGCCAGGTAAACATTGATCATCAGTTGGGAATAGATGTAGATGTACCCTTTGCTTATATTGTTTACATGGTGCCAAGAAGAGATTCTAAAAACTTAAAGAACAGGCATATAGGAATATGAGAAGGTTCCTTGCATCAGGTCAGATCACTGATCAAGGTTAGGTGAGTATTGTCCAGAATGAATCTTTGGTCCACAGATGTTCTGTTCAACAATTTCCAACAGTCCCATCCAATATGGTCAATGGAAAAGTCCTATGGGAACTATAGTCTGAAACATCTTGAGAGCCAAACATCTCCAGTACTTGTTTACACTGATCTGTTGTAGCTTACTGAGGTTTCAGACAAACTGAAAATATAGACTATAAGAATGAACCTGCCTCATCTCTTGGCTGTCTTGAGGCACTTCAGCCAATCCTATAAATTAATTAACATCCCCAGGTGCTATTTATTTATTTACAATTTATTCACAATTTTAAAATCACAATTAAAACCCCATTAAAAACTACCATTAATATCATTAATAACCCTTATCATTAATAACCCTTATCAAGTCTTGTAAACTAAAGGTCATTGTTTCTTTTAATGAGTCAATAGTCTGAGTTACATACAAGATTAGATCTTCCTTTCCCTTGAAATAGATGAGACTTATAAACTTAACTTTAGCTTGCTTTTGTGCTAAAAGTTAGTGTAATTCACATCATTTTTTAAATGCGCACAAAATAAATGAATTAAGATACTGATATATCAACCTTATTTTATTATCTTACCAAGGCATGGCATGAGTTGGTCCATGGGGTCACAAAGAGTCGGACTCGACTGCAACTGAACAACAAAATGCAAAAGTTTCAGAAGATACACACATACAATTCAACCAATACTCTAGAAGGGATGGGGAATTGTATATTTATTTACAGCTCAATAACCAATCTGAAGTGATAGATTAGACTTGTTTACTACTTTGACAAGGTGGGCAGTGTTTGTAACCCATTGAGCTAAATATAGTCTATCAACAAAAATCCACATAAACCCCTATTATACCACAGGATGAAGATCATTACAATGAAGATCAATCTGAACCAGGATGACCTACCAAGGCAGGGGTTGTTCAACCAGTTCTAGATGAAATTGTACTTGTTCTAAATATCCATCTTACAGGATTGATCCACTGTAGCCAAAAGTTGCATTGGTAGCTTCCATGATGGGAAGTACTCTCTACCTACAAATGGCTTCTGAATAGCACAGATGAATAGATGATAAAGAAGAAAAAAAGGACATTTTTATAAGTCACAAAACAAAGGTTGTTGCTTATAATTTACTTGCCATCTACTTGTCAGGTTTATATAATAAAATAATTTATGCAAGTGGTTGTGGTGCTGCTTTGGAAATGTGTATTTGTACAAATTACAACATTTGAAAGCATTTTCAGATTTTAATGTTTCTCTTGTCAGTTTGCACATCATCTTCTATAGTACAACAATTCATATTTTACGTTTTCAGATGCCTTCGATGGACCTTGATTTATTTATGAAAGCCTAGTATTTAAAGTTTTTTACTTAAAAGAGATTTCAGTATATACTTTGCCTTGAGCTGAAGAGCACTGAACTCCATTTGTTAAATAAAGAACTGATTACTACCATGCAAAAGGAAGACAAATAGTCAGCTCAAATATTTGTACAATGTTTTGCATTTAGGTGAGGACAGAGTCTACAGCAAGTGAAATTATTTGTTGTAATAAGATAATAGTTAAAACATCTGAGCCCCAGATACTTACTTTTGTAGAACAAATTGTATTAAACAAAGGATGGTTTCAGTTAGCAATCAAAAAAGTGTGTGAAAGATGGTTATTTTAAAAACGTGTAATTTGTATGCAGAAACACAGCTCTCATATCTCCTTCTAGGAATGTTTTAATGTGACCATTGGTCAAGAACAGGGTTCCTCAAACTTGGCTCTCCAGATGTTTTTGGACTTCTAATTACCAGAAGTCCAAGTCAGCACACATGCTGATCAGGGCATCTGGGAATTGAAGTCCAAGAACATCTGGAGAGCCAAGTTTGAGTAATCCTGGTCTAGAACACAGTGTTCTTGTTTTCAGTTTTCAATTATAACGGAAGTTGACCTCTCAACATTATTTATGTTTCTAATCTTGGCTGCTCCATGGAAGCCTTGCTTCACCAATTATATCTTATTCAAGTTATTTTGTCCTTACACATCATCTGTACAAGGATTAGTGATTAGTTGCATGATTTTTAATGTCAGGGATGTAGGATGTTTCGATTTGCATTAGTCCTGATTAGATCCATAAAGTAAGCAGAGACCCAAATAGGCTGCATGGTTCCTAGCAGACCTATTCATGAATTATTCATGACATTAAGTGTAAACAAGGTAAAAGACAGTGGCTTTGGTAGGTCCTCGTTTTTAGAAGAGTCTTCCATTTGAAGGGATAGCAGAAAACAAACCTTTTTGAATTCATCCTTCACACAGGTTGTCCAGTCCAAGTTAAAGAATCAAAAGGAACATGATGGGTAACCTTAAAGTTAACAACCCACAAAAAGCACTTGGTTAGCTGTCAGCAAACACAGAAGTTTACCTGGTCTCATTGTATCTCACTTAAATAAGATATATTGCATTAGGTGAGGTACAATGTATCTCACTTAATTAAGATGCATTGCATTTCTGTTTAAATTATAAAACAATGTATAATTTTGCATGTGTACATATAAATTCAAATATATACAATTTTATGGAAACAAATGTTCTCCTCTTTTGTGAAGCACATTTTCTAGTATGGTGGTTTATATGGTTACCATAACAGCAGTGCTTCCTGTTAAACCTTAGTCAGAGTGATATAGGTCTGCATTTTTGTCACCCTGCTTATTTAATTTATACACTGAGCACATAATGTGCAATGCAGGGCTGGATTTATCACTTTCTGCCATTAGAGTAGTACCATCTGCATACCTCAAATTGTTGATGTTCCTCCCAGCAATTTTAATTCCAAAAGTTGGAATTAAAATTGCTGGGAGGAACATCAACAATTTGAGGTATGCAGATGATACTACTCTAATGGCAGAAAGTGAAGAAGACCTAAAGAAGCTTCTGCTTAGGATGAAGGAGGAGAGTGCCTTGAGACTCAACATCAAGAAAACCAAGATAACGGCAACAGGCCCTATCAGTCCCTGGAAAATAGATGGGGAAGAAGGAGAAGCAGTGACAGACTTTACATCCTTAGGATCCAAGATCACTGCAGATGGAGATTGCAGCCATGAAATAAAAAGATGACTAATTCTTGGGAAGCAAGCTATGAGAAACCGGGGAGCATAGTGAAAAGTAGAGACATCAAATTGCAAACAAAAGTCTGCATAGTCGAAGCAATGGTATTTCTGGTAGTCATGTATGGTTGTGAGAGCTGGACCATAAGGAAAGCAGTGCGCAGAAGAATAGACGCCTTTGAGCTGTGGTGCTGGAGGTGAATTTTGAGAATATCCTGGACAGCAAAGAGAACAAATAGGTTGATCTTAAAAGAAATCAACCCTGACTGCTCCTTGGAAGATCAAATATTGAAGATGAAGTTAAAGTACAGTCAAACTTTGCATAAAGAGTGCTTCGCTTAGAGAGTAACTCACTTAAAGAGCAGAATTGTCTCTGAATGTTCGATTCACTTAACAAATAAAACCAACCAAAAACTCGCTTAAAAATAAATCAGGGTTTGCAATCCCCCCCACCCCCCCGAAGTCACAACTGGTCACTTAGAATGGTGTTTCACTTAAAGAGCAAATTTGCTTAAAGAACAATCCCATGTAATACATTATGCTCTTTAAGCTAGGTACAACTGTACTTTGGGCATCAAATGAGAAGAAAGGATTAACTTGAGAAAACCTTGATGCTGGGAAAGGTTGAGGGCAAAAGAAGAAGGGGGTGGCAGAAAATGAGATGGCTAGATGACATTGTTGATGCAATGGGAACAAAGCTGGGTGGGTTGAGGAGGATGGTGAAGGATAGCGGTGGTCCATGGGGTCACAAAGGGTTGGAATTGAATGTGTGACTGAACAACAACAAAAAATATTTTGTTTGGTATAATTTCTGAAATGCAAGCCCTCTGTACTTATTGAACTTCATACATAATGGATGATAAAGGATGTGCATTTTTAGATTTTTTTTGTACTACAAATCCCATCTTCTCTTTTCTGGGCATTTGACTCAGACTGTATAGACTGTAAATTATGCTCATCTGGGGAAAAGTCCCAGATGGCATGCTTCATACTTAGGATATACCTTACTTCCTGTTTGAAAAAGAAGCTGCCTTGTTTGGTTGCTGGGAAGCTTCCTTTGCAAGTAGGAAGTTATACCTTTGCAGGGCATGAAGCCTGTTCATTAGGGCTTCTCTTCAGATGAACACAATTTAAGTGTCTGTAAAATCTGGGTGCTGTGCATGACACTCCCAGAAAGAAGTACAGGATTTGTAGTCCACAATTCCTAAATACATCTCTCTAATGTTTGAAATCTTGTTGCTTTTCTACACAGGCATAAAGCAACAGAATTTCAAACATTTGTTTCCAGCTGGTGATTAGAGATTCCACAGGCCTCCAGCTGGCAATGAATGTTATGTTATCTGCTTTCTAATTATATAGCTCCACAACTGGATTTCAGACAATGTTTTATTATTTAGGTACTGAATTGTTTAGTGGAGCCAACACTAGCAGAAGAGATGTTTAACACAGTTTGGGTGATGGTGAGTAGTAGCAATACAACTTTGAAGATAAAGGTACAACCATGCTGCCTACTATGCTCATCTTACTCACGGGAGTAATAGATAAATAAAGCTATTGTCATTTGTTTGTAAAACAAATTTCAGCTTCTTCTGCACTCAACAGCATGCTCATTTTCCACAGCTCAGCCACTAAGTCCTCTAAAAATTAATCTAATTGCTTTTGTCTAAGCTGCCTGGCCATAATTCGTTGCAAATTTATGCAGGTACTGTATAAGTTTTTTGTTCTGTGTAGATAAACAGGATTCAAGACCTTATGTGTTACAATATAATCAGTGGTGGGATTCAGCAGGTTCGCCCCAGTTCACCAAAACCAGTAGCAGAAATTCCAGCTGGCACCGCCCATACAAGTTTTGAAATAAAGTAGTCCTAATTTGGGTGCAATGCAGGGCTTTCCCCTGGCCACACCCACCATGCCACACAACCACAGAGTAGGTAGTAATTTTTTAAAATCCCACCACTGAATATACTGGACAGTCCTTGAGTGTGTATGAGGTATATGGGCCTCTTCAGTTTTGGTGCAGATAGTGAAATGTCTTCTTAGATAGATGTTCAGTAAATGTTGTTACTAACACTTTGGCTTTAAATGGTCATCTTAAGTCATTTTTCCTTTAACATGATACTCTGAGTCAATTCCAATGCAGAAAAACAAACCATACATTGTTATAAATACTTCATAGTTTATTTGTAATCAATTTGCTTTATAAGTGCTACATAGCCCAAGCAGCAGCACAAGAGTATATCTTTAAGATCCAGAAGGAATTGCAACATTGAATACAAACGTTCCATACAAGTTTATCGTAACTCCTTCAGAACAAAACAATAGCTTCCATAAATTTCAGGAGGCTTATGATTTGCTTCAAGTCAGCAATTCTGGAACTCTTAATAACTTCCTTTAACAAATGAATTAAAGTAGGTTTGTAAACAGTTAATGCAAATAGTAATGTAAGCAGTTTTGGAACTTTCAACAGCTTCTGAACTTACATCAGACAATGTAGAATTGATACTATTTCTAAAAATAATTAGAGACTGCCATCTGCTGTCTTTTTGTCTTCAGTTCTTTAAAGCTTGTATACTTGCTAAAAACAATCCAACAACTCCTCCAACCCAAAGCTGCAACAATCAGTAATTCAGTACTGTACATTTTTCATTTTGAGAAGCCAACCAAGACCCAACAGAAAAACCAAATTACATTTTCACTGTGATCAATATGCATGCTAATTTGGTTGGCAGGCAATATTCTTTCACCTACAATCTACTGGCTATTCTATCTGCTTTTGATTTCTAAACTGGGTATGAATAACATCAGCATGCAAAAATTCAGCCTCTCTGCATGACAACCTGCTCATCTTATTAATAGTTGTCCCATAATATTTTGTGGCAAACTGCAAATAGCATTGCTTAAGCAGACAATCTCTGAGACTGTCTACCCACACATACAGCCCACTGTTTGGGACAGAATGGTCCAATCATGTCCATATTGCAGCAAGACAATTCTGTCCAACCCATTTTGAGACCCGCATAGGTTTGAGACTAAATGTGAATTAAAAACAGAGATATTATCAGGAAGGAATAGAGAAAAATGATTTCTGTAGTCAAGAAGAAAAGGGAAACCTTAAGAGATTATTGTTGCAACTATTGAAACTGCTAACTAAGAAAGAGAAAGACTTGACAGAAATAGCGTCAGGATCCTATAATTTTCTGAAACCTACACATAGGAACAAAGGGTGCTATAATAACTGCAAAGAAACATGACAATGAAAATAAAATCATCTATAAAATTCAACAAAAGTTGGAAATTGAAACCTAGTTTAGGATGCAGAATTATCAACTTTTTCTTCTTCTTCAAATGCTGTATCCAATTCTGAACATTGGCTATCATTATGGCAATCTGCCATGAAGTTTGTCTACCAATATAATGCAGCGGCCTTCCATTTGCCTTCAACATTGCAGCATGACACTCCTACAACTGATCCAGTTCCATGAGTTACTTTCTAGTCCTGTCCTTTTGGCACAAAAAGCCCTCATCAGCCTCAGGCCAGTATTGATGAAACTGCTGCCCTCCCATCAAGAAGGATTCAAATGAGATTTAATCAACTTAGGGACCATCACCCTTCCTTGTGGACTTCACCACCCAAGGCCATTAGTCATCAGGGTTGTCAGGTTAGTTAACCACCATCTGACAATTAATGTTGAGTAGTATGGTCTACTCCAGCATTTTTGGACTTCAATTTCCAGAAGCCTGTCAGTACATCAGTGCTTTGGGGAGTTGACTTAGGCTTCTGGGAATTGAAGTTCAAAAACCAAAGGTTGGGAACACACTGGGACTGTTACCATAACACGATAACCTGGTCAGACTGGTGGATCTAGTCCCAGGAAAGTAATGTTGCAAAATATACCGGTTAGGCTTCAATGTGCCACAGGGTTCAATTTTTACTAAAATTCTGGACATTCAATGTACAAGGTGCAGCAGCATAACTTCCTTTTTTAAAATGCATGCAATTCAGTTGGTTGATGTCTTAGCAGAGCGCTAGTGGTCTCGTTCGAGGCGGGACTATAAAGTTTTGTCCTGACACAGTTCAGTCACCATCATCCATTGGAATAGTGTGGAGCGTGCATTTGCCGTTGAGGCCTACTTTTCGAGCGGTTGTTCAGTGATCGCAACCCAGCATACAGCCTGCCATGCTGGAAAGAGTCATGACAAACGGCAGAAATCGGTTTACTCAGTGTATGGAGAATGGGGGACATCACCTACCTGATTTGATCTTCAAAACTGTGTAAAACAAAACTTTAGGTATGTGCCTACATTATAAAAAAGAAATAAAAATTTTCTGATTCATACAATGGGTTTTATTAAGTTTTGAAAACAGGAAGTTATGCTGCCGCACCCTGTACTTTGCAAGGTGAATTGCTCCCAGTTGTCATTGTGCTCCCAGTTGTCATTCATACTAAAGAACAAGTAGGAAATCTTTTTTCTTCTTCTTGTGCACCGACTTAAAAGGGACGCTGTGGCAGCGGGATTTCATCCTCTGCTCCCTGGACTTGCCCTTGGCTAGGGCGGAGGGGCCACCGTAGTGGGGTTGTATATCATTGTTGTTGTTATGGGCCGTTTTTTGTAGGATGTGTATTGTGTAATTCTTTGTGCATACTGTATTATTATGTATTGGATATTGTATCATTATTGTTGTTAAGCGCTTTTTTAAAATTGTTGGATGTGTATTGTATAATTGTTGTACATTGCTGTATATTCTGTAACCCCGCCTAGAGTCGCTTTTGCGAATGAGGCGGCATAAAAATCTAAAATTTAAATTAAATTATATTCAATTTCCAATACTGTACTGGTGATCCTCATGGCTATCAGCTATAAGATTGTCTTGGGAACAATTAAATGTGGTGGTCTGGCAGTGTGGTTTACTCTATTTCCATTATTACTCCAGAGAGGTATCACAGCAAAACTGAATACCAATCAGTGATCTTCTGTTATTACCGGTCGTAGTCATACTGATTTGTAAATGTATGTTATGGTAGCCAATCCTTGCTTACTTCTGTACCTTATGTATATAAATTAATGCCATGAAGTCTCACTCTTATGTCTGATGAAGTGGACTTAATCCACAAAAGCTATCATTAAAACACAACACTTAGTCTTTAAGGTGTCACACAAAAAAATTGTGTCTTAATTTGCTTTCTCTGCAGTAGCTCAATTGGTTAAGACACTGACTGGGATGTGGAAGGTCAGTTCAAAACCCGAGTACTGCATGACAGAGTAAGTGCCCATCTCTGACCTAGCTCATGCCAACCTAGCAGTTCAAAAGCAAGAAATTGCAAGTAGATAAAGAGGGACCATTTTGATGGGAAGGTAAATAGCATCCCATGCACTTCGGTGTCTAGGCGTGCCTGCCACATACATGTCAATGGAAAAGTCTGCAGAGACAGCACTGGCTCTTCGGCTAGAAACAGAGATGAGCACTGAACCCTTGAGTCAGATGCCACTGGCTTTCGAGCAAGGGTGAACTTTACCTTTACCGTGTTTACTCTCTGATTTAAAAAAAGAAAGAGGAATAACTTTTTTAAAATATCAGAGAATAAACGAACCAAAATCGCTGTAGCACTTTGAAGACTGCTATATTTTAATGTTAGCTTTTGGGGATCAAGTTCACTTTGTCATCAAACGGGAATGACGAAGTGGACTTGATTCACGAAAGCTAACATTAAAATATAGCAGTTAGTCTTCAAAGTGCTACAGCGATTTTGGTTCGTTTATTCTCTGAGATGCTTGCAGCGCAGGCTAACACGGGTACTGCTTTTAAAAAAATAAAATCCAAGTATGAAGGGGCACTTTTTTAAAAAAAAAGTCCTCTTTAAGGCGCATGCTCTTTCCCGTTGTCTAATTAAGGCAACTATGAGTAAAAGAAACCAAAACATGGAAGGCAGCACTAAAAAATAAATAAATAAAGAAGAGGCCTGGCGAGGGCTGCCGGTCCGTGAGTGGCGGAGCCGCAGGCGGGCCTCCTTCCTCAGCGCCACTTCCCTTGGAAGAAACCCGCCCAGGCCGCGCCTTGTGAACGGGGCACCATGGCTTGCGCCGCGCTGCTTGGGCTCCGGGCGGCCGCCGCGGCGACTCCTCGGCTTTGCGGGGCAGGAATTAGCCGCCGCCGCCAATGGAGCAGCGAGACCTGCGCGGCGCCTCCGCGCCCTGTGCGGGTGGGCTGCGCCTCTGGCTTCTGGGGAGACACGGCCGCCGCAGGTAGTACCGAGGGCGCCACTCCTCGGCCGCGAGCGAGAGGCCAAAGTGCCTTTAACTCCTATGGGCGAGTGGGCTAGCGGGCAGCTCCTCCTCCTGCTGCTGGCTGCCTGCCTACGAAAGGACCCCTCCGCCCACAAAAGCCCTTTGGAGAAAACGGGGAACAGAAACGCCCCCGCTTTCGCTGGGCGCTTTTTACGCGTTGCCTTTTTTTGAGGGTGTAGTAGTACAGTAGTTCCATTCCCGAGTACCGCAGGACGGAATGCGCGCCCGTCTTTGTCCCAGCTCCTGCCAACCTAGCAGTTCAAAAGCAAGAAACTGCAAGTAGATGAATAGGGAACACTCCAGCGGGAAGGTAACAGCATTCTGTGTGCTAGGTTAGCAGGAGCTGGGAGAGATGTCAGGAGCTCACTCCATTGTGCAGCACTTGGGTCTCGAACTGCTGATTTGCTGACCTTCCAGTCATCAAACTCAGCATCTTAACCACATATTTCTAATAATTAAAACAGGCTCACTTTCCTAATTCCTAAACCCCAGAAAGAAGAAATCTAGCCCCTTTACTTGGTTATTTTATGACTAGGCAGAGCACACTTAGACTTCAGAAAATGAATGCCTGTTTAAAGGGGAACCATGTAAAACAAATCCAAGAAGGCTTCCTTCCAAGAGTAACAGGCTTGACTCATGCAAAGTTTCTGTTCAAGTTAACATGCTGGTGAAATGTAGAAATAATAAGATGCCAGATGGCTCTAACTTTTTTTTTATTCACTTGATGTTTACACCAACTCCGGTTACATGGAAGGCAATCATATCTTGGTATTATTGAGCCAGATTTGGGGGGGGGGGGGGTTAAAAGAGACAATACATAGGGTAGGGTTGCAGCATTACAACTGTCCAGCATCAAAAGCACCTTGCATAAATGTATTTTTAGAATCAGATTAAAGATTATTCTGAATTTCTAATTCTAAATATGGGAATATGTCTGAATGAGTCTGATCAGGGTAACATTTACATCAGGTTAGCAGCTGGAACAGAGAGTTGTTGTCAAGTTGTTTCCAAAATGTCCTGTCCTCAACAGCCCTGCTCAGCTCTTGTGAACTTGAACCTGTAGATTCCTTTAGTGCAGGGGTGCCCAAACTACGGCCCGTACAGGCGGGTTTTACTTCCGCTTCCAGGAGCGATGAGGGCTTCACGGGCCGAATGAATTGGCCTCAGGGGCCACATCCGCCCCCTGGGCCTTACTGATTGGCCCCCTGAACCATGTGATCAGCCCGTGGCCCGAAAAGTTTGGGCGCCCCTGCTTTAGTGAATCAGTTCCCCTATATTACTTATGAAGTAGCCAGATTCTGTGCCACTGCTATAGCTTGTCACAGGTCTCTGAACAGCTAGTCCCTCTACTTTCACCCTAGTTAATTCTGAAATATTGATTTTTTTAATACCTGGCATACACTGTGGTGACTTAGTGGTTAAGATGCTAAACTTGACAACTGGAAGGTTGTCAAGCAAGCATTTTGAGTCCAAAGTGCTGCATGACAGAGTGAGCTCCCGTCTTGGTCCCAACCCCTGCCAACCTAGCAGTTCAAAAGCAAGAAATTGCAAGTAGGTAAATAGGTACTACTTTGGTAGGGAAGTAAACAACGTTCCATGCACTCTGGTGTCTACTCAGATTTACCAAGTCAGTTCCACAAATTCCATTGATTCAGATAGTCTACTCTAATTAACTGACTAAAATTATCATTGATTCAGTGAGCCTATTATAGTGTAATTTGCTTTACTAAGCAACAGGATTTGGGCATAGTTATTGGCCTGCTGTAATATTTTTGTTCTTTCTTGCAAGGGTGACAAATCTGCAGCCCATTTGATACTGTTGGACTAGACCAGGGGTGCCCAAATTTTTCAGGCTGGGGGGCTGACCATGCCCCTGGAACAGCTGAGTGGGCCAAACCACGTCCCCGGAACACAGTGTGTTTGCGCCTGCGTGGCATGGACACTTCTGTGCATGCATGAAAGCAGCCATCTTATTTCCTGCACCAAATCAGGATACAAAATGACCGCTTTCACACATGTACAGAAGCACCCATATTTACTTGCTGGTTTGGTCAGGGTGTCAGGGGCCGGTTGAAATGGCTTCAGGGTCCGGGTCCAACCTGTGGGCTATAGTTTGGGGATGCCTGGACTAGAGTGTGTTGTCATTTCCAGTTACAGTAGTATGTTTGATGGAGTTGTAATTCAACATCTGCTTTAATGTAATACTCAAATCTCTGTACAGTAATACCTTGCATAACAAATTTAATTCGTTCTGTGAGGCTGCTTGCTATGTGAGTTTTTCTCTATGCGAGTCAGACTCGCATAGTGAAAATTCCTATGGAAAAACTAGCATAACGAGCTTTTTTAGGAGAAAACCTCGCATAGCAAATTTTTTTTCATTATGCGAGTTTTCCCCATAGAGACACTCGTTATGCGAGTTTTCTATAGGGAAAGTCTAACTCGCATAGTTAATATTTTTGTTATGCGAGTTGGATTGCTTTTTGAAAAACCCACTCGTTATGTGAGTTTTTCGCAAAGCGAAACGCTCATTAAGCGAGGTTTGACTGTACAGTAATACCTTGGATAATGTTTACCTCGGATAATGCTAAAATTGCATAACGTTAAGTAATCTGGGGAGGAGAATTGGATCGAATAACATTAAGGTTCTGTGGGATGGATCGGATAACAACCGCTAAAGCCTGTGCAGTTACAATGTATCTCTATGGAGCTTTAACGTTATGCGAACCATCCCATAGGATTTTAACATGGATCGGATAACACTAAAAATCGGATAACACCAAGACTTGTGGAACCAAGTTTTAGCATTATCCGAGGTGTTACTGTATATTGTATGCCATGTTCAGAAGTAACAATGTTATTAACACATTAGTTGGTTTGCTACAAAGTGTGTGTATTTCAATAGCTTTATAATAAAGCTGCACTGTGATTTTTAATGGATCGCTGTTTATTATCTCCCATTAGTTCCTCAACTGCTCTATGGAGGCAAGTTGGATTTCCTTGTTTTTGACTACCTTTCTGAAATTACCATGTCTTTACTAGCTACCATCAAAGATAGGGCTCCAGTAAGTAAATTTCATTGTTTCCTCCTAAAAACGCAGTCTGTTAAAATATGAGCTCACCAAAGTCAGGCACTTGTTTACAGCATATGGGTCGCATTTCTGAAGGAACTAAGCATTGAAATTTATTTAAATTTTCTGAAATTTAGTTTACTTGGGGATGTCGTGTAGTATAATTCACCTACCCCGCCGCCACCTGAAACCACCTGCGGCGGAAGAGGGAGACGCCGACAGCGCTGAGCGCCACGGCGGGAACTTTAAAAGCCCCGCGCCGGCCAGGTCGTCTCGCCCCCGCCGCCACCTGAAACCACCTGCGGCGGAAGAGGGAGATGCCGACAGCGCTGAGCGCCACGGCGGGAACTTTAAAAGCCCCGCGCCGGCCAGGTCGTCTCGCCCCCGCCGCCACCTGAAACCACCTGCGGCGGAAGAGGGAGACGCCGACAGCGCCGAGCGCCACGGCGGGAACTTTGAAAGCCCCGCGCCGGCCAGGTCGTCTCGCCCCCGCGGCTACCTGAAACCACCTGCGGCGGAAGAGGGAGACGCCGACAGCGCTGAGCTCCACGGCGGGAACTTTAAAAGCCCCGCGCCGGCCAGATCGTCTCGCCCCCGCCGCCACCTGAAACCACCTGCGGCGGAAGAGGGAGACGCCGACAGCGCTGAGCGCCACGGCGGGAACTTTAAAAGCCCCGCGCCGGCCAAGTCGTCTCGCCCCCGCCGCCACCTGAAACCACCTGCGGCGGAAGAGGGAGACGCCGACAGCGCTGAGCGCCACGGCGGGAACTTTAAAAGCCCCGCGCCGGCCAGGTCGTCTCGCCCCCGCCGCCACCTGAAACCACCTGCGGCGGAAGAGGGAGACGCCGACAGCGCCGAGCGCCACGGCGGGAACTTTGAAAGCCCCGCGCCGGCCAGGTCGTCTCGCCCCCGCGGCTACCTGAAACCACCTGCGGCGGAAGAGGGAGACGCCGACAGCGCTGAGCGCCACGGCGGGAACTTTAAAAGCCCCGCGCCGGCCAGGTCGTCTCGCCCCCGCCGCCACCTGAAACCACCTGCGGCGGAAGAGGGAGACGCCGACAGCGCCGAGCGCCACGGCGGGAACTTTGAAAGCCCCGCGCCGGCCAGGTCGTCTCGCCCCCGCCGCCACCTGAAACCACCTGCGGCGGAAGAGAGAGATGCCGACAGACATTCTCGCCCCGCTGCCACGGAACACATCTGCGGCCGGGGGGAAGAGGCTATCGCTGTGCCCAGCCAGGACTCCCTCGACCTGTCCCGGAGGCTTTTGCTTAAGGGCCGCTGCGGCGGCTGGACGTCCCCGGCAGAGCATTCTCGCCCCGCCGCCATGGAACACACCTGCGGCTGGGGGGATGAGGCTATCACCTCGCCCAGCCGGGACTCCCTCCACCTGTCCCAGAGGCTTTTGCTTAAAAGCCGCAGGGGCGGCTGGACTTTTTGATAATGTTAAAATCTTTGTGTAAATGTGTTGAATTTTGTATATATATATATTGATTATTGTTTGAAATTGATACTGACTGAACTTTTTATGATGTAACGATGTTGAGCTGTTTATGGTGTTGATACTGATTTTTTCTCTCTTTTTCTTTTTGTATTTACATGATGTGTCTTTAGACTTGCTGTTTACTCTGTGCTTGTGAACCGCCCTGAGTCGGCCCAACCGAGTAGGGCGGTATAGAAATTGGAGTAAATAAATAAATAAATAAATACATGTGTTAGGCAATGGCTGGATCCTTTTCATTGTGGGAAATATGGCGGAAGCCATGGGATGAGAAGTCTTCAGTGTCTAAAAATTGCTGTGATTCCAGTATTTTACTGGAGGCAGACTGTTTCAGAAATACAGTAATACCTCGGATAACGTTTACCTCGGATAATGCTAAAATCGCATAACGTTAAGTAATCTGGGAGGAGAATTGGATCGAATAATGTTAAAGTCCTATGGGATGTATCGGATAACAACTGCTAAAGCCTGTGTGGTTACAATGTATCTCTATGGAGCTTTAACGTTATCCGATCCATCCCATAGGATTTTAACATGCATCGGATAACACTAAAAATCAGATAACACCAAGACTTGTGGAACCAAGTCTTAGCGTTATCCTAGGTATTACTGTAGTTTGTCTGAAACATAATACAGTGGTACCTCGCTTAAAGAGCATGATGCATTCCACGGGATTGTCTTTAAGTGAGTTTGCTCTTTAAGCGAAACATCATTGTAAGTGACCGATTGTGACTTCTGGTGGAGGGGGATTGTGAACCCCAATTTAGTTGTTAAGTGAGTTTTTGGTTGGTTTTAGTTGTTAAGCAAGGCAACCATTCAGAGAACATTCTGCTCTTTAAGTGAGTTACTTTCTAAGCGAGGCACTCTTTAATGTGAGGTTTTACTGTATAGTGCTGAAAATAAAATACAAATTAACTATATTTTATTATGCTAAGGACCAGGGTTTCAAACACTATGTTATTTGTTGCATAATTATATTAGCAATTACAGAAAAAACAAGAGCTGAGTCTCACACTGGAGTGAGAAGGCACTGTGATACAACAAACAGAGTATCAGACTAGGAATTGTAGGGAAAAGAACAAACAATTCAAAGTGGTTTCCTAAAACATAAAGCCAGGACGGCTCCCAGCTGACTAGTTTTAAGACTGATCATTACAGTTCTAATTTTTCTACATTCAGAATTGAAACTTAGCCTATACCTAGCTGCAGCATTTCTTTTTCCATATACAGTACTGTAAATCTTGAACAGTTTTATCTGCAGAGTGGTCATGATTTAGTGTGTAATAAGTGTTTGAATCTTTCTCCCACCTTGATTTTATTATTTGTTTACTAGTAGCTGTTTATCTTTTTAAGCCGCTGTTCCAAAACTCAGTTCCCTTTCTTTTCACTCTCCCTGAACCCTGCTTTGATTGTTTTTTTCCTTTTCTTCCCCTGCTACTTTGTTTCTTTACTTTATTATTCATGTCATTAAAGTGAAATGGACAAAAAATATTTGAATTGTAGAAATATTTGTGTATACTTAAAAAGTGTTTTGAAAAGACACATACCTATGCACTTCACACTATCATGTTCGAACAGGGGTGCCCAAACTTTTCAGGCTGCGGACTGGTCACATGTTTGAGCGGCCTGGTCATGTGGTTCCATCCGAAGCGGAAGTTAAACACGCCCATGCATGCGCAAAACACTGCTGTAAATGCACCCATGACTTGGGTGCTTTACGGCAGCATTTTGTGCATGTGCATGCATGTTTAACTTCTACTTCTGAGAGTGGCGTGAGCAGTGCAGGCCAGATTATTAGGCGATGTGGGCCAGATCTGGGCCATGGGCCATAGTTTGGGCACCCCTGTGTTAGAGTAATGTTTCTCCAGGAGTGGAGTGGGAAGCTGTGGTCAGGAAATAAGTTTTTGTTTCCCACCTTGAGCTAAAAAAAAGCAGCGAAGTTGTAAGTGACAGTAATGATCACCGGCCAAGGAATTTAAATTCTTGGACTACCTTCTCTGGCACTCAGATGAAGACTTTGTAGGATGATAGGTGTGAAGAATTTGTAGGGTGATAGGTGTCACTGCACTTAACTGCATTTTCAGTCTGGCCAGGATATCCTGGTATGGTAATAGAGTGTACCATACTGCTAGCAACTCAGTGCTGATCATCAGGTGGCAGTTAACTAACCTGACAACCCTAATGGCCTTAAGTGGCAAAGTTAAAGGTGATGGTCTCCAAGTGGATTAAATCCCACCTGAATCCATCTTGATGGAGGGCAGCAGCTTCATCAATACTGGCTTGATGAGGACTTTGTGTGCCAAAAGGGCTCAGGACCAGAAAGTGACTCATGGAACCAGATCAGTAGTATTGGGAGTCACGCTGCGATGAGGAATGTAAAAGGAAGGCCAGTGCATTATATTCTCTGGACAATCTTCACGGCTGATCTCCATGATGATCGCCAATATTCAGAATCAGATACGGCACAAGATGAACTGTATTTTAGAAAACATGTTATATTTTGATGGAATCATTTCCCTTGTTTATAGTTTGGAAACAACTGTGTGAAACATAGCACAACTTTTATTTACGGATTATTTAAAATAGACATATCCTGCTTCACCCATCTAAAAAAGGAGTCGCTCGACAAAAATGTATTAAAACGTTTATAAATAAAATAATTAAAATTGGCTAAAAGCAGCAGAAGAAACAAAGAAAAAGAACAAAAAAGTGCATCCTATAAATAAATTTAACAACTAAGCAAGGCATATTCTTTCAGAGGAAAAACCTTCAGTTGCTGAAGGAAACTAGAGGAAAAAAAGATGATTTGTTTTTTAGGGCATGAAGTTACACAGTTACATCTTGCCTTCAAGGTGTCATTAATTTTTCTCCCTCTAAGAAATGTTACTTTGTAAAAGAAATGAAAATTTAGTGGCTGTCTAATTGATGTTTTTAAATGAAATTTTATATTAAAAACAATAATGTTTTTTTTAAATAAACTGTTATTTGGTTTGTATTATTTTCAGGATTTGGGATATACTCAAGATTTTGTATTAACTGCAATGATTCCTTATATAAAAGACATACACAGAAAAGGTAGGAGATTATTTTAGGGTTTGGGTAATAAGGTAAGAAATAAGGTAAGCCCCTTCCCTTCTAGTTTAAAATACTGTACTGTGATTTGCTGATAAATATATGTATGTACGTGTTTACATGAATGTACCTGTTATTGAATCAAGTGCTGGATCTCAAAGAAGCTTAGAGTAGTCAACATTCACTATGAGCAACCATTAGCAATTAATATGAAACATTTTTGAGAAGTAGATTCTTAGTGTGAGTTGGGTCTAGGCATGGAGGAGAGTGATTGGGTGTTATTAGGTGCGGTGGCTCAGTGGTTAAGAAACTCACCTTGTTAGCTGGAAGGTTGGCAAGTCGGCAGTTCAAGACCAGAGTAATGCATGACGGATTGAATGTCTGTCTCTGTCCCAGCTCCTCCCATCCTAGGAGATCGAAAGCAAGAAGTTGCAAGTCGATAACTAGGGACCACTTCAGTGGGAAAAAGATCATGGGGACATGAAAGGAGCCTCATTCAGGCATCCACTGAGTGGAGTTTCTCCAGCAAAAATTCTTTCAACCCAGAATAATTTCTGACACAAAATTATTATTATTGGAACTCAAGACAGAATGCCCTTCATTTAACATATCCTAGCTTGTTTTCTTAGCTTGCTAACTGACATCAAGCTGGAATTCCCTCATCCACATGTAACTGGGAAGTTTGTTCAAAATCTGTTGTGCAGTGGGAGGAAAACAGGGGCAATTGAGGAACATTTTGGCCTCAGTGATCATTCATGGCTTCCAAAATTGTGATCCTCAGACAATCACCCAAAGTAAGCCAAATTCTCTTCCAGAACTTTCCTACATATTCCGCTTTAGCACAGAAAAGTTTCATCTCTGTACTTTGTGCACCAAAATCCTTTCCCATACTTGCTTGTACTATGGCTTCCAAAATCCTGGCTGGCCTTGTGTTCATTCATTTGTCTTATTTAGATGTTCTTCTTGTCAGTCCAAAATAGACTCCCCTTAGGTTGGCTGCAGGGTTATGGGAGTTACAGTCCAAAAAAGCTGTATCATTTTGGGGTGTTCCTTACAACTCAAAATGTGGCTGTTTAAATATTTATTTTGTCTAATGAGAGTCACATATGATAATACAATATAGTTGTCTACTAGCTAGCTAGAAATAGAAAAATCTGAGCAAAGATAGTCAAGAGAGGAAGCTGTGTTGTTTATCTTTATCCTTGAATATGCATATGCACACAACATATGTGTTGGTCACAATGTTGAACTTAACATTCTCCTTAGGTGTCCGTATTGTCAGCAATGCTGGTGGGATGAATCCACACGCATGTGCCACGGCTCTCCAGCAAGTGGCCAGGAAGGCTGGTGTTGATTTGAAGATAGCTGTTGTTATTGGCGATGATTTGATGGGAGAGGTGATTGTCAATAATTTTTAATGACTCATATATCTATTTTGATTATTTGTTAGTTTCAGTGATTTTTGAATTCATGTCATATGAGGGGGAGGGAGACATACAAGTGTAATATTTTTTTATATATTTGTTTGTTGACAAGCAGTGGCTTAGTGGTTAAGAGGGTGAACTTGATGACTCAAAGGTCAGCAGGTCAGCAGTTCAAGATCCGAGTAATGCATGACAGAATGAGCTTCCATCTTTGTCCCCTGCCAACCTAGCAGTTCAAGCAAGAAATTACAAATACTGTAGATAAATAGGTACCGCATTGGTGGGAAGGTAAGAGCATTCTCTGTGCCTGTCACATGATGAGATGCTGGCTCTTTGGCTGTAAACAGATGAGCACTGAACCCTACAGTCGGATATGACTGGTTTTCTAGCAAGGGCCCTTTATTGACAATCTCCTCATAATAAACCATGCAGGAAAAAAGCTTTAATCATAATAATCATAATAAAAATAAAACAATCTTCTTTCTTGCTTAATGCATTATCATCTTATAATGACCCATGCATCCACTAATATCATATCCTAATATACATCAAAATTATTTTCTAACCCAGTGGTTATAATTATGTATCTTAAAAGATTACAAACCAATAGTCCAAATAGTCCTTGGTTCAGTACCGTATTTTAATATGGGTTGCCAAATTTTCATATATTGATCATGCTTAAGTTCCCCTCTCTTTATTCTAGCCTGACCAGCTAATTATTCCATGACAACAGTTTGCCAAATTGTGTTGAGAAATCCTTTTTCCAGGACAGTGCAATACCACCCATCTTGCAGCTCCTATAAGAATCACATTCAATTATTTTTATTGTTCAAATTTCATCGCCCACCATTATACAATGAAAGTAATAATTCATAATCATTTTTTGATTTGTCAAATTTTCTATCCACTTAATTATTACATGCCAATATGCTTATATTTTAGAACAGGTGATCCGCATATGTTCTAAGCTGCCCTTTCTTCCACAATTTCTCCAGCATATGTCTGGAATGACTATTAAATTTTATGCAATTTTCTGTGGTACAGATGTCATCTACGGACTACCTTTAAATTATTTCTTTCACTTTGGATTCCATGGGCTGAGATGTACAGTTGAGTATCATCTGCATACTGATGATACTTTATCCCATGGGAACGGATTATCTCCCCCAGAGTCTTCATGTAGATATTGAATAGGAGAGGTGAGAGCACCGAGCACTAAGGCACCCCATATTGGAGAAGCCTAGGACTTGACCTCTCATCTTCCAACCACACTGACTGGGTTCGGCCCCTTAGAAATGAGGAAAACCAGGACCACACAGTGCCCTTGGTCTCCAATCTTTGGAGCTATTCCAGAAGGATACCATGGTTGACAGTATGAAAACCACTGAGAGGTAAAGGAGAGCCAGGATGGATGGGATGGTGTTCAAGCATTCTAGTCTTCTGTTTTTCAGCAGTGTTGACACTCCTACTTCAAAGGGCATACTCAAGCAATAATTTTGTTTCTTCTGATATTACTGCAAATGGTTGTTTAGTAAAGCAAAAATTATTTAAAGGCATGAGGGAGAAGGGAGAAGAGGGAGCTATTGAGCTTGTTGCTTGTTCCTAATTCCTCAAATGTGTTAATCACAATATGGTTAAACATTTAATACTTTCCTGAAAGTGGTCAATGCTAAGTGTCAGGCAGCAGTTAACTAATCTGACAAACCTGAGGACTAATGGTGAAGTCCACTGGGTGGTGAAGTCACTCGGTGGTGAAGTCCACTGGGAAGGGTAATGATCCCCAAGTGGATTAAATCCCACTTGAATTCATCTTGATGGAGGTCAGCAGCTTTATTAATACTGGCCTTGAGCTAATAAGGACTTTGTGTGCTGAAAGGGCTCGGGACCAGAAATAGACTTGTGGAACTGGATCAGTGGTATGGGGGTCACACTGCAATGCAGAAGGCATGATGATCACCAATATTCAGATCCGGATACACCAGCAGCAGCAACAGAAAAGTGGTCCTATTTAGTGTTCTGTTAATTTTTCGTCTTATAATCATTATCATTATCATCATTATCATTAGTTCGATTTATATGCCGCCCTACTTGGTGAAAACCAACTCAGGGCGGCTTACAATATAAAATCGGATACAATACAATATAACAGATTACAATACAAAATCACAGCATCCCAAGATGCAGTGCAACAACATAAATATAAATACTATATAATGAAAATACTGTCCATAAACAGTATACAATACCGAATGGATTAATTGATTAATATTGTTTAAACTGATACAAAATACAGTACATATGCTTATCTTGAAAGCTGAGAGTTTCAATTAAGTACAGTATTTTATATATTATAGATTAACAACATTAAAAAATGTGTATGGAAAGGAGACATTGGGAAGCGATTTCCAGAATATATTCACAGCATGAATGCATATCTGGGGTAAGAAATGCATTTGGTGAAAATTTATATGAAGATATATTTTTGAGAGCATTAATATTGTCTGTGTAATGTATAGCCTACGTTTCTGAATCAGGCTGAAGGAGTTTGCATTTTGATTTAATAAATAAACTCTTTGGGTATGTGATATTTATCTAATAGTACAATTGTAGTCATTAGTGAATGTGCCAAAGAGCAATGATGAATTAATTAGCAAAATTTTCAGGGAATATTAGATTCCTCGATTGACTAGATCATGAGTTCCCAATCTAAGCCCCATGGGCTGGATCCGACCCATGGCATCATTTCATGAGGCCCCCCACCCCTCCAAGGGCATTTGAGAAACAAAATGGCCATCCATTTGAAGCTGTTGGGACAAAATGGCCACCCCCATTGTGTAGGCAGGGCAAAATGGCCATTTGGCCCTTGAAACTGACTGAGAGAGCATGACCCGGCCCCTATCTTGAAAAGGTTGGGAACCCCTAGGCTGGGGGGGGGGGTGAGTTTCTGCTGGTCATAACTCGCTTTCCATTCCTTTTGCTTCCATGCTCTTCTTTTCCAGGTTCGACCAAAACTTTTCACAATTGCATCTTCCTATCTTTTTTTGAGGGGTGGGGGCTGCCAAGGGGTCTTTTTACTCCTTTGGGATACTGCTCAGTGACTGTTGCTGTCCAACACCCGTTTGTCATTTGAGGGACATGTCAAGCCCAGAACAATTTCCATTTATTATATTCAGGAACAGCTTAATTAATTCTGCTTTGTTTTCTTATCTGGGCCTTGGGGATGTTAGCTAATAAAATGCCAAAGCTGTCGATTTTGTTGTTGTTCAGTCGCACAGTCGATTCCGACCCTTTGTGACCCTATGGACCACTGTCCGCCAGGCACTTCTGTCCTCCATCCTCCTCCTCAACTCGCTCAGTTCTGTGCCCATTGTCTCTAAAATACTATCTAGCCATCTCATTTTTGGCTATCCCCTTTTTCTTTTGCCCTCCACCTTTCCCAGCATCAAGGCTTTCTCAAGTGAATCCTCTAGTCTCATTTGATGTCCAAAGTACTTTAGCTTCATTTTTACTATTTGACCTTCAAGGGAGTAGTCAGGGTTGATTTCTTCTAAGATTGACCTATTTGTTCTCCTCACTGTCCAGGGGACTCTCAAAACTCTCCTCCAGCACCACATCTCAAAGGCATCTATTCTTCTGCGCTCAGCTTTCCTAATGGTCCAGCTCTCCCAACCATACATTGCCACCGGGAATACCATTGCTTTGACTAGACAAATTTTTGTTTGCAATGTGATGTTTCTACTTTTCACTATGTTCCCCAGGTTTCTCATCGCTTGCCTCCCAAGAATCAGTCGCATTTGATCAGCGAATCACATTGTAACCCAGAAAGTTCTATTACAAGGGTTCTCAATGTTTTCCCACTGCAGGTCGGACCACACACCACCAGACAGCTGAATGGAATGGACATGTGGTCCCCGCACCATAAGCGTACGTCATAAAGCACGTCCACGGCTGTCATAAACAAATTTACGACAACCGCGGGTGCATTTACATTCCATTTTCAGCTGTTTTCACCGCTTCCGGTGGTGGCAGGAGCGGGAGTGAAGGGGGTGAGCCACATGAAATGGCGTGTGGGCCAGGGCTGGCCCATGGGCTGTAGGTTGCGAATCCCACCTCTATTACCTCTTGATTTCAGTTGAAGGAAGTGGGATTGTACAAAAAGCATTTCTCCCTCAGTGATGCAAGAACTGCCCTTCTGTTGAATTTTGTATCTTTTAAGGTGAAATATTGAACTATGTTGAAATGTGAATAAATGAAGTCAACATTTTTATAATCACTTTTCTTTCTGTAGTGCAAGACCGATAAGTAGAGCTCTTGATCTAGGAGCAGATATTGTGGTGACTGGAAGATGTGTTGATAGTAGCCTTGTACTAGGACCATTAATTCATTCTGTAAGTATGAATCTACTTCTGAGTCTAAAATAGTTTCTTCATCTCCTGGTCATTTGTATGAATGCTTCATAGGTTTCCAGCATTATTTCACACCCTAAATCAGGCATTCGCAACCTGGAGACATTAAAGAAGCCTCATTTGGGTGTTCCCTGGGTGGAGTTTCTTCCACTAAATCCTTTCAACCTAGAATAATTTCTGACACTAAATTATTATTATTGTTTTATTGGCTCAATACTTTGCTGGAGCCTAAAGCACATTGTCCATATGCAATTTTTTGATTATTTTGAAGGAAATTGTGTTCCTTTTGAACTTTCTACTCCAGTTATTTGCTGTGGTTTTCACATGGGGCATGAAAAATGCATCATTCACATCCTTTCAGTACTCAGAAAATTTTATACTATTATTTGGCATTTGGCAATGCAAAAGTTGACATTATTTATTTACACTAGTACCCCGAATAACGTTATGACTTGGTTCCACAAGTCCCATCGTTATCCGGTTTTTAACGTTGTGTGATACATTGAACACACAATGTTAAAAAAAGCCCTGTTTCCCTGGAGGCTGCAGGAAGCCAGAACGTCGGGATTTGAATCCTGACATTTTGGCTTGCTGCTGCCTCCAGGGAGGTGGGGGAACTTTGGAAACAGCTTGGAGCGGGTTTCCTCACCTCCCTGGACCCGGTGGGGGGGTCAGAGACCCCAAAATTGGTAAAAAAAAGTCTGGTTTTTTAAACTAATTTTGGGGTTTCTGACCCCTCCGCTGGGTCCAGGGAGGTGGGCAGACACAATCCAAGGTGTTTCTGGGCTTCCCCGATGTCCTCAACCAGTGCAGCAAGCCAGAATGTCGGGATTCGAACCCTGACATTCTGGCTTGCTGCACTGGCTCAGGACGTCGGGGAAGCCCAGAAACACCTTGGATCGTGTCCTCTGCCTGCTCCAGAGAGATCAGAGGACCCGATCTACAGCTGCAGGGTGGCTGGGGAAGCTGACGGGGACTCCCTGTCGGCTTCCCTAGCCACCCGCCCATGCCTCCGCAGCTGTGGGGTGCCTGGGGACGCCGACGGGGGAGCCCCCCATCAGCTTTCCAGCCTCCCCACCCCTGCCTCTGTAGCTGCAGGGTGGCTGGGAAGCTGAATGGAGAAGCCCGTTCAGCTTTCCACCCACTCTGCTGCTAAGAACGACTGTATCGTATAACGTTAAAATCGTGTTATTTGAAACAAGATTTTTCCAAAAATCTTGTCACGTTATACGGTTTTAGCGCTATATGATACCCACGTTATACGGGGTATTACTGTATTTAGATTTATTATCCCGCCCCAATCAGGCAAACCTGACTCTAGGTGGCTTACAGAAAAGGGGAAAGACTATACACAATAAATGCAAAACAATTAAACAATCCCCCTACAAGTTCAGAAATCAAAACCTTAAGGTTCAAAATCACTTAAAAAATCAATTAGAAAATTAAACTATAAATTTACAAAAATCTAAAAGATTTAAAAGGTTAAAAGATTTTAAAAGGTTTAGAAAATTTAAAAGAGTGAGAGAGATTGGATATTATGGTGGCAGTGTGTTCAGATAGTGTTATTGAATAATTGGTAAGTAAAGCAATTACACTTATATAGTGTACTGCCCCATAGCGCTTAGTGCACTCTCTGGATGGTTCACAAGTTAATTATCATTTTGCCCCCAACATGCTGGGTACTCATTCTACTAACCTCGGAGGGATGGAAGGGTGAGTCAGTCATGAACTCTGGTCAAAACTGAATTCACAACCTTTTGGTTGCAGTAGTGGTAGTGAAAGCAAACATTAGATATACATATGCTCATTTATGAAGTAGTTATAGCATATAATCAGCAACATACCAACAGTTAATTCAATCATACAATATTTTTAGGTTTTCATATTCTTGCAAATGAGTTACTTTTGAATGTACAAGATGTAAATAATTCAGTTTTCCACAAGGTGGCACAAAATATAATTTTGTTTCCAAAGTGCTCCCCACCACCACCATTTTTTACATAAAAATGCAATGCAAACAAGTATGTTACTTAGCAAATGCACCACATTTTTATCTTTGTAAAATGAAAAGTGCTAGAAAATACCGTCCTTTGCTTGTAACTTTGTACCTTTAGACATTCTGAAATGTTCCTACTAATTGCAAAACATGAAGATCTTTAAGCTACAAAAGTTTAGCAGTAACTGAGTTCATTTTGAAACCTACCTGTATTATCTATTTTATCAGTAATTTTGAAATCCTTATTTTCACCTGAAAACATTTCACAGGTGCAGGAACATTTCATTAGTCAATTGTTTTTCCTACTTAATTTTCAGGACATGAGTCAGGTCTCTGCAGATGTTTCATCTGAGAACAAAGGACTGCAGGTTCAATAGCAGACTTTGTAAACTCAGTAGAGCCAGCTTTCTCTCTGTCCCCATTTTCCCTTGCCTAAGTAACCACAAAACAATTTGCACCAAGCAGAGGGTGAGGATATGGATGATAATGAGATTGTTGCATAAGTCATTTCCCCAGCAACTCTCTTGTATTGCCTGCACACATGTGCTTAGCATTGGGGAAAAAGTGGGGAAATGTTTTGATCGGGGGGGGGGGGGGTTCTGCAGGCATCACAGTGACAATGAACTGGCTTGTATTTTCTGTATTCTAATAGTATTTCATCTAACATTTTCAGTATTCTGTTTTTATAGTTTGGCTGGAATAGAAATGATTTCAACCTCCTAGCATCTGGAAGGTAAATGATATTATTACTGTACTATTATAAAAACTCTCAAAAGCTTTAATGCTGTTAATATGTAGTAGTATCACATGAACTAGCAATCATGGTAATGGACACCTTAAACTGAAATGGCAAGTTCAGTGCTTGCTTATTCAATCAATTATGAACATTTATAAATTGTGTAAACTATTATAAATTATACACATTATAAAAAATTATAAACATTAAAAAATTATAAATATTTTAGGCTTTGGTAAGGAATTAGGTAATGAAGTAATATGTTTGGGGAAGATGTGTGGATTTTTATCCTGACCGAGTGAGATGAATATACACTCAGTATCAGGCTCCCCCCCCCCCCGGTCATCTTGCTATATTGGAAAAGATGTACATGTTGGTCCCAGATCTGCATTGTAAAGCTCTTAGCAGCACTGAATATGTTGTGTTATAGATTGAATGAAAGATAAAGTCCAAATTGGGAACTGCACTAAATAGTTTCCAAACAAGTCAGCTTTCAGGAGTCAAGATGTACTAACCAGATGTATTGAACCTCCTTCCCTTAAGAGAACACATGCTAATTTCTTACAGAGCAGTAACTGCTAAAATAAAGTGTTATTGCTGCTAATTGTTTTAATACTGTTGCATCTTTTACACACATGCCCCCCCCCAAAGTGTCTTAATTTATTGTGGGTTTAATCAGTTTTTCAAAATGATGTGTGAGCTACCTTTGGTCCCTTAGTTGGTAGAAAGGCTAAATAGAAGAGAAAATATATAAATAAATGTTGTTGTTGTCATCCACAACTCAATCCTGCCATACGTTTTTCCCTGCCCCAGGGCGCTGGGAGGCCTGATCTTGGAAACCAGCTGGTTCTCGGTGGCCTTCGCCCTCTGAGGCAATCAAGAAAAATGCCACTGGCATGAATTTGTTTAAGGTGGATCCCAGCTTGCCATGAAGTGACCCACATACTAAGATCATGGAGCCATCTCCTGCGGCACATATGAAATGAGACATGCAGGATTTAACACTGGGGCTCCAATGGACTTGAGGATATTATCTAGGTGTGCCTTCACTGCCAGTCCATCTGGCATGGCCTCTTCCACCTCTATGACCATTGGAAATCAGAGTTCCTCCTCCATTTGTTGGCTTCCAGTGGCATTTCCTCCACTGAGGGGACCATCACTCCACCTAAAGGAACTCATCTGCCTGTAGCCATTGGCCCATCTAGGGAGTCAGGTTATTTACCACGGCCAAATGCTCAGCTGCATGGTCAACTGTAGTGGGATGTTCAGCCAAACATGAAATAAATTATGCAGTACCTACAGGATACCTACAGGAATATCATTTATGAACATCTCAGGAAAAAAGTCACTGCTTATACCTTACAGTATTTTGGTTATAATAAATGTAGACTGAACCTGGGGGTTTATAAATTAGGATGTCTGACATTAAATGAAATGTATATTACAACCTTAAATGTTACTCTTGGTTTCCAGTCTTGCAGGTCACCTGATTGAATGTGGTCCTCAGTGTACAGGTGGAATATTTACTGATTGGCATACTGTACCAGACTGGTATGATAATACTGTTTTGTTTGCTGTTTAAAAAATGCCAGGATTATTGTCATTGGCTAAAACTTACTTAAGCAAAGCAGCTGATGTAAAGGATACTTCCAGAATACCAGTCTTTCTGTCCTCATCTGCAGATAGTTACTAGTCTCTGGGCTTCTCCCCTGCCAATTTGCATTTCAAAAGCCAATGAAAGTTTATTCCTTCAATTGTTTGACTTCAGCTATTATATTTCAAATTACTTCTCTTATAGCAGTTTAACAATCGAAAATCTGAACCAGATTATTATTCTTGAACTACAGGTCTAGAAAACAGAGACATTGTAGTAGGAGTTATGATAAACACAGAACTTTTTTGGTAGGAGAAGATTTGTTCATCATTTAGAAGTTTAGAACCCTTGAATATTGAACAGATATTAAACAGTGTTGTTCAACAGCACCGTAGTCAGAGTAATTAGCTTAATTTTCATGGAACCTGGACTAATTTGCTAATTTGGAGATTATAATTTTTGGTCTCCCTGTAATTTATTTTCTTATCTGAAGTTATTTATCTCATCATGCTTTCTTTTGTTTATTTGTATGCAGAAATATCCTAACATTTTAAAACTATCAACATGTATTCTACAGTGTGTTTTGGTCCTTTTGCTAGCATCATAACAGGACTGCAGTGCCTTAGTGATTGAGAAGCTGAACTTGATGACTGGAAGGTTGGCAGGTCATCAGTTCGAGACCCAGATGCTGCATGATGGAGTGAGCTCTCGTTGTCTGTCCCAGCTACTGCCAACCTAGCAGTTTGAAAGAAAGAAATTGCAAGTGTATAAATAGGTACCGCTTTGGCAGGAAAGATAAGAGCATTCCAGCATTTAGTCATGCTTGCCACATAATCTCAAAAACATCTGCAGATAGAGACATTGCTGGCTCTTTGGCTGTAATCAGAGATGAGCACCATACCCTAGAGTCAGATATGATTGGCTTTCAAGCAAGGGTGACCTTTACCTTTACAGTTACAGCATCATAACACATTTCATGCTTTCTGTGCTTATTCCAAATGATTAAAGTATTTAATATTTTCAACCCTTTAGGCATAACATCGGTTTTCCCATAGTAGAATGTTATTCTGATGGAAATTTTACTATATCAAAACCACCAAACACAGGAGGCTTGTTGTCCTTTGGCACAGTTGCAGAACAGTTAGTGTATGAAGTTGGCAATCCTAAGGAATATCTCTTGCCAGATGTTACGTGTGATTTCTCTCAAGTGTCTCTTACTGAAATACCAGGTTAGTAATGATGGTGAATGGTTCTTTATAATTCTAAGGTAGGATTTCACAACCTTTTAAAGCTGGGGCCCAGGTCACCCTTCCTCAGACAGCTTCGGGGGCAGACGGCCATTTTCCTCTTCACCATATGGCACTTCCAGGTGTGCTAGAGGTGGTGAAGGCCCACATAAAATGGTACTGTGGGTCGCATCTGGCCTATGGACTGCAGGTTGAGAATCCCTGTTCTAAGGAAACAATTGTTCTGTTTGTTTGTTTTTCTGTTGTTGTTTTTTAACAGAGCCTTGTTATTAGGACCAAAACTGTTAGGAAAATTGCTCTAATATTTTTTTTTCCCAGGGAAAACCTATTTACTCAAAATCCAATCCTTTCTTTGTTTTTATTTTGTTAATTTAAATCTTGTTTGCTAATTAGGAATCTTGAAAGAGCAACAGTGCAAAAGCTACAATATTTTGTCACATGTTTTTTCCCCAGAAGAATGAATGTCTTCCATGAGGGAAACATTCTTAGCCATCTTGCGTATTTAGGGATTACATCTCTGATAGAAATGGTAGAAAACAAAATATTCAAGAATCATCACATACATTATATATGATGACAGTAAAAAATAATTAAGACTAAGAAGTATTACAATTTCAAAATATACATGGAAATGTTTAGCACTGAGAAGAAAAAAGCATTATGCCATTTATTTGACATTAAAAATACTTAGCCAAGAATTCATGTACTGTACTTCTGATTTCTGCCATGTTAGTGAGTCAAAATTATAAAATACATTTTTGTGATGGTGCATATGTAGATTAAATATAGAGGTGTTGGAATTTCCTGACCACCTTTGCTCACATTGATGTTGAGCATGTTGGATGCAAGACCACCATGACAGACTCCAGGAAAACTGGGTACCTTTTCTTTCCTGTCTGATATAGACAGGAAAGAATGCAAACTGATACACTTGTGGGTGGATGTTCATGTTCAAGCAAGGTCAGACTTTCACAATCTGCCATGAATAGTGGGAAGGACTCTACCGTCTTAAGATTGTGTGCCTATGCAGTTTTTGGGGTCATAGTGTATTAAAGTAGCTATTAATGACAGTGTCTGATGATATAATTTCGATTTATGTGCCCATAGTTATACAACAGGATTTCAGCTACTTGTTCTTAAATAGAAGAACTTAAGAATCTTAGAGTTCTGTGAAAAGCATCTTGATAACTTCACCTATCAGACTTCAAGGGGAATCTATTAACTAGTATAAAATTATGAGTTTTGGGATATAAGAAATATTTGTTTACATGTATAAAGATACTTTAAAATATAAAGGGTTCATTCTTTCAATCCAAACAAGATAAAAGGTTCCTGCTTTTAGAGACTGCTTTTTTAAAAATGACAATTAAAATACTTTACCCTCCACATGAACTTTTAGCTTGTAAATGACCCAATATGACTCATTTAAACTCCAAATGAACTTTCACATGAACTTCAAGTTAGTTATTCTGCTAGAAATATAACAGATGGGAAATAGGCAGATTTCTCAAATATCTTTAGATAGAAGCGTAGTGACAGTGTACACCAGCAAAGAGACTGCAGGCCTATCTACTTTAGTTGTTTACTTTACTGAATACTTTGTATGGCAGGATTAGATAAAGAAGATGGTTGAACTCAGCAATGCTTTTTTTTTCATTGCTCAAGTGGTGAATATGAAGTTTTTCTAATATTAAAGACATCAGGTTTTATTATATTGAATATATTTTATTTATTTTAAGTCTCCCTACTAATACATAATATTGAATGAGTTCTGTTAATGTTCACTCTAGAAAATTACATTTATGTAAACCTTACCTTGTCTTGTGTCCAAATGTTCCTGTTTCCAAAGTAACTTCAGCTTTAAAATAATAAAAACACTTAAATAGGAGCAATAGCAGTAGTAATTACACTTATATACCACCCCATTGTGCTTAGTGCACTCTCTGGGCGGTTCACAAGGTAATTTGCATTTTGCCCCCAACTTCTGGGTACTCATTTTACCAACCTTAGAAAGATGGAAGGTTTAGTCAACCTTGAATCCTGGTCAGAATTGAACCCACAATCTTTTGGTTGCAGTACAGCAGTTTAACCACTTCACCACTCAGTCTTGGAAAAAATACTAAATTCCTTGTTCTTGTTGAGATAGCTTAAAAAGGAATTTTCAAGCACAACAGGGTTCTTTGCCTCTAGTGCAAGAGTGAAAAAAGGTGTGTTTTCTTTACCATCTTTTTTTTTTGCAGTTTGTGAATTGCTCTATATAAAAAACAAAAGTAGTGCACGTACACATATATGTGGCTACACATACATAGAGCAGGTACAGACCAATTAGCTGATTGTTTAAAAATGGAAAGAATCCATCAGATGGTGCAGGTCTTTGAAAGTTCCTGAAACAAAGCAGCAGCTGTTATAGTTGTGTACATATTATGCAACTTGCATAAAATCATTAAGTCTTTGGCACCAGTAAATATCTTGCTCTGTCATTAGGACCAGAGCAAAAATGATCTGCATGATTAATCAGCTGTAGACTTGGTTAAGGAAAAGATATTTGACCTCATCTATTCCTGGCATGGTTGTTTTCAGGCTAGACCAGTGTTTCCCAACCTTTTGGTTTTTGGACTTCAATTCTCGGAAGCCCAAGTCAGTTCCCCAAAGCACTGATCAGCCAATATACTGACTTAGGCATCTGGGAATTGAAGGCTCCCTGTAGGCGTGGACCCCACATTGGGAAAAGATATTTGACTGTTGCAATGCCCTCCATATCTTTAGAAACAACTTGGAAACTATTTGGCAGGAAAGGCAGTATGAACAGGAAAGTATGAACAGGAAAAGTTTTACACCTGCCCCTTCTTTGTCACTGTGATTCTCTCCCCCCCCCCCCCAATGTGGTTAGCATGATCAAGTCTCTAGGTAATAACTTCATGGATTCCAGTTTGGAATCAATTTGTTACATATTGAGGCTGAGGATTTCAGACCTGGTGTCGTTTATTTTTGTAACATCTGCTATGTAAAGTAGTAGCCTACTTTGCAGAATCCATGCAAGTCCAAAACTCTTGATTGACTGAGAATTAAGAGAATAGTCAGAACTAAGAGAATAGTCAGTACCTTGGACAGTGCCAGACAGTGCTGAAGATGCCAGATGGACTTGGACATTGCTTCAACAAAGACATAATCCAGGTTAAACTTTAAATATCATGCATAAAATCAAACAATTGCAAGGAGAAGGCGATACCTTTTATAGGTCACTTTAAAAATTCAAAACTTTGCAAGTTTTCAAAACTCAAAGGTTACTTCATCAGGCACTCTTAAGCTCACCTTGTTAGCTGGAAGGCTGGGAAGTTGGCAGTTCAAGACTCAGGTACTGCATGATGGATTCAGCCCCTGTCTCTGTCCCACCTCTTGGGGACATGAAAGGAGCCTCATTTGGGTGTTCCCTGAGCAGAGTTTCTGGAGTAGAGTGTACAGCCAGTGACTCAATGCCAAGTGCCAGGTGGCAGTTAACTAACCTGATTCCCTAAAGGGGTTAGCGGCTATGGGCGGATGAGCCCCTATAGGAGGGATGATGATCCCCCCTCAGAGGACCAAATGCCACTGGAAACCATCATATTGGGGCCAACGGCAAAATGAGCAGAAGAGGAACTCTGATTCCCAATGGTCATGGAGGAGGAAGAAGCCATGCCAGATGGACTAGCTGTGAAGGTGCATCTTGTCCATATCTTCAAGACTGCGGTGGTCCATTGCAGTCCCAGTGTTAAATCCTGCATGTCACACTTCATGTGTGCTGTGGGTGATGGCTTAGAGATCATAGTGTGTGGGTCACTTCATGGCAAGCTGGGATTCACCTTAAACAAACACACACCAGTGACATTTTTACTGCTTCAGGAGGGGGAAATGTATTCTTGGATATGAGTTGCAGTCAACAATGGCATGCTATCCTAGCCAGGCTCCATTCTTAGATGTTCCATGGGAAAGTAAGCTGCAGATTGTATCTTTTTACAATCTGAAAAGCAGGAATATTACCTTCCCCCATATTGCCGCCTTTGAAGCCAGTAAGCTTTCTCTGTGGCCAGGTGTGGGGTTTTCCTCCTTTGGGGTGTTTGGCCCCTCTTTCCTCTCTCCTGGATTTTTATATCACTCTTCTGCAAGCCTGATTTTTTTACTATCTGCAGAGCAGAATTAGAGTTGGAATCATTTTGAGCTAGTACTGGGATTTCCAGAGTGGTTTCTGAGAAGATGGGAAATATTGTCAGTTATGCTCCATTTGCTTGAGGATCTGCACATGGTAGTTTTTCTGAAGTCCAGGTGTTTAAAATCATAGGGGTGCTAGTTCAGAGCTGAGATATAGTTTATATTAATGATACAAAAAAGAATCGAAACCAGGCTATTAATTTAGAAGCCAGTTTTATAGTGATTTGTCATGAAGTTCAGCATTTTAGCTTAGATCCTAAGCTTTTCCCCATGGGATGACTGATGTTCCAGTCACTCTGCTTCTTACCCATGTCGTGCAAAATGATCCTTATGATTAGAGGACCTTGAGACATTCAGTATCAGCGGTAGTGTGCTAGGGAACATGAGCAGGATGGTGTTTCCCTGTCCAGTTTCATGTTTTCTCACGACCATTTGGTTTGCCACTGTATGGATAGAATTCCATGATATGTAGGTGTTTAGCTTGACCCCACATAGTTTTTATGATCATGTTTTAAAAAATATTTAACTGGGTTCTTTACATATTTGAGCCCACTCAAGTCTCTTTTAATTTGTAACTTGCAGAATTCTACTGGATCATATTAAAAGTCCATCTGGTCCAGTAAGCTGTTTCCCAACACTGTCCAGAAAGATTTTTCTAAAAAGCCTACAGAAAGACACGAATACAGAATTATTCCTGATTGCACCCAACAAATGTTATCTCTGGAGGTCTCTGGTTAAACCTCACTGATAGATCCAACTCTATAAGTTTATCAGACTACATTTTAAAACTATCATTGTATTTATAAGAACTTGCTTTTCATATTTACTTAATAGTATCCATCCTGAAGAACATGAAGTATAGCCACTTATCAATAAATTTGTGTTGATATTTCTTTCATTATAAGTAATATTAAACTTTTTTATGTCTTTTATATATTCTTTAGGTATTGAAGGTGGTGCAGTGAAGGTTCAGGGAGCTAAAGGATTTCCTCCTTCATCCTTTTACAAGGTTGTTATTACTTTGATAAACAAGTCTTCTTGTTTGCCATCTGCATTTACTTTCATGGTTGAAAAAAAAAAGATTTTAAAAGTACCATGCAATTCTTGCCACTCTACCAGCCACAAACAGCATGAAGACAAACTCATGTACAGTGGAACGAACTCACTGAAGGGTGCCTTCAGTTTGGCAGTTTCACATCTGGCCTAGACACCGAAGAACATGATTAAGCAAGCTCTCATTGCATGCTTCAAACATGACCCGGAACTGGAGACTCTTTAATTAACAGCAGCCTGCCGCTAGTGCTGATATTATTTCCTTTATAATGAGTTAACATATGCAAGATGATTTTGCTCTACACACATCAAATATTCTAGTTGTTTAATTACATGCACTGTTCAAAAATATATAAAGATGAACATGTTTTGATGTTACGCTGATGGTTGCATTCTTTTTCTTTTTGCAATTTGAGGCCTGTTTTCTCTTTTAGTGATGCATCATTGATTACACTGGTGATCTGTCTGAGGCATGGACATGCCTGGAAATTTTCAATTGGCAACTATAAATAAAACATATTTTAGCAGGAAAAGTAATTGGATGAATGATATTCAGATGTTAGGGTTGAGAAATAAAATAAACAGTCAGGGATAACCCTCTGCTTTACGGCAGCTACAAATGGAGTTTGGAAGCATTTGCTTCCATATTTATTAACTATGCAGCTAACAAATCATACATAACTTTCAGAAGTTTAATGCAGTATAATCCATTTTTCTAAATTCACAGCTTCCTCTAAGGCAGGCATTCTCAACCTCTTAAAGCCAGGGCTGGGTCATGCTCCCTCAGACGGCTTTGGGGGCCGGACGGCCATTTTGCCCTTCCTCCTCCACATGGCATTTCCTGGTGTGGTGGAGGTGGGCCACATAAAATGGCTCTGTGGGCCACATCCAGCCCATGGGCCGCAGGTGGAGAATCCCTGCTCTATAGCTTTGAATACATTTCACTCAGTAAGAGTTTGAATACAGTAATGGTAAATTCTTTGTATCTGTTTTGTTTTTCCAGGTCATTGCCACTTACTTTAGTGGATTCCGAGCCACAGCTTGCTGCCCAGTGGGAGGACCAAAAGCAATAGAAAAGGGGAGAAGAACTGCTGAAAGTATTTTGAAAAGGTTGGCCTTTAATGCATACTAAACCTCCTAACATTTAAAATCAACTTACATTGTTAGTTTATTTGTTCATTAATACCTATATCATTTGGCCAGCATTCTAAAATTTCACTAAATGAAGGACAGCACACTTGCTGTTTCTAACAGCATATTGCCATTATGTTTGCAAATTGTGCATGAAATAGCTCTTCACAATATTATGTTAAGTATTATTAAAAATATTCAGAGACTACTTGATATCAGAGATTTGAAAATAGCTCATAAATAAAATAGAAAGTCACTGTAAGTGCAGATCTGTATTTACTGGCTGGGAGGAAACTGGAGAAGGATCCAAAGGGTAAGTGCCACCATGAAGAATATCTGTTTTCCCACTCTCACTAATTAACTTTCTCTAGAACGTGGCATGGCCAACAGCCCTTCTCTGAAAGACCTTAGCAGTCTGACATGTATGTAAGAGGAAAATAGTCTTGGAAGTAATTTGGTCCTGAATTTTTCAGGACTTACAAGAGCAATGTTAAAAAAGGAAACAAGTTATTATATTTAGTGGGGCTGTGGTGGCTTCATGATTAAGACACTGAAGACGGGAAGGTTGGAGTTTGATACCCAAGTACTGCACGATGGAGTGAGCTCCTATCTTCGCCAACCTAGCAGTTTGAAAGTAAGAAATTGCAAGTAGATAAATAGATATCACTTTGGTGGGAAGGTAAAGAGCGTTCTGTGTGCTCCGGTGTCTAGGCATGCCTATTACATGTCCACAGAAACATCTACAAATGCAGACAGTGCTGGCTCTTTGGCTATAAACGGAGATGAGCACTGAACCCTAGAATTGGATACGACTGGCTTTCGAGCAAGGGTGACCTTTACCTAATTATATTTAGTTCCTAGTTAAATGGGAATCTGGATTTGCTATGTGTTCCCAGTAAGCTCTTCACCACCCTTAAGACAGGTAAGTGGAAGTTTCATCTTCAAAAGGGTTAAGTAAAGAAACAATGATGCAGTCCAGTTCCAGCATTTTGCCTATTGTTCTTAAGAAATAGATTGATACCAGTATTGAGTGAAATAGAAAGGGATAGAAATTAGTAGACATTTTTGGGAGAATTTTTTTTTGTTTTTCATTCCTTTTAGAGTTAACTGTTTCCAGATTTCTACTTTTCTGCTTGAATATTTAAGTTCTGATCTTTACCTATTTTCTTAACCTAAATACTGTATATAGGAATGATTATTCTTTGTTTTAGACTACATGTGGCAGCCAGTTGTGGGCTCAAATTTTTTTTACTACCACACTGTGGGCGTGGCCAAGGGGAGGGCTCTGCATTGCACCCAAATTAGGACTACTTTATTTCAAAACTTGGATGGACGAGGCCAGCCAGAATTTTTGCTACCGGTTTTTGGTGAACTGGTACAAACCGGCTGATGCCCACTACTGGTGGTGGCACTCTTACATTCTTAAATACTCTTTGCATGAACAAATGTAGAACAAAATGGAGGTCAAAGGACCATATGAATTAGGACATCTGAGGCATTTTCCCCAGCTGGGCACATTTCCGATACTAAAGAAAAAATGAGAGTAAAAGAACCTGGGCAGGAGCCACAAATAAAGGAAACAGTCTTTTTCTTTCCTAATTTAATAATAATTATGTGATGTCAAGTTACTTCAGAGCTATGGAGATCTTTTTCAGGATTTTCTAGGTCAGTGGTGGTGAACCTAAGGCACGCATGCCAGAGGTGGCACTCGGAGCCCTCCCTATGGGCATTTGCGCAATCACTCCTTTACAGTGTTTGTTCTACCCTTCTGCCCAGCAGCCTAATGGGAGCGCTTCCTCCCTCTCCCCAGCACAGAGTTTGTCTCACCTCTGCCCAGCAGCTCAATGGGAGCATTTCCCCCTCCCCTGTCACTGTGTTGGCACTTTGTGATAAATAAGTGGTTGCAGTTTTGGCACTTGGTCTCTAAAAGGTTCACCATCACTATTCTAGGTAGAGAATATACAAAAGTGGCTCACCCTGCGAATGTGCAGCTTGTTCTTAACTACACAGGCTGGCTCTTCTCTTGGAAAGCACAGTGAAGAATCAAACTCTTAACCATTTGCTGCTCAGCCAGAAATTCAAGCCACTGAGCTCTCTAATCAGCGCATGGTAAATGCCATTTAAATCTCATCCCCACAAATATCTCCACAGCCAAACTCACCTTTAGTTTTTGCCAATGTTTCCTTAGACACAGTTTACTGATTTCATTCCATTTGTTTCAGAACTCGCATTATGTTTGATCGACTGGGATATGAAGACTACAGCGCAGCTAACATACAGATTTTAGGTTCTGAGGAAACATATGGACCACATGCAAAACAGAATATAGATGGTGTAAGTGTGAAATTGGTTCACAAATATATTGGTCAAAATGAAGAGCAAGAGGAAGATTTCTGTTTTTTGTGCCTTAATTCTATTTCTATCATTTCAACTCAGCCCTGAGAAATGAAAAAGGGAAAGGGAAATGAATAGGAAAATGAACATAGACTATATGTTTGAAGGAGTATAATTTTGATTGTTTGTTTGTGTGCTCTTATCCATAGTTCCCAGGTTGGGATCATGAATAGAAACAGATGGAGAGAGTGTACATATGTAAGAGAAGATTTGGCCCTCCCAGATGGTTTTACCACTCAAATTCCCAAACATGTTCAATATTGAGGCCCTCCTTTCTTTCCAATTTCTACTTATCTTCCGAATGGAGAGGCAAAGAAGAATAGAGATTGTGATAGTTATGCAGGAGGTGCAAAAATCCCACTGATTCTCTGCTATACCTTGACCTACTTCATTTCCTTTGAGTGTTTTTCATTCTCTTGAATAAACAGTTTGTTTCTGTAATTAGTTCTGTTCAGGTTTTAATGTAAAACAGAGTGAAAGGTGTTTATAAAGCACAGTACATTCAGAAAATATAAATTTGATCTAATAAATAAATAAATAAAATTGAAATACTGAGGACATAGAGAAAAACTATTCCAAAGAAGTTAAAGTCCTGTCAATCTGGTATAAACAATGGACAGATTATTGAGCAATGTGTTTGTGAGATCTAGAAACAATCTGTTGATTACCAAGAGTAATCATGGATTTATCAGGGATAAATCATGGTAGACCACCCTTAATTCCATGTCTGACAGTTACTAGTTTGGTAGGTCATGGACATCTTTTGATGTTTTGATTTCAGCAGATTATTTGACGAGATTTTCTTTATTGCCAAATTGATAAACATGGGCTGGACACTATTCCTATTATGTGTTTTAGCAGCTGGTTAATCTACCAAATTCCTCCACTACTAATCACTGGCACTGAGTCCTAGACTCTGTGCATGCCAACATTTCTGTAAATGACTTGGATAAATATAGTTGTTTATTAAATGTATAGATGCTATGAAGATACTTTCTTTATAGTTGCTATGAAACTACTTGTGAAGATTTATATATGCTATGAAGATAACACCATAAACATTTGTGTCTAAAATCTTATTTACCATAGTAATTTGCACTACAGCAGGGCTAATGAATCAGTGGAGATTTGGTGAGTTAACTCCTCTGTAAATTCTATTGATTCAAATGAGCCTACTCATGTTATAACTTACTTTGGCATAGTCGTCTTATTTGAACCAACTGAACTTACAGAAATGTTGGTTCATCAAATCCCCATTGATTGTGAAAATGGTCTCTCTTTCTTAGAGAATCACAAACAAGAAGTCTGGTGTAGCTGCAACTATTAAAAGAAAATGAGATTTAAGTTGTGTTAGTAGACACATAGTGTCCTAGTTGTGGGAAGTAATAGTTTTAATCTGTGTAAGTCAATTTTGTATGGAATATTTTTCTGTTATTTTGGTGTAACATTTTTGAAGGACATTGGGAAATGAGAGTGTAATGGGAAAAGAGTACCCAGCATTATGAGGCTGCTCATGTAAAAATGGTTGAAAAAGCTGGGGCTGTTTAGCTTAGAGAAGAGAAAGAGAGACATGGTGTAGCAGTATGTAGAAAGCCGAAAACAGATATATTTCATGTTGTTTCAGAAAGCAGTTGGTAGAAATTTTAGAGAGGCATGTTTTAGGCAACTTCCTAACATTAAAAACTGCTTGTTTGTGGAGATGAGGGCTTCTCCTTCAGCAGAGATGCTAAAGCAACTGTTGGACATTCACCTGTAGGGATTCTCTAGCTCAGTGATGGCTAACCTTGGCACTCCAGGTGTTCTTGAACTTCAATTCCCAGAAGCTCTGATCAGCAGGTGCTGACTTGGGCTTCTGGTAACTGAAGTCCAAGAACACCTGGAGTGCCAAGGTTAAGCCATCACTGCTCTAGCTGAATCATGTTAAAATTGTTATAAAAACCTCTCCAGTTCTTGGTTGTGTAAATGATCTTGTTCAGGAGTTCTCAATCTTTTAAAGCCGGGGGCCGGGTCACACTCCCTCAGACAGCTTTGGGGGCCGGACAGCCATTTTGCCCTTCCTCCACCACATGGCACTTCCAGGTGTGGTGGAGGCAGTGGGGGGGGGGCACATGAAATGGCACCATGGGCCACAGGTTGAAAATCCCTGATCTAGTTGGACTAATTGTTGTTCCACACCAAAGGGAAGAGAGAAAAAGGAGTTGTAATTATATTTCACTTTTTATCCCCTTAGGTTTCTTGATACTATGTTTTTTCAAAGATAATATTCACATTGCCAGAATTTTATAAAACACTGAACATACCACCCATTAAAGTTTGAAAGTTGACTGTTACTGATAAAAGGCAGGCATTAAAAACTTTATGCTGGGGAACACTAGAGAAAATTAGGCTATATTTAGAAGATAGATAACTAGCGAGTTAAAATGTAAATACTGGTCATAGTTTTTTTATGTTGAGCATTGTAGAGTTGAGTTGCTGTGCATGACATCTGTTTTGTGCCCCCAAAAGTGATGCTATTTTTAGTAATTGAAATCAATTGTCTACATCGGAGTGGCCAAAGGTTTTACACTGTGGGCCTGAACACACACCCCGGACAGCTGAGTGGGTTGGACCACGCCCCCCAGAAGCACCCATTTCCGTGTTTACGACAGCCATGGGCATGTTTGCTCTCGCGTGGGCGTGTTTTATGGCTGATGTAAATGCGCCTTCTTCCACTTCCAGGTGTGGCAGAGGTGGCAACAGGCTGGATGGAATGGCATTGCGGGGCGGGTCTGGTCCATGGGCTGTAGGTTGGGAACCCCTGGTCTACATGAACCACATGAATAATCATTTCATAATTAGGTTTGGAACAGTCTCTGACAGGAGTTACTGTGCCCTATGATTTTTTTGTTGATATTTTAAATCAGGGGTTCCCAAATTAAGGTTCACAGGCTAGATGTGGCCCATGGCACACTTTCATGTGCCCCACCCCACCCCTCTAAGGGCATTCAAGAGAGAATGGCCATCCCTTTGAAGCTGTTGGAACAAAATGGCCACCCCTATTGTGCAGGCAGGGCAAAATGGCTATCCGGCCCTTGAAGCTGACTGAGAGAGCATGACCTGGCCCCCCGGCTTGAAAAGGTTAGGAACCCCTGTTTTAAATTCTAATAACCAATGATTGCTTTTTTTACTGTAAAAGAGTTGGTTTTGCAATTTTTTAGTAGAATTATATATTAAATAAGTTTATTATCTATATAATTTTTGCTTTGTTTATCTATTTCCCCCACCACCACTTCCAATAATTTGAAAACAGGGTCCTCGGGAAGCTGTTATCTGGCTTGCTGTGCTTCATAAGCAGAAAAAGGCTGTGGAAATCTTTTCTGGGGAGATTGCTGCAGCTGCAACTGGAATGGGTAAATTTTGAATATTTCTCCATTGATTCTGTAGTTTTGTTAACAGTGCTCTTCTGTTGTGCTTAATAAGCCAAATCTGTTATTCAGCTGTAAAAATAATGGCTTCTTTATTTCATTTGAGCACCTGGTGTTGCTAGTTAGTCAAAGCAATCTAATTAATTAATTTACAGTATGGTCCAGAAACAAGCAGTTTTTATTTTTAGGTAATTCCGCCTGATATGTTGGCTAAAACATGCCTCTGTAAAACAAGTGTGCCCACACTATGTCCCCCTGAACCATGTAACCGGCCCACAGCCTGAAAAGTTTGGGCACCCCTGCTCTAAAATTTCTACCAACTGCTTTCTCAATTTACTTGTAATTTAATTAATTTACAATCATAATTTAAAATTTACAAGCAAGGATAACATTTGAGCTTTGTTCGTACAGTACATCTATTTCTAGATAGATCTGACTCATTCACATGCTCAGGACAGGTTTTTATGTTGTTGTAACTTTAAAACAAAAGATACAAAACCCCCAAGAGTATTCTTTTAATATAGAGTCTTTCTCATCTGGCTTTCACATACCATTTGAGCATATAAATATGGAAAAGTTGCACTAGGATTGACTATCCATGCCATTTTTCCTGAATAGAAGTCCTATCTATCTGTCTGTCTATCTGTCTGTCTATCTGTCTGTCTATCTATCTATCTATCTATCTATCTATCTATCTATCTATCTATCTATCTATCTATCTATCTATCTATCTAAATTACAACTACAGTGGTACCTCGCTTAAAGAGCATAATGCGTTCCATGGGATTGCTCTTTAAGCTAGTTGCTCTTTAAGCAAAACACTTTGGATAACCACCACCACCACCACGGTAAGTGACTGATTGTGACTTCTGGCGGGGGGATTGTGAACCCTGATTTAGTTGTTAAGCAAGTTTTTAGTTGTTCTATGAGATGACCATTTGGAGAAAATTCTGTTCTTTAAGCGAATTACTCTCTAAAAGAGGCGCTCTTTATGTAAGGTTTTCTTCTTCTTCTTCTTCTTCTTCTTCTTCTTCTTCTTCTTCTTCTACTACTACTACTACTAATACTCAGGAGGGTTTATAAAATAGTGAAACAAGAAAACAAAGATTACACATCAACCCCACCATAGCAGACATTACCCATGAATAGCAAAATCAACCAAAGTCATAGACTCAGTGATGGTAGTCATAAATCATTCAAAAGAAGAAGTTTTTCTTAAGTAGTGTATTTCCTCAAAATTCTGAAGAGAAGGAGCTAAGCATATTTCTTGGGTCAAGGTATTCCACAGGGAGGGGACCACTGCTAAGAAGGCCCAATTCCTAGTCAGTGTCTTCCATGCCTCACTCGGAGTGGGGACTCACAACCCTAATGCCTGTAACACGTTTGGTGACACTTATGGGTGACACATAATATATTAAACATTGCCCCTTCTTATCTTTGTATCTCTTCTAGTCTGGCAGTATTTTCCCCTTCACACATTTGATCAATAAATGCGTGAGGTTGTGATGAAACTTCCATGTCTCATGCTGAACATCTGTGTAATCTTCACATCATAGCATGCTTCTATACAACTCTGGTTTTAAGGAAGAACACCCAGACCAGAATCCTTTTGTTTTATGTGTTGAGTGCACAAGTAATAGAAGTTGGTTTGCCCCATAGCTCTCTTGTTGTGCAGTAGGATGTGGGACCAGTTGTGCAATCAGGTGCTTGAATGGCAAGCAAAAAATTGCAAAAATCTTGCTGTTTCATACATGGTATCCCACAATAAGATTTTGGTTACTGTTACTGAGTATTTTTAATGTAATAAATAAAATATTAATGGACCCTGTTGTAAGTTATGGACACATGGAAATTTGATCAATACATCTTTTTTTCTTAGTGTTGTTTAGTTGCTCGAAACACTAAAATAAACATTCAATTAAGCCCAAGTACAGTACATAGGAAAAGATCTAATAGAGAATGTAAATTATATCATATGTTTAACTTGCTAAGAAAGGGGAATAATGTGTTTCAGTAAAAGTCACATTTTAAAAATTGCACACAAAATATTTTCTGAAGTCAGAATATGCAACATTTACAGTTGTATTAAAATCAAGTTAGGGTATATTAAACCATAGAACAAACAATACAAATTGTACTCCTAAATAGTCCCTTGATTTTATGTTTGTCTTGCCATAAGTAACAGTTCTTCCATTGAATGTCTACAGTTGTATATTATGCAAAGGACACAAAAAAAGGTCTAGGCATAAGAAGAATTAATGTAGTCCAGCTCTTAAGGCTTAATTTACATTGATGTTACTGTGTGTTAAGTACATATACAGCTTAGGACAGTAGGAGTACATTAGCCATGGGGTCATGTGAATAAACTGTTCAGTTATTGCAGAGACCAGGGACAGAATAAATACCCTGTTGCTTTAAACCTACAGTATGTTTACAGAAGCAGGGTCAGCACATGGTCACAATATTTAATTGACAATAAATTTCTGTGCTACAAACAGAGCAAAGTAAAGGCATTCTTATCTATATGAGTTTAAATATCACTAAGATAAGGCAGATGTAATCATTTTGACATTTGTTGTTTATGTTGTTGTTGGTTTTTCACCTTATCATTTCACATTGCTTATCTGTGAAAAAATACTATTTACTGAAAGAACTTTCCTCATAATATTTATAAAGTTAAATAGAGACGATCACATGTATTCATGAAAAATAAAAGTACATTAAAAACATGAAGCAATCACACTTATATACCACCCATAGCATGAAGTTTTATTAATGTTGGTTAGTTATTCAAATAACAATAAGTTTAAATTCTGGTACATATAAACAATATAAAACATGTCCAGACTTTCTGTGATAAATGTCTGTCATTCTGATACTAACCATTTATATGTGGGGAAAAGTTACATTGATTCCAATAAGACCTGCTTTTAAGTAAGCAAACATATCAGTAATTACGATTTTCCATATCTACTGCGAAAAGATGTTACATGTACTTTCAATTGGTTGATAGATCAATAAACATTTGTTGTACACACATTTGTGCCCCAATCTGCCTGTCTTAACCAAAGGTGTGGTTGACTTTGCCAACCCACTTCTCATTGAAGTGGGAATGAGATATTTTGGAGGCATTGCCGTTTGCTTGTTTTTGTTTTAAAATATTTTAGCAGATTGCGTCACTGACCAGAATTGGGGCACCAACTACACTATACTGTCTTTCAGGTTTAAACTAAAAAAAAAATCATAATAAAGCCTGCCTAATATTTTTTTTTGAAGATGTTATTTTTTTAATATTGGTTTAGTGACCTGGTCTTTGGTTATTTCTTTGGAGAAATCATGCAATATAAATAATCTGTCTTAATTCAATATAATTTAGACTTGTGAATTAAAGTTCTCTTAGAAATCATAAAACTGATAAGCTACAATTTGTTTGCTTCAAGAGAGCTTTGCTGTGATTGTGCAATAGCTATTTGATGTATTCTGAGCCTATTTGCCACTTTCTTTCCCTTCTAAAATGTCTAAGGACCAGTTTATTAAAATAACTCAAAACACTCTCTTCTCCTCCCTCACATTATTAATGAAAAATTTATTTTAATCATTTTTCCTATTCAAATGAAAAACTAGTGGTAACATCTCTTTGTTATATCTGCAAGAAGCATTTACTCCTTTTTGGCCATAGAAAAAACTCCATTCAGTAGTCATTAGAGATATGCTAACTGCAAAATTAATGTGCTGACCCTTGTTTGACATTTAATTGACCGAAGGTTTACACCATTGTGACAGCTGGCTAATGCAACTTGAGATTTTAAAGTGCCCAAGTATATGTAAATATTATGACTGATGACAAGCGTGTTGGAAGCTCCTTCAAGAAATGTCCTCGGTTTGATAGATTAACTTGAGAAGTCCCCATTTATGTTTGAATATACAGTATAATCCTGAAAGTTATCTTATCTCTTAGAGCTGAGAGGAAATGAATAGCGCAATTAAAATTGACCCTTGCAAGCCAAGTTATTTGTTCATAGTGTGCAAAATTATACAGGAAAAATAATATTTGGAATTATGTGGAGAGCCTCCCTAGATAGAGGCCTCCATGAAAGTAGAGCAGTGGTGCCGTCCAAAGTGATGAGGAGTAGTGGACTTCTGCTTCTTCTTTGTTTACTGTACTTGGATTTTGAACACCTGCAAAGGGCTGTTAGAATGTTTGATCCGTGATACATGCAGTCTTAGAAATCTGAAGAGTTTTACACTGTTAACAAGAGCTCTGGCTGGAACTTTACATTCTGTAGCAGAAGTGATGAGCATGTGGCCCCCATGTAGCTACAGCTCCTATTAATATTGATCATTGGCTGGAAGGTCGGCAGACAGCAGCTCAGCAGTTTGAGACCTGAGTACTGCACGACAGAGTGAGCTTCTCTCTCCATCCCAGCTCCTGCGAACCTAGCAGTTTGAAAGCAAGAAAGTGCAAGTAGATAAATAGGTACCACTTTGGTGGGAAGGTAAACAGTGTTCCATGCAGTCAGGCCTGACACATGTCCATGGAAACATCTGCAGACACAGACAGTTCTGGCTCTTTGGCTATAAATGGAGATGAGTTTCAAACCCTAGAGTCGGATACGTCTGGCTTTCTAGCAAGGGCAACCTTCACCTTCACCCTGTTAACAAGAGCTAGGGCTTCTTCTTCTTCAGGTGCTGTATCCATTCTGGCTATTGGCTATCATCATGGTAATAGTCTTCCTGTTCTTAACTCCACCCACCCCATCTTGTCTTTAGCTGTAATCTTCCATCATTGTTTCTTATCAACTAACACTCACATAAAAATGTAATAGAATAGTAAACATGTCAAATGTGAAATATTGCTTTGTTACATGTGAGAAGGAAAATCAACGTAACATTCAGCTGCTTCTAGCTAGCAATTAATAAGTTGCAGGCGGGATTTATGGGAGGAGTGAACTCATACTTGCTGCCTTGGTGCATAGGTGAAGATCTCAGTAGGGAGTCAAATGCTAGCTAGAATCTTACTCCATTTGCCATCTCATGCCTAAGAAAGCAACAGGATTTCACATTTTCAATTGTGAGGCACTTTGAAAAGCCACTTCAAAAAAACAGGTATACTTTCTGTCTCTATCTTTTTCAAAGTGATACATCTTTCTGATGACGCAGTGGTTAAACTGCTGTCCTACAACCAAAAGGTTGTGAGTTCAGTCCTGGCCAAGGCTCAAGGTTGACTCAGCCTTGCATCCTTCCAAGGTCAGTAAAATGAGTACCCAGTATTGTTGGGGACAAAATGCTAATTAACTTGTGAACCACCCTGAGAGTGCATTATCTGCCGTGGGGTGAGTGTTTTGCTTTCTTGCTATCTCTGACCTGCAAAGGCTTCTTTTTCTTCAGGAGTTGTATCTGTTCCAGATATTGGCTATCATCATGGTGATAATCTTCCTGTTCTTAACTCCTCGGAACAGTTCTTCCGAGGACATGCCACACCATTCTCTCAGGTTCTTCAGCCATGAAATCCATCTACATCCAGGGCCTCTCTTCCCAGGGATCTTTCCTTGCAGAGTGAGTTGGAGTATTCTATACTTTATGTTGTTCCTCATGATATGGCCAAGGTATTGGAGCTATCTTTGCTTAATGGTCTTAAACAGTTCTTGTTCGTTATCCATCTGGCACAATACGTCTACATTAGTCACATGGTCAACCCATAATATCCTTAGCAGCTGTCTATAGATCCACATTTCAAAAGCTTCAATTCACTTTTCAGATGCATTAGTTCAGGGGTTCCCAGCCTAAGGCCTTTGGGCTGGATCTGGTCCATGGCAACATTTCATGTGCCCTCCATCCCTCCAAGGGTATTTGAGAAACAAAATGGCCATCCCTTTAAAGCTGTTGGGACCAAATGGCTGCCCCCATTGTGCAGGTAGGGCAAAATGGCCGCCTAGCCCTCAAAGCTAACTGAGAGAGTGACCCGGCCCCCGGCTTGAAAAAGTTGGGAACCCCTGCTTTAGTCAATGTCCAAGTTTCAACTCCATTCAGCCAGTAGTGGGATTCAGCAGGTTTGCCCCAGTTCACCAAAACCAATAGCAGAAATTCTGGCTGGTCCTGCCATCCAAGTTTTCAAATAACACAGGGCTTCCCCCCTGGCCATGCCCACCATACCACACCCACAGAGTAGGTAGTAAAAAAAATTGAATCCCTCCACTGCATACAGCAAAACTGGGAATATGTAACATCTCACTGTTTGGATCTTTGTAGTGAGAGTTAGATCTCTACTGCATAACAAATGTTGCATTTTTATGAAGATTTATTAGAAATTTTAAAGAGCTGTTAGATTTGGAGAAACATCCTTGTTATCAGTGGGCAAAATCCTGTTGGTGGAGTTCCGCTGGCTTAGACTGGGGAATAACTAATTTAAATTAATATAAAGTGTCATAGCCCCATTGTACTATGGAACCCTTTTGGAGGTTTGGATTGCAAGGTGGGGAGCTTTAAGAAGCCAATCAGAGCCCCTAGTGATCCAGCAGCAATTTTTGAAGCTCCTGAAAGTTCCTCTTGGGCAGAAGGGAGCCCTAGGGAGTCTGAAACTTAAATGTGGGTTAGAAAATGTTGAATTAATTTCAGTTAATTATTTCTGGCATCCCAATCTAATTAGCACCAACACAAAGTGACACAGTAGTTTTTTGTCCAGTTATAGCTTATTAGAGGAAGAACTGGAACTGGCCTGGAATTTTCTGAAGTCTGTCCATAGAATTTTCAAAGTAGCTTTCTATGAATTAACTTAATAGTTTTAGAATCTTACCTTTATTTCTCCCCCACCCTTAATTAATTTTCAGCACCTGGTCTCACTGGAATTGTTGGAGGACGTCCTAAAGTGTAAGTTTAACAAAAGGGAAACAATAACTAGTCTCTCATGGATTAATTTGTGCTCCCCTTTTCCACAGCTAGAAATGGACTCAAGGATATTTTGGCTGGTAAACTTCACAATGGGTGGAACATCTTATAGCCCTGTTCTGCCTACAAAAATGTGCCAGTGGGAATAAGACATGTAAGATCCTGAGCCTTCTGAGGCAACTGGTGTTTGGCTCAGAAATTGATAGGCAGCCAATGTAAATCAAGAAATTGATTAAATGGTGAAAGGGGGATGTAGAAGTTCATGTCAACCACACCAGTGCTGTGAGGGCAGGCCCATATTTTAATTAAAAAATAAAAAAATATATATTGAAAAAGTCTCTTTATATCTATTAGTAGACAATGTGTTTTAATTTTTGTTAAAAGATATTCAGGAGGTATGGAGTACTAGTTTTGGGTACTAGACTTCTGGGGATGGGGGGGGGGGGTTGTGGCACACTTGGTTTTCTGTGAGGTGTGTTTCCCAGTCTTTGGGGTTTGGACTTCAAGTCCCAGAAGTCAGAAGTCAATTTCCCAAAGCACTGATCAGCTAATATACTAATTTAGGTTTATGGGAATTGAAGTCCACCAGTGTTCTATGGAACATACTGTAGTTGGGGAAATGGTAGCCCATTGTCTCCCTTCTCTACATGTTGACCAAGAATGCTTAGAACATAGCTACAGTAATCAGCAGAACAGACCAATTTATATTTTAAAAGATAATATTCTACCTTTTTGTTAATATAAAGTTTAGGGATCCAAGGTAGTTTACAAAACATTAAAAACAGATAAAAGAAATGCAGGGGAAAGTACTTAATAGAAATAGAACAAATTCTTTCAGTACCCTTAGAGATGTGTTTTAGAATAGCTTTGCTGATGGATTTTGGAGATAAACAAATAGAGAGAGTAAAGAAAAACATGATCAGTTCATGGTAACTGTGATGAGACTATCTATAGCTAAGAAATGGAAAACTGACAGTAAAATTAAATTAGGAGAGTGATATAGAGAAGTATAAGGGACTGGACCTGACGACTAGAAGGTCGGCAGGTCCGCAATTTGAGACCCGAGTGCTGCACGGCAGCATGAACTCCTGTCTCTGTCCCCACTCCTGCCAACTTAGCAGTTCAAAACCAAGAAATTGCAAGTACAGTTGTACCTCGCTTAAAGAGCATAATGCGTTCCACAGGATTGCTCTTTAAGCGAGTTTGCTCTTTAAGTGAAACACCATTGTAAATGACCAATTGTGGGGGGATTGCGAACCCCGATTTATTTGTTAAGCGAGTTTTTGGTTGGTTTTGTTTGTTAAGCGAAGCAAACATTAAGAGAAAATTCTGCTCTTTAAGCGAGTTATCTTTAAGCGAGACGCTCTTTATGCGAGGTTTGACTGCACAGTATATAAATAGGTACCACTTTGGTGGGAAGGTAAACAGCATTCCGTGAACTTGGGTGTCTAGTCATCCCTGTCACATGTCCACAGAAATGTCTGCAAACACAAACAACATTGGCTTTTTAACTATAAACTGAGATGAACACTGATAAAATTAAAACCCACAATGTCAGGTTTAATTTGAGACCAGCCCACGGTTTTCATGGCAGACAGAAAACTTGAGATGCTCCAGGTGAAACAGCTTCAGCCTAGATATAACCCCCCTCCCCTTTTCCATATTAGCTAGTCATAACTGCTTTGCCTAGAAATGGATTGTTAAGAAGGATACCACTTTATTTATTTATTTATTTATTTATTTATTTATTTATTTATTTATTTATTTATTTATTTATTTATTTATTTGATCAAACTTTTATGCCGCCATCCTTACAAGGACTCAGGGTGGCTAACAGACTTTAAAAACACTTAAAACACAATAAAACACAGTATAAAAATAAAGATTAAAAATTACAGAGATTAAAAGAGATTTAAAAGATTTAATCTTTTTAGGTTTATATCCACCTGTGCTGTAAATAATTGGGTTAATGTTTTGAATGCTGAAGCATTATAATTGTTACATTAATTTGCTTTTCCCCACCCTGCTGTGTTTTTTATTCTAGATCTCCAGTTCTGAAACCATTTTTCTTCCTTTATCCCAAAAAGAATGTCAAGGTAGGAGCTGCTATGTAAGCCGTACACAGAAAGATACTCCTCGAAAATTACAGTATTTTTGAACCACAATCAGGTGTGCCCCAAAACGGCAACCTTGTTGTGTTGTTTCTCACACTAGGTCAGGCAAAGGAACTGTGGAATGAATTCACCAAAGGTGGCTTCATTTTGGCAGTTTAACGTGTGACCTAGACATGGACGAAGAAGAATTTTGAAAACAGATGTCTAATCTTTCCCCTTCTTCTGGTTGTTTTTATAAAAGGAAAAATGTGCATTGATCCATCAAAGTTATTGCAACATCCTGTGTGAGACTAGATCAGTAGATCTAGAATGTCTGCATGGAATCTTTTTCCTACATTCTGCCTTATGAAAGCAGTAACCAATCAGAGCCTGTTCTGGAGGCTTTAACAGAGAAAATCATTAGGACTTCCTGTTCTCTCTCCACCCTCTACCTCCAAAATGGCCATTTCCATGGTACTTCATCACCAGTAGAGGTCCTAGCAGAGGGTCTCAAGAAACCCAGCATTCTTATTAATAATGAATCGTGAATGGTAACTTTTGCAGGATACAACGCCTAATTTAAAATTAAGCAAGCCTGAGAGTCAAAGTAGATGAAACACTCAGCTTGCATTTAGAACAAGGATTCTCAACCTACAGCCCATGGGCCGAATGTGGCCCACAGCACCATTTTATGTGGCACCACCACCACCACAGCAGGAAGTGGCATTTGGTGGAGGAAGGGCAAAATGGCTGCCTGGCCTTCGAAGTTGTATGAGGGAGCGTGACCCAGCCCTCATCTTAAAAAGGTTGAGAACTACTGATCTAGAAGCACAAACCTAGTTTTGCTTCTCAAAGATCTGTGGTTCTCATGCCTCGACAATCAGATATGCAAGTTGAGCAGAATTTTACCATCCAATGACAAATCATAGAATAAAGCATATAGGAATGCAAGATACTGTATAGAGCTGAATTGAGGCAAACACTGTTACAGAGTTCTTTCTGCCCTTGTAGCGGGTAGCTTTGACTAATAGGATTCTACCCATGACTCTGAAATGAACACGTAGGGGATTGTTTGTTACGAAAGTAACCCATGTCAGAAGATATCACTTGCTAGGCGATAAGCATTCCAGAAAGAAAGTTCTGCTAAAAGAGCTAATTTTATTAACGAACTGTGAGATTTTAGGCATTTCTAGATGTGAATTTAATCTCAATCCTTGTTTCTTGCCACCCCCTCATGAATTCAGAAGCAGGACATTCAGTACCATTTCCTTTGCTTAATACCCGAATCAGCTTTCAGCAGTTTCACATAAATGTGGTGTTGAAACACTGCTTCAGACATTGACCAAACGTAAAAACCTGTTGCATAAGATTTTCTCCTTAAATTTGCTGATACAAAGATTCTATTATGTAACTTGTAGGAAAGCCTTATTCTGTTCGAGTGGCAAAGAAGGATCAGTGGGCTTTTCTTCAGCTTTTATGTAATTATATTAACTTCAGAACAGAGTATGTATAACTTTATACAGTAAAACCCTGGTTTACGATTTTGTCCATTCCAACTCCTTTCGTCAGAAACCAGATCATTCGTAAACTGAAGCATGTTTTCCTATAGGAATGCACTGCAACTTTTTTAAAAACAGTCCCAACCTGACAAAAAATAAAAATACAGCAGCCCCCCAATTAAAAAAATACCAACAATGCCAGACACATTTGTCCCCCACACCTCGATTGATTTCATGAGTTAGTGAGAGGCTGGGGTGTTCTTAAAGGATTTACTCCTTTTTTATCCTACACCTCTGCACCACAATCAAACTCCCCAACTGATCAGCGGCTGGGGTGGAGATGAGGGGGGGGGGTTCTTGAGGTACGGTAGAGAAAGTGGAAGCCCCTAAGAACACCCCTTCCTTCCCCCAGCCTCCAGTGATGGAGATCAATCGGTCGGGGGGGGGGAAGGGACACAAAAGGGACGAAGCAATCTCCCTACATTTTCCACATTGCTTCTTCCACCAAGGGAGCCCAGTCTCCACCGCTACTGGCAGCAGGAGAATGTAGGGACCATATCTGCTTGGTTCTGGTCTTCATCCGAGCTCCCTGCGTGAAGCTACAGCCGGGAATGTTTCACCTTTCTGGAACTTCCTGGTTATGTGCCAGGCACCCAGGCGTGCATTACTGGCTGTCCGTTACCCACCATAGGGCTTTCTCAGTGGCAGCTCTGGCTCTATGAAATGTGCTCCAGGAGGAGTTGCATTTGATTGACTCCCTAGGGACCTTCAAGAAATAACTGAAAACCTTTCTGTTTGAGGAGGCCTTTAGCAGTTTGTTGAAGACCAAGTAGGAGGCCCTCCCATTGCCTTTCTGTTACAAGAGTTTGGGGTCTCATTTCTGATTTTGATTAGGTGGGTGGGGGTTGTTTTATTGTCTTAATGGTGTTTTGCCTTTTTTAGTAGTGTAAGCCACCCAGAGTGGGAGTCCATCCTAAATGGGTGGAATATAAGTCAAATAAATAAATAAAAATAAATAAACATTTTCCCAAATCAGGGAGAAAGGTCTCTTACGAGTAATTTAATTCTCACAGTAACCTTATGAGGTACGTTAAACAGCCAGAGTGATAGGGTTAAGGTTGGCCAATCAAATATATACCATAGGTAAGGACTAGAAGCTGGATCTTCCCAATCTCATTTTAATATCCTAGCCACTATACCACACCAGACATAATTGGCATTGTCTGTGGGTTATGGTTGAGATGTATGTTTATTGATGCCTCAGGATATTAGGTTTGTGTCAGTATAGGCATTATTTGAATTAATACATGCTAAATATTTCACAGGAACACTAAATACAAACATAATTTTTGATTTTGTGTGTGTGGCATTCACTTATGATTTGCTCGTTTAAGTCAATCTTATTTTTTCAGATCGATATCTTTATAAATGGACAGCATGTTGAAACATTTGTGGAGGATCTTTCATTCACTTCAGACACAGCTATTTCACATGATCAGCTTGAGACTCAAGAAGAATTAAAAGGTACTAATGTTTATATCTGATTTTTTTCACAGCTAACATTTTATTTGTAATGTTCTGTGTACTTCAATTTTCTTACAGTCCTGTCATAAGGAAGAGAAGCAGCTACACTATATCTTCTCTCTAAATCTCAAAATTATTGTATTTAAAATACTTTGTTTCTCTGATACGTAAAATATATTTTCCTAACCTGGTATAATGAGAACTGTCATCTATTCTTTTTAATGAAGAAAAACATTTCTAAAATGTGCTAGCAATAATCAAGTTATCTCCATTGCATTACAGAACAAAATTAGCACTTGTTAGTGATTAAAGTTCTACACATGATCTACCTAATTAACACTATTCTACATGTGGTGGAATTCCACTTGTGGAATTACTGTTTTAATAGGATAAGCTAGTCTTTCCGCAGACATTAGACTGAATGCCAGAAATTTTACTTTACACCGTTTATTCTATAGTCTCAAACTGCTTAATTACTAAAAGCAGATTAAGCAAGTTATATAACCAAAGGCTTGTTTTGTAACACTATCAAAAATAATAGTAGAGTAGACCACACTGCCAGTGAATCAACACTGAGTGTCAGGTGTCAGTTAACTAACCTGACAACCCTGAAAACTAACTGCCTTGGGTGTCAAAGTCCACAGGAAAGGGTGATGGTCCCCAAGTGGATTAAATCCCAGTTGAGTCCATCTTGATGGAGGGCAGCAGCTTCCTCAATACTAGCCTGGGACCGATATGGCAGAACATAAAGGATACTACATGTATCATATTGTATCATATGTACAAATTATTGGGAATGTGAGAAAAGCATAATTTTTCTAATTATCAACTAATCCTAGAACTCAGTGAAGATGAATGGTGGAAAATTCAGAATGGACAAAGGACATACTTCTCTGCACAATGTGTGGGTAGATCATGGAGCTTATTTTTCCATGTTACAGTGGTGGAACGTGATTGATTTATACCTCCCCCAGCACTATTGGTTTCATCATGAAGTACAACATAGGGACTGTGGGAAACCATTTGGAGACAATTTTTGGGTAGAATGGAGGAGATCAGGTGGGAGGGTTGGGGAAGAAAGTTTGACCCCAAAATGTTAGGCCTTAGGAACAGAAACTGTAGCTCAGTCAGGTGTTCTGCCTTCCTATTCTGTGGAAAACCAAAATGGCTCTATGGGGAAAGCTTTACTTCCTGCAAAATTGACAAATATGCATGTGGAGAATGATTCAATAGTACAGAAAGCACTGCTCTTGAATCAAAACAACTAGTTTTTCTTTGGCAGGTGAGAAAGCAGTAATGTTTTTCATTCTATATACATAGATTTACCAAATGGTTCTCATAAGTATCGTCTGGAAGATCTTGCCTATACTAGGAGTGGTGACAAAGGCAATTCAGCAAACATAGGTATTCTTAAATTCTTATTTTAAACCATTCTTAATGTTCCCTTTTGTAATTGTGACATTCCATAAAGGGAGATATAAATATGTTTAAACAGTTTTCTGTATTTGTTGCCTTGACCTTTTCCTTCTCCATGTATTCGTTTATGGTAAAAAAAACTGATGTTTTTGTGTGTTTCACTCCTTCCATCCCAGTCAATGTATGTGTTTTAAAAGTGAAGAACTCTTTCAACAGTAACAGAATAGTCAGACCCAAAGTAAAATAAACAGAGGGAAATGAAGTAATTTGCCTATTCTACAACATAATGAAAACACTAATTCTACTGTAACGTATCAATTTTGTATTGCTGCAATAGTGAAAGTGTTATTCAAGTTATTTTATTCACCATTTAGATTTTGAGGAAATTGACAGCTGAAGGGAGAAAATCTGCTGTCAATATATGTGAATACTTCTGTAAAGTTGTATTCTATATTTAATTTGAACTCAGTTTGATTTGTTTGCATTACTTACATATCTCCCTGTGCTTTGGAGTCCTTTGAAACATATTTCAGTAGTAACCCTCTTTGATTGATAAAATGCTTTTTACATATACAGTACTGTATACTAGCTTCTAAGCTGTTCTTAGTAAAGTAGCTTGTAAGGTGCTATGTTTATTGCATGGATCTAGTGACCAGTACTGAACTGGTTGAGACCCTTGGTGCTATAAGAATGAGCTAAAATAAATTTTTAGCTTGTGTATTCCCCATCTTTTGTGTGTGTCAGACACATGCCTCCTCTTTTGCCTGATTTGAAGCAAATCATATTTCATTATTTTATCCAGATTAGCAAACAATGTCAGCTCTTCTGTTTCCCTCCAAGAACTGAATCACATAAAATGGTAAACTGTGGTTTGTATAAAATCAGGGCGTTAAGAAGGGCTCAATGAGTGAAAGACATAGTGGGAATACATGAGTTAAGGTTCCTGTAGTTCATTCCTGTACTCTGAGATAATGGCTTGGTTTCATGTCTAAATCATACAAATTACTATTTATACTGTGGCCATTTAAAGTCGGGATGAGATTTATTTATTCAGATTTATATTGCCGCCCACTCGCCGAGGCGACACAGGGCGGCTTACAGTCAAAACAGCAACCGTACAATAAAAATTATAAAATACAACCTCACAAAACAACCAAACCAGAACACAGACTAACTCCCCTCAGGCCGTTGTTGTGGGCCCAGAGGAGTGGGCAATGTTCTCAACCACTGCTAGCTGGCAAATCAGAATCAAAGATTGGAAGGAAATGCAATTCTGAAGTGTGTTTGAACAGTGGAACTTATCTTTGTAGACAATGTAATATTTAATTAGAAAATTTTGTCCTTTTTGTTCTTTATACATAGAAAATCATCACATTTTGGGATATCAAATAGGTTGTTTTCTTACAACAAAGGCAGCTGCATTAATCCATCAAAACAAAATATCAAATCCACTGTTGAGTAATGGCTTTCGCCAAGCCGAATTCACCAAAAATGTGCAAGCTTTCGGGTTTCCCAGAACTCTTCATCAGCCTGAATGGTTTCAAAAAACAGTCATGAAAATCCATAATAATATGGTCAGGGGTATATTTTTGGGTTCCCAAAACTTCAGGGGAAACTCAGTCCCAAAGCAGAGAATGAGGAGACATTGGTAGGTGTGTAGATAGAATATTATTGCTGAAATATAAATATAATATTTTCCATATATAAATATTTTCCATAAAGAAAGTAGAGCTTTTACTGTGGCTTTTAAATGTGACATCTCATCTGAAAAATTATAGAAGTAATGAAAGGCACTATTTCAATACACTGCTTATTGCATTTCACTGGCAAGGAGTAAAAGCAGCAACATAGGAAGGATAGTATTTGTTCCTTAAATAATGTAAAGAGATCTCTTTCTAGGCCTTGGTAAGACTTAGGTAGTTTTTTAAAAAAAAACAATTTTGATTTAAAAAAAATCAGTAGCATCATTATGACCTTGATGTTTCATATAGAAGAGTAAATGGGTACATTTTGTTTGTGTATAACAACAGGCATCATAGCCCGGCATCCCCTCTACTATCCTTATTTGAAGAAAATATTAACTGCTCAGACTATAGAAGAATATTTCCAGCACCTTTTGGAGAAAGAACAGTCTGGAGAGAGTTTGGTCACAAGGTATTTGCTCATTCATATCAGTACATTCCTGAAGACCAGTTGGAAGAAACTGTTTGGAATTATTTAGTTACAAGGAAATATTCAAATAAGCTTTAAATATTATGCCAGACAGGAATCCAGCTTATGCAGAATATCAGTACATAAATACATTAATGCTCTGCAAAACAGTTTGATTCATTCCTGCACGTAGAAGTGCAGCCTCGAGCTGTACTTCGTATTTATAAAAATCAGCAGTAAGCTACTCTTATGTCTAAGAGAACAGTAAAATGGAGCTAATGCCGTATTTAAATATTTGTGTGTGACAACAGAGAAAGTTGGTCCTACTTATTAATGGTGAGAGTTTTTTAAAACAAATTCATTCAAAGATTGATATACTATATTGGGATAAACCAGAATTGTGTTTCTGAGAAGGGTGCACCGAGTTGTTCCTGTAAGATATAATAAATATCCTGAAATAAGATTAAAGTTTAGTCGGGTGGGTGGGTGTGAGTTTCCTATTTTCAACAGTCTTTGTTCCAATATGCATCTATACAAATATGCAGGGTTGCATGTGGCCAGACACATTGTTCTCACTCGTAATTTCAGTGTTTCTTCCTTGGGATCTCCGTGACTCACATGCACAGGTCTCGGCAGCTGCATAAAACCATATTTGGAATTTTACAGAGCTTTATTGCTTTCTAGATTGGCCCTGCCCCCTCCTCTATCAGGCATTTGTCAGCGCACCCAATGGTATTCTCAGTTCCTCTTTTCCTGTCATGTTACCAGCATTCCGGGGAGCCTTGTGGAGCAAAAAGGATTGACTTTTCTGGGAAAGAGCTTTCTTTTTAAAAAAACATTTTTAATTTAAAAATTTATAAAAAAAATTTGCCTTTTTATTTTTCTTTCATTTTTTAATAATAATAATAATAATAATAATAATAATAATAATAATAATAATAATAATAATAATAATAATAATAATAATAATAATAATAATAATAATAGCAGCAGCAGCAGCAGCTGACTGTTTCTGTCTATTCTGAATAAATGGTGGGAAATTGGATTGAACTGGTGGGGTTGTAAAGAAAAGAGAATTGTAGAGCGAGAGAGAGAAAAAATGAAGTTTGGTAATGAGACAGAGCTGGAAATGTGCGAAGGAATATTCAGGTGAAAGGCTGAACATGGGAGAGAATCGGAGAGGCGGAGAATAAAAGAAGAAAGAATGGTGAGAATTATGGAGAAACAAACAGAGCGGAGAACCAAGTTGAAGCTGGAGAGGACTGTGGTTGGAGGCTGAGACAAGTGAGAGGAATGGAGTGGTGGAGAAAGATGAGAACGGAGGACTGTGAGTTGAAATTGTATAGAAGGTTGGACGAAGGAAAATGTTGGGTAGAATTGACACTATTGGAAGATCTGGAAAGTGCTAGACAGTGGAATGTGTCTGATAGAATTTGAAAATGACTTAATGTGGAGAAGTGAGACATGGGGGGAATGGCAGAGAATGAATGTCTATCTTGCTTCGTACTGGTCAGACACCATCTTATGACAGTGTGGACTTCTGTTTACCATGGAGCACCAGGGGATGGATTTCTTTATGTGAATTTACTAATTTATTTAACTTTGAATTTGATTGTCCCATTTATCTAAATGTTTTGGTGGCTTTGATTTCTCCCTTTCTTTAATATGTAATTTAGTTAGGTTCTTTAGCCTTAAAATTTGTTTTGGTTGATTACTGTATTATTAGATTGTTATTATTGTATTTTTGTGTATTTATTTCTCTTTTTTAGCTTAGATTTTTTTTACTGCAGGAATTAATGGGGATTTCTTTTCTGTGGATTGACATTGCCTCTACTGATGGAGGATGTTTATTTTCATCTGTAATGGAGGATAAAATGATCCTGGTAGTGATGTGCAGGGAAAGGTATGGTGTGGGGACGGCAGTTGGTCACTGCAAGAAAGCCCCCCTAGATGTTTCATATCCATTACGAGCTTTAACTGTCCTCCCGTCTGGCAGGTGTAAAGTAATTTGCTCAGCCAGCTCTTGGATCTGATCCTTCTCCCCATAAATGCTTGGGCTGGAAAAGCAACAACAAGCCTCAACTGGATCTATGACTTGGTTATGTATGATAGAACTGACCAGGCCTGTAACAATGAAACCTGGGTATAGAATAGAAGAGTTGCTCTGTTTTAAATTTGCTTACATAGGTACTCCATCCAGACACAGGGCATATCTGAGGGTCAGGGAGGCGAGGTCACTGTCCCATCAGTTTCAGCAGGGTCTCTGCCATTTCAAGTCCAGGTTAGGAGGCTTTCTACCTGTCTATGAAATTCATGGATAGCAATAGCAATAGATGGAGAATAAGTAGAAGCAGTGACAGATTTTACTTTTTTAGGATCAAAGCTCACTGCAGATGGTGATTGCAGCCATGAAATAAAAAGGCGACTGAGTCTTGGGAGGCAAGTGATGAAAAACCTGGGGAGCATAGTGAAAAGTAGAGACATCGAATTGCAAACAAAAAATCGCATAGTCAAAGCAATGGTATTCCCTGTGGCAATGTATGGTTGTGAGAGCTGGACCATTAGGAAAGCTGAGCGCAGAAGAATAGATGCCTTTGAGATGTGGTGTTGGAGAAGAGTTTTGAGAGTCCCCTGGACAGCGAGGAGAACAAATAGGTCAATCTTAGAAGAAATCAACCCTGACTGCTCCTTAGAAGGTCAAATAATAAAGATGAAGCTAAAGTACTTTGGACATCAAATGAGAAGAGAGGATTCACTTGAGAAAGACTTGATGCTGGGAAGGGTGGAGGGCAAAAGAAGAAGGGGGCGGCCAAAAATGAGATGGCTAGGTGGTATTGTAGATGCAATGGGCACAGAGCTGAGCAAGTTGAGGAGGATGGTGGAGGACAGACATGCCTGGCGGACAGTGGTCCATGGGGTCGCAGAAGGTCTGAATCGACTGAACAACAACAACAACAACAATAGCAATTATACTGATATACCACCCCATGGCACTTAGTGCACTCTCTGGGCAGGTCACAAGGGAATTAGCATTTTGCCCCCACCATGCAGGGTACTCATCTTACCAATTTGAGAAGAATAGATGGGTGAGTCAATCTTGAGGATCAAACTCACAACATCAGCACTTTTGGCTGCAATACAGCAGTTTAACCACTGTGCTACCAGTGCATGACATCCATGTGTGAGTGGCCTCACACATATTACAAAACATACACTTGACTGGTATTTTCATCGGAGCCTGTAGATCAGAGTGTGATGGATCTTAAGACCATTGTACATTTTATATAAAAGGTTGAGATGTCCAGTGAGCTATCTGGCCCTGTGATTTGGGATGAGTTTCAACTTGTAACATCTCAAGAGACTGATAAGTGCTTGCAAGGTGCAGAGCCACCGCCTCTCCATTGGATCATTGTGTTTCTTGGTTTCTGAAATCCACCAAAGATGTTATGGTGGAATGGGCTATTCAGATCATTAATGCTTATTGAAAGAGGGTAGTGCTCCTTCTTGCCTAAAAGAGACAGCTATACAGCAAACTCCTTAAAAAACTGAATTTGGTGACCAGTGATCTAAACAACTACAGACCAGTTGCCAATGTATCATTCTTGGGGAAGTTGAATGAGAGGGTGGTGGCTATTCAGCTGCAGATATCTTGGATGAAACCAACTGCCTAGATTCATTTCCATTTGGGTTCAGGTCATGGCATGACATGCTCAGGGTGCACAATGACTTATCCAGGAGGCAGATTGGAAGGGAGTCTCAACTGCCCTGGTGCTCCTAGATCTCTCAACAGCTTTTGATTCCATCAACTATGGTATGCTTTTGGAGAGGCTATCAGGGTTTGGGATCAGAGGCCTGGTACTATGATAGCTCTGATCCTTCCTTGATTTATTGTCGTCTAGTCACACAGTCGAGTCCATGTACCCTTTGCAACCCCATGGACCACTGCATGCCAGGCTCCTCTGTTCTCTGTCGTTCTCCAGAGTCTACCCATAACTATGCCCACTTTGTTAACAGTGCTGTCATGTCATCCTCTGCCGCCCCCTCTCCTTTTACCTTTGATCTTTCCCAGTATCAGGGCCTTCTTCAGTGAATCCTCTCTTCTCATTTGATGGCCAAAGTACTTGAGCTTCAGCTTCAGTATCTGTTCTTCCAAGAAGAAGTCAGGGTTGATTTTCTTTAGGATTGACTGATTTGATCTCCTTGCAGTCCAGGGGACTCTCAACATTCTTTTCCAGCACCACAGTTTGAAGGCATCTGTTCTTCTGCAAACTTTTGTTGGCAGGGTGATGTCTCTGCTTTTTATTATGCCTTTCCTCAGTAGCTCTTCTCAAATGGTCCAACTTAGCAAGGCTGCTTCCTACAATTCTAGAAAGTGAAGTGAAAGTTGCTATGAAAGTACTAAGAAGGAGAAAAACTGGGGGAGTGGGGCTGGGATAACGATATAATTATTACAAGCCACAGTAACTGAATCTGTTAAACTCTTAACAAGAATATGCCAACAGATCTGGAAAACAAAACAGTGTCCCACAAACTGAAAACACTCTATATACTGTATATTCCAATCCCCAAGGAAGGAGATGCCAAGGAGTGCAGTAACTATAGGACAATTGCTTTAATTCCCAATGCAAACATATTCTTTTACTTTAGAAATGCCTGATATTCAATCTGGATTCTGAAAAGAAAGAGTCACTAGAGATCATATTACAAACATGTGATAGAAAATCATGACTATAGAACTGTTGTTGTTCAGTCGTATAGTTGAGTCCGATCCTTTGCGACCCTATGGACCATTGCCCGCCAGGCACCTCTGTCTTCCACCATCCTCCCCAGCCCGCCCAGCTTTGTGCCCATTGTATCTACAATGCCATCTCATTTTTGGCCGCCTCCTTCTTTTTTGCCCTCCACCTTTCCCAGCATCAAGGCTTTCTCAAGTGAATCATCTCTTCTCATTTGATGTCCAAATTACTTTAGCTTCATCTTCAATATTTGACTTTCCAAGCAACAGTCAGGGTTGATTTCTTCTAAGATTGACCTATTTGTTCTCCAGGGGACTGTCAAAACTCTCCTCCAACACCACATTTCAAAGGCATCTATTCTTCTGTGCTCAGCTTTCTTGATGGTCCAGATCTCACAACCATACATCACAACTGGGAATACCATTGCTTTGACAATGTGACTTTTTGTTTGCACGGTGATGTCTCTACTTTTAACTATGTCCCCCAGGTTTCTCATAGCTTGTCTCCCAAGAATCAGTCTCCTTTTTATTTCATGGCTGCAATCACCATTTGCAGTGATCTTGGATCCTAAGAATCTAAAGTCTGTCACTGCGTCTACTTCTTCCCCATCTTCCAGGGACTGATAGGGCCTGTTGCCATTATCTTGGTTTTCTTGATGTTGAGTCTATACAACATTAATGCTGACAATGAAGAAACAGAGTGAAAGATCTTATTTATCTAGGCTCAGTCTCAATCCAAATGGAGAATACAGCCAAGAAATTAGAAGAAGATTGAGACATGGAAGGACAGCAATGAAGGAATTAGAAAAGACCATAAAGTGTAATGCTGTGTCACTGGAAACCAAGGCCAAGATCATCCATACTATTGTATTCCCAATCACCATGTCCGTGTGCAAAATCTGGACAGTAAAAAAATCTGATAAAAATTGATTCTTTTGTAATGTGGTGCTTGAAGAGAAATTGCAAAAATGTTGAATGAATATATTTTATGTTAGAATACACTTATTTAAGAAGTGTATAGTCTGCGGAATAAAAATATCCCACTCAGATGGACATAGCAAGGGTCTATTTTGTTAATGCAAGGGACATTTAACTCAGCAGCATGCTATGGGTAGAAGTTTTACAAAAATAAAACATTCTTGACATCAGTATTGTTATTGGGGAGGATCAAGATCAAGATTATCAGTCTCCTTACAATTATCAATGGCTCAGCAAGATTTCATGACTACATCCCTCTTATAGGCTAACTCCTGGTTTGTCTGGACATGATTTTTATATCTATCTGGCATTAGAAGTGATGGACTATGGTGGGATGCCACATTCTCCAAGATGGAGTTGAACCTATTCAAGCAAGAGAAGTAGACCATAGACTCTCTGTTCAAACAGGTCAAGAACTCAGTATAGATAATGTTGGCCTTCACTAGCAACAATTTCACTATCACTACCAACCATGATATCATGCAACAACAACACCATCACTTTCATACTATGAGCTTCTAGAGTAGTTTCTTTTCCACTTTAAATAATCTAGCATATTAATTTCATCTTTGTGCTGCTGTATGACAATGATAGTGGTTCATCTGGAAAATAGTTTGTCCTCAAAGTTGATCAAACATCCAATTCTAGAATAGGCCTTGAAATGTATAGAATTTACTTACTGATCTAAGCATCAACAGGTCCCATTAGGATTGTTGTCCCTAATCTTCCCAGCTCTATCATTCCAGGTTTTTGAATCGCTGGTCATGATTCACCTGTGACTGTCAAATTTTAAATCTGTATTTCTTGTAGTTGTTACTTCTACCCAAAAGGGCAAGTGAACTGTTTGTGTTAAGACATTACCAGTCTTGCAAAATGATAAAGTAGTGCTTCATATCCCCTTTATTTATTTGTTTGTTTGTTGGTTTGCTTGTTTGCCGCCCATCTGGGAGATTTTTCCATTCTTGAGTAGTTTCCAATTAAACAAAAGACATAAATCTAATACAATATTAAAAGGATATTTTAACAAAGAACAAAAAACCCAACCCTCCTGCAGTGACATGATAAAATTAGTTGGTAGCTATTACTCAGCCTACTGTCCAGTAAACAAAAAATAATATACATTCAGTTAAACAAACTAAACAACTAAACCAATTGGCCATTGGAAGATGGTCTTTGAAAGTCTCCTTAAAAAGTAAGGCTTTGAGGTTTTTCTTAAATATGTCCAGAGATGCGATTTGGCGCATTTCCATAGGTAATGTGTTCCACATTGTGAATACTGCCACTGAGAAGGCTTGTTTCCTCATCAAAACCATTTTTGCCGCTGTGCTGCACCTGGACCTATGCAATCTGTGAAGACTGAGTAGTGCAATTTTTGAGAGAGACATTCTACCAGGAAACAAGGTCCTAAAAATGTTTAGAGCAGGGGTTCGCAACCTACGGCCTGTGGTGCCATTTCATGTGGCCTGCCACCCTCACTGCCACTGTCAGAAATGGTGGTGGCAACAATAAAAATATCCTGTAAATGCACCCATGGCTGTCATAAACATGTTTACAACAGTGTCAGATGCGTTTATGGCAGGGAAACTATGTGTCCAGCCCGCTCATCTGTCTGAGGGGGCATGGTCTGGCCCTTGGCAGGGAAACGTTGAGAATCCCTGGTTTAGAGTTTTGAATGTCATCGTCAACACCTTATGCCTATGCGGAAGGGACCAAGAGTCAATGCAGCTGGATCAGAATCAGGATGATACTGTCATATTTTTTACCCATGATATTAACCTGGCTGCAATATTCTGTACCTACAATTTCAGCATGAAGGATAAGGGAGAATACTGTTGACCCCAATGAGACATACTCAGTTTGATCTATCTAGAAAGCTGTGGAACATCCTGAAGATAGTTTTGCATAGATGCCAAGACCTAGGTGTGTGAGTTCACAGATAACAACTCGAAGTACCATAGACAATATGTCCTTTTCTATTCAACTACATGATGGAAATCTAGTGAACAGGCCAACACTTTTCCCATGGACTTCTAGCACATTTTTTTTGGCTCACATTGCTTAAAGTCTAGCCAGGTTATTCTGCTATGGTAATAGAGTAGACCATACTGCCAGCGAGTCAACACAGTGGTCAAGTGGTGGTTAACTAACCTGACAACCTTGAGGACTAATGGCGAAGAACCCCAAGTAGGTTAAATCCCACTTGAATCCATCTTGATGGAGGACAGCAGGCTTATCAACACTGGTCAGGGTCTGATGAGGACTTTGTGTCCAGAAAGGGCTCAGGACCAGAAAGTGACTTACAGAACTGGATCAGTGGTACAGGTCATTTTTTCCACTTTCTGTCTTGTGTGATCACCTATATTGGTCTTTTGGGAGAAGTGGAGGTATATCTAGATCACATTAAAATTGACATTTTTGGTTGAGAGGCTGTGATGTTTTATTTCTTTCAGTCTTATACCCTTAGAGTTGATATCCCTTTAAAAGGATATTTATTTATTTTTTTAAATAGTGCTACTCATTTTTAGGTAGGTGTTATAACAGTAATTCCAAATTGACATGTAGTGTCAGATCACAGCAGAAGAGACGGTTTGGGACTTCCTTATTTTGGAAAATATTTTCACCAGTGAGTGCCCAGAACTTAAGGAGATTATTCCCACCTCCCACCCTATCCTTGCCTTAATTTTGTCTTTCTTCCAAAATTTCTCTGACTGCCTCAAATTTGCTTGATAGAGACCTGATCTGCAGCGCAGAGAATGCATTGGAAACAGGAATGGAGAATGGTTAAGATTGTATCCCTATTGCTTAGCATTTCCTCTGCCTTGTTAGTACAATACACTAGTATTTTATTATCTCATCCCCACCTCTGTGCATTACACCCAGTGTCCAAGTCTGAGCTGTTTCCTTACAGCTCTGAAACATTTCTTTTAGAACAGTCCTTAAGCTGCCGTTTTGGCTGGTGTGTGTGTGTTTGTGCATGTTGTTTTTTAAATCCTATTTGGCTGAAACTATGGTCAGTTCTGGAATAGGAAAGTTGAAACTGGGCAGAAACAGAATTCTTTGCTTCTTCTCTTTCGGGAAAAGATATATAAACACCTGTATACAGGAAGATCAGAGGAAGCCAAAAGCAGCTTGAATTGATAGATGCAGTAGTTCAGTGATAGCGAACCTTTACACTTCAGCTGTTCTTGGATTTCAATTCCCAGAAGCCCAAGTCTCTCTGAATCCAGTTCACAGGGACTTGGGCTTCTGGGAATTGAAGCCCAAGAGTAGCTGGAGTGCCAAGGTTCGCCATCACGATAATAGTTAATTCAACTCCATCAACTGACTAATAAAATGATGCAGGTGGAGAAGAAGGCAGGAATAATGGGAGATTAGACTGTGAAGTGATACAGATGAAAAATACCTATTTTGACCACTGTTGCTTGTAGTGCACCTGTCCGGGTATTTAAAATATTTCCTGTGTGAACAACAATTTCAGCTGGCACAAAATGTTAGGCTGTAGATAGAAAATGTCTTTTCAGTCTCCCATCTAGCTAGAAAAAATAAATAAAATTTAGAGATGCAAAAATTCCAAGTGCTATTTAGCAGAACAGGCAAAGATGTATCTGGACTTTTTGGGAGGAGAAATGCTACCACTTTTAATGCTGAAGCACAAACACCAAGAATGACCTTCACAGGATTACCCAGTTCCTATAATGGGATGTAAGGCATCATGAATGAGAGCACGCCTTTTAATGATTTACATGCATTTGTTTATTTTTTTACATATTTCACTAATTGCATTCTGTTCCACAGTTCTATCAGTATACTCAAAGGGCTGCAACATTTTGATCTCACTTGCTCTGTATATATGGTATATATAGGTGTAGGACAATGACAATAGTAATAAACAAACAAAGACAGCCATGTGATCCATACGTAAAAGAAAACAAATGCAGGAGGAAGGTGATCCCTTCTATAAAAGGTATTGCCTTCCTCCTGCAAGAATAATAAAGGCACACATGATTGGACTAAAGAGAAAGAACCTTTATATAAGCTCTGCACTCTCTCATTGCTATCTTAGGCCTGTCCAGACTGGCTGTTTTGGTATGGTTTAGTGTGGTGTAAATAGAGTCAATCAAGTTGTGCAGAAGGAGTGATAATCCCATTTGGCACAACCCTTGCAATAACAATAGCAATAACAATAACACTTATATGTCCAACCCCCCCGTCCCCCAATAGCGCTTAGTGCACTCTCTGGGTGGTTCACAAGATAATCAGCATTTTGCCCCAACATGCTGGGTACTCATTTTACCCACCCAGGAAGGATGGAAGGTTGAGTTAACGAGTTCTGGTCAGGATCAAACTCATAACATCTCGGCTGCAGTGCAGCAGTTTTAACCACTGCACCACCAGGGTTCTTGCATCCAGATGTAATATCCACTTCAAGCCGGACAATTTGTGTATCTAACTGTAATAGAGACATCCGCTCAGTTCACCCACCTTGGTGACAGCTTTACATAAAAAGAGGATTGGCTCTTGTTCTTTTTTCTTTGCTCCTGGCGGTCACATCCCTAGCCATTGCTGGTGGGTACAAGGGAATAATTCTATTATTATTATTAAAAGAGCATGACAGGCAGATAGGGAAAGAGAAACACACACACACACACACACACACACACACACACACACACACACACACACACACACACACACACACACACACACACACACACACACACACACACACACTTTATCAAAGTAGAGCTCTCGTCCTCACCAACAATACCACTGCTGCCACCAACTTAAGGAGAGGTGAATGGGAGAAGAGAGCAACTTTTGATGGTATAAACTTTCTTTCTTCTGTTTCTTTCCCCTCCCCCGCTGTCGAGGCAGTCTTCTCAGCACATGTGAGTTCTTTTCACCTTCCTTTTCCTGTTGCATTTATGATAACCGTGGGTGCATTTACAGTGCTTTTTTTTGCTGTTTTTGCCACTTCTGCCACTTCTGGTGGTGGGAGCTAGGGCGGCAAGCCACATGAAATGGCGCCACAGGCCATAGGTTGCAAACTCCTGATTTGTGACATTAACTATAGCACTCCTTAGTTTCTTAGTAGGGTTGAAAACAACAGTAACCAAAAGGTGTTTATAAAGTTTATATCATTTTGCATTGTTTTGTCTCAAAGCCCTGCATCAATAAGTGGTGATGGTATCATTTATTCATAGGTAATTATATGGTAAGGTCTTAAATGTTTTTGTTCCCAACCTGCTGTTTGCTAAACCAAAGCCAAAATATTATCCTTCATTTATAGGTTGCTCAAATTGTTGTTAAAATACTGTTTACAGTGAAAGGTGAGAGCAAAGGGTATGGAAAATTCTCACATTTAAATGTGTGAAGGCTTTATGAATGCTTTTAATTAAGGAGTCTTTGGGTTTAAGTTCGAACAAAAGCTGAGGTTTTGACATTTGATGTAAGGTTTCTCACAAATTATTTAGCCTTTATAAGGCTAGAGATTTTTTATTATTATTTTGGTTATGAAAATACTATAAACACCAGGACTCAATGCCTCTTTATAAAATAACAATATGTCCACTATGCAGAGGTACCTCGCTTAAAGAGCATAATGAGTTCCACGGGATTGCTTTTTAAGTAAGTTTGCTCTTTAAGCAAAACACCATTGTAAGTGACCAATTGTGACTTTGGGCGGGGAGGGTGGGTTGCAAACCCCAATTTAGTTGTTAAGCAAGTTTTTGGTTGCTTTTAATTGTTAAGTGAGGTGACCATTCAGAGAAAATTTGGCTCTTTAAGCAAGTTAGTCTCTAAGCAAGGCACTCTTTATGCGAGGTTTTACTGTACTGAACTTTTTCTGCAGGAGCTAGAATGGAAAAGATGTTGATGAATTTATGTAGCTAGAGCATAGATCTGAGAGGGCAAACCTTGGCACTCCAGGTGTTCTTGGACTTCAATTACCAGAAGCCAAGTCATCATTTCTGCTGATCGGGGTTTATGGGAATTGAAGTTCAAGAACAGCTGGAGTGCCAAGGTTCACCATCAGTTGCAAAGGTGGTTCATGACTGGAGCAGAGAGCCTATCCTTTCCCAAACCTGATTCCACCATTCAGTTCCAGAGCCAACCCAGAGTTAGAAAAATTAACTGGTACCACCCAGCATGCTGGTCTCATCTTTTTCAATATGTGAATAAATCTTTGCTTTTCATGAAATTTAATTCAACTTTCTACATAAAATCTGATTTCTTTGATTAACGATAGGCATTTTGTTTGGTACGTTGTTAATGTGATAATAGAATAAACTGAATACAATGAGAAGCAGCCAGAAAAAAAGAAACCGCATAAGATTGGATGTAATTGTGCTCATCTGTTTTTAAATCTGAAAGCTTCTTACTGGACTGAGAAAAGTCTGCATGCCCAGGAAAACGAAAACAAAAGCAAGCAAGCTTTCCAACAAAATAGAAAATAAAACACAATTTTAGACTGTTATTTGATTAGCAGGATCTAATTCTTACACATGAAAAGCACCATTTCTCTTATGTACTAGGAAAGTACAAACTATTTATTGTGGAAAATTATGAAATGTATCTCTATTTCTTTTGCAGTCTACACTTCAAAGAACAACATTAAGACTTTAAGAGTGGTTGGTTAGCATAACACAAATCAGTATGGCTTTTTACAACTGGTAATTGCAGCAGATCTCTAGTTTTTATTTGAAGTAGTTGTGAAGTTTTGCCCTGTTGAATTTCAAATGGTTAGTAGATGGATGCAAGACAAACACCTGGCAGTAAACATTTGTTAATGAGTTTAACCTTCAGCATCTGTTGATAATTGTGTGAGTTCATCTTTTGTTCTGTGAATTAGCCTATGCTGTGGCTGAGGATTCTACTGAAGTAGTTTCTGTTAAGGTGGTATATTAAGACTGTAACCCTGTACTCACACGTGAGTACTGAATTCACTATTGAACTCAGTGGAAAATCTGGTTGAAGTGTATAGACTTGTACTGCAAAAATACTATTTCTTTAATTTAGTCTCTATTTCAAAAGTTATCATACACACAGTACAGGCCAATGTATAAGTCTGTTTTGTAGACATTTGTGAAATATGAGCACATACTTAATAACACTGTCAAAATCAACTTACTCTTCCAATTTAAAGAAGAAAATAACATTTAAGAGTTCCTGATATTATCTGGCAAGAGATTATCAGCTGGACTTTAAATTGTTTGGATCTTTCAATGGTAGCAACTGTAGGCTACAGTAATGCTAGCCTTCTGAACATAACTGTTGCACACTTGATGTTGTTGAAGTATCATACTCTAATAGTGTATTGAGGTGAATGTTACTAAATGTCTGTCTTTGCTCTTACTCATTTTCCAGTGTGATTTTCTAAGATTATTTTTAAATTATATCATTTTTAAATTAAAGGAATTGTAAGATGATAAAGCAAACACTTTTTATCTCGACAGATATGAATTGCCAGGAATATATGGATTAAATTTTGTCCTTAAAAATTCCCTTGGGGGAGGTGGCACAGCATCTTTGAGAAGTGATCCACAGGTAGGTATCTATTTTTAAAGGTGGTCACTGTATTCGTTTACTTAAAGAAACAGCTCATGGACAAGTTGCTTCATTGGGTAGGTGAAGAACAGAATAGTATAGCGAAAGTACTATTTGCTCCCCCTTAAAATACACTGAAAAAATGGAGTGTGGCATATAATCTGATGCATCTTATGTGTCAGCAAATACGGTATATGATCTTTGATGCCATAGCTTTTGTCCTTTAGAATTCTGCCCTTCCTGCTATTTAACAATCAGTTAAAATTACTGAGAAAGATTGGCCAGAGTTTTAGGGAGCTGTGCTACTGGTATGAAATGGTGTCTGCCTCCCTCTGCATTTATCTACATACATCTACTGAAATATCACTGATGTAATTAATGGTAGCTCTTGAGTTATTCCAAAGCGCCAGTGTCTTCCCCTGTCTACATTTGTCTCTGCAAACACAGCTTCTAGGGCAGTGTTTCCCAACCTTTGGTTTGGGGACTTCAATTCCCAGAAGCCTAAGTCAATTCACTCAAAGCACTGATCAGCCAGTGTACTGACTTAGGCTTCTGGGAATTGAAGTCCCCCTGTGGGGCATGGGATGCAAGTTGGGAACCACTGTTCTAGGGAGTTAGTAAAGGTAAAGGTCTCCCTTGCTTGAAAGCCTGTCATATCCGACTCTAGTGTGCGGTGCTCATCCCCGTTACAGCCAAAGAGCCAGTGCTGCCTGCGTCTGCAGTTGTTTCCGTGATCATGTAGCAGACATGACTAGATGCACAGAATGCTGTTACCTTTCCTGCTGAAGCAGTACCTGTTTATCTACTTGAAATTTCTTGCTTTCAGTCTGTTAAGTTGGCAGGAGCTGGGACAGATGACGGGAGCTCTATCCGTCACTCAGCACTCAGGTCTCAAACTGCTGACTTGCCAACCTTCCAGTCATCAAGTTCATCATCTTTCTGCAAGGTTATTCAACCAGATTCCAATCATCACTGGACCACAGGGGGCTTCAACTACAGGTCTCCACTCTCAAAGCACCTTGGTTTGCCTCATTATTTGTACTCTTCAGCTTCCTTTTCTATACTGACCCTGATAATTTTGTGCATGTGTATTTAGAAGTAACTGCCAAAATAAGTAGTGCAGATCAAGAAAAGGCCAACACCTCCTCTTCACAGGACATTTGGAGTGCAGTGAAGGAAGCTTCCCCACCTTTCCCCCCCTGTATCAACAAGAAATTATTTTATTGCCTAAACAGTTAATATGGATTTTTAAATCTTATTTTCCTTTTCCTTCTACAGGGTAAGGCACTCGGACAGATGCTACTGGATTTCCAAATCAAAAATGTCCCAGATTTAAAGTCTTTGATAGAGTGACATCATTAGCTTTGTTCGATTCTGAAACCATTTTTTAAAACCACTTAAATGGCTTTAAGTCAGAAATAAATTTCTAAGAAGAAAAGCAAGACCTTGCTAAATATAGTGATGGCAATTATCAGTCCAAGGTTTAGCTAACACTTAATGCACAGATAAGAAAATGCTCTGAGCAATGCCAGATTTGTTGCTCTATGCATGACTAATATTTCCTGTCTAGTGCATCTATTTATTTCCTGTGACTGTTAATTAAGCAGTAAATTACAAAACATCTTTCTGAGAGATAACCATCACCCCACCAGCAACAAACTTCAGTGCTTTCTGATATAGCAGTAATACTATAATAATAGAGGACTTCAACAATAATACTGAACTTGCCAATAATAAAATATCATTGTTTACATACAGGTGCTGTCTTATGGATACAAAAAGTTGGTATTACTTGTATATATAGTTTCCAAAATGCTAGTTACTTGCATCAGGTGATACTTTTTACTGCCTAGTGTTTTTTTGCAAAGGAGGGGACAGTGTTGAAATGTGAAAAACACTGTACTTGTCCCATCTGACAGCACACAGAACTACTTGCTTGGTTCTGTGGATTCTAGCCAAAGCATTTGGTGCTCAACATTGCTGATACAGTCCCATGGTGGTGAACCTTGGCACTCCAGGTGTTCTTGGACTTCAATTCCCAAAAGCCCAAGTCTCTGTGAATCCATCTGAATGGGTTTACTGTGCATACATGCAGTAAACCCATTCTTGTGGATTCACAGAGACTTGGCCAGTGGTGGGCTCAATTTTTTTTGCTACCACACTGTGGGCATGGTATGGTGGGTGTGGCCAGGGGGTACCCCTGTGTTGTACCTGAATTAGGACTACTTTAGTTCAAAACTTGGATGGAAAGGGCCAGCCAGAATTTCTGCTACCGATTCTGGCGAACTGGTGCGAACCTGCTGATGCCCACCACTGGACTTGGGCTTCTGGAAATTTAAGTCCAAGAACACCTGGAGTGCCAAGTTTTACCATCACCGTTAATAAGGTACTTCCTTGGATGCATACACATCAAGATACATCGATGACTCATGGAAAGACTTCAGTTTTGGGTTGCCTATCCTACTTGTGCAGAAAGTGGCTCAGTGGCTTTGAGTCTCTCAGGCATCAGAAATCCAGATTCATTATAGCAGGAGAAAAATGAATGTTAATAGGTATACTTTTTAAATGTTTATGAGAGAACGGTTGAGAGTAATTGAATATAAAAATGAATCTATTTTTGCAGCTAGAGTATGTGTTTAGAACTGTTTGTAAAAATGAAGTTTTGTTACATTGATTTGAGCTATGCTAATTTTGCCAAACTGTGCAACAACATGTGAGGTCTTTCCTTCATATTCAAAGACTATAGTGTGAATACACTATGTCCGTGATGGTGAACCTTGGCACTCCAGGTGTTTTTGAACTTCAATTCCCAGAAGCCCAAGTCAGCACTCCTGCTGATTCTGCCAAAGTTTGCCAACACTGCACTATGTGTTAAATTCACTTGGAGGTTGCTATGTCCTTATATGTGTGAATGAATAAAAACAAGGATAAAGGCTTTAGGGACACTACTGATGCATACTTTCACTCTAAGTGGCTAACTGTACTATCAAATATATCAGAATTTGCTCTATTTCTAAAATGTCAAATTTTATTATTATTTTTGGTGCACGCATGATGCAAAGGTTGAATCAAATCTATACGTGGGTTTTTTCTCCCAAAGTAACTTGTAATATGCCACTGGAGGACTAATTTTTCATGTCAGAATAATCAAAAGGTTTTTTTTAAAAAAAAAATATGGATGTGTTTAAAGGCAAGGAGCATATCTGTAGTGTCTGAGGCTGTCTAGGTGACATATACAGTTGGGCATGATGTTCATGAACATTGTAACACCCCAATATTGTTTCCTCTGTCCTGATCATCCTACTTTTAAAAATTAAGTATAAAAATAGTACTAGACCACCATATCATCTTATTGTTAGGTCATAATTTTTCTAAAATAAGTTTCTAGAGTGTGTTCAGAATTCTGAGCCACCTCTTCTGAAATTCTGTGTAACCCTTTCGAAACCAAGGAGCAAGACATTACATTTTGTCTCAATCACTTCTTCAATAGATGTTGTCTGGAAAACAGACAGGGAGATAAAGAACTAAAGAACTTAAAGAAGAATACTAGTGGTAAGGTGCTAGGATGATATAGCACTGTTTTTATCTGTTTAATAAAAGATAATAAAAGCCATGATCGCATGAAAGGAAAGCTGCAGGATCATAGGAAGGAAGGAGGTATGATTGGCCTGGAGTGCCAGTCATATTACCAGTGTGGGCAAACCAGTGTGATTCAGTCTGCAAGCCCAAAGTGAGCACTTATTACTATTTCAAGTTGAAGCTGAAAATCAAACCATAGCAGAGCAGAATCACTTCAATTTGATTTTCCAGTGTGGTCATATCTTAAGACTACAAATGGAGTTTCTACATCACTCCTTCCCAAAGCATAGTTCAAGCCATTGTTTTCAAAATTAATTATTGATATATCAGTTCAGTCTTTCTGCTTGCTCTACAAGGTTATGTAGGAGACTAATAAAAGTATAAAGTACATTTGGGCATAATCAAGATGAAGAAATTCAGCTAATTTGAGACGTTTCTTTAGCTTGGAGTAGAAAATGTTGTCATGCCATCATTACAGTATTGCATATTCTTAGAATTAAATAAAGATTAAATAGTAATCTGTATTTGTTGTGTCTCCTGTTCAACCTTCCTATACTATTTTTTTTCTAGACTCATCATGATGTAATGATGTCCCAAGAGCATCGTGATAGAAGTGTCTGCATTTCTGTTCTCTTTCTGTTACTCATAGGAAGGAAACTAGGGTCATAGAGGAATTAAACTTAAAAAATACAAGAACCTATGCTCATTCATGTTAGCTTTAAATTTGTTCCCAATTCATTCTTCATATCTGACCTGTGGACTTTTTAAATTTCAATCATTTTTTTTACTGCATACATGGACCCATTTTATTTCTGTAGATAGAGTTGATGATCCAGAAGACAATACACATTCACAGTTGCCTTGTTAAATTTTAACTTTACTGTCACTTGAACTTTAACAAAGGGGAGAAATTAAGGGAAATTGATATTTTAGGTGAAGGTAAAGGCCGCCTTTGCAGTGGTTCCCAACCATTTTTTGACCATGCCCCACCTAAGCATTTCTAAAATTCTGATGCACCCATCCTGTGACATATAATTCTTCTTATTCAAAAAGTGAACTCCTAGATGTGGTGTTGGAGGAGAGTTTTGAGAGTCCCCTGGACAGGGAGGAGAACAAATAGGTCAATCTTAGAAGAAATCAACCCTGGCTGCTCCTTAGAAGGTCAAATAGTAAAGATGAAGCTAAAGTACTTTGGACATCAAATGAGAAGAGAGGATTCGCTTGAGAAAGCCTTGATGCTGGGAAGGGTGGAGAGCAAAAGAAGAAGGGGGTGGCCAAAAATGAGATGGCTAGATGGCATTGTAGACACAATGGGCAGAGAGCTGAGCGAGTTGAGGAGGATAGTGGAGGACAGAAGTGCCTGGCGGACAGTGGTTCATGGGGTCGTGAAGGGTCGGAATTGACTGTGCGACTAAACAACAACAACAAAAAAGCCTAAAAGGCCATTAACTTGTTCTAACTTATTCTCAAATTGTCCCTTTCCCAATCAAATTATCCCCCTGTGGGGTGTGTGCTCTAATGCAGGGGTTCTCAATCTTATCAAGTCGGGGGCTGGGTCACACTCCCTCAAACTGTTTGCGGGCCGGACTGGTTCTCCAGCTGGCGGTGGCAGCAGAATCAGCCACTGACTCATTTCTGACTGTTGTAAATGTGGCTAAACCATTAGAGCAGGTGTTTCAACCTATGGCCTGTGGGCCAGATCTGTCCTGCAGCACCAAATGATTTCGTCTCTGCCCTCGCTCCAGCTGCTGCCGCCATCGGCACCGGAATCAGCTGTGGACTCATTTACGGTTGTCATAAATGTGTTTACAACAGCCTTTACTCACTTACAGCTGTTGTAATGATCAGCATGATCCCAGCAGCGGCTGGAGCAAGGGCAGAGACCAAATTATTTGGTGCTGCAGGGCGGATCTGGCCCGCAGGCTGTAGGTTGAGAACACCTGTTCTAATGGTTTAATATTTAGCATTTGAGAGGTGTACAGAAAACTTCCTAAATTTTAGCTGTTGTATAGAGGGGCTGGTGTCCATGAAGTAAATTGGTGTAGTAGATGAAACTCCTGGAGTATGGAAACATCTGTTGATAATTTGTGGGACATAGTAGGAGCCTCAATGATGAGTGGAAAGCATTGTGAGTACACTTGGGTGTCCTCTGTGCAACAACATAGAGCCAGCTAATGCTTCCAAACCAAAAGCATTGTATGGTTACAGTCTTCTTAGAGTGCAACTACAAGGTCAAATCCTGTAGAATTTGCTCTGCTTATAAAACATGTGAATTTGAAGGGTTTTAACTCAATGAACTCAAAGGCTACTTCAGATTCATAAAGCCCCTTTGTTCTTCAAATGGCTTTATTTTTTGTTGTTGGGAGGCTTCTACTTTTCTAGCTGAAACAATTCAAATAGTCTTTCCTCTATGTGGTTAGTTGTGATACGTTCTTCTAAAAATGCATGTCTGTAGGTGACATAGTTCAGGTATGACATTCAGGCCTGCTGACAGGGCCACTCATGTGAGAAAACCCTTTTACTGTGAAGCAAAAGGTTAATATTTTCTGAGTATAGTCCTGCCTCTGCTGATCCTTTGCTAGGAAGCCATTTTCTCATTTAAAACTTCAGTCTACTACCTGTCTCAAAAACTTTTCTATAGAGAAATAGCAGGGAAAGGTACTTCACAGTCTAACCACTGGACTACATCATCAAGTACTTTGGGATTTACTCCATTTATAAACCAGGTGATGTCGATGTATTTTTTGCTGCCCCCAAGACACAAAGGCTGAGTTGAATCTAGCTGGCTTTTTGCCTTTAAAGTGGCATGGTTCTCCCCATACCTGAAGGAGGAGGACTTTTTTTTTCCCATTCTGGAACAATTTGGGTTTTTTTTTTCTGTGTTGATATGATGGGATGTGTGTCTTTAAGTGTTGCTTTCTGAATCAACACTCAAGTATTGGGGGCTTTTTTCCCTGTTAAGTAATCCCTTTGCATAAAAGTAAATGTCACTCTGAATGCAGTCTCTCTTTAAACCTGTGGGGTCTTAGCTCTGTGGTGGACGGTCTTCCAATGTGTGAGTGTGAGAGACAGCGTATCTACTTGGCTGCTGGTGAAGTCATCTTAAAAGTTGAACCCATGAGAAATTGTCCTTTTCCTTTTGAGGTGCTGTGAGAAGCGAGAGGCATTCAAAGGTGAGTGTGCTGCCTACAGGCTGTTCCAGACCTATTCAAAAGGGGAAGGAAAGTTCTGGGAAGGGGGAGACTGGAAGTGGGGGGAGACAAGCCTTCCAGAATGGAGCTACTTAATCAAAGGCCAGTGAACAAGCCCAGGGAAAGAAGTATAAAAGAACAGGCAAAGGCAGACAGGAGGGAAAGGTGGAGAGTCCACAATATCAGGAGGAGCCTGAGCTGTGGGAATCCAAAGACTGGAAAGAAAAATGGGGAAAGGTTGGATCATGTCTGGAAGAAGAAAAGAAAAAGAGGAAAAATACCACCCCATAGAACAGGGGTTCCCAGCCTATGGGCCGGATCTGGCCCCAGGTGCCATTTCATGTGGCCCACATCCCTCCAAGGCCATTTGAGAAACAAAATGGCCATCCTTTTGAAGCTGTTGGGACAAAATGACCATCATACAGGTTGTGGATCACAGCTGAAGCTGAAAACCCATAGTTTGGCTTCAATGGAACACCAAAAGTTTGAACAGCAGAGAAAGTATGACAGATTATTATTATTATTATTATTATTATTATTATTATTATTATTATTATTATTATTATTATTATTATTATTTCGATTTATATGCCGCCCTACTTGGTGAAAACCAACTCAGGGTGGCTTAAAACATAAAATCGAATACAATACAATATAACAGATCAACAATACAAAATCACAGCATCCCAAAATGCAGTGCAACAACATAAATATAAACACAATATAATCATAATACTGTCCATAAACAGTATACAATACCGAATGGACAATAAACAATATATTCACAATACAATTCATATCCAAAGAAAATAACCATACAGTAATCAATTCAGTAATGTACAATACAAAACACCATCCCACTGCCCATACACATCCCCCCCCCAACACACCTGCCATCCAGTCCTGGTATGGCTGTGGCAAACACCCACCCCCTATCCCCAAGTAGTCTCTGGGCGCCAGCTGGGCAAAGTCAACTCCCCCGGACAGGTGTTTTGGGTCCGGGGGAGGGGGAGACATCTGCGCAGGCTGGTTCCGGGCCGATGGAATGGGCCCGGAAGGAGGCGGGGGCGGCACCTCACCGCCCGCAGCTGCTGGGTTCTTCCCTCTCCGGGCCAAGATGGCAGGGGCCCGGAGGAAAGGCAGGGTCTCAGACTTAACTTCTTTCTTGCAGTGACTAGCCCAGCGTTTTCCAACATGGGGCCCATGCCCCACAGGGGGATTTCAATACCCACAAGCCTAAGTCATTACATTGGCTGATCAGTGCTTTGAGGAATTGACTTAGGCTTCTGGGAATTGAAGTACAAAAACTGAAGGCTGGGAAACACTGAACCAGTCCTTATTATAATACTATTTTTATAATGCTGTATTTGACAACAGGAGTAAAGGTTTCATCAAAATCTTCTCTATACTTCTGCAGGAATCCTTTGACAACTAGTCTCACCTTGTAGCATTCCACCTCTTCACCCTGTCTCACCCTGAAGACTCAGTTGCACCCAAAGGCTTTCCTACTTAGTGCTAGTTTGGTCACGGTCCATGTCTCATTCTTGTGTAATGCCTCTGTCTCTTCTCTGGCAGCCTCTTTTCAGCTGGTGGCTTCAGTTGCCTGCATCTGTTCAATTTCTATCCAAGTTACTGGCTCATTCAACATTAAATACTTTGTGGTACACCTTTGTTGGGTTGTGATGAGCAACTGATGGCTGGCTCTGGAATATCTTGTGGCATCGGTGCCACTTCCAGTGCAACAGCTTTGACGTCTTCATCTCTGTCCCCCTTCTGTTGACACTGCTCTTCTCCTGCATATCATTGTCCTCCTGCTTTCTGTTTGACTCAGATTGTGAATGCATCAGTACTGCTGATCCTAAAAAAGGTTCCACATAGAGGTCTTGCATGTGTGGATGCCTGGAAAAAAAGCAGACCCAACACTCTGAAGAGCAGGATATATGCCTGTGTGGATGACCCTTCCATTCTCTTTGACATAGCAAAGGTTCTACACCCCAGCAAATCAAGAAGTTGCACTACAAAAGCTACAGCAATAGTGTCTGCCTTTCTAAATGGTATACATTGAATAACTTTTGTAAAGCTGCTATGTGGTTGCGGTTGATGACTTTTATGAACCATTATAGGTTGAACCTTCCTGGCCAGAGAGATGCTTCTTTTGGAAGAACCATCTTGTCATCAACAATGGCACAACATCCAGTCATCCAGTAAGCGTCCTCTGTTGGATCCCTTGGGCAAGGTGAAAGAGGAGGGCACATGTCATGGTCCACCTAGCCAGTGGGTGATGAAATGACTAATGATGAAATGATACAAATGACTTAAAAAACCATGCAAATGGACTTGATTTCTCAGGTCAATATGCATGTGCGGAATGTCATTGTGAAGACATCTGCCAGTGCAAGGGCTCCTCACTGAATAATGACTCCAAGGTATCCAAGGAATGCCAGGCTAAAGAGAAAGGCAGATGAAAGGTGTTTGTATGTACCTTGCAAGCTTACTTCCCTAGAAGTGTTTACCTCCACAGGAGATGACATGATCTCCTCTCTCAGACTGCTACTATGCATGGCTGGAAGATAAAGACAAATAGGCATTCTGCAATTTTAGAGATGCCATCCAGTTCCAGAGATATTTGCAGAAGGAGTCTAGGTCAGTTCTAGCTCTAGGGGCTTTCTTCCGGCCTGACTTTCTCCAGATGTGTCAAATGATAGTTCTCATGCTAGCAGCAGATTATAAGAATTATTCAATATTATTTTTAGCATTTATACCCCATACTTCTGGTGCATGCAATACTCAGGGCAGCTTACAAACATATAAAAACAGCAAAACAACAACAAAGCATTTTTAAATGCAACTAATAACAAGAAAATATAATGCAAAAAATATATAAAAGCAATAAAGAAAAACATGGAGACCTAGATATCTTGCACTAATTACAACTGTTATCCCAATTAATCTTGACAGTGTTATTAGAAAATCCTGAGGGCATTCCTCTTGAATCTTCACTAGTTCCCCATCCATTGTCATTGCAAAAAAGAATTTTGGGCAGGGCTGGGTAATTCATTGCCTTTGGGATCTTTCAGGACTGGAATTCCCATAGCTTTAGCAGCATAATGGGAACTGCAGTCCAGCAACACCAGTACAAACACATTTCTCATGACCATACTGATGGGACAGCCACCCCTCCCTCACTCTTTTAAACTTTTTAAATCTTTTTAAACTTTTTAACCTCTTTCAATTTTTTAGATCTTTGTAAATTCATGGTTTAATTCTTTTTTTAATTGATTTTCTAAAGTAATTTCGAACCTCAAGGTTTTAATTTATGAATTTTCTGTAAGCCGCCTAGAGTCAGGTTCGCCTGATTGGGGCGGGATAATAAATCTAAATAAATAAATAAATACTACTACTTATTGCTTTTATATAACATTATGGATGAGCAACATCCAAAAGCCCCATTTTTGACAGTCCTGTTTAGGTTTTGCAAATTAGAGGTCATGGCTTCTCTTACTCAGACATTCCATCTCAAGTTTGGTCTTTCTCTTTCCTGTTGCTTCCAGCTTTTCCCGGCATCATTGTCTTTTCAATTAAAAAACAAACCACAATGAGAAAAACATTGAAATGAGAGTAATGGCTTCAAGAAGCTAGACTCAGGTGATGACAACAGTGCTTGTGTTGCATTTTGAAATCACAAACAGTGCTCACATTGGGTCTGTGAACTGATTTGGGAGTTCACTGTTCATACTAGTGGTGGCATTCCAGCCCACAGCAACCTTTCTGCTGCTTCTTTTTTTTTCTTTCCTTCCTTCCTTCCTTCTTCTGGTCCACTGATCATTTTTGTTTGCTTGCTGAAAAGCCACTTTCTCATTTAAAGCTTGAGACTATAACATTTCTCAAAAGCTTCCATTGAATAATAATATGGCAGGCTACTTCAAAGTCTAAGACTAAGACTAAGGAACAACAGAAACTTGAATGGTAATTTTGCAAAATACATCATGGTTCACATTGTCAGAATGATTCCATATGTGATCATCACTTAATCCATCTGTTACTCTTTTTCTTTACTTTCAAGTCACAATTGCAGGAATTACCCCATTTCTTGACACATTTGGTTTTAAGTTATGGGAAGTGATTATTCTATTTGGAATCGTAATGCATTTTGCAACATTTCCGTTCAAACTTTTGATGCCCATGTTCTTAGACTATGATGTACCTTCCCTTAATATTTTTCTTTGGAAAAGTTTTGAGACACATAGTGGTTTGAAGCTTTAAATGAGAAAGCAGCTTCACAGCATACCACAAAAGGACCAGTAGAGGTGATCCAGAATGAGGGAGGCACATAATAAAAAGAAAAACAGGCTGGGAGCCAAAAAAAGCCAGACAGATTCACCTCAGACTTTGGGTCATGTGGACAGTAAAAAAATACATCAAATTCATCCATTTGATAAGCAGAGCAAATCCCATGGTATTGATCAGGTAGTCAAAATATACAGTATCCTCTTATTGGTATTGCTCCACCTAAGATAAGGAGAGAAACAGCAGGGGACGCCAAGAGAACTAAGCAAGAGAATGACCTTCAACATCCTCTGAATGGATATGAGCCTCAAGTCTGCCAGCTCAGATCCAGGAAGAGCTTTATGGCAAGAACAAATATTCTTGAAGTATGTGAGAACAAACCAAAATTAGAAGATGGCAGAAGGAGCTCACTAAACAAGGAACAGCATTAAAGGGGGATATGGCTGAGGAACTCAACCTCCGCTATGTCATTTGGAGGACTCTGAATTGGCTGAGGGTTGGAATCTCTAAATGCAAGACCAACATGCTCAAGTGGGGGCTGCTGGCGGACAACAACATGCGGCAGCCTGGGTAGTGATGGGGTGCGGGCGTTATACTCGTGCCACACCGCTGCTTCGGGAGCTGCACTGGCTACCAGTAGGTCTCCGGGTGCAATTCAAGGTGCTGGTCATTACCTTTAAAGCCCTACATGGTAGTGGGCCAGGATACCTAAGAGACCGCGTCACCCTAAGAACATCGGCCCGTTCCACCAGGGCGGACCGGAGAGGATCTCTTGTCATACCATCGGCCAGAGAGGCACGCCTCACTGGCACCAGGAGGAGGGCCTTCTCTGTGTTCGCCCCGGCCCTTTGGAACCTCCTGCCAACTGAGCTGCGCCTACAGACAGAGCTCCCGCCCTTCCGAAAGAGCCTAAAAACCTGGCTGGCAGGGCAAGTGTGGGGACCCAGGAATGTGGGATCCCATGTAGGGTGGCTGATCTAAGGGACAGCCACCCTTTCTGTTTTGTTCTAATGTTCTTTGTGAACTTTTAAAGTTTTAAATTAGTACTAGTATTATATTATTACAGTATAGGCTTAACTTTTGATTTTAACTTATGTGTAAGCTGCCCAGAGTCGGGTTTTACCTGATTGGGGCAGGATAATAAATATGAATAAATAAATAAAGAAATAAATAAACAACATGCTGTATGAATGTGGAGAGATATCAGAATACGGCTCATTTATTGGTCTTCGGTTTACTACCAGAAACATGTACTGATGAATATTTAATTTTGGCCAATGACAAAGCCAAGAAAGTGGCTTCAGTTGGCAGTCCAAAGTTTGACCTGGACACGGAAGAAGATAACCAGGTAGCCTCACTCATATCCAACAGGTCTAGACTACCAGCAAAGATGCCCAAAGCAGACTGCCCAAAGGCTAAAATGCACCCACCCTCTTCAAATTAGGGGTCACATCAGGGGAAAAGAATGAACTGTTCCAATAGCGATGGGGACAGAGAATATGCTGCAGGGTGGGGGCAGCTACTAGGCAATAGCAGAAGTAGTGGAGGATGGTTCATAGCAAGGGCAGTGGGTTACCTTTAGGCTAACTTTTGCTAGTACTGTGCAGAAGGTGGCAATGGTAAACAAGGCTGTAGCCAGGATTGTAGATGTGGGTGGGCGAATATTTTTTTTCAGGATGGGCAACAATGTCATATAAGTGTTTCATATATATAAGCAGCCAGGTGTTTGAGGGTGGGGCAAATGGCTAACTCAGGGTGGACACAGTGATGGGATGTAACAGGTTTGCACTAGTTTGCCAGAACCAGTAGTAACTTTTCCCAGCGGCCCGGAGAACCGGCAGCAGCTTTTGGGGGGAACCACCTTTGGGGTTTATCTTTTCACTGGTTCCCCCACTGCACATGCGCACCAAGCACTTGGTGTGCATGCAACCTGCAGTGTGTGTGTGTGTAGGTGTGTGTGTGCTTGTTTTTATTTTATTATTTTATTATTATTTTATTTGGCCCCACCCATGATGTCATGATGTTAGCTCCGCCTACACTGTGATGCCATCACGGTGGGGTAGTAAAAATTCTGACATCCCACCACTGGGTGGGCAACACCCACCCTGGCCACCCCCTGGTAAATCACTGCGGGATGATTTATATCCCTTGAGAACCCTATGATGGGAGGAGGTGGGTGAGGAGGGAAGAAATACAAAATTATTGTTGGGTCTGCATGTGTCCAATAGGCAAACGTCCTAGTTTACGGATATTTGAGGGGGACGGGACGGGCCAGAAGAAGGGGCGCTTTATTTAAAGAAAGAAACGGATGCCCAATGCAAGCCACTCTATTCGAACTCCTTTCATATGGGTGGCGCAGTGGTTAAACTGCGGTACTGCAGCTAAGACATGGTGAGTTCGATCCCTGACGGGGCTCCAGGTGGACTCAGCCTTCCATCCATCCGAGGTGGGTAAAGTGAGTACCCAGCATGTTGGAGACAAAATACTGTCCTAATTAACGTGTGAACCGCACTAAGTGCTATGGGTCGGTATAGAAGTGTAATTGCAATTGCTTTGTTTTCTCAACTGATCAAGGATGTCATGTTTGAGGCACATTCGCGGGAAAATGAAAGGGGGGGAGGGGTGCCTGCCTGCCCCTTTCCCCTGGGGCCCCGTCCCCTCCCCCTATTATCGGGGCGCCATCTCCGCCCTGCCCCCCTCAGAGGGGCTGAGCGGAGACCAAGTGAGCGGGGAGGAAGACTCCAGTCTTGTGGCGAGCGTGAGAGGCGGATGCCCCATGCCCACCCCCGCCGCCTCTTTCTTCCCGTTTAAAAAAACCCCTGCCGTTCTGCAGGTAAGATGAATGGCCTCCGCCATCCATCATCCTTCGCAGCTTGGCTTCCCCAGCCCCGGGGGCGTGGGAGGGGTGCTTGTTGGGGAGGGAAGAAGATACTCTTTTGGGTGGCACGGGGAATCGATTGCTTCGCATCTGTCCACGGCAAGCAAGAATCCTTTTGCCGTGTTGCCTTCTTCGTCCCCTTCCCCCCAGTCCGTCAGTTTCAAGGCACCTTAGTCTACATCAGGGATATCACCAAACTTTTCAGGCCACAGGCTGGTCACATGGTTCAGGGGTGCCCAAAGTACGATCCGTGGGCCGGATCTGGCCCCCAATGCCAATTCATCTGACCCACACCACCCTTGTCACTCCCAGAAATGGAAGTAAAACATGCTTGTACTGGTGCATTTTACTTCTGCTTCTGGGAATGGTGATGGTAGCTCAGCCCAGATAACTTGGCATCTGGGGCCGGATCCAGACCATGGGCTGTACTTTGGGCACCCCTGGTCTACATCACACCTGATCCTGGGTTCCCAAATTTAGCTCAGGGTCTGTTTTAGAAAATGGGTTCTCAGGAAGGTACTCTGTCCCAGCAAACTAAGGAAGAGGAACACAGTGGTTGGGGCATCGGGTTTTCGTGAATTGAAACCCAATTGCTCAGATCCATAGAGAGTAAATTATTACCTGTGGCTCACATGCTGCGCGATGTACATCTGAGGAAGTGGATTACAGTCCTCCAAAAATCCTGCTCAGATAAGTTGGCCAGTTGTAAAGGTGTCCCATGACTACTATTAGAACTACTCAGGGTTTTTTTTTTTTTTTTGCATCCTCATTCTGATGAACTTGGGAAATGTCTTGGTGAGATGGGAAAATGAGCCAACTTGGATTATGGTATAGTGTTTTTGGTTTTGTTTGTTCAGTAACAACAACATTCTCCCCCTCCCCTGTCCCATAGAGATATGAAGCTTTTCTAAAATGCAACAGCTCTGGGAAAATCTTAATCAACAAAATAGTCCATGTATGAGATATTGATACTGTTGTCCTGTGGAAACTTTAGCCACTTACATATTAATACCTCATAAGTGTGAATTGCAATTCAGTCAACCTTATGAGTGTTGCAGGTGTACCAAGATGCCATTTAAACAATTGAACCAGTGCCCCCAGATGTTCTTTGATTGCACTTCCCAGAAGCCCTCACCCTTATCTGTGCTGGCAAAATTTCTGAGCTGTAGTCCAAAAAGATCTGAGGCCAGAAACTCAAGAACCACTGAATATGACAGACTGAAAGACCTGAAGTGTGAATACATGTCACTTTTTTGTGCCTTCACCGATATCAATTTGGTTGACAAACTTATTTCTTGCAGTCATGTTTATGATGTAAAGATGCAGAAGTCCAGTAAGATCCAATATGTATCCCCCCAAAACCCTGTGAACATTTCATGTGACAGTGCCTTTCACACATTTTCTCATACTTACTGCATAATTAAGTTTTATTGTTTTTCACTGTAAAGTCCAAATAATGATCTTTAAACACTATGACTAGGGAGTAAGCCTCTCTTGGGGCAATAAGGTTTACTTCCTCATGAACATGCACAAAGTGTGCATCACATTTCCATAGTTTCGGGAAGTAATGCTCAGTGAAATTAATTTCCATGTGCTATAAGGAAAACAGCATTCCAAAACAATCCTGTCTTTCTTTGGAAGTACAGTATGTTCTGTTGTGCCCAGTGGTAATTTACTTTGAAGAAAGTGTATATTGGGTTGCAGACTCAAGTCTGTAAATGTTTTCTTGTTGCTTTACATCATATACTGCAATGCAATAGCGTCTGAAGCAAAAGCTGAGTGAGAGGTCCATATTTACATATATCCTTACAGAAAGGTGACCATTTATTCAGTGCTTGCTTCTTGTCCATGAAATCTTGGAATTGGCATGTGACCTTGGGGTGATTTTTCTTATTGCTGTGCCTAACACAATGAATCTGTAACCATGTCTCCTGTAAAATGTTCTCTGCAAGCGGCACTTTCTGAGTCAAGATCTCTTTCTCTCCACAGTAGCCACCCCCTTGCCTGTCTGCCAATCAAAGTGGATGCTGCTTACAGTCCAGCCCCTCCGGCCCTGATAAAAAGGCAAGATAGTGAAGCAGAGCAAGGCAAGAGCTGTCACAGCTGCAAGAGTGACAGGAGAAGAAGAAGACCATGAAAAACCCCATGTATGAAATAGCTTCCCTGCTCCTGGAAAAGTTTCTTCTCCTTGCCAAGCTTCTTGGCATGGGCTCCAGTGCAGAGGAAGAAGAGAAGAAAAAATGCACGAGTTATTATGACACAACCTATTTCAAGCCAGGTGATTTACTGGAAGTACCCCGCACCCTCTTTATCCACTTTGGCATCTACCTGGGGAACAACCAGGTGGCTCATATGATGCCAGACATCCTGCCAGCAATTACCAGTGACCAGAAGCAGATCCAGAGAGTGGTGACCAATAAGCGACTCATCTTGGGCGTCATTGCCAGGATGGCCAGGATCCGTGTGGACACTGTGGAGGACTTTGCCTATGGAGGCACTATTCTGGTGAACCTCATGGATAAATTCTTCAAGGATAGTGTCCTGCCTAACGAGGAGGTAGTGGCCAAAGCTGAAAAGCTAGTGGGTGCCACAGAATACAGCTTGCTTTGGAACAACTGTGAGCATTTTGTGACCATCTGCAGATATGGCTCTGCAGTCAGCTTCCAGACTGAAAAGGTAAAATTGTCATTGTCTGATTCTAGCATAGCAAAACAATGTTGAGTCCTCCTCCTGAGCACTAGAGTCTTTTGGAAGGGCAAAAAAACAAAAAAAACAAAAAACAAAACAAAACACTGTGGCTTGTCTCAGTGACACTTAACATTGTTCACTTCTAATATCCTTTTACCTCCCTATATTTTCCTTTGTAACAAAAAAAGTGAACCATAAGATCCTTAAGGATTTGTTTGGGAAAGAGGAAAGGGTACCATTTGGTTGTTTTTATTTTTGGCTTGACTCTAGCAGCCAACAGTTTTTTTTTTGGGGGGGGGGTAAAGAAACATGCACACTTATAATAGACCATAAAAAACCATAACGTCCTTCCAAACATTCCTGCAAAGTAGAGGTAGCTGTGTTGATTATGAGAGAAAAAATTGGAATAATAATTGTCACATTAGACCAACTAAATGGACAGCAAAGTGTGCAAAGTGATCTTTTCATCAGACAAGGGGTGTGTGTGGATTTTCTAAGGCAGCCTGAACAAGTGAAGGGGGAGGGTTCATCTTAAAGTGGTGGCTGTGGGGGCTCAGTGATTAAGAAGCTCACCTTGTTTAGCTGGAAGGCTGGCAAGTCGGCAGTTTGAGACCTGAGAACTGCATGACAGATTGAGTGCCCATCTCTGACCCAGTTCTTGGGGTCATGAAAGGAGCCTCATTTGGCTGTTCCCTGAGTGAAGTTTCTTCTGCAAAAATCTTTCCAACTCAGAATAATTTCTGACATGAAATTATTATTATCTTAAAGTAAATGGAATAAAATAAAATAACTTTAGGATTAAATGTTGCTTCCTTCCCCTTCCTTCTCTTTCCTAATACCTTTTAAATAAACAAATAGTCCTGCAAAGCTGGCACAGTTTTTTTTGTACTGTTTGGGACAGCATCATAAAAAGTATTGGAATCTATCACATTAGCTGTTAGATTCAAGTCCCAGATTACATGGCTGGTCAAAAGAGAATAAGCACAAACCCGTCCGGGCAGCAGATCCTCTGGGAAATAGGCAGAGTGTTTGAGAAAGAAGCACAGGGCTGTTTTTGTACTGCTCAAACCTCTAGTCCTCCATGGACAGAAGGGCATTTTAGCAAGAGTGTACTCTGTGGAGAAGAGAACCACTCTTCTCCCTCTGCTTTTAGAGGAGTGAAGGCACGAGTCCAGAAATGTTGCTAAGGCAGGAGACCTCTAAATTTGGTCTCTGTTCAGTTTTTAACAGTGTTGGCCGTCTTTTCTTTTGACACACTACAGCCTTTCTTGAGACACTTGAAAGCTGGCACGTCATTATTTTAACACTCCACTCCTTTCCTTGAGCTTAGATCAATGACATGACATTGTGTAAGCCAGTCATTAATTTTGAATAGTGTTTGGTGTCAGGCTGCTAATGACCATGCTGGTTGGGGTATTTTTCAAGAATATTTCCACTTAATGAGGAATCTGTTGATGTAAGAAGATGCAGTGCTTTTAATATCCTATACTTCTTTGTGATGAAATAATGATGCCCTCAGAGGCTTAAAGTTCCAGGTTATCACTAATTTTTGTATACCAGGATGGGTATTTGGTAGTTTTGTCCTTCTCCTTTTAAACCTATTTTAGGTGTGTAAAAACTTGGAAACACACACACCCCAATTAGCTGTATTCTTAAAGTACAACTTTTAACTGTTTGAACCTATTATCCTCCACAAAAAGCATATTTTGCTTTGTTGGCCATAAGAAAAATTCCAAGCCCACATTACCCTTTGTAATTTTATTGGGCCTTCAAAAAGGGTGGAAAAATATGTGTGTACTTTTGAGATCTCCAATTCATTTGACTTTACAAGATGGTGTGAGATGTTACAAAAAGCAGATTGTGAGAGGCATGAAGCTTCAGATGATGTTGCAATCCTGGATTTAGGAGAAGGCTGTAGGTACCCATCTCTTTCCACTGCCGGAGCTGCTTTTTGTAATGCCTTGCCTGCTTAAGATTTATGTGGAGATCTCAAATGCAAGTATGCATTTTTATGCCATAAATGTTGGCCTCCTAAAGATATCACACCAGTAGGAACCTAGAACCATTGTACTCAGAGATTAAGCACAGTGTGTTTTTCCTTAAAGCCATGTTTTGCTTGGAGCTTTTTTTAAGGTTGTTGAGGTTGGAAACATTTAAACTCTACCTCCCAAACTTAGCAATATTGAGTAAATGGCTTGCTTGTGTCAAATGAAAATATTAAATCTGGTCTCATACTGTGAACTATTCAAAATCAGCCTGTTGTAGAAGATGGTGACATTCTACCTTTCCCCTCTCCCCTCAAGAAGTAAACTTAACAATTTTTTTTGTATAATGTGGTAAAGCCATTTCATTCCATTCTACTTGACCTCAAATCTTTAGCCGAAATGATCATTGGTACTTGTAATCCTGAGAGGAACATTTTGAAACTTTGATTACTGTCATTTAGATTGGGTGCCACTACATTCAAGGTGTAGGCTATGACTTCTTTTAGAAGGGCCTTCCAAATTCCTTGTTTTGGATTATACCTCCCAGTGAACAGGCTACCTGAGGGATTCGGGACTTGGATATGGGTACTGACAGTGGAGCCAATGCCTTTGTTCTCATTTGAGCATGATAAAGATATCTTTGTGCAGATACTAGGCAACATAAGCAGTGGCCCCAGGTTGGCTTAAGAGCATGCTTTAGAAGCTGAGCTGGATGAAGTCTTCAAAAAGAAATAAGTCCGATCAATTTAAATAACAAGCAATTTTTTTAGTGGAAGCAACATTTCTGGGTGGCTAACTAGAATGGAACACATATTAGCCAGCTCTCCGGGCTCAATGCAGGCAGAGAACAGAGCAAGAGCTATTTTGCTTTAATTTTGCTTTTAAAAAAATATTGTATCTGTGTTTAATGTCAGTGGAGCCATTTAGGTTTGCCAGGCTTCTGAGAGACGAGAAAAGATTTTAATTAGTGTTACTGTTTAGCACTGCTCATATAACTGAGTTTTTGTGTCCTGCTTCAATAGCCTAATAAATAGCTTGGCTGAAAGAACTCACAACTCTTAAACCCTTAAGCCCCTTGGTTTTCATTTTTCTAAAAAAGAAAAGAAAAAAGAAACATAAGTTTCCTTAAGAAATAGGACAGTTAGTTCTAAAGCCTTTGTTCCTTTTCTTCAAATAATAATTGTATGCCGCCAGGTCAATTCTGACTTAAGGTACCCTTCCAGGATTTTCCAGATAAATACACAGAAATGGTTTACTATTCCCTTCTTCTGGGACTGTGCTGTTGGCCCATGACTACACTGGTTGCCTCTTCTTCCTGGTAGCACAGTGGGGAACTGAACTCCCACCCTCTGGCTCTGCAGCCAGAGATATAAATCTAAACCAGTCTTTTAAATACATGTTTTTTTCCCCAAAAACCAACAACACTTGTTGCCACATTGTCACCGTTCTAGTTTCTAAACTGGCACTCAGCATGGCCAAAGATCAAAGCTTGTATATGATACATTTGGACAACAATTTCCAGAAATGGCACCTCTTGCAGCAGAATTCTGGGAAGTATATTCCAAACAATTACATTTCCTAGCTGTGACCAAGACTGTTAGCCCATTTCACTCCTTGCATTTCATTTCATACCAAAGCAATATCATGTTTTAAGGTTGTAGGCAGCACAATTCTGCTGACATTTTGTCCTAAGAAACCACAAAAATGGGTGGTAAGGAATGGGGGAAGTGTAATGTTCATTTGAAACTTGCAGTCCATGAACACTGACCTGCAGATCATACACACTCACAGTCTCCAAAATGAAACAATATCCAAAACCAATGGTAGCATCTTTGTCATACAGTCCAGGAGATGTAGGGTTCCTTTATCCTCTCAGATGGTTTAGATTTCAATTCCTAGAATCCCCACCAACATGTCCATTGGGGAAAGATTAAGGGAAATATAGTTCACAACATCTGGAGAAGTCTTCTCTTCCCTGAAGTACAGCATCATTTACCTGGGTGGGCTTAATTGTCTTGTATTTTCGATTCTAAACCTTTCCATTCTGATCTTTACAGTTCTGTGAAACAGTGAAGATGATTATTCGGGACCAGAGGAGTGTCCTTGGTACAGCGCTGCTGGGACTGATTTCTATACTCTACTTGGGTCTGGCACCTTCCACTGCTCTCCCTACCATTATTATTCCTTTTATGTTGTGGATGGCTGGCTAATGGAGCTTCAAGAGTTGTACCTAGGATGTTGAATGTATTTATAAAAGTTCAAACACTTTTCCAGTATTGTGTACAGAAGAACATGTGACTTGCAATTGTGTCATGATTTAGATACATGATTGGCCTGAATACAGTGAACAAAGAAGAGCTTACTGTGTAAGCCACAGGATTTTGTGAAATTCTTTGCAGAAGGCACGCTCAGCGGCGGATGTTTGGGGCTGACCCCCAAGCAAGTGTGCATTGGCAGCAATCCTGAACTCCGAAAATTCTGCTAAGATTAACAGGACTATTGCCCAAGTAAATACGCACAAGGTTGGAATGTGGATGCAACAGGAGATCCGGGTGGAAGACTTTGAGTCTTTAGGCAAGCTTCCTCCAGCGTAATACTCCCCACATGTAATGGACTACAGTTTTCATCTTCCTCAACAAGCATGGCCATTTGGGTGGGCTGTTTGGAGATGATAGAAACATAAGCTAAGCATGATCAAATCATTGGCCATCCTGGCCCACTGTTCTATTCACATTGTGAACAGGGAGTGAGCTCAGCTGCACTCTCTGTCTTGTGTTTCCCAGCAACTGGGATACACAGTCCTACTGTTTCTGATATTGGAGGTGAATCCTTGCCTCCATTAATCAATCTAATCTCTCTTTAAAGTCAACTAAGCCATAGCTACATCTTTTGACAGTGAGTTCCTCAGTTTAACACTGCACTGTGTGACGCCATAGTTCCTCTAATCCAGGGATTCTCAACCTGCAGCCTGCAGGTCGGAAGCAGCCCATGGCACCATTTCATGTGCCCCCCCCCCACTACCTCCACCACACCAGTAAGTCATGTGACGGAGGAAGGGCAAAATGACCATCTGACCCTCAAAGCTGTCTGGGGGAGCATGACCTGACCCCCATCCTTAAAAGGTTGAGAGCTCCTGCTCTAATCTGACCACCATTTCAGCCTCTATTGATGACCCAGGTTTTTAGTATTATTAGACCAGAAGGAAAGCAGTTTTACCTATGCACTTTCCCCATGACATGCATTACTAAATATACCTGCCTCATCTTCCAGCTCCTTAGACTCCTTTACCCCTGGAACCTATAGATATCCTAAACACAGTTTGTGCAGACTTGTGTTTTTGGACTGCAATGCCCAGAGTTCCCCAAACATTACTGATACCAAGGACATTCTAGTACAGTACTTAGAATCCAAAAACTCTAATCTGCATACCTCTAGTTGTATAGTTCAACACATGGAGAGGACTGGCTGAACTGAAAGGCAAAGCAAGGAAGCTGCTAGTCTCCAGTGATCTAGAATTCCTTCCAGTTCTGCTTTGAAAGCTGATGCAGTTTCTCAAAGAGAACAGTATGCAATTCCATTGGGATATTTTCCTTTGAAAAGTCCAAGTATTTCTTTATACATTTTTACTGTTCTGTGTTCAAACCAAACTGGCTCCCCTCAGCTCTTTCAGGTTTCCAACAACAACCAAATTTGCTAAGAATGTATCTTAAAAAACAACAACAACCCCACACCTCCCACCTGTCTGCTTGGGTTTGTATATGAGGCCTGGAAGATTCTGCACGTCCTCAGGGTTCTTGTCCCTATCAGTAAATGCCAATGGGTCCAATATAACTCATGCCAGGATAGCTTCTGGGGCTTTAAAATGAGGTTGGCACAAGTGGCTAACACACAAAGTTCACTGTGTTGGGGGGAGGGGGGAGAGATGAAAGGAGGCGGCCTGGCTCTTTGATCTTTTCTTCACAATAAGGCCAAGCAGCATGGAAATAAAAATGCCGCTTTATGGCCTCTAATAGCACTGCTCCTTGTCACCAGATTGGAATTCTCCTGTCATCATCCTGGCCAGGGCCAGACCTGCCCTTAGGCTGGGTGAAAATCATCCTCAATCCAAGAGCTCAAGATAGGTTAGCCTTTTGGGGTGGGGGGTAACAGCTACCAGAATCTCCCAGCCAGTGTGCCCAGTGGTCATTGTTAGCTGATCAATCTGTGGAATTGTGGTCCAGAAAGATAACCTGTCTAAATTTTGCCCTGGATGCGAGATTTCGGGTCATTCCACGTAGGGTAGGGGAGAATTGTTTTTGACATGGAAGCAATGCTAGGCATGCATGTGGAGGAATGAACACATTGGGATAAGCAGGTAAGAAATGGTATCAAAAGCCATCTAGTTAAACCCTTAAATCTCTCCCCCTCCCCAAAAAAATGTCCATTGGAAGCTTATAATCAGGAAGGTCCATGCACTAGCCCACAGTTTCATGACTAGAAAGTCCAAACTGACCCAGAAGGATTACATAAGACCATCCTTCCTAGAAGTCACTGGTTTGAGGCTGAATTAATGGTTAGAGCAGTATGGCAGTGGAACCAACTTCCACGAGAGGTGGTGAGTGGTGCAACATTGGAAGCATTCAAGAGAGAGTTGGGCAACCATCTGTCTTATCTGCTTTGATTTCGATTCCTGCAATGAGCAGGGGGTTGGACCTCATGGTCTAAAAGTCCCCTTCCAACTTATTGATTCTGTGATTCTATGAGCATGTTGTATGACTATTTTCATCCAAGGACAAAGTTATCCTTTGGAATGTGCACTTCAGGATCTCATTTGCCTTAAGTGAGATAGTCGAGCAGGATGGAGGGGCAGCCCAGAAAGCAAGAAGGAGGAAGGGAACGTGTTAGGATGAGCTTTGGCTAGCCTGGGATGTGTTGAATAGTATAGAAAAATTATAAATGATAGTTCCAAAAATTCATGGCAGGTCCTTGTGCCCATCTCATAGGTGAGTTGGAAAGAAATTGCAGGCTACTTTGATTTCAAACCACACCTAAGATAGAGCTGAACCTTAGATATTCCCTCCTAACTCTTCAAACAAAGAAATGCCAGGTAACCCTCCATCCCCAGTGTGCAGGACACCATGGGAAGGTGCTGGATAGAGAGTGGTAGGGGCTACTATGGGGGGGGGGGTTGGGGGGAACCCCATACATTGCTATTGGTGCCCCAGGGCACCAGAGGCAAAGGTGGGGTGGGACAAAGCCTGATTGTCTGATATACCAGCATGCACCTGCTCCCCCACATTGCTTTCTTTTGAAACAGTTCCAATTTGGATGGAGAATGGGGCAGTGCAAAAATCTGCCCCATTCATGAGCTATCCAGCTGACATTTGAGGCAATACACTTCAAAAAAGTAACCTTTCCAAGCCATTTTTGCCCAGCTACACCTCCTCTTCTGCTTCATCTCTTCATTCTCACCTGCCCTTTACCTTTTCCACTTCCTCTTCAACCCTATTCAGGCATTCTGCAATAACATAAAAATGGACACAGGAACAAAATAGCAGGACAGAGCACCCTTCCTCTTGTGTTTGCTTTAACATCATTGCAGAATGTCTGTATAAGCTTGAGGATGGCCAACCTTGGCGTGCCAGGTGTTCTTGGACTTCAATTTCCAGATGCCCTGATCAGCATGTGTGCTGGAGCACCAAAGTTGGCCATCCCTGTCATATGGCTTCCATTTACCCAAGTTGCCTCCATCCCCACTTGCTCTCCATTTTCATGAGCATCTACAACATTCTATTATTATTTTAGTTTCTACTGTTTCTTCCCCTTCTCCAGCCTACCATGCTTCTTTTCAGCTGGATATGAAAAGAAGGGGACGGCCAAAAATGAGATAGCTAGGTGGTATTGTAGACGCAATGGGCACAGTGCTGGGTGGTTTGAGGATGATGATGTTGGATAGGGTTCCCTGACGTGCGGTGGTCCATGGGGTTGTGAAAGGTCGGAATTGACTGTATGACTGAACAAAAACAACAACAAAAATGAGATCCCTACCCCAAAGTCTGGATAAGAGATCCTTACCTCATCTCTTTTTCCTTTTTTTTCTGCTTTAACGAATAGTTAACTCTGGCAAAGAGCTGTCTCTGCACTTTTCTTATCTGAGAGATTATAATTGTGAATTGATTCATCACAATCATACTTTCAATTCCAGGGAAGGTAAGAATATATATATAGGGCTGTTTTGGGTTCACTTTGTAAGGAGGCAGCAAAATATCTTGTGAGGAGGCAGCAAAGTATCTGAAAAAGGCTGGAGGAATGCAGTCAACCCCCTGCCTCTAAAACAGAGGTGGGTGTGAAAATGGTGATACTGATGAAATTCCACACTATATTCTCATCACCCTTGGAGAAAAGTGACTACAGTATCTTGTGTTCTATCTATGGTACATTGTGTAATGTTTTCAAGCTCCAATGAAACAATGTGATTATTAAAAAAAAATCTCACTTGAAAACTTGTCTAGTTTGGTTTGGAAATCACTAGAGTGCTTTGCGCAGTGTCTGTAATCAAGTCAGGAACACTGAATTATAAATCAGTTACTTAATGGATAGTTAAGGAAACAGAATGATAAAAATTTAGTTGAATGAACAATTCCTTGCTCAGCACTTCCGTCAACCTATCTCAAGCCTAACTTAAAAGACTGAGCTAATGGTATGACTGTCTTGCTTGGACACTTGGCATAGTTGTAACTGACCAAAGTTCTCAGTTTGCCTTAAAAAAAAACAACAAACTACTGATTGTCCAGCCTTCCCCAAACCTAACACACAAGATGGTGGGCTACAACCTCCATTAGCTCCAGATGGCATGGGTATACTGGTTAGGAAATAAGGTTGTTATAGTCACACACTACAGGAAGGCATATGGCAGGTTGAAAGTCACTGGCCTAAAGAGAAAGAAGCATTGATCTGCATCATTTAATGTACATACCAGTGGTGGGATGTCAAAATTTTTACTATCCCACCGTGATGTCATCACAGTGTGGGCAGAGTTGACGTCATGGGTGGAGCCAAAGAAAAATAATACTGTAATGTAAAAATAAAATAAAAATAAGTGTGTGTGTGTGTGTGTGCGCGCACACACACACACACACACACGCCTCAACCCACCCACCCACCCACCCACAACACAAACCCGTAAATAACTTAAATAAATAAATAAATAATACATTAAAATACATGCGCAGTGGGGAACCAGTGAAAAGGTAAGCCCCAAAGGTGGTTCCCCCCAAAAGCTGCTACCAGTTCTCTGGGACACTGGGGAAAGTTACTACCGGTTCTGGCGAACTGGTGACAACCTGTTACATCGCATCACTGGTACATACATAGCAGGAACTTTCACCTTACCTTCCATCTGAGCACATGTTCCAAAACAGCTAATCGGATTTTTGGAATGTATCTCATCCTCACTAGGTGAAAGCCTGGTTGAGGAGTGGGGGCTTGAGCGGACTAACTAGGCAGTGTTGCCCATCTCTTGTCAATAATGTTAGGCCAAGACTAAGACTCACCAAAGTATCCTCCATCGGATCCCTTGGGCAAGGTGAAAGCAGAGGCCACGTGCCATGGTCCATCTAGCCAACTGCTGACTTGATATAGTAAAGGTCACCCTTGCTCAAAAGCCACTCGTATCTGACTCTAGGGATCAGTGCTCATCTGTTTATAGCCAAAGAGCCAGCGCTCTCTGTGTCTGCAGATGTTTCTGTGGACATGTGGCAGGCACGCCTAGACACCAGAGTGCATGGAATGCTGTTTGCCTTCCCAATGAAGTAGTCCTATTTATCTACTTGCAATTTCTTGCTTTCGAACTGCCTGGTTGGCAGGAGCTGAGACAGGGGCTGGAGCTCATTCCATTGTGCAGCACTCAGGTATTGAAATCCAACTTTCCAGCCTTCAAGTTCAGCATCTTAACCACTTGAGCCACCACAGTCCCACAGCATGATATCCAAATGCCTAAAAAACCTCATGCAGATGGACTTGATTTCCCAGGTCCATTTGCATGTGTGGAATGTTATTGTGGAGATGTCTACCACTGCATGGACTCCTCGCTGAGTAACAACTCAAAGGTATCCTGTTTTCTCCGACCTGAAATACTCAAAGACAGTTATACGGTGACCATGATTTTGTGAACAATATGTTGGTTAAAAAGTGAATTGGTTTCTATGGCTGGGGCAGTGGCAATGGGAGCTGGTCAAAAGAACAGGTCTGGAGTGAAATACATTCTGACATGCTTCAAGAACATTGTTCATGACTCCACCAACATGGATTAGAACACCCAAGAAGTAATTGCTGACATGCTGTTAGCCCAGCTGTCTACAAATATGCTCCAACAAACCATTAGTTATAAGGGGAAGGGATCCCATTTATGCATTCCACTATTATGCTCAGTTCCTTCTCCACAGAGGTTTTTTTTTTTTGTGGGGAGGAGGATGAGATGGGAATGGAATAGCCAATTCCAACAATATGGATAAGGTAACTTCTGGGATGACGATAGCTCCCTAGATCCCTTGGGAGATTCTGGACTCACGACTACTGTTCGAAGAGCAGGTGGCAGCCGTGGCCAGGAGAGCTTTTGCACAACTTCATGTAATACACCAATTACGCCCACTCCTAGATCGGGGCGCCTTGCTCATGGTCACACATGCTTTGGTCACCTCCAGACTTGATTATTGTAATGCGCTCTACATGGGGCTTCCCTTGATGACCATTCGGAGACTGCAGCTGGTCCAGAACGCGGCGGCTTGGGTGGTGATGGGGTCCGGGCGTTATGCTTGGGCCTCACCTCTGCTTCAGCAGCTGCACTGGTTGCCAGTATGTCTCGGGGTGCAATTCAAGGTGCTGGTTATTACCTTTAAAGCCCTATATGGTAGTGGGCCAGGATACCTAAGAGACCGCGTCACCCCAAGAACATGGGTCCGTCCCACCAGGGCAGATCGGAGAGGCTCTCTTATCATACCATCGGCTAGAGAGGCACATCTCTCTTGCACTAGGAGGAGGGCCTTCTCTCTGTCCCCCCCCCCCCCCGGCCCTTTGGAACCTCTTGCCAACGGAACTACGGTTACAGACAGAGCTCCTGCCCTTCCAGAAGGGCCTAAAAACCTGGGTGGCAGGTCAAGTTTGGGGATCCAGGAATGTGGGATCCCATGTTGGGTGGCTGATCTGATTGGACAGCCACCCTCTTGCCTCTTGTTGTTTTAATCTTTTTTAACTTCTTAGTCTTAAAGTTTTAAATTCCTTTTAGTATCTTGTAGATTATAGTCGATGTTTTTAAGTTAATTTTTAAACTAATTGTAATGTGCCCGTAGGATTCTGTATTGTTTAATTTGTTTCTTTTAACACCAATGTTTGTAAGCTGCCCAGAGTCGGGTTCGCCTGATTGGGACGGGATATTAAATCTGACTAAATAAATAAATAAATAAATAAATAAATAAATAAATAATGTAAAAAGGACATTTTCTGAGAGATGCAGTTTTCACACACTTGATGGTGACACTCTGGTAAACCATGAGCCATTCAGGACTGTGTTGCTAGTCCAAATGTGAGTGTAAGGGAACACAGGGCTGGCACAATTGAATATTTTGCCAATAGCTGAGTGTTAGGTACTGTATTTTATTTTGTCTTCCTTCGCCAATAGGATTTTCTTGTTTCCAGTATTTAAATGTATGACTGTTTTTAATGTGTGAGTTTCATGTTGTTAGCCGCCCAGAGTAGGAAAATCTCCTAGATGAATGAGGTATAGGTACAATAAATAAATAAATAAATAAATAAATAAAATTGGGGACTCAGGGTTAAAACAGCCATTCATGGAAGAAAAACACTGCTGGTACATATTCTTCCCCTTCCTTCCACCTCAGGATCAAAGCACCAAACTGGGAGATGCTGTAATTTGGACAAGTTGGAAGTGGCATCAATAGGGGGTTATAGAATGCTTTTATTGTTAGACAAAGCTTTTACTCTAGTGCATCAATACTCTTTTTAAAAAGTTTAGAAGGCTGTGTGAAATGAGTAGAAGATGGTAGCAGAGGTATTTGGGGTGGGGGTGGGGATAGGGGGTAGACAAATAGAAGGAGACAGACTGCCACCATGGGAATAAGGGAGAGGTTGGCCCTCCCTCCTGTTTCACATTCTACAGTGCTGTCATTTTCCAGATAAGATAAATGGCCTCCATCGATCATTTCTCAGTAGCCTTCAGAGCAGCAGGAGGCCTAGTTGGCTTCTAAAGCACATTTTGCCTCCAACTGGGAAGGAGCTATTGTTGACCTAAGGGAGGTGCTCTTTTGTGAATGAAGTTGCTAGGATTTAACCATTTGCATAATGGCTTGTTATCATCACAAAACTCAGCCATGCATCATTCACTTTCCCCTAATGATGGAATTAAAAGTAGCTATATGGAAGAAACAGGCTATTGTCAGCTAAATAGGAATCAAAACAAGTAAGGAATTTAAAAAAGGACAGTAGCACAGCCACTATAAATTTGCTCCTTAGTATAGAGTAGACTCTATTAACAACTTTATTCATTCATTCATTCATGCACTGATGAAGCATAACATTCCAAATCCAAATCTTGATTTGGAAGCCCAGGTCTTCAGTGATTAACACTGGAAATATAGAAATAGATATAGCCTGTCCTCTATTTGTCTGACTTCACTCTCTAGGATGTCTGGCTCAAGTTCAATTTCCTCATCACTTATCAGGGGCGTTGAGGTCCTTTTTGTAGAGTTCCTCTGTGTACTCTTGCCATCTTTTCTTAATCTCTTCTGCATCAGCTAACTCCTTGCCATCTTTGTCCCTTATCATGGTCATTTTTGTTTTAAATGTTCCCTTGATTTCCCCATTTTTTAAAAAAAAGATCTCTAGTCCTGCCTCTTGTGTTGTTTTCCTCTATTTCTTTGCACTGTTCATTTAGGTAGGTTTCCTTATCTCTCCTTGCTTTTCTTTGAAATTTTGCATTCAAATGATTATATTTTTCTCTCTCTCCTTTGCCTTTTGCCTTCCTTCTTTCCTCTGTTATTTTAGGAGCCTCATCAGACAACCACTTTGCTTTCTTACGCTTCTTTTCTTTTGGTATGTTTTCCTTGCTGCCACCTGCATGATGTCCCGCATCTCTGTCCATAATTCTTCTGGCACTCTGTCAATGAGGTCCAAGCCATTAAATCTGTTCCACACCTCCACCGTGTATTCCTTAGGGATGGTCATATCTGTCTGGTCTAATTGTTTCCCCTATTTTCTTTAGTCTAAGCCTGAATTTTGTGATCAGTAGGTTGTGATCTGAGCCACAATCTGCTCCTGGTCTCATTTTTGCTGACTGTATGGAGGTTATCCATCTTTGGCTGCAGAGTATGTAATCAATCTGGTTTCTATGTTGGCCATCTGGTGATGTCCATGTGTAAAGTCTCCTCTTGTGTTGCTGGAAAAGAGTGTTTGGTATGACCAGTGCATTATCTTGGCAGAACTCTATCAGTCTTTGGCCTGCTTCATTCTGTGTTCCAAGACCAAGCTTGCCTGTTATTCCATTTACTTTTTGATTTCTTACTTAGGCATTCCAATCTCCTATGATAATGTGTACATCATTTCTTGATGTCTGTTCTATGAGGTGTTGTAGGTCCTCAAAGAACTGGTCAACTATGGCTTCTTTGCACCAGTGGTTGGTACGTATATATTGATTACAGTGATATTGAATGGCTTGCCTTGTATTCTGACTGACATCATTCTGTCATTTTTGAGATTATATCCCATTACCGCTTTTCTCACTCTTTTATTGACAATTATGGCTACTTTATTTTTTCTGTGGTTTTCTTGTCCACAGTAGTAGATATGATGGTTTCCAGAGCTGAATTTGCCCATCCCTGTCCATTTTAACTCACTGATTCCCAAGATGTCAATACTTATTTTTCCATTTCCTTTTTTACCACTTCCAGCTTTCCTTGATTCATAGATCTCACATTCCATGTCTCTATACAGCAGTGGTGGCCAAACTTTTTGCCTGTGGGCCAGTCCTGCCCCTGACACACAGCTGCGGGTGTCGGAGGCAGGCTGCCCCCACTGCTGACAGTTTTGACACCAGCAGTGGTGGTGACGGAGGCAACGACTGCGTTTCTTCCAGGCTGCTCTGAGCAGCCTCTCACTCGATCCTTTCCCCTCAGTAGCCTGTGCTGAAGCTGATCGCTGCCTCGGTGGAATTTTAGGAGCCTTCTGCAAGTCAAAATTCACGGTGATATGAGAGCCCCCTGGAGCACTAGGGAAGACGTCATAATACACTCAGGGTGATTGTCTTCATTGTTGTCATTGTCGGCAGCTGCTACTTGTGTCCGAGTAAACAATTCCCCCCTGAAAATCATTTTCACAGTTGATGGATGTGTGAAAGAAGGGTGACAAAGAGGGAATGTGCCATTGACATAAATTTGTTTAAGGTGGATCTCAGCTTGCCATAAAGTGACCCATACACTATGATCATGGAGCCATCTCCTATGACACGTATGAAATGAGATATGCAGGATTTGACACCGGGGCTGCAATAGACTGCTGCAGCCTTGAGGATATTGACAAGGTGTGCCTTTACAGGCAGTCCATCTTGCATGACCTTTTCCACCTCCATGACTGCTCAAAAGAGATGTAAGGGTCACTTGTTATGGACTCACGTCAGTAGGCTTGCACCAAACATTTGTGGGAAGACTGGGAAAAGTTAAACCCTGAGAAATTTTGATCTAAGCTAACGGGAAAGATGCTGAGTGACACGGCAACTTTTTGTCAGGCCTGATTGGGAAGACAATAAAATCTACATGTCCTGAGACAAAAACTAAAACCTACCACTTCAAGCCAATTTTACAAAATTTCAAGAACCATTTTAGAACTTAGCACAAAGAAGAAAGCTAGGCTTGAATGTCAGGCTGTAATGGTTTAAGGAGCTTTTCTGTTTCTTCTGTGCCTCCCAGATTTGTCATGTCCAGCCTAGTGGTGGGCAGCAAAATTTTTGCTACCACACAGTGGGTGGAGCCTATGTCATGGGTGGAGCCTACACCGTGGGTGATCTAGTCATGCCTGCCATATGGCCATGTATACATCTGCAAACACAGGCAGCACTGGCTCTTTGGCTGTAAATGGAGATGAGCACTGCACTCTAGAATCGGATATCACTGGGTTTTGAGCAAGGGAGACCTTGAACCACTTTCTGGGATAAAACCTGAAGGGCCAGGACAGGGAGGTAGGAGTAGCCACCCAATTTTTGCTAACCCCCTGCCTAAAGGCCACCCAATTTCACACACCCCTGCCCAGAGGCTACCCAATTTTGCTACCTCCCCCTTTCCTGGGGTGTGTGTGCGAACCTGTTGCTGCCCACCATTGGTTGAAAAGCTGTAATGTCCAGCTTCAGGATTTGAAAGCTTGGCTGCTTGCGAGATTTTAGTGGGCTAATAAAGTGGTTGTCTGCCCTTAGTTTTGAACCCTGACAAAAGTAGCCTGAGATGTCATTGGTGATGTTACTGATAATTCACAGGTATCAGCCAGTCAGGTTTCTAGAAGAATCTTTTAATTATCAGTAAGACCTTTTTCTGCTTCTTTCTTTTCTTCCTGTATAGGTGAGCTGGTTTCAGGACAGTGGGGAATGACTAACAGTTAGGAGGCCAAGATCAGAATCATAGCTGTAATGAGCTTGTTTGGATAAAGGATTATAATTCTGTCCTGGGGCTGCAGTGGCTCAGTGGTTAAGAAGCTCGCCTTGTTAGCTGGAAGGCTGGCAAATCAGCAGTTCAAGACCCAGGTACTGCATGACAGATTGAGTGCCTGTCTCTGTCCCAGCTCTTGGGGACATAAAAAAAGCCTCATTCCAGTGTTCCCTGATCGGAGTTTCTTCCACAAAAATCCTTTCAATCCAGAATAATTTCTGACATTATATTATTAGAATTATTCTGTCCTGACTTTGCTGGTTAACCAAAATCCTTGTACTGTATATGTTTTCTTGTTCATTTTACCAATTTTGTAGGTTTTTTAAAAACCTTTGTGGCTAGAGATGTGTCTCTGGAATTTTTCTACCTTGCATTAACCTTTTCATTTTGAATGGGTTACAGCTCAGCTTTTCAAAGGGGCATTTTTGAGGCAGCTTTTCCTGCTTTTCCTTGCAGTGTTGGGGTGGAGCTGCTCACTGGGCAGCAACACTTTTTGTCATGAGATTCTACTATTTTACAATACACTCATCTATGCCATGGGAAGTGTATATGGATGCTGGGAATGGGATAATATACCTGTACCAACTGCCAGGGGAGGAAGAAGCCAGGGCAGGATGAGGACCTTGCTGCCCCTCTCCCTGTGCCTATACCAACTGCCAGGGGAGGAAGAAGCCAGGGCAGGTTGAGGACTTTGCTGCCCCTCCCCTGTGCCCACAGCAACATATTGTATTGTAATGTAATGTATTTTTTGTAAGCCGCCCTGAGTCGCCACGGCGAGTGGGCAGCAATATAAATTTAAACTAATAAATAAATAAATAAATAAATAAATAAATAAAAGAGCAAAGTAGCTGTCAGAGTTACTTCCAGGATAAACTTCCAATATTGTTGTTCAGAGGCTGACAAGCCACTGTTTGATACTGGCAAATTAAAAACTTCCCCTGAGTGCCTGGGCATGATCAGGGGAAGTGTAGTTTCTTTCTCTTAAGTTCAGCAAATCATCCCTGCAGCACAACAGCAATCATTTAGCAAACTTATGAAAATAATTATACCCTGACTGTTCCCATTCAGTCTGAGGAAGTGTTTAATTTGCCTGAGTGTGCAGCAGTCTTCCCTTCCCCACTTTGTCCCATAGCAAACCAGACTAAAATCAGCCAGTGTAGACAATCCCCAAGATGTAATAAAGTTTAGATTTTTCTTAGGTACAGCCAAGCCTCTCCTTTGCTTTCCTGCTTGCTTCATGTACCAGTGATTTCCCCAAGAAGTCATTAGGCATGACATTTTTTAAAATTTTATTTTGTTCATTGCATTTTCCAGACCCAACAGATGGGATGGATTACACACAGAAGTATCTCTATTTGTTGGGTAAGCAGGGGTTTCCTTCATCTTGGATGGATGAAGGGATAGAGGTGGTAGAAGCTATTGCTTTCAGGTGATAGAAAAATAAACCTCTCCCTCTTACTCATATTTTTACAGAGACTGGCTGGAAAATAAATTTACAGCTCCCCTGGAAAGACAAGTTTTACAATGGGATTTGAAGAAAAAGAAAGCTTTGACACTACAAAAATATTATGGGACTAGATTCCATGGATAAAGACATGAAGGTAAACATCAGGTGGTAAGACCATCCTATGTTTCTTATACAGCTTGCTTTTAAAACAGGTACAGTAAAGCTTGGGTGCCTGCTCATGCCAAACTATCCTCTTTTACTCATCTATTAGAGACATAGATAATCTTTTATTCTCCAGCTCAGTTGGTCATGCCATTAAAAAGTAAACAAAAATGTCCAACATTCTATTGGTTTTGTTCAGTGTAAACTCAAAACTGGTGTAACTGGTTTGTGTGATCATTCCAGATGTACAGTATTTTGATACAGTGGACATATATAAATTATGCAGTTGGTTGTGCATCTGGGACGCATATCAGAGAGCCAGAAAATCACAAAGATTAGCCATGCATTTTCCCTTAACCTGTCATATTTTGCAACATGATTCTGGACAATATCTGGATTTAAAAGGGTACTTTGCATCATCCAACATACCATATAAAACAGAATCATTTCTATTGTATGCATCAATATTTTCTCAAATGCAGTTACAGTACAGTATTATGCTATCAGAAACAGTTGAGGTTGGAGATTTGTTCACTTTTACCTGGCCTATCACATGGTTGATTCTTCTTGTGCCATATCCAATTCTGAATAGTGGCATCATCATGACGATCAGCCATGAAGACTGTCTTGCAAATATAGTGCAGTGGTCTTTCATCTGACTTCCGCATCACAGCATGACACCCATACCACTGATCCAGCTCCGTGAGTCACTTTCTAGTCCTGAGCTCTTTTGTTTATTATTCAAATTTATATATTGCCGCCCAAATCGAATGAATGACTCTGGGTGGCATAACAACAGTGAAAACATAAACATTCTGGGAGCGATGAGGGCGGCGCGGGCTGGATGAATCACAGTAAACCCATTCGTGTGGATTCATGGGGGCTTGGGCTTCTGGGAATTTAAGTCCAAGAACATCTGGAGTGCCAAGGTTCACCATCACGGGGATATGGTAAAGTCACCTATCTAATAACCTTCTAAGAATCAGAGGAAGAAGCAGGTTCTCACAGGTCACACATTCACTGTGTCTTGCATAAATTGTTTGTCAGTGATTGTTGCTGGCAGCATTAAAATTGTGCAGGGCTATAAAATATTTTATACTGTACTGTATAATACTGCCACCCACTGGTTAACCAGGAACCATCTCTACAGCCCCAGATTTCATTACTGTGAATATTGCTTGGTTCCAGGTGTTCCCATATTATTGGAGCTGTACATTTGAGAGTGCTGTGACCAAGAGAAAAGCCTAAACATCCTGTCAGTTCAGACCTGGTTCATGAATGCCATAACGGATTTTTTTCCAGCTTGTCTCGCCATAATGAATGTATCCTTGAAAATGGAACACAGTGGCGAGAATGAAAAGAGGACATGCCACCAAATATTGGATACATGAAGGATATCATAGTCCGCTCTGCTAAGCTTAATGAAGAATATCTGACAGGAATACACTGGCAGAGTTCTTCTCCCCTTTAAAATAAACTTTGGAAATTAACTAAAATACCTTTCAGGTTGAATTGTGTTTTATATCACTTCTCACACAAAATATTATTTCTGAGCTTTCAAAAGTGAGCATTCTTGCTCTTGTACTTTTGGATGATGGCTATTAGTATTATTTTGTTTATTCTTATTGGAAGAGCATGTTTATGCTGATATCATTTCTCTAGTAGCTTGCAGTGTAACAGAATAGGCTTCCTTTTTAAAAGGTGCTTTTTCTATTAGCTTTGTACCCACTTAATTGAGTTTTAGTACACTTAATATGGCAATTCTGGATCTGGGGGAGAAAGAAGAATTCAAAACAATTGAACCACATGGAATTGCAAAAATGAAAGTGAATATGTGATTGACATCCCTTGCTGTAAGATCATGGGCTGGAATCCCTAAGGAGGAGGGCCAGAGGTGTAACCAGTGATGCACAGAGAGAGAGAGAGAGAGAGAGTTTTTGCTCTCTATGGAATGCTGTGCAGCCATTCTGCAAAATGTGAGACTTGTGGAAGGAGGGGGCCCGCATGCTTTGCCTGGAACCTTTAATGGTTAATTTCTGCTTTGAAATGCTTGCTGATCTTTTGATGAACTGTATCCTGTATGTTACAATGCTTTCAATATATTTCTTGAAAAAACTTGGGAGTGGTTATTTGGCCTAATGCTACCTTTTCTACACATATCCAAGGCCTGGGTTGTCCAGCCAGAGAAGTGCAACCCAGGAGAACGTAGGGGCCTACCTGAGAGACAGGTTTCTTCTGTTACACAGTGTTCAGTTTTATCCCTAAATTCTAAAGAGTTCTTGTAGTTGCTATTTTGATTAAAACTTAGATTAAATGACTGTTTATGACAATTGATGATTTTTTAAAACTTTGTACCAGGATTGAATTTTCTTGTTATTAGGTGCCATCAAGTAGCTTTTGTACTCTTCTCTTTCACCTTCATCAAGAGGCTCTTTAGATCTTTTTTAATTTTCTGCCATTAGGGTGATGTCTTCTTGCATATCTGGGCGTGCGGTAGCTCAGTAGTTAAGAAGCTCTCCTTGTTAGCTGGAAGGTCAGCAGTTCGAGATCCAGATACTGCATGACAGAATGAATGTCTGTCTCTGTCCCTGTCATCCTAGCAGATCGAAAGCAAGAAATTGCAAGTAGATAACTAGGGACCACTTTGTTGGGGAAAGATCTTGGGGATATGAAAGGAGTCTCATTTGGGTGTACCCTGAATGGAGTTTCTTCAGCAAAAATCCTTTCAACCCAGAATAATTTCTGACAAGAAATTATTATATCTGTATATCTCAGGTGAAATATCATGCTGATATTTCTCCTGGCTATCTCAATTCAGGATTGTGCTTCATCCAGCCCTGCATTACACCTGATCTACTCTGCCTATAATTTAAATAATATACAGCCTTGTCGTACTCCTTTTCTTATTCTAAACAGATCAGTTGTTCCATAACTGTCACTTCTTGACCTGCATACAGGTTTCTCAGAAGGTGAGGTGGTCTGGTACTCCTGTCTCTTTAAGGACTTTCCACAGTTTGTTGTGATCTGCACAATCTTGAAAAAGGTGGACACATCTTCATCTGGTAATTTAACTGTGACTGTTGAGGTTTGCAATGGAGTCTATCTTTCTGAAGGTATTGCTTTCAGATCCATTGACACATTCAAACTTCTTCACCCCATTAACTCCTGGATACTTGTACAAATGAGTATTTAAGTTTGGCCAATGACAAAGGCAAGAAGATTGGATTACTTTGACTGTTTCAAGTTTGACCTAGACACGAAAGAAGAACTCTGTTCAAGTATGCACTGAAGAGTAGGGATGCATTTAAGCATACAGTACATACATTTATGTAACCCCCTCAGGGATGAATTTAGGGGGACAGAAATATATGGCTTTTTTGATTCAAAGGTTAGGAAAGGAGACCTGAACTAAAAAGGAACAAAGAAAAATTAAGGCTTTTGATTAGGTGTCAGAGTAAATTCCTAACAGAAACAGTAAAAAGGAACCAATAAGATTGCAGGAAAAAGCTTAAACACTGGAGAGAGTATGTATCTTTAACACTTGGAAAGGCTCCAAAGACAATTAAACACAAGAAGTGAGCTTCCCCTGAAAAGTCTATTTCTGATATTAAAGAGGAGCCCTTTGAATGTATTTGGAGCCTAAAGGTTTATTTTGAGTACTGAAGGGAACTGGGCAGAGTTCATTCCTGGCTAATCTACTTTAATAGCACAGTTTAAACGGGGTATGCGTGAAATATTCAGGGTTTTTATCAATATTAAAGACTCTTGAGGACTGTGTTGATCATTCAAAGTTAGAACCTTTCATCTTCCTCACCACTAAAGCATGGCATGGTTGCAATGCCTAGAAACCATCAGCCACTATACTTGGAAAAGTTCCTTTTTTGGAATTACATCTCCCAGTATTGACCCTGATGGAAGTCTCTCTTGACTATATACATCGGAGAGTAAGCAAAATAATAGAGACAAAAAATGTTGTGGCACCTTAAAGACGAAACCCTGTACTGTATTTTAATGTTAGCTTTCATGGATCAAGCCCACTTTGTCAGACCTAAGAGCGATACTTCATTGTATTAAAACAGCTACAGAGGTACCTGGTGGGGCAGTAGTTAAAACTGTATTGTAGCCAGAACGTTGTTTGATCCTTCCCAGTTCGGTAAAAACGAGTAAACAGCATGTTGGGGGCAAAATGCTAATTGTGACCTGCCCAGTGTGCACTAAGCCTATTTAAGTGTAGTTGCAATTGCAAAAAGTGGTACACAGTGGTTGGCCAGTGTAAGTTAAATTTGCACACCAGTGTGGCTTTTTATAATCGATAACAACAGAATATCCCTGGAGTGTTTTTTTTTTGGAATAGTAGTCACGCTAGTCATTGTTTCAGACATATCAGAGAATAAACAAAAACGCCGTAGCTCTTTAAAGACTGTTATATTTTAATGTGAGATTTCGTGGATCAAGTCCACGTTAGCTCACATTAAAGTATAACACTTAAGTCTTTAAAGTGCTACAGCGTTTTTGTTGAGAAGGTCCCCGAGTAGGGGTGGTCTTCAGATTTATTGCCGTGAATTGTGGTTCGGTTGAATTGTACAGTACGGTAGTTCAAAAAGTAACGGTTTCCCTGACTGGAGACTGAGCTGAGGGAGTCGTTCTCCTCTCCCGCCCCCCCCCCCCGCCCCATAATAATTGAGCAGGTTTCGCGGTCGTCCGTTGGGACAAACGTCTCCTTCGACAGCGTTCTTTCCTCCCCCCCCCCCAAACTAACGACTCCCCGACCACGCGCCGCCTCTTCAAAGCCATGCTTCCAAACGGGCCGGGCGGGGGGGGGGGAGGAGAGGTCGGTCCCACCCAGTTCGAGGGAAGGCGCTGGGCGGGGAGTGGTGGATAATGTAGTATTAAAAGTTTGCGATTGGTTAGCGGCGCCCGTCAATCTTATTCACAGTTATAAAAGGGCACGGTTGTGTTGGGGGGGGGGGGAAGGAGAGAAGGCGGGAAGCATAAAGATCTGGGCCTCGCGGATTAAGGCTCCGAGCCCGCGCCTGCGCACGCGGCCCAGCTTGGGAAGTGGCGCGTGCAAGTGGCGCGTGCGCATCTTGCCGTCCCGCCCGCCCGCGTGCCACGCGTTGGTGAAGGGGCGTGGGCGGCCGCCCCAGGAGGAGAAGGAGAAGGAGGGACTGGCTTTATAAGTCCTGATTGCCGTTTGCTCTCGACGACGGGGGTGGAGGAAAAAAAGGTGTCTCCTCTTGCTCTCGAGTGCGCTCTTGCTCTTTCCTTCCCCCTCTTCAAAGGCGGCTGGGCGAGCGCGGAGAGCGCCGCTGCACCCTCGCCACGTTGTGGTAAACGAAGTAGGTTTTAAAACAAATAAGAATGGTGTAAGGAGCACACAAAGGTGCTTTCCGGGTTGAAAGGATTTATTATTTTTTGCTGGAGAAACTCCGCTCTGGGGACGCCCGAACGAGGCTCCTTTCATGTCCCCAAGATCTTTTTCCCCACCGAAGTGGTCTTCTTGATTTCGAAAGGCTAGGTTGGCAGGAGCTGGGGCAGAAACGGGTGCTCACTCTGCCGTGCCAGTACTCCAGTCTCGAACTGCCGACTTGCCGACCTTCCAGCTAACAAGGCGAGCTTCTTAACCACTGAGCCATCGCAGTCCCTGGCAGCGAAGTAGCTCATATCGTCCCCCAACCCAAACCACCCCGAATTTTGTCTCTTTGGGGAAAGTAGGACAGGTGTGTGTGTGTTTGTGGCGCAAATTGTGCCACTAGTACGTTTGAAGCCTCTCGAGAGACAGAAATTACAAATGGCGGAAAAAAGGGAGAGAGTGGGTCCTGTATAAGGTACGAGAGAGGGCGAGGTTTGGAAATAGGCTTAATAGGGAATTTGAACGTGAACTCATTTCCGTGTCTAGGCCAGACTTTAAAACGCCAAAATGAAGCCACCTTTTTGGGTGAGTTCGCAGCTCCTCCTTCCGCCTGATCCAGTGTGAGAAAGATTAGCCGGTGGTACAAGAAGGTGGCCGTTGCCCCGGGTACGCCCCCTATTGTGGTTCGAAAATACCGCAGTCTTCGGGAGGTGAAGTTTGGCGAAAAAGAGGAGCTTTTTCTTCTCGTTTTTCCAAGTCGCGAATCTAACCCGAAATACAGTAATCGAATTTCGGATGGAGAGAAGGAAGGGTGAATAGAGCGTCATGGAAAAGCAAATTTCAAGCGAGCTGCCATAGGGAATAATGGGAAGAGAATGAAGCGGGCCAAGGGCTAAAGTTGAGGAAAGGGAAGGCCTTTCATGTTGGAAAGAAGGAGAAGAGGCTATAGAGATTATAAGGTACAATTTGTAAGCCCTCTGGGATTTCCTATCATTTGTTTTTGTCCCCTGCCTCTGCCAGTCCAAGAATCTATTAGTTGCACAAAACCTTTTTGTTTTATATAACCCTAGAAGTGCCTTATCTGGAAGGATAATGGCACTGAGATGCAAGTGCTCTACTTCTTGCTTGCTTTGTTAGAGGTTGTCGACACAGGAATAACTGCCCACTCTTTGGGGTATTTTAAGGTCACTTTGATCCATGATTTAAAAAATGCAGGCACACACATGCTGAGTTAAATGTACTTTGCCCCAACCTGCTGCGTTTCGAACCCACGTCAAAGGATTCTTATAAATCTTGGTGTTTTATTTTATTCTTTTCTCAATATAAGTGTGCACAGGAGATGGGATAAAAGAGAGTGAAGATGCTGCTTCCTGTGTGAACTTCTAGATGATGCAGAAGCTTGTTAGCCACTAAATAATTGGAAATTTAAATACTTAACGGTAGATGATTGCTGTTTCAGTGCACTGCTCAGATCCCTTTAAAAAAGAATTCCTGTCAACTAAGCAATGACTCGCCATAGCAAGGGTGGGGTGGGGGACCAGACACACATGCAGTAACACTGTACTGTACTTCCTATTACCAATGGAAGTAGATGGGGTCCAGAGAAAGAGCCTCCTCGAAGACTAGTATTTTAGAACCACAATTTGATGTACGTACGGCAACCTTGTGTTGCTGGCTGGCTAATCTTTCTCACACTAGGTCGGTTAAAGGAATTGCAGAATGAACTCACCAAAAGGTGCTTCCATTTTGTCAGTTTCACGTCTGGTATAGACACAGAAGAATAAGAATAAGTAGATCATGAGGTTTTGTTGTTTAGTCGCACAGTCGATTCTCACCCTTTGCGACCCCATGGACCATTACCCTCCAGGCATCCCTGTCCTCCACCGTCCCTTTCAGCCTGCCCAGCTTTGTGCGTCTACAATACCATCTAGCCATCTCATTTTTGGCTGCCCCCTTCTTTTACCGTCCACCTTTCCCAGCATCAAGGCTTTCTCAAGTGAATCCTCTCTTCTCATTTGATGTCCAAAGTACTTTAGCGTCATCTTTACTATTTGACCTTCTAATGAGCAGCCAGGGTTGATTTCTTCTAAGATTGACCTATTTGTTCTCTTCGCTGTCCAGGGGACTCTCAAAACTCCTCCAACACCACATTTCAAAGGAATCTATTCTGCGCTCAGCTTTTCTAATGGTCCAGCTCTCACGACCACACATTACCACTGGGAATACCATTGCTCTCTGCAAATAATTGTAGTGTCTTGTGTGAGGGAGAATCAGGTTTATTTCATTTGTGCTCTAGATCATCTTCTGGTTATGTAAAAAATATTCTGACAGGCATAGAGACAGTTACATTTATAAAAATATGAATTGTCTGTGTACTGTAAGTTAAATTTTTTAGTAACCATGATGTATATAACAGCAAATTTCATGTTCACCTGTTTCTGCTGTTTAGGAGTGTGCCTAAAAGGATTTATGTGCGAGTGAGAGATGAAGGGGAACCTCTATTAAGTTTGCCAATTGCTTCTCCACTTCAGTCAAGCCCAGTTCTGATGTCTGGGGAAAAAACCTGTGTTCACATAATGTGGGAGTCATAAGTGTGGTAAAGCGATGGTTTAGCAATTTCATTTGTGTACTTTTTCAAAAAAAAAAAATAGGTTTCATTTGGTTATATATAAACAAGTGGCATAAAAATATAGTTATTGCCATCAGACCTGATCTTTTCCATTCCCTCTCTGTTACTTGAATCATCAGTTTCTGCTTGTACAGTACTTCAAAGTTGTTTTATTCTTGCCTACAGGTATTCTGTCAGCTTTCTTGGGCCTGGATAATTGAGGCACAGCAAAAGTCCATTGATGCACCTTCTGGACAGAGAAGTTTGTATGAAAATTGAAACTTTCTAAAGGCTACATAGCACACTCTTAATCATTTACACAACACTAGAACCTTGTGATGTAAGTTTTCATCATAGTTCATTATAAATTGCACTGGGAAGTGCAATGTTAAACTAACTTTTTTTCCATGATATTGGAATATTGTTTAAGTATGGGGTTACCCAGACTGTCGCTAAATGTGTGCCTTGATTTTCCAGAAATGCACTGTTTCCCAATTGAAGGGAAAGAACAATGTTGTCATTTGGTGCACTCTTCCTGTCAGAATTAGAACTGGCCCTTTGAATCTTAATTTAACACTTTCCCTGATTGTTGGCAGACGGGGAGTAAAGTATTTTTAAAGTCTTCTAGATTTTCATTGAAGTGATACATTACTTATTTAAATTAAAAAAAAACTTCATTTCTGTGTGTGTTGCTGACTGAAATGGCACTTGAGTGCTGAGATGGAATATATGGGAGCACACCAAAAATTTGACCCTTCTGACAGGGACTTAGATTGCATATGTGAGGTGTGTGTGGGTCACACTACTAGTACCTCTCGGATATGCATCTTTTGGATATGCAACATGCTTCCCAATTGCTCATTTCCCAGTGCATCTTGAATACAAGAATGTTTTGAATGTGCTAAAATAAATGTTTCTCTATTTAAAAAAAAGCCATGTTATAGATGTACTAGTACAGTAACACCCCGGATAACGATTGCATCGGATAACGCTAGAATCGGATAACGATGCCAGTTTTTTGGAAAAAACTTGCATTGGATAACGATTCTGGATAATGATTCTTAGCGTTATCCGATGCAATGGTCTGCGGGTGTGGGGTGGTTTGGGTAGAACAACCCAATCCATCCCCCACCCGCAGCGGTCTCTGCAACTGCAGTAGGGTCGGGGAAAAGCACCCGCCTTTCCTCGACCCTACTGCAGTCGCAGAAACCCCTTGTCTCTTTCCCTCCCTGTATTTAAATTATAGGGAAGGGGGGAAGAGAGAGACGTGATTGGTTCTCTAGAGAACCAATCACATCTCTCTCTTTCCCCCTCCCTGTAGTTTAAATATAGGGAGGGAAAGAAAGACAAAAGCAGTTCTCTCTCTCCCTGTAGTTTAAATACAGGGAGGAAAAAAGATGCGATTGCAAGCACAGAATTATTAACCATGACTATGCAGTGATTAATTATTTAAAAAGTTAATTCATTAATACCATTCTTAATTATTATATTTAACAAAAAAAACTATTCTAACATTAGTATCCCATTTTTAAAAATTGTTTATTTATTCCTATCAACAAATGGTGGATATCAAAACCTAAAATTGACAGAAGCATATTTTGAATCTATAAATGTTATCAATGTTTTTTTGCAGGGCAGATCAAAATCAAAGATTTTTTTAAATGTAAAAATCATTTTTACTTAAATCATATTTATGAAATTATATTACAGTAATACCCCGTATAACGCGAGTACCGTATATCGTTAAATCCGCATAACGTTACAAGATTTTCGGAAACATCTTGTATCGAGTAACGCGATTTTAACGTTACACGAAACAGTCGTTCTTAGCAGCAGGGTGGGTGGAAAGCTGAACGGGGTTCTCCGTTCAGCTTCCCAGCCACCCTGCAGCTACGGAGGCAGGGGTGGGGTGGCTGGAAAGCTGACGGGGGGCTCCCCCATCGGCTTACCCAGCCACCCCACAGCTGCGGAGGCATGGGCGGGTGGCTAGGGAAGCCGACAGGGAGTCCCCGTCAGCTTCCCCAGCCACCCTGCAGCTGTAGATCGGGTCCTCTGATCTCTCTGGAGGTGTTTCTGGGCTTCCTCGACGTCCTGAGCCAGTGCAGGAAGCCAGAATGTCAGATTTCGAATCCCGATGTTCTGGCTTCCTGCACCGGCTCAGGACGTCGGGGAAGCGCAGAAACACCTTGGATCGGGTCCCCACACCTCCCTGGACCCGGCGGGGGGGTCAGAGCCCCCAAAATTGGTAAAAAAAAGTCCGTTTTTTTACCAATTTTGGGGTTTCTGACCCCCCCGCCGGGTCCAGGGAGGTGGGCAGACCTGATCCAAGGTGTTTCTGGGCTTCCCCGACGTCCTGAGCCAGTGCAGGAAGCCAGAATGTCAGATTTCGAATCCCGATGTTCTGGCTTCCTGCACTGGCTCAGGACATCGGGGAAGCCCAGAAAAAGCTTGGATCGTGTCTGCCCACCTCCCTGGACCCGGCGGGGGGGTCAGAGACCCCAAAATTGGTAAAAAAAACGTCCGTTTTTTTTACCAATTTTGGGGGCTCTGACCCCCCCGCCGGGTCCAGGGAGGTGTGGGGACCCGATCCAAGGTGTTTCTGGGCTTCCCCGACGTCCTGAGCCAGTGCAGGAAGCCAGAACATCGGGATTCGAAATCTGACATTCTGGCTTGCTGCACTGGCTCAGGACGTCGGGGAAGCGCAGAAACACCTTGGATCGGGTCCCCACACCTCCCTGGACCCAGCGGGGGGGTCAGAAACCCCAAAATTGGTAAAAAAACGGACTTTTTTTTACCAATTTTGGGGGCTCTGACCCCCCCGCCGGGTCCAGGGAGGTGGGGAAACCCGCTCCAAGCTGTTTCCAAAGTTCTCCCACCTCCCTGGAGGCAGCAGCAAGCCAAAATGTCAGGATTCAAATCCCGATGTTCTCGCTTCCTGCAGCCTCCAGGGAAACAGGGCTTTTTTTAACATTGTGTGTTCAATGTATCGCCCAACGTTAAAACCCGAATAACGACGGGACTTGTGGAACCAAGTCATAACGTTATTCGGGGTACTAGTGTATATTATATCCACCATTTGTTGAACCTCGGGTAAGGTAATTCATAGTCAAAGCAATGGTATTCCCGGTGGTAATGTATTGTTGTGAAAGCTGGACCATTAGGAAAGCTGAGCCCAGAATATACGCCTTTGAAATGTGGTGTTGGAGGAGAGTTTTGAGAGTCCTCTAGACAGCGAGGAGAACAAATAGGTCAGTCTTAGAAGAAATCAACCCTGACTGCTTCTTAGAAGGTCAAATAGTAAAGATGAAGATAAAGTACTTTGGAGAAGAGAGGATTGACTTGAGAAAGCCTTGATGCTGAGAAAGGTGGAGACCAAAAAAAAAAAAAAGGTGGGGGGGGGACCAAAAATGAGATGGCTAGATGGTATTGTGGATGCAGTGGGCACAGAGCTGGGTGGGTTGAGGAGAAATGTGAGGACAGAGGTGCCCGGAGGGCAATGGTCCATAGGATCGCAAAGGGTCGGAATCGACTGTGACTGAACAACAATAACTGGGACGTTTCTTACATCGAAAATTACTTTAACTGGATTTCCCATAGGAATGCTTTGAAAAACAATCCAATCTGAAAAAAATTCCATAAACCAAGTCACTATTTTCTATTGATTTCCTTTTGTTATGCAATTTTTATGTTAACTAAGCCGTTTGTTAATCAAGGTTTCACTGTACAGTAATAACATAGTACAGAACTTTTGAAAGCTCAGTGAAGTATGCTGAAAGAAGTCATACAATTTATATTTTAAGAGCTGTATTAAGCAGTGGTTAAAATCCTGTTGCTTATCTTAGTAAAATGCATTGAATCAGTTACTTCAGCATTTCATTTGAATCTTATGAAGGCATCTCACCATATTTCCATTGATTCAGTGGCCCTACTCTAGTGCAATTTACTACTCTAAACTGCAGGATTTTGGCTAAAATTTGCTCAAAAAACATTTTCTAGTGTTCACAAGTATATCATGAATTTTATCTGACGTCAAATGAGATCATTTATCTATGAGAATATTTTATTTTTTGGTGCTAACCCTTATTTAAAAAAATAGGTTCTTCATTATGATCTTTGTGCATCAAGTATGAGTTAGCACCTGCATGGAGCAGCAGTTTGGAATTTCTACATAAAGTTTAGGGGTAGCCCTAAATAATATTTGTGAGTAGTCCTATCTTTCCTCTCTAAAGTGCATGTTTGGGGCGTAATCTTAAATTCTGCTTTGTCTACTGCAGAAACTCATACTAGATATCGTAGAAAGAGAGGTTGTTATACTAGCTGATAGTGTTGTGCTTTGTTCATACTGTCAAACCTCGCATAAAGAGTGCCTCACTTAAAAGTAACTTGCTTAAAGAGCAGATTTTTTTCTGAATGTTCACTTTGCTTAACAAATAAAACCAATCAAAAACTTGCTTAACAAATAAATCGGGGTTCGCAATCCCCCCCACAATTGGTCACTTATAGTGGTGTTTCGCTTAAAGAGCAATCCTGTGGAACACATTACAGTTGTACCTCGCTTAAAGAGCATAATGCGTTCCACAGGATTGCTCTTTAAGCGAGTTTGCTCTTTAAGCGAAACACCATTGTAAGTGACCAATTGTGGGGGGGATTGTGCACCCCAATTTATTTGTTAAGCGAGTTTTTGGTTGGTTTTATTTGTTAAGCGAAGCGAACTTTCAGAGAAAATTCTGCTCTTTAAGCGAGGCACTCTTTATGCAAGGTTTGACTGTATGCACTTTAAGCGAGGTACAGCTGTATCTTGGTTATTTTCTCATTCTGTATTTGCATTTCTTAGTTACATACACTTTTTAATTTTTATTTGAATTTGAATTTTTATGGTCCCCTTAGACCTGTAGTTGCAGGAGCATTTTGTATTAATGTGCCAATTGTAGAAAGAAAATTTAAATCTCAGATAGACATTACAATTGCTGTGTCTATCTTGGAGAAGAGACACAGAAGATGATTCTGCTTGTAAATTTTGCCAGTTTTTCAATAACAACGCAGCAAAACCAGAAAGCTAGACGATGCCTTTTGTGGTCCTCTTCAAATTTTTTGTTAGCAAATGTCTAGGTCTTGTTAAAGTTCTTCATATACTGCTGTTACCTGGTGTTTCAGTGACACAGATGGAAGCCACTAGTTTGATACTATCCTTGACATATCGGAGAGTAAACAAAACAGCAATATATATACAAAAAATGTGGCACCTTAAAGACTTTTTTTGTTGTTGTTCAGTTGCACAGTCGATTCCAAACCTCTGCGACCCCATGGACCACTGTCCGCCAGGCACTTCTGTCCTCCACCATCCTCCTCAACTCGCTCAGCTCTGTGCCCATGGCGTCCACAATACCATCTAGCCGTCTCCTTTTTGGCCGCCCCCTTTTTCTTTTGCCCTCCACCTTTCCCAGCATCAAGTCCTTCTCAAGTGAATCCTCTCTTTTCATTTGATGTCCAAAGTACCT